>JAOTQM010000022.1:7214876-7824410 GCA_026939265.1 Oreonectes daqikongensis
TCATGTAGTTATTTAATCATTATTTCTTTTGTAATGTTTACTGTATACCTACTTTTTTAATTCAGCGAAGCGTAACTAAACTCCACCCTCTCGCGGTGAGTTGTGGGTAATATCAGCCATTTGAGCGTCCATTGATCTACACTTAGAATTTTCACCGGAAACAGTAGACCATCCGGGTACCGAGAATACTCATTTCAGCATACTATGATTTGGAACGTACTAATTCTATTTTGGATTCTATGGATGAACGGATCGTATGCAAATTGGTATTGATACTTGGCTACTACATTAGTACATGACTGTTTGTATTTTACTGTCTTATCATCCATTTAAATGTTTAGCATATTTAAACAAACTCACATGATATTACATTACAATATTGGATAAGACTTTGATTATAGCATTATGCTAAAAATGTTCACAATGTTTTTTCCAAGCTTATTTATGGCTTGTTTAAACAGAATAAGCTATCAATGAGAATCTCACGCATGTCCTAGCCCAGTCAATTAAAATCCCTGAGATTCGACTCTTAATAAGTGGCTAGTCCTGTCAGGATTCTACCATGCAATTACGGGCAGAAACGCTTCTTGGCATCGCAATTATACGTTTAATTACACAAGATAGCTATCAAGGCAGTGGCAGCATCACCAAGAATCTTTCAGCATCTGACGTGGCCCTAGTAATGGAGGGGTATACTTAATGAATTCAGTGTTTGTGGTGCCTTGCCAATTTTGGGTTGTGACACCAAAATGCCTCATAAGCATTTTCAACTTGTCCTCCAACAGCTATAAAAGTGAGCAGAAAGCGGCGAGAAACAGGAAGGGAGTTCAGTTAACGCTGTCCAATTAAGTTTGCAATTCGGCAAGATAGATAATGTGTCCCATTGTTTTTTAATTTCCGAAGTGCTCCTTTAAACTAATCAGTCATCGTAAACACTGAGAACAACGTTTTGTTAAGAACGATCAAAGTTATTGATTTTACGCTTTTAGTCAAATTTATTCAAAATAAATAAAAAATACGAATAAATGCATACATTAGGGGTGTGTTTTTTTTTTTAAAGAAAAATGGCACATTTTGTATTTACAGTACACATAGGAGGAAAATCACCACGAGTCGGTTTAGCATCGCGCAAGCTGCCTGTGTTGTTTTAGCACCCGATTCATTAAAGGAATAAAACAAATTAGCTTTCCTTGTGTTTGACAAACATGAAAAAGCAAGCGCAAATCCTAACGCCGTAGGTGCTCAGTGCTTTTCAAAGGCCTGGCATGTACATCATGCTTGGATTACTGTAAGACGACAGGTCATGAGTGCATGCTTGGTTTAGCTTTGGCCCACGAAGCAACGTGGCCCATCTAGGCATTCCAAGGATTACATTTCGTTTCAATTGAAAGCATGTGAAGGCTATATTCAGCAAACGTGAACTTTTTTCACTGCCTAACGGCACTTCAACACATTGTTTGGTCTCTTGCCTTTCCGCCATGGACAGCCAGTCGCGCGCACACACATACAGTACACGATTCCCGCTACCTTCTGTGTGTTCCTCTAATGAGCCTTAGCACCTCACCATCACCATGGTTACCAGCATGTATTCCACCCCTCCAGCACAGGGATACACATGCTAGCGCACACACCCAAAAGCTCTAAGCTATGAGCCTGTATCCCCGCCAGGACAAATCTGCAGCATCCTACCTCGGGAGTCTGACAGTCGACTAACACTTACAGCAGGTTACAACTTTTAGTGTTACACAGATAATATGCACATCCAGTATGGCTGTATAATGAAGAAGAAACCGTTACGATGGGTGGTAGCTGTAGTGTGTTGATATGAAATTAAAACTCACAAATTAACAGTTTTATATCCTTATTGTTTCACAAAGAAAGCAATGAGACAAAATGTAGATTAAATGTAAATTATTCGAATTTCCTGCTTTTTGGATTTTGCTCGTATAAGAAACAGATAATGTCTTGTGTTTTAAAAAATGGCCATCAAGATTACGCAATGAACTTATTTGACTACAGTATATCAGCTGTCTGATTATATATACAATCATATATTCTGGTATATAATCATAATTAATTGCATGCATTAATTTTTAAATTTTTCTGTGATAAAATTGACAAATCATTATTTAATAGATCATACAAACTTTAACAAGTTTTAAGTATTCAATAATAAGTATTTACATTTTCATTATTTTATTTGTCAGCTTTTTGTCAGCATTTTTGAAGGGGCCCAAGAAAAATCTGGCGGAGAAATTCCCCCCAGACCGGAATTGTATATCTGCTATTAACAGTCAGAAACTGTTTGATTTGTGTGTAATTTTCGTAACACTGCACAATAAGGTTAGATTTACAATGAACTAACAATGAACAATATAGTTTTGTATTCATCCTTGTTAATGTTAGTTCATGTTAAGAGTTACAACTTTTAATTTTACAAATGTATCAGTAAATGCTGAAATGAACTCATATTAATAAATGCTGCATAAGTATTTGAATTGTTAGTTCATGTTAGCATTAACAAATACAACCTTATCATAAAGTGTTACAGTTTTTTCCCTAAAATATTAGAGAAACAAGACAAGGCTGACACTAGAACATGATAACAGAGACCTTAGAACTAAGAGACTCAATAATATCTTCTGAGCTATGAAAGAACTTTTCCTGTTGGAAGTCATTTCTGTACCAGCGCAATTTTTGAAAACAATGTTCTTATTTAATTTAATGCCTTGCAGCCCTTTGAGGTCACAATCTGAACTTGAAATTGTACTTGGCAACTGTATGAACATAAATGGAAATCAATTACACTTGGTACAAGGGGTTGATAACAGTGAAGCATGGGGGCAATCTCTGCATTCCTACTGCATTTTTCCTTTTTTCTCTCACCCTCCAATTTATTCTATCATGAAGCATATTGATGTAACTGAAGGTCTTATTAAATCAGACAAGTTCATTTGTTTAAGTCATTTAAGCCCCACAGGTCCCTAATGGCTAATGATTTATAGCAGGAAAGAATTCGGCATTCGGGCACTTTCAAACCTGCTCGCCCTGACGCTCTATGGAGGTGTCACATTACTTAGGAAATTAATGCAGGAGGAAGTCACTGTTTTTGGCTGGAGAATTAATCACTAATGAGACAGATGAGATGAGAGAGAATGCTCTAGTTTTTATCCAACGCCACAGCTTAGAAGATTCCGAAACGGCGGTCGGGAGTTCGCGAAGGCTACGGCCAGAAAACGTTCAATCGATAATAAACAAAGCACATTTTTTAATGGCCATGTTTTTCTCATGCCGCATGCATATAATTCATCATACACCATACTTCCCATAACCCGGGGCCACAACGCATTCGTGGTAGTATAGATTGTTTCAGAAAGAATGGCTGTGAAGTGAAAGCTATATGGCTTATTGTTCTGCCTTCGTTCTGAAGGTCAAGGTGGTGTCAGATATTGGCCTTGATCACACCTCTTACTTCCATTATGCTAAGCGACTAAAATCCATTCTCTGACTCATATGTGCAATAAGTGTTTCAGCAGGGACTGCTAGCTGCTAACATAACAAACAGCTCTATGCGTTCTTCAGAGACCGAGAAGAGTGCTAGTAATTTAAATTGCCACAGGATATTGGTTTATGACTGGCAACCGTTTGCTGTTTTCCAAATGGAATATAATATAAATATATAAAAAGTAATATTCTCAGTTAACTACTGTAACATGCTTTTTAGCAATGATTTGGGAGCCTGTCTTTGTTAACTAAAAATAATTAATAATTAAATTGAATTGGGTGATTACAAACATTTCTAAAATTAGATTTTTATACTAGCTTAAATTTAGATTATAGACCACTTCGCAATATGTAAACACTGGTCCAAAGGCACTTCCGGTTTCATTTTTATGTATTTTATTTTTAAATCTTACATACATATTTAAATCTTAAATGTATTTCTTTAACGTTTCGATGCGGTTCTGTTGGTTGTATTTTGTTTAAAATATTGTGTAGTTAAAAAAGGAAATTCTAGACACAGCGTTGAACCAACGTTGTTTCCGTCATCCAAAGTGGTCTATATAATAATTTATCTGCATGCAATGGCCCCAAAACAAAACAAATGAAAACAAAACGAAACAAAAAATGAAAACACAATCACATCACATTAAATTAAAAACAAAGCATACAATCAAAACAAAACAAAACAAAACAAAACAAAACAAAACAAAACAAAACAAAACAAAACAAAACAAAACAAAACAAAATAAACAAAGCATTAAATCAAAACCCAATCACATCAAAACAATACAAAACACCCCAAAATAGCATTAAATCAAAACAAAACGAGTGAAAACAAAACAAAGCATACAATTAAAACAAAAAAGGCACATGTAGGCCGACAGTACATGTCAACAAATGTTAAAGTGGTTGAGATGTCTTATTTTGTCCTATGCGTTTTCTTTGAGAGCAGATTCTGTCACAAATCTCTGGTGTTTTAATACGAGTGGTGACACATTTGAAACGAGTGACTCTTGTAATGTGTGTACGTGGTGGATGATAAAGTGCAATCACTCCCTGTGAGGTGATGAAGTACGTAGAGAGCTAATACCGCAGCAGATGACATATCAAGCATTTGTGACGGTTTCCTGTGAAGAGTTTATTCTGAAGTAAACATCATGGGATTTAGAAACGGCCTCATTATGTTGTATTATCTGATATATCACTAGTGTTGCTGTACTTTTGTTCTTTGCCTCTCAGGGTACATTATAGATGACAGCTATTTCTACTCAAATGACAGTCGTATTTTCAGCTTGTTCATACTGATAATGGGTAAATTAACACCACTACAGTGTGGATGAGGAGGGGAGTTTTGGGGGATGGGGGAGTAGATCAAAAATGATATTTCAGAGAAATATGTTTCAGGTAAGTATACTGTGTACACTCTTCAGTTTATTTAGAATGCATGATTCAGGAAAATCCTCCAAAAATTATTTGAACTAATGCACAAAATCACAGATCTATAACTTTATTAATCGAATCATTTCAATAAGGAATATTCACAGATATATTTGCTTAATTTGATGGTAAAGCAACAGGAACTCTTTCTAGTTGTTGCAATGTTCTTATTCATAAAGTGACATGAACACATTCATATACATCACACATACAGAGCTTGCTCACACATCGAGTCACATTCATGCGGGTGGCTTATTCAAGGGGATTGTTTGCCACCTACCGTGTATTGAACCCGTGTAGCTGCAAGAGCATACGGCCGAGTGAGCTTTAAACACAGCACATTTAATACACAGCCAAGCATTCACATGAGCATACAAAACATACACATAATTAATATTAACACCGTTATTACAAAAGCAATGCTAATTTGTGATTTTTTGGGGGATGATTACAAAACTAAGATAAGGACATTTTAGTTTGGTACATAATATTGTTACATATTAGATTTGTCTCAACAAGTAAAGTGAGCAAATCAATACAATAAATCAATAAAGCACAATAAAGACTATGTAAAAAGAAACTACATTAATATTAACCGATAAACAATAAAATCTATAATGTTGCATTTTTATACCATAGATGTATGTGTGTACCGATTAAATGCTTAATTCCGCAAAATGTATTTGCGCACACTGAGAAAAATATTCTGTGTTGACTTCTCATGTATAGACTTTTGAAAAAATATGTATACTTGAAAAAATCCTAGATTATTTACTAAATCAAATAATATTCCCTCAGTATCCCTGCAGTTACCTTTTCATTGGTTCTCTGTGAAACATCTGCCACATGCTCACATCACAAGTCCCTCTGATACCACATCACCTTACACTGTGACTGAGCAATCTCAACTACAATTTGGTGTTTAGTATTTGAAATGCCATCTGTCCTACTTTGTGGAAACAGGAGTGTTAAACTTTGAAAGCCGAAGCAACAGTGCCACCCTTAGGCTTAAAGTTGAATTTAGGGAGCAGTAGATTTTCAAGTCTGTTTGCTGTACATGACCTGTTTATAACAAAAAATCGTAGTAATCTATTTATTGATGAATTTATTTACTTTTCTCCTTCATAAAAATGACATTATTTCCTAACACAGCTTAACAATAAAAAATTATATATATATATATATATATATATATATATATATATCAAAATTATATATAATTAGAAGGTCATGGGTTCGATACCAGGGATTGCACATACTAAGAAACTAATGTATAATGCAATGTAAGTCGCTTTGGATAAAGGCGTCTGCCAAATGAATAAATGTAAATCTCAAACAAGTCTTTTAACAGATACTATGAAACAAAACTTCAGATTAATATGAAATCTGCTTATGTTCAAATTCAACATATCTATTTAGTAAAAACTATGTTGTGTGCTGAATTTAAAAGCTTAGCACAGTAATTATAATAACAAAATATAAACAAATAAGTGAAGTTCCAACAATTTTCCAACTTAATTTATGAACACTATTTTCATATACCATGCAGTATTGTTAAAAGGAACGACAATTCTAGACAGTGTTTTGGAAAGTGAATCTCTAGACCCTAGCTTGCACAGACAGGACTGAGACATTAACAGATTGTCATGGCTGACCCGGGAGCACCTGGAGATGCTAACAGTGATGACATCTGATGACACATCAAGAGAACAGCCTAGGGCTTCAGGCTGGAGGCTGGGACCACAATGGCACTCCTGCAGATTGGATATCAGTTGAGTTGAGGGGAGGGTCCAATCTTCGCTGACCTCTGCAGTGCCCTCACATTTCTGCCAAGAAATGGAAACTTGATTTACCTTTTGCAATTGATGAACTCCCTTCACACACACACACACACACACACACACACACACACACACACTGATGGAGTGATTCAGCTATCTGTTGCCATATTCGATCACACTGTGTGTTTTTTTAATATTTGTGATTAATATTCTGCACAAACTGGCAGGTTTGTGATAACCACTGGAGATCAATACTTTGGAAAACTGTGAACATTGTTTCTTTTACAGAAAGTCAAAAGATACAATGTTCAGAATTATGTAATAAGGGGCAGGTTTTGACATGATTGTTAAAATTTAACTTTAATAATTTGAATTTTGCCCATACTTAATTTTCACCAGGCTTGTTGTTGAAATTGTTCACCATTTTTATAAGGACTTGCATTCCTTATTTGTTTCTTTTACTACCCACCATGCATCAACGCTTATGGTAGTGGGCAGTCGTGGCCCAGTGGTTAGAGAGTTGGACTCATGACCAGAAGGTTGCTGGTTCGATTCTCAGGGCTGGCGGGTAACAACTGAGGTGCCCTTGAGCAAGGCACCTAACCCCCACTTGCTTACTATACAAAATGTACAAATGTGTAATACAATGTAATGTAAGTCGCTTTGGATAAAAGCGTCTGCCAAATGCATAAATGCAAAGGTACTTATTAAATAAATCGCTACACGGCTATCCTCTATGGTTTCCGGCTGCCTGATGCCCTGTTCACACCTAGTGACAAAGCGACACGATGTCATTCATTTCAATGGAGAGCAGGCGACACGAGCGACATGGACCGTTGGCGACAGAAAGTGGGCGTGTCTAGCGACGCGACAAAGTTAAGAATTGCTCAACTTTATGCAAATGATGAGCGACTACCAATAGGAGTAAAGCAGCGGAGCTCACATAATCCGTCTCCTGCCAGTTATGGGTTTGTTTATAACTGTTACTGGAGCAACCAAATCTAGGAACGCCTTTTAGCGGCCTCGTAGCAAGAGACTAGCGACACCTAGCGGCAGAGTCGCTGGCGGTGTGAACGCACAGTGATACAGTAACACACATTGAGCGATGCATCTGCTCAAGCTGGGCTCACACATAGATCTCTCAAACTTCCTTATCTCACACATCCTGAATCTCACAGCGCTTTTTGCTGTCAAGTGGCACCAGCTGACATTGTGGAGGATAATCACATTTCTCTCTCCAAATGTGACACCCCGGCATCTCCAGATGGAGAACAGCTAGTCAGCAGGTTTGTGAAATATTTACTGCGGATGATGGTTCATGAAGAATACATGAGGACAGTGAAGCGTGTTTTCACGCGGACCCCTGCCAGGAAGGTCTGACGCTTGCTAAGTTGACAAACTTTTTATTAGGTTGCCTGGAATGTGGAGGTATGAGGGAAATTATGCATAATTGTGGCCTGGTATTCTTAACAAACGGAAAAGTGACTCATCCAGTCCTGGACAAATTGTTTATTTATTTCATACAATTATTGTACAATAAAATATTAATATAAATAAAATAGTTATATTTTAGCCACTAGCCAGACCAATCAACAAACACAGACCGGAGGTTAACTTCGGGCCAGGCTCGTGCATCCACTAAAACCGTCTATAGGCTTCTTTGTTTTGTGTTGTGTTGGGTTTTGTTTTTTGCTTTGCTTTGCTTTCTGTTCGTTTCAGCAGATATTAAATAAATTCCACACGAATTCCTTAACAATTACAAGCATGAAGATCTTGCGCTTCAATAATCAGCAAAGAAAACTAAAAACATGTTCAGTAAGACGTCAAGTTAACTTCTACAAAGGCATTCTCATTGGTCACTGTGAACAAAATACAGAACTTAATCTACTCTGTTCTTACTTTTGCAGTGCTCCCATTCAGTCTCCATCTCAAGATCTTCAGGGTGACCTGGCTTTCAGTCATACAGAACATCACAGTTTGTTTAATCCTCAATGAACATTTCACATCACAGGGCCCCTACAGGCAGCCCTTTTTCATTACACATCTGAAGACCCAGAAGGTCAGTGTGCATAAGCAATTAATTACATACGCTATCAAAGCTAATAATAAACACCTCAAAACAGAACCGCCGTACCGAGATGACCCCACCTTATGGTTTGTTCAAGGGCAGAGGGAGAAGTCAACTGGCATTCCAAGGGATAACTTGTTTGACAAAATGCCTCTGCCAGGCCAAACCCACACTGCGCATCTTTCACGGCAAAATGAAATAAATAAATGACGTGACAATTGTTGCTTGACTCCAGCTTGTCTGAGAAAAGATGAAACCGAAATGGAAAGAAAATGATAGATTTACGTCCTGTAATTATTTTAGATGTAATATGTGAGAGTAGCACTGTAATTTTTAATGACAATTTATTTTGAAATAACTTCGCTAAGGCTCACAAATGGTTTTGTATACATTGTAAAATGCATTATACATTTCAAACTACCTGTGTGTGCGTGCAACCAGCTGCTTTATATAAACGTGTTTGTTAGCTGTAGTTCTTTATTAAACAATATCTCAGTTTGTAGAACACAGTTTGTTTATTAATTTGACAGTTTATTGTAAAAGACTTCTACTGTATACTAGTCTAATTATACTCATTAGCTTTTCCTGTATTTATACATTTTTTCTGAATTAATTTTTTTTCTATGCAATTTTCTTCGATAACCTGTGATTTAATCTAATAAGTAATTTCAGAAAACCCCATGTCACACTCAATAAATATTAGAGGGTAGTGACTTTCCTCCAGTAAATTTGCTTTGCATGTACTTTTCTACCCAGAAAACTAAACTAAAACAAATGATATGAAGTCACACAGTTATTCAAAGTAAAGCTACTTTGGGTTTTAATTAGTTTCTAAATGCATACAGTTATTATGCTACTGACATTCTGACTCATTACGGTTCTTTCAAGGACAGAGTTTTGGAAAAAATGTTCTCATATCAAAAACAATTTTGTTCTTTATCTGTAAATGAATCCATATTAATTCTAAACATATTTTACACCAGCAGGCTCCACAATGTTACGCATATACTGTACATCTGAAGAGCAGAGGACATGAAGTCCAGTGATGTAAAGTATGTACATTCATTCAGTTAGTGTCACTCTGCTGATATTTATTCAGCATTACCCTCATTCTCTGCAATCGGCGTGATTGAAGTTGCTTACTGACATGAATCTTAATTTTTCTGTCTTTGCTCTTCATTTTCTCTTTCGTCTCTAACAATTGGAAAGTCATTAACTTATCTAATGGGTATCTGAAAGCTAGCTAACAAGCTTTAAACTTCCTGCAGTGTCTCACATACTGAAGAATCCACAAATAATTCAGTGAACTTGATCAACTTTGAAACCCGGTGTGGAGGTTTGATACACATAAGCAAAACCAATGCAGAAAAATAAGATAAATACTCTTCACCTAACAGTTTACCTATAAACTTTCACCATGAGCGAATTGAATATGTATGTATACTAGTAAGTGTATAGTATAATGCAATGTAAGTCGCTATGGATAAAAGTGTCTGCCAAATGCCAAAGAATGAGATGCTTTGCATTTTTGTTGTGAATCCACCATTACAGTATAGATATAGCCAAAACTGGGCCCTTTACAATAGATCAGTATACAAACTATCGTCCCTGGCCCCCTCTCTCTTGTACTTACTTTAAAAGACGAAATGTACATTATATACAGAGGTGCTACAAAGAATACTTGGAAACTAAATGGAAACTAAATGGACCACTGAATGTTTACACTCTAATACAATCTTTTACCTTGCCAATCTGTTTTCTGTAAAAACCCCATAGTCTCAGATACATTGGAGAATAAACAGATACTGTAACTTGGTGTCCCATTCCTTTTATTATTGTCCTTATTTCCATTATGGAAATTTCACTGGGTGAAAAATGTTGTTGTTATTACTCAACAGATGGTGTTTGTCAAACCCCCATGGTTGACTCAAGGGTAGTAGTAGGGAGTATTCTCTTTGCTGATATTAACTGTGAATTTCAGTGTTCCCATTTAACAAATTATTTTACGGCAGGCCAAGAGATCTCGTCTATTTCCACGAAGCAGAATTTATATGATTAGACCCAACAAACGTGCACAGCATTTACAGGTACAGAAGGTCAAGTTGAAGGAAAGTCAATTGGTTAACAATCTAACAAGGGAAATATGAGCCTGAGTGATTTGTAGATGAGGAATTTACATCTCCAGGCTCTGCAGAGCATAAACCTTTATTCAAGCAGAGATAAATCAGGCTTGCACAAAAGGAGGTAAATAATATATAATAATAAAGGCTTGGAAATGAGATTCTTTATTGAAAGGGCAACTACATTCATCAGTGCAGTTCTGCCATTTTGTGGAGGGCCCTTGTGCAAGACAAATGAAGGTTTAGTGTATAATAGAGCAAGCATAATAGAGCCGGGCTAGTAAAATGAAATTCACCCTCAATTATGAGCAGCACCAGTCTTATTTACAACCGCTGTGTCCTAAAACGCTCACTCATGCATCGCGCAAAGGTGGTCATGCATGCCAAAAAAACACCTAACTGCAGTACCACTGGAGGCCACTGGAGGCAGTTGTTTTAAACATAAAAAGCAGAGGGACAGAAATGTCTTTCCTATATTGTGTGAACAGATGTGACGTTTATGTATATAAATATTTGTGTTTATATCAATTACATTGCTATTATTTTGTTATTACTTTGAGATGTAATTATTCACACCTTTCTAAAACGTCATGTCATGAATAAGGCTAGAGCTTGTGTTAAAATAGGCAGGTGAAATAAATCTAAATCACCTGCATGTGTAAATGCATTAACAGTATTTAGACTTTTTTATATAAAATATCAATTTTAAATAACTTTCCGCATTGGCTGCCAGCTAGAAAGCAACAATATGCAACTCAAAATATATGGTGATCATTTAAAACACCATGACAGTAAGTAATTGTATTTATTACCCTCAGACATTTTGTTCTATTAACAGCCGTAATTGTTTTATCATTACCGCATCTTGTTGTTTAATGAACTGATCTAAATGGTAATGACATCCTTCAATAAATATTTAATCCGTCCACCGCATGCTCTTTCACCTTGCCAAGGCCCAAAGCAGGAATCTTTCGACTTACCCTCTTTATATCTGCGGTGTTTCATGTCGTAATTGATTCTGCTGTATATTAATTACTCTCATTAGTACAACACAAGCATGTTTTGTTAATTACTATGGGATTGATTATGAAGGGTAGCAATGCATTATCACTTAATGAACCAGCATGAAAATGCATGACTGTTGTTTACGTGATTATGATACTCGTTGCTATCTTGCTATTGCAAGGTCATGAGATTTAAGAGGTTGTAGAAGCTCTAATTATATTTATTCATTAATCTTTCCTTACGCATGCACCTAAATATAGCATTGTTTTATGAAGTCTTATAATAAAGTAAGTTGGGATGGACATTGAGTTTCATGCACCAGTAAGCACACTTTACAAATTTGATCAGTGGATCATAATGGAATTATGGGGCATTCAGAAATCATGTATGCAATGCTGTTGTACCTTTTTATATTTTCTCTGCCAAATGGTGGTCTGGATATTTTCAGAGTGAAACTGAAGTAAATCTTGGGATATGTCCATGTGGTCACCTTTTTCCTTGATGCAGCCGCCTTACTTTATGTAGTGGTTCTCTGTCATTGTCTATATTATTAGCTTTGTTCAAGATAATTGCACTCTGAAGGAGCTGATTTCTCTTATTTTTAATGTCTCTTTCTCTCCTTTTCATTCCCTTTAATCCGACTGTAATGATGTAGTGACATTTATAGAATGTTGAAATGTTATACATGTTGACAAAGGGGTCATTGCACAACATTATAATCCTGACCTTGAGGGAAAGTTAATTAAAGCAACGTTAAATTAACCTTTTGATATGTTTGAATGCAATAAAAACTTGGCAGAATTGATACAATCATTGATGTATCATTGCTGTATCATTTTAATGCTGTCAACATTTTATATAAGTTCAAGTTCAAAAACTTTAATACTGTATCAACCAGCAATAGAAATTAAAAAAAGGCTCATATATAAACATTACAAGTCACACAATAATCTAAAAAACACATTTAGAAATAAAAAAACAATATGGTACAAAAACAAATTTGCTTTATCCAAAATAGAATAAAAAACAAAATATAGCATGTTCATAAACAATGCTGTACAGTACATATATGTCGCACGTTACGAAAAAATGTGCGAAGAATACATTTACCAGTGTAGCACACAATAAAAACACTCTCCTAAAAAGACGTGCTATAAAAGGTGGTTCACATCACTGCATTAGAAGAACCGTTTATTAGTCTAAAGATCTTTTTTTCTATTACAAAGAACATTTTATTAAACAGAAAGGTTCTTTGGCTGATAAAAGTTCTTCATGTAACCATTCTATAGCATCATGAAGCATCTTTTTTAAAGAGAGAACAGACCGGAGACATAAGAACATTTTTTGAAAATATCATTTATCCATAGTTTTGAAGCAGCTGCCAAGGTAAGTTGGTTTTCAAAGCAGCATTCTCTCTGAATCCACATCCTCTAAAAAACATAAACACTTTCACATGACCTCATGTCTCATTCACCAGTGAGACAAAATTACATCACATTATGTACAATAATAATGAACCTCAGCCTCATTGAACATGCTGGTGATGTGTGATTGTTGTGTGAGCAGGGTGTGAAGTTATGTAAATGGGTTTATTTATTCAGTTTTATGGTGTTGAAACTTCAACAGAAGATGTTGTCTAGTTTTAAGTGAAAGAAACTTTGAGCAGCAACATCAATTCGACTTTTTATAAACACAACTACCACAAAACACACATTAGTAATGCTTTTAATACCTGAATGACACATAATTGCATAATTTCAGGATGAAACACTCATGGCCATTTCAATCACCATTTGCTACAGACTGTTACATAAATTGTTTTGGATTTTCATGTATCCTTTTTAAATACGCATAATGTGCTTTTAGCCACTAACCACAATACTTAAGCAAAATGAAATATAATGCTTTGATTGTCATTGATGAGAAATTAAAAACACTTAATAGTTTCTTCATAAGCCATGAAAGGCTGTGATTTTAATACATGCAGGTAAGGCCTCATTAATCAAATGTGCCATTCCGTGATTTTGTTATACAAGTTGACCCCTAATTTGAACTTATTAAGAATTTATCGATCAACTTTTCAGTGACTGTTGATTACATCACCAGAGACCTTACGGGTGAACTCATCGATTAGTCCATTGATGAGTTGGTTGATGTGCTCACAGGTGGTGTCAGCAATGAGCTACAAGATGAACATGTCGATGAGTTCATCGATGAGCACATGACTTCTACAAAGGTCTCAGCATTTTCTTTATCTTAACCTGTTGATCTTTATATGATTTATATAATCGATTATTACTTGAGGATTACCTCATCTGTGACATCATTACATGTTGAAAAATCCTCCTTAATACCATCCTGGTGATCATTATTTATTCATATTGGCTTGACTTGTAATGTCATTATAATCGTCACTGTAACATTTGCAGAATATATGTGACTCTGGACCACAAAACGAGTAGCATATATTTGTAACAATAACCAACGATACATGGTATCAATTCAGATAATGTAAAATCGCAATTAAAAAAAAGACAAATAATGTGGTCCAGGGTCACATATGAGCTCATTCCAAATTGTAAATTGAATTAGAGGGGGCAGTTGTGGCCTAATGGTTAGAGAGTCGGACTTGTAACCAGAAGGTTGCCGGTTCGATTCCCAGTACCGGCAGGTAACAACTGATGTGCCCTTGAGCAAGGCACCTTACCCCCGTTTGCTCCCCAGGCGCTGCAGTGTTAGCTGCCCACTGCTCCTGGTGTATGTGTGTTCACGACTTGAAGTGTGTGTGTTCACTATTCACTGGTTGGGTTAAATGCAGAGGTCACATTTTGGGTATGGGTCACCATATCTGACAAATAGGTCACTTCACTGAATAAATGCATTTTATGTAATGCATGGCAACCATCAATTATGTCACAATTTTTGTGATATACAAATGATAAACAAATATTGTATCTTCTAAATAAAATTGTGACTTTAAAGTGTTCATGAAATCAAAATGTACACTATTTTCTTTGTTAGCACACATTTTGTGATGCTCATACTTATGTGCAAGTTTTGTCTTTGTAATCTTTAAATCGTCTCTTCTGGCCTTCTGATGATAGAAAGAACCTTTAACATCCAAAGAACCTTTATGTTCCCAAAATGTTCTTTATAGTGGTTGGTTGTTTTGGAAACCAAAAATGGTTCTTCTATGGCATCACTGTGAGGGACCTTTTGAAGCACTCTTTAAGAGTGTCACAATACTGAATTAAAGTCGCACCTTCTGGTTCACACAGCTTTTAGTAATCTTTAGTAATCGTAATATTTTTTGTTGTGTAAAAGTATCAGTAGAAGCCAAAAGGTATGAGCTATGTTAGTATATTTTACAGCTGAAAGTGAATCACTGCAAGATTCTCCTTTAAATGGCCTTACCATGCTTGATTATCCAATCTATACTGAATTTATTCTGAGTGGCTAAATTATTATCCGGCATTAAACGTTGGGTTGAACGTGCAGGACAAAACCTGAAACTTGCTTGTATTCAATTTATTTTGCTGTCAATATTTTGATGCACAGTTCTGGCCTTTATCTTTGGCCTTTATTTGGTTTTGTATTTGATTTGATCGATAAAACTTAATCTGTCATAACTTAAAAGCACAAAGAACATATTCTTTTGCTTCTTGGTGTGCTTTTCGTGCCATCTACATCACAAAGAGTCTAATTATTTTCACATTTCATTGGTGAGTGTGGAGAACTGGGTAATTGACTGAAGCACAAGTGTTGTCCAATAATCCAATGCAGCAGCCCACACATTTTCCATTTGGGGTTATAACAATATCTTCATAACAAGAGCTAAAGAAAATAGTATGTCACTTGAAGTTTCTTCCACCGAAACAATATAGATACTAATGAAGTTGTGGTCGCATTCTTTATTTTTACCTTATTGAAATGTATTAAGAGCTCTGAATATTACTAAACTACAGTTTATAATTCAAACATGCACACTTAGAAGTACTTAACACATTTAAGGTTTTAAATTCGATCTTCATCCGAAAAGTCGTCACTTAAGTATATATTCTGAAATGATTAGCACTGCAGGGAACACCAGCACGATGTAGCAATTAACATAGCCAATAGCTTGATTAACACAGTTAGATTTTCTCTTTAAATAGGGCTTAGATGCTACAGTATGTGCTTCTCTTTTTCTGCAATCATTAGCCGTTTTTAATTGGACTAACTATCACGATCGATGTGCAAATATATATAGATAAAAGACTCATCCTTTCTCTTTATCCTTCAATTATGTGTAGAATTAATTATAAAGCCACATGAAGTGATTTCCATGCAACCCTGAAAGAAACTCCTGTTAACCTAAAATGGTTGTATAAAAAAACTGTGCTGATATTTAGTGTGAGGCATTTCACTGTTTGCATCAACCCACATGTAACACTCCCGTTCTGCCCCTGTGAGATTTTTGTGTTCTTGGACCTTTAATTTAAAAAAAGACTCCAATTCCCATCATGCACCGCACTCACACCCGGCCATCTTGTTTGGACTCATCGCCTGTTGTTGATTTGTGTCTGCACCTGTTCAGTGTTTGCTGTGTGTATTTAAGTTGTAAGAAGTAAGTAAGAAAGAGACGGTTCTTTAAAGAACCGGAGGCTGAATGGTTCTTTGTGGAACCAAAAAAGGTTCTTCTATGGCATCGCTTTTGAAGACCTTTTAAGCACCTGTGTAAGGGAGTTTGAAATAACGTTACTTTATTACATTTACTATTCCAGACAGGTTGTTTGTTTGTGTGTTGCTTTGGCTTATTTTGAAAAAAGAGAGACAATAAGTACTGCTTGGTTTTAGAATTGTTGCTTATGTCACAAGCTGATGTACTTAGAGATTTTGAAACTTCTCTCCCAGACGGCAGAGGTGGGATTGGGAGCATTCACGGACAACAGGGATATGGTGATGAATGCTACTTTGGATTCACCAACGGGTTATGCAGATGGCTGTTGCACGAAATAGACAGAACAATAAACTGCAATCCATTAGCTTGATCGGCCTGGGAAAACCGTAAGGCAACTTGTGAGTCTGTTGATGCTCTTTTAGGAAGTCAGTCTGTTAAACACAGCCAGTTGCAGATGGTTACATTAAATCCAGATGTTTTATATGATTTATTATTGAGAGAAAATACAAACATGATTGCTATTGACAGACCAAGCCTCTGTATGAGTTATTGAATCACCTCATACTATTATATCATCTGTGATGTCATAACTTGAAAGATCCTCCTAAAAAATAAAACTGTAGCATCCAATTGAATGTAAATAAGCAATGAACTACGTTTACAGACAGGAATTGTTTATAATGTACAATCCCAAATTATTTTGGGTATGTAGTTTTGGCCCTGTGCAGGTTAAGAAAATACACTACTTTAATAAATACACTTTCACCATGTTTTTACTTCATTGAATTTGGCTTCTAGGAATAGTCAACAACAGGAAGACATACATTACAAGAGCTGTCATCATATTCTAAAAAGAATTTTTTACTCTTCGTTTCATTTACAATGTATTAATGTAAAAATATTTAATACTATGATACTATATGGTACTACAGTATTCTTATATTATATAGTATAATTGGTGTACAAGAAGTACAATGATGAAAAGTAGGGCTGTGCGATACTGAAGTAAAATGCGAGATAAGATTTGTTGCCAAATAATATGCGATATGATAATACTTTAAAGCCTTGTGCACACCGGGACGATAATCGTGCATGCTTATCGCCAGCGTTTTTCGACGTTCATACCCAAACGATTTTCACTACCGATGAGCCGAGTGAACGTGCAAATTCACTCCGACATTAGATGGCACTTAATGACAAACAGAAATACCCCGGTACCCAAGGTGGTGCTGTGCAACTTTATCCTTCTGACTTTCGTTGCTGGTATCAATGTGTGCTTGAGTGCCACCAAGTCATGTTTTACTGTAACTTTAGCAGCTCCAGGCACGTGAACAATCTCATTGGTCGGATAGTTTTTAATATGTCGCCGATAAACGCGCACGATTATCGTCCCAGTGTGCAAAATCTGACACATGCCAGCAGTCATCTTTTCTCAGCTGCTTTTTATTTTGAGAAATTACCTACTCTTATGCTACCAACTACCAGCATAAAGACTCTGAATGTGTCTCTGTGGTTGGCTGCAGGGCATGCTGGGATAGTACTGAACCAGAACTATGGGGGATAGTTTGATGGTGGAGGTCAGCTTGTAAACCCACCGGTGCGATGAGGCAGAAAGGTAAGTGTTGTTTTGATGTCCTACGAGGACAACATTAACAATAACATAGCTTTAGCAGCTAATAAATGTGGATTGTGAAAATGTGAAATCTTATTTACAGCTTTTTAAAAAAAATGGGAATATCATACTGAACTTAAAATGAGTAGGCCTATACACAATGTTTATAAATATGAGTAGCAATGTTAGTTGCTTTCAAGGCTACATCAAGCATAAACAGTGGCGGACTGGCCATCTGGAGAAATAATATTATTTATTTTTTTTGCCCACTTGTTATAGTTGTGATTTCTGTGCCCTATAGCCGCAGTGGTAATAGCGCTCTTCAATGTCAAACGGTTGACCAATCAAACAGGGTTTACAGAATTCTTAAGCCAATTAAATTAAAAAAAACAGAACTAGTTTTAATGATGACTGTGTAGAAGTGAGTTTATTGAATGCAGTTTTATCAACCATATTAAAGCTACGTTATAAAGGTCTTGTATCACACTGAAGGGGCTTATTCAACCTGATCTCACAGGAAATTGTAAGTATTTTATGAGGTGGCTAATTCGTATGAATTCATACGTACGATTAAGCAATACTGAAGGCTCACCTCTAACCCCACCCCTACACCTAACGTCACTGGCGCGAAAGCAAACCATACAAAAACGTACGACTGAGATCGTACATGTCGAACATGTCGAACATGTCGGCATTGTGTGGAAGCATTTTAAAGTGTCAGAGAAAGACATGACATGTTGTAGGCGAACAGAGTACATTATTGTCGGTTAGTCCATTGAATAAAGGAGAGGGCTCGATATCTTAATTTTAATTTACTATTTTAATTTACTTTGCTCAATTTTATATTTTAAGTTAAATTGTTGAAAAGCAGGACAATATATAAAAAAGCACATTTTGGCCATGAGTTTATGCAAAAATGTATAAAAAACGTGTCAGGTGACAAAAGAGTGCCGACCAACAACATAATGCTGTAAATGGACTTGTGTTTCTCAGAGTTTGAGCAAGGTTTTAGCAGGGTTGGGCATTTGGCGCACACACATCTTTTGAATTTGGCAAAACAGCTGAGTCACTGTGCAATCTGGAATCTTTTCTCTTATGGTTTAGGGAGACTTTGAGGCCAGTGGCCTCATGTACAGGCAAGTGCTGTGAAGGGCTCTTGATGTGGCTGAATCATGCTTTATAATCCATTTTCAGCTACTGAACTATGATTCCCCTTCAAAGTGGTTGTTGTTGGTCTCTCAGAGTCTTTTTACAAGTCTTCTCATGCCTCTTCTGTGATTGGACAGATAGAGGCTGAGCATCTGGATAAATGAATAGCAGACAGCACATGAAACTGGGCTTTGCTCTACTTGCTTAATCCTAGTGGACTGGTAGATATACTGTTGTTTTATTGTATGATACCGTACATTTTCTATATTTAGTTAACATAACATAACGTATTTAGTCTTCTTATGACCCTCTGGAATCAATTGCACCATTTAGAGATTACTCGGTAACAATTGCATATTATTGGACCTTTCATCCGGGCTATTTTGCCTTGGCTACTTACAGTAAATGCATAGCAAAAGGTAATATAATTAATATTTTGCCTAGTATATGGAGTAGAATGTACAGTCAGCTGGTCTGCTTCTACAAACATATGGTCCGGATATATTATATATTTTTCAATATTATTTTATTTGCTTCGTTTTTATCCTTTTCGATTTTTTTTTAAATTTTCAAATGATTTGTCCATTTACAACCTGACTATGATTCTGTGGCCTTTTTATTCATAACATGTGATTAAGGTTATTTCTTAACAAGCCTACTCTTATGCAACACCCGCTATATATTTACATAACATGACTATTAGTCTTTTCTTAAAAACAAATCACAGACAATAAATGTAAAAACATAACATGCAACAGAAATAAATCATTTAAAAATATTTATTTAAAATAAAATAATAATAAATAATATAATAAATAATAAAATTAAAATAAAAAAAATCTCTTTTATATGGAGAGCAGAGATTCAATGAACTGGTTAAAGGTGATTTGCGTGTGTGTGTGTGTGTGTGTGTGTGTGTGTGTGTCAGTGGATATAGACTGACTGATAGGTTAAAGAAGTGTTTGTTGCTGCCTCAGAACTCTTTTGCCGTCAGTCGAAAAGTGTGGCAGATATGCTGGCGGTTTTGAACACTTTAAAGTGTTGCCATTATTCACATCATCGTCATGCCAGACTATGGATCATTGCTCATAGTACAACACGCGGATGTCAGTGCTGAACTGTCGGAGTCCATCAAAGTGAAGGGCGAACATCTCCATGCTTTCTGATCAGAGGAGACAAGCCTGGCAGGGGACATCCCCTCATCTGAACAGAGAGGATGATGGTGAAGTGTAAGAGATGGTATTTTATTTTGAAAATGGAACAGTCGTCGTCAATTGGAGAAGATGTGTATGTCAGTATATTGTACTCTGATAGACAATTAATATTCAAACGCTTTTCCTGCTTAAACAACCTTACTTCCCCGCGTCTTCCCAACCTTAGAAGACTGTAACAGCTACTGTAACACTGATAAATGACTAAACAGATTTTAGCTTCATTTTGCAGTTGTCTGTCGAGGTGTTTCATTAGGTGACAAGGTGATGCATTTCACCAGCTGATGTTATTTATGTAATAAGCTAGCAAATGTCAGACGGAGCTAAACAGTCTCTGTTGAGCACTTATAAATCGTTGTCGCTTTCATAGGCCGTCGCAGTCTTTAAAACAGGGCTTCCCTAAGTGTTTCCCAAACCTGAATCTGAATCTGTACACTGGCAGGTTTAGTTGGCTTTGTGCCACTTTTAAGTGTGTGTACAGAGTCAGTGCCACATAAATATGTGTTAAATATGTCAACTCTTGCCCTTTAGAATTAGAGGTATCTCTGCTCTGGCAGCATTGCTGTTGAGAAGATGCCAGAAAGGAGCAAGAATCTGTTGTGAAGCTGTGCACAATAATTGACATTAAAGAGCGTGATTCAGTGTTTCTGACTCTGATTAGCCGTATACTGTATATGATACTGTATTTCTGCATTCAAAAGTCTACATGTATGCATATATTAAGTATTTTTGCTGTTTTTGTCATGTTAAGATGGTCATAAATGTGGTGGTAAAAAAAATATATATATATAAAAAATGTTAATGTAATATAATATAATTAGTCATACATTTAATTTAATTCAAACATTTTTCATTTAAAAAGTGATCTTGCATGGCTTTGAAATTAATATTTAATGTATGATTAACATTACTTATATCTCAGGGGTAACTTATGTAAAGCATAGGAGTTAAGCTGAGGAAAAGGTTGAGAACCCCTGCTGTAAAACATCCTCCACATGTAATATATTCCCCTTGTGGAGCTGTTAGGTTAAAAAAGGCCTTTGGCAAAATTCATAACATTTGGAGAATAACACTTTCACGCTTTCAACACAATAGTTCCGTTGGGAAGTATGAGGAAAAAAACAAAAATATTTTCTGGATTTTTTAATGGATTTTGTCATATCTTGATAATCTACAATATCTTAATATCTTAATTATCTTCTTCTAGTATATTTTAATATTTTGTTATCTATTTGTAAACTGTTTCACTGGCAACAACAGGGGATGTTTTTTGTATTTATTTTTTTAACAACGGGGATTGCATCCCCTTGCTCCCCTCCCCCCAAATCGAGCCCTGCCGGTAGACCTCCACAAAGAATCAATAACTGTTGAGTAGTTTTAATTTAGTTTAAAGATGCAATGTGTAATATTAAGGAGGATCCATTGACAGAAATGCAATATCGTATACATAACTATATGTTTTCAGAGGTGTATAAAAACCTTACATAATGAAGCTTTATGTTTTATTACATTAGAATGAGCTATTTTTATCTATACACCATGGGTCCCCTTACATGGAATTTGCCATGTTGTTTCTACACTAGCCTTAAATGGGCCGAAAATGTAATATTTTTGTTCTTTGTCAGCCCCTGTAGTGCTCGAAAGGGAGAGCCGTGGAGTGAGCGTTTGGTTGCAGTTTGTAACCTCACCACTGGATGCCACTAAATTTCACAAGTTGGATATACAATCAAATATTAATGTAAATTACAATTGATCTAAAATATTTATCAAATTAAATGTTATAACCAAACACAGGCAAGAAGTTAACTTCGGCCCAGCAAGTGTGTCCATTAAAACGGTCCATACCGTATAAAATACTGCAACATGGCTGATTAAAAAACAAATTTTCATTTTCCTATTTCCTAGTTTACTATTTGCAAATATTTTTATTTGAGAAATACTATAGCGTAAGAGCACAACAGAGGAGAATGATTTCTTACAGGTGTGTGTTTTTTTAACATTGCAAAAGACTCGGTTGTTCAGGTGGAGGTCATACATCACACACCAAAGACAGTTTCTAATTAGTGCTACCAATTACTGCCAGATGAATAGGTGTGGAGCTACGACCCTTGTGTTACATTTGTGGACCTAGAGACTCTAAGGTCTTTTTAATCGCTTAAAGAAATAAAGTAGTTAACACCGAAATATCAGGTTAACACACCTGATCTTATAAAAACGAATTAGAAACAAAATTGGTTCATTACACGCATCAATTGTCCTCCATGAAAAATGTTTCATTACTTTTGTTGGGGTTCTGAGAAACCCCAGGAACAAATGAATAATTGAAATAAATATTTATATGCATTGATTTTATAAATGATATAGACATGGTTGAACTAGTGCAATCTGTTTGGCTTTTGTCAATAAAGTCTTTACTGGGGTTACACTGTAAAAAAAAAAACTAGTAATTTTACTGATTATTTGACAGATTTTTAACTTATTTTTAAAACAAGGTAAAAAAAGTCAAATTACACAAAAAGACTGCAAATTTACAAGTTGGGATAAAATAATATGAAAACATGAAAAAATAAAATTTTCTCACTCCCCATTGTGGATGAGAAATTCTGCTGTTTTTTTTGTACTTTGTGATTAAAAAATCTTAGGGTTATAAAAATGAGATGTTTCACCTACGTCGCTTGGATCCACCTATTACATTTGCCCATTTTAGTCCCAGAAAGCCACAACCACAAATCCTTCTTTCTATTGGATATTTCCTAACCCTGTTTTATTCTCTCTAGCTACACTTTCTCGGCCACATGGGATCACCCTTCTTGTGATTATTCAGCAATTAGTTGGCTGTCTTCATCGGCTACGCAATAGTGAGCCCAAGACAATTACCTTATAGCCTATTCTTCATGTTCTCAGTGGGTTTCTGGTAATTATTTTTAAGCCTTCAATTCAGCAGTGGAAACAAGGGAATGCGCACTGAAATGAGTAGTTTCAAAGGAACCGCAAGCACTAGAGGAAACTGGGCTTTACTTGTTTTAAAGAGAACTAAAACTGGCACAATGAAGACTAGATAACACTGCAGATAATATACGTAGCAAGATGCTGTTAAAGTCAAAAGCACAGTGGTGGTCCTCTTGTTACTTTGATGTCTTTACCTTCATTTCTTTATTAATATTAAAGGGATCCAAAAATAAAACTTCTGTCCTCGTTTACTTACCTCCTTGTCAATTCAAACCTGTATGACTTTCTGACTGCAGAACACAAAAGAAGATATTTAGAAAAATATTGGTATAGTCAAACAACAGTGGTACCCATTGTCCATACAACAGAAGTGAATGGGTACCTCCATTGTTTGGTTATCAACATTCTTCAGAACATCTTCTTAAAAATTCAGAGTCCACTCCAACTTTTCATTTCAAACCAGCATTTCTAGATGTACTGTGGTCATTCCAGTCAAGTGTCTGTTGAATTTCAACAAAATCAAACCTCAGGAGTGACAAAGTCATCCAAGAGCAATGTGAAAGACTGACAGAATGGCAACACACATGAAAACTATGATAAAAATCAAGGTTATCCCATGAAAAAATATTTTTGAACTTTCCCTAAGTATATGTACAAATATTACTGTTATTGTTTAAAAAAAAATATGAACTTGTTTACATTGCCAAAAAAAATAGAGTATCTTTTCTGTTATTTTGACCTGTTTCTCCAGGTCTCATTTTTGTGCAAATTAATGCAAATAGAAGCAATATTTTTATTTGAAATTTGGTAAAAATATTCTTAGTAGTTCACAGAATGAAACAAGAATGAAAGATAATATTACCTAAACACTTACCTAGTAAATTCAGAAAACTGAAATTATGCTTTGAAACGGCCTCTTAATTATATATATATATATATATTTTTTTTATGTGTTATGCATATATTTATATACAGTATGTATGTTTTCTATTCTATGCTGGGTTATACAGTTTGTAAAACTGTATTTGAATCATGAAAAGATGTAAACGGAATGCAGTGTTTATCACAGTTCATGGATATTATGCCATATGGTCTTGCTGGATCTTCTCTGCCTCTGGACATTGAGAGCAGTTTGGCATAGCTGGTGTGTACCCTTCTGGGTTCCTGATGCAGTTGTAGACAGATGTATTTCTTGGGCTGGGAAGCATATGGTCCCAAGGAGCGGTCTTGGGCCTCAGCATAGCTTGTTGGATCTGTCACTAATTGCTAACTTCCCATTGTGGTCATCCAAAATGCCTTGCTCCCGTGCTGCAAATAAACAAGATAGATCCCGAATTGGCAGGAAAATACTCCCTGAAATGTCATGTACACAAGCCCATATTTCCAAAACAAATCAACTGGCAGGCTAAGTAACCATTGTACCCAAATTAGTGGAATTTTGGTAGACTATTAAAATAGATAGAGTGCAGTTTTCCCATGAGACATGAAAAACATCAGATTTAAATACGGTGTTTTTCATCAGCCACAATAATAAAGAACTTGGCAAAAGTTGGGATGAGCATGTCAAATGACACTTTTATCTTAGTTTGTGGTGTGCGAACAAAAACACCCATAGCCATGTTATGATGTCCTTAAAAGACACAATTTTGCTATAAAATTGTGGAGGTGGGTGGAGGAGTGATGCTCGGAAGCCGCTTTAAAGAGATGAAAATTCTGTCATCATTTACTCACCATCTTGTCATTTCAAACCTGTATGACTTCCTGTCTTCTTGTGGCCTAATGGTTAGAGAGTCGGACTCATAACAAGAAGGTTGCGGTTCGATTCTCAGTACCGGCAGGTACTGAGCAAGGCACCTTACCCCCGTTTGCTCCCCGGGTGTATGTGTGTTCACTATTCACTGGATGGTTTAAATGCAGATGTCACATTTCGGGTATGGGTCACCATATCTGACAAATAGGTCCCTTTCACTAACCGAAAAACAGCATTCTATTGTAAGGAAACAAAACCAATGCAAGTCAATGGGTATTGCTGTTGTTCGGCTACCACATTTTTTCCAAATATCTTCTTTTGTGTTCTGTTGAAGAAATAAATTATGCAGGTTTGAAATGAGGGTGAGTACATTTCATTTTTAGGTAAACTATCCCTTTAATATCCTTGTGATTGACAGGATGGAATGTTTAGGCTCCTCCCAAACGTACATTTAAAATTTCATTTAAAAAAACATTCAAACTTTAAAAGTGTTCAATGATCAAAGAACATGTTTGTTTTTTTAAATGTTTTGAAATAGCAGCTCTTCTGATATAGCAACTCTCAATTTTTATTATAATTTTTTAAGAAATATGTTTTTCTTAGTAAAGCCACAAGTCTCCTACTAATCCCTTTTTGGAAGTGGGTTCTTATGATACTGTGTGTGCAGCACTGCAGTGGCTTCATCTTAAAGAGATTATGGTGGCAAGATTGTAATTTCACTTTAATACTGCTGGTTGGACGCTGCAGTTTCCCTGGTAAAGCAGTGTGAAGTTGACTTGAGACATTGTGGATGAGAACCTTATTGGAATATCAGGCTTTGTGGAGGGTGGTTGAGTGAAATCTCAGGAAATCTCTCTGGGTGAAATGGCTCCCACCTATACCACTTACGCATCTGTCTGAAGCTGTAGTCGTGCTCCAAATCAACTGTGAAATTGTATTTGAAAGACATTAAACTGGTACCTTTGCACTTTAGGAGTTGGTGCGCACAGAGCTAAATCTTATTTATAGTTGTATCTTACTCCTTCAGTGGGATTCTGAAGACACCACACAACCCAGAACATGTGCATCACAATGTCGTGCATAATTAACCCAGTACAGTATAATTTATATCCATTGTGTGATTTCTGTAAATTAAACCTCTATGAGTCTATGCTCTACAAACTACAGTAAGCCGCAGTGACCAGTTCAGTTAAACAGTCCTGACCAGACTGGACTGACAGTCCATCAGAGCTTATTTTGGCAAGACTGAAGGAAATGTAGCTTCCGTTCAACAGATTGACACATTCATTTTTCTTGTACAAATCTCTTGCTGTCCTAAATCTAAAGAGCCCAGCAAGATATCAGTGAAAGCCATTTACTATATTTGGCAAATAGTTTCTATCTGTCATCAGATAGGGTACATTTCTGACAGCTTCTCTGTCAGGGGTGGATAAAGAAGTGATCAATTTACTGTTCTTGGGATAAGTGCATGAAAACAAGAGGATTTAAATTGTATTGATAAATTAACCTTCCATTAACTAAAATGCAGGTTTAAGTAATGTTTTTTTCTATTTAATTTTTATCATCATATACTGTATTTTTGTGGTATTGGATTATATAACAAAAATGGTTTGAAAGTGGTGTCTTGTTTAAAAGTATAAATATAACAAAATTAAAAATATAAAGAAACAAACAAAATAACATAACACTAATAACATAATGCAAATAAAATCACACTGTGTAGAACAATAATAAAGAATCAGAACATTTTTAACCAGGCTCTAGAAATAGTATTCTGTAGTTTATGGGCTGCCATGTTTTAGTACCGACTATAGTAAAATATTTCATCTATTTTACATCTTACAGTGACAGTAATTTATGAATCTATATCAAGTGTTATACGATAGTTCTTGCTTTTAGTATGCTCTCATGTAATACCTTCTCTATTCACACTCCTTTTCATTCAGCCCTGTATGCAGGACACATGCAGTGTTGTAAATTTGATCCAGATGATAGAAAAAGCATTAAAAATCTAAACAATTTGGATAATGAGGTATGTTCATTTGGCTAATTTTCCATTTAAAGTGTGAACGTTAACAGTACTGTGCATGTTCAATATATTATGTTACTCCATATATTCATACATGCTCAACATATTCAAACTCAAAATAAATATGAATATATACATACATTTGTTTCTTACCATTGCTGTAATGATTTGAGAATTTAGGATTCTAAATGAGAACATTTGCTTGCATGTGCTTAAAGGATGGAGTGACGTGGCAAAACCGAACATTATTGTGTGTATTTGGTGTAATAGTGTGTTTATGTGGTTTACGGTTCAAAAAACAAATTTTTCACATACCGTACATTACTGTTGCTCCTCTCTGGTCCGCCTGAAACCGTCGATCTTTACAAAGATCACCATTCTGAAAAGCACAGTGTGCTTTGATTGGCCGGCTACCCAGTGCGTTGTGATTGGCCGGCTACCCAGTGCGTTGTGATTGGCCGAATACCTCAAGCATGTGCCGGAAATGTTACTCCCATTACCATATTTAGAACATCAGCTTCTAAAACATACAACAACACTACAGCGATAGTTCCGCCTTCTTTCTTTGCGTATACATTTGGGCGGTGTTATACAAAGCTTCCCACACACTGATGTAGATTTGTGGCGGCGTGTTTACATGAACTGTTTTAGGCAGGTCTGTATGAGCCTCCGCTTTTAAAAAGAACTTTGGGTTCGGGACTTTAAATTGAGCAATTTTACGTGTCTAATATATGCATGAACAACCAAAGATACAGGAAAACACGAAATCATATAACTCCTTTAACTTTCTGCTCTAAAGCTAACTAAATATGCCATTCTCAAATGACGTTCTGTAGACCTACACTACTAGCATGAAGCTAATGGAGAAAAGCATCGTGCAAAAGTACACGGTGTTCCTCATCATGCAACCAGTCTGGTGTAAGCAGCAGAATGAGAGTGCTAAAGATCTAAGGGCAAGCTCATTCTGTCACACAGATGAAAGGTACAAAAGTCATCAGAACCAGGGAGTCAGAAGCTACAGTCTCATTAACACATCACAAAACTGCATCAAAAGCCTTTTAATTTGACTTTTCCCAAACCGCATGCACAGAGTACTGTTGTAATAATTGAGGAAGCCTATAATTGTTTAGCATGAAGCCATGCAGATGGATTTTAAGTGAAGCATTAATTGTTGGTGCTGATGAGAACTAGCAAAGAAAACAGGAGAAGAGAGGACAGGGTTTCTCTGTTCAGGTGACCTTGGAATTCAATTTGGTCTTCCAGCACATCAAAAATCCCCAGCACACCAATGAGATTCAAATTACTGTATTCAAATTGACTGGCACAGAGTCAATGTGGCCAGACCAAGAAGAGCAAATCCCCTAGTTAGCAATGAAACTATAAATGAGATTTTTACCAATAGACCTGTATGAATTGATCAAAGGAGTGATGTTTACATGCTTAAATGACTAATTGCGTCTTTGCGTCCAAACATGTGCCTTCACGTAATATATGTTAAAATCGAGAGTGCTTTTTGTCATCCTCAAAGAGAATGAATGCGCTGAGGTTCGGCGCAGATGAGTTAATAAGATGGGAGCACCTCAAATAAAGCTTAGGATTCTGTAGTGTCAAAGTCTGTTAGGAAAGCAATATTTTCTGGCCAACCGGGACAGACATATTAATTGCCTTCAATATATGTTTGCCAACTGCAATTAGGAGTTAGTGAACATAAGGAAACAAATATATACCTTCCCTCTGCACAGTAGCACCGTTTCTACCTAACGTCTGTGAGATAAGATTTGTTTCACATTTACGAGTCCAAGTCATACAACGTATTTGGAACTGTTTTCAACTGATAAGGTCGGTATAATTAGACAATCAATTTCTCTCCATGTACCTTTGGTGATAAACATACGCACATTTACAGTGGTGAAGCCAGAAAAAAGAGCTCGACGAAAAGGGGAGAACGCGAATGCGTGAGATGCAGCAAAGAATTGTGTTATAGCGGTTGCTATTCCAGGCTTCTAATGCAGCCAAGGGCTCTCTCTGGACATACTTCTCATAGTCACACTGTGACGAAGATTAAAATGCCTAGGAAATGAGGCTCATCTCTTGGTATGATTAATGTCCATGAAGTGTAATTAAAGACTTTTAGTTAATTCCCTTGTCTTCCAACTCCTTAACCAGTTTTAATCATCCCCACTGACTGGTCATGCATAATTGCGGAGTCTCCGCAGACTGACAAACTATTAACTCCTTAAAATATGAACTGCCGTATCTAAGAGGGATATTTGGGGATGTGCCTTTTGAAGTGATTCCGGGGTGAGAGTTCTACAGCAGGATGTTAAGGGTTTTATTCCCAGGAACATATGATTGGATTTGACGAGTGGGACCTTGAATGCACCCACACCCACCTCTTCGAAAGCAAAGATACAAGATTTTTTAAACACTAATTTGAACGGTTAGGTAGAATTGTTTCATTTAAAGGGATTTCTGTCAAAAATTCTGTCATCATTTTACCATAATGTTGACCTGTTTGACTGACTTCTGTGAAACACAAAAGATGATATTTGGAGAAATGTCTCGATTGTTTTGTGTTCATACAATGAAAGTCAGTGGGAGCCAGTGTTGTTTGGTTACCAACATATTTTTAAATGTATTTTGTGTTCTGCACAAGAAAGTTGTACATCTTCATTAAAGATATAGACTACATTGCAAGATGTTAACAATGGTCCAGAAGCATTTCCGGTTTCAGTTTTTTTTTAAATATTAAAGATATTTGTTTAATATTTTTATTGTTACAAATGTTCTGTTGGTTGTATTCTGTTCAAACGTTTTTGCAGTCTGAAACAGGAGTTCTGGACCATGCATGAGGTAAATGAGGTAATTCATGTCATACAGTAACTACATACTGTACACAGTATATTATTATACTAAATATATTGTTAATATAGTATACTATTGTAATTGATCATTCATTTTATGAAAAATTGTGCACCTTAAAAACTGTTCACAGTATGTAGACGCATATTCTGCAGGTTTCTTGAAATATATACAGTTATAGCGACAGAGCACTTCAGGCCAAGTCAGTTTTAATGACTTTTGATTATTTTTATGCGCTTTGTTCAGTGATATGTACTGTACATGAGGTGCCACTTTAACTATATATTCTTGTTACTATAACGTTAATGGAAATGAAAGTAAGTGACCATGTCACACATGCTGTGAAATACAAAGAACAATCAATGCCACGTCTTCTCCAGCTGGTAGATATGATCACTTGAAAAAGTTTTTTAATTGCATTCTGTTCATCGCTCCTAAGCTTTCAATGACCCCCTTCAGAGACCTGCATTATGTCAAGGACTGCACGTTCTGTTCCTGACGGCTTCCACTGCTGGAATTATACAACATATGTTCTCTAACTTTTCACATTTCACTGAAAGCGACATTATTGGTGTCAGAAAGTTAAATGCATTTGCAATCATCTTGGCCAAAGAACCATTCAAAGTTCATCTTACAGGTGAGAGCTGATGTGTGTAAACTCACAAATAGAAGTCTGCCTTATTAACAGTATACAGACTTTTAAATGCACACCATCTATAATTGGTATTTAACAAATGCAACAAACACGGTCTTACAAGTGCCTTAATGTAAAATCGGACAGCTATTCCTTATGGTGGAGGCGAATGTGTTTGTATAATTAAACCAGACTCTAATTACTTGCTTTTACTCTTCACTATAATTTAGTTTCAGACATTCTGGCAGAGATGGATCAAACGTGTTTATCTTCAAACGAAACAACACTCCTCCATTCGTTTCACACTGAATTTTTGCAAGGACAAGTGCTTATCACAAGGACAAGATATGTTGTGAAAAGAAAAACACAATTTTACAGCAATATAAGTTGGAAATGCAATAATATGTAGGAAAATTAATCTTATTTTTCTGCATGGTGAAAATAACTTGATGCATTAAGGTCTGTCGAAAATCCAATACAAAAATAAGAAAAAGTTTCTTCTAGGTGTGTTAACAACCCTTTACCTTAAATAATCATCATCTACTTCCAACTGATGGAAGTTGTTAGGCCTAAGAATGTTAGTAATCAATCAACGCTGGCCTTCTATTGTATGAACACCAAACTACTGAGACATTTATCAAAAAGGTCTTTTTTCTTTTGTGTACACAGGGGATCAGTAAATGATGATAGAATTTTATTTGTTTGTGAACTATCCCTTAAAGGAATATTAATATCTCATACATCTTTGCAGACTAGTTGGGTAGATATATAATCATAGTTCATTGCATGCATAATTGTAACATTTATCTGTGGTTAAATTGACAGGTCATTGTTTAATAGTACGTATTTAAAAATAAGTATTTTTTGGAGAGGCCCAAGAAAAATCTGGGGTGAGGAAGTGCCGCCATGATCCCCCTCCTAATAAACATGTTCATTTCAGTAATTCCAATAAAACAAAAAATATGAATGCTATACCATACAATATCATATTAAAGAATCCCATCTTTGTTTCTACAGTTTTGGAAGGGCCTTTTCCAAAAAGACTGTACCCGTGTTGAATTCCCAGACCATTTCTTTTACTTGTTTCTTATTTAAGCAGCAATGACAACTTTGTGACAATCTGAACACACCTGCAGAAGCCATGTGAAGTCATGCAGAGCCCCCAAGGCTCAATTCTGAGTTCTTTATTATTTAAGCTATATATACTGTATGCTTTCATTAACTGGTGCAATTAAATGATATAACACCTCCTTTCATCAGTATGCAGATGGTATTCAGCTCTATTTTACTTGTTTGCACCAGCTGCCCACAAACCAATTACCCACCTTGGACTGCAAAGAAGTAGAAATGTGTTCATATTCCAGAACTTTCTGCTAAATAAATATAAAACACAGATACTTGTTATCAGAAACGACATTCAGGCAAATTCAATTATGCCATTTCTGGACTCCTCACCTCCATAAACCGATAATCACATCAAGAATTTAGGAAACAGGTTTGACAGCAATCTTGGTTTAATAAAACTACATTTGTAAAATGGCATTTATCACCTTAGCAATATCTCTAAGGTATTTTAAGTGTTCACATCTGCTAACAGTAAGAAACTGCTTCATGCATTTGTTATATCAAGAGGTTCATTTAACTATTACAGTTATGTTTTTTACTGGGTAAACCTAAACTGTTAAAACATTTTGTAGAAATCACAGTATTACTGGCAGCACTTTGCCAGTAACTTACTGTAGATTTATATTTATCTTATTTATTGGCAACAGTTTGTTCAAAGATAAATGAACATTAAACATTAACAAGGCTTTATATTTACAGAAAAAAAACTATAAAATAACAGCGTCATGCAAGCATTTCTGGGAACCAAAAATCTGAAAAATGCCCAGAATGCTTTGCATGAGGCTGTTATTATATATTTTTTCTCCGGTAAAGATACAGACTTATTAATGTTTAATGTTCTTTGAACAAACTGTTGCCAATAAATTAGATAAATATAAATCTACAGTAAGTTACTGGCAAACGGCTGCATAACTACAGCAAAAACATTTGAAATAATTGAATAATTAAAATTTATTTTGCATTTAAATTTATTTCCATATATTTGTATTAATTTTTTAAATGTCGTCTTGGAGTTGTCCTTACAAACCTTAGCATAAAATATCATTTAGCATGAAAAAGCCACAAAACAGTCTTCCATATGACCCACTATACAAGCAGTTGACTCCCTTACTGTAGCACTTTTAAAACCGTATTCCAAAGTACCCAACATATACCAATATACCAAAAGTGTTTCTCAAACTGTTTACAAGGTCATTTCTCTTACCTTGTTTTGTATTTTATTATACAGTGCCCTCCACAATTATTGGCACCCTTGGTAAATATGAGCAAAGAAGGCTGTAAAAATAAATCTGCATTGTTTCTTGTTTTGATCTTTTATTTAATTAAATTCTCACATACATGTTGGCCACAATTATTGGCACCCTTGTATTTAATACATTCTGCAGCATCAATTTGTAAGAAAAACAGCTATGAGTCTTTTCTTTTTAGTCTGATGAGGTTTAAGAATACATTGTCATCCAAATCCATTCTTCCATAAAGAATATCTCCAGATCCTTCAAATGTTGGTGCTCCCTTTTCTTCAGTTCATCCCACTCGTTTTCTGTAGTGTTCAGATCAGGAAACTGGGATGGCTAAGGCAGGATCTTGATTTTGTGTTCAGTGACCCATTTTTTGTTGATTTGGACATTTGTTTTGAACCAATGTGCTGATAGAAGATCTAATCATGACCCATTATAAGATTTCAAGCAGAGCAAGTCAGGTTTAGTTTTTTTCTGTTGGTATTTGTTATAATCCATGAAGCCATGTATCTAAACAAGATGTCCAGAACCTCTGGTATAATAGTCGGTCCACAACAATGAAGATCTTGATATATTAAACTGTGGAGATGGGGCACTGTTTTATCCCTGTGTATTTCATATAGCCATAGACCCCAGTCCTGTTTGAAGTTCCAGTATGGCAGATTAATATGGCGGAGTTTGTTTTTGCATGAGAGCAGAAGATTTGTTTCTTGAACATTGTCCTAAACAACTTGTGGTAATGGAGGTGCAATTTTCCTTTATTTCTATTTCTATTAAAATAAACACTAAAATTCAACAAATTTCTGCAATTCTCCAACTGTGATCTTTGATAAGTCTTTGGCCACTCAAAATATTCTCTTTGCTGTGCATTAAGACAATATAGACACACATTCTCTTTCAGGCAGATTTGCAACATCTCCAGTTCATTAAAACTTCTTTGTTATTGCCCTGATGTTGGAAATAGGAATTTTAATTGTTTCAACCATTTCCTTTTAAATCCTTCCTATTCATGGAGTTAGATGCTGCACATCATAACTATATTCTTTAGTTTTACTCATTGTGATGAAGAATTAAGGGGGTTTTGGCTTTGTGTTACTTAATATTATTCTCCTGTGCAACAAGAAGTCATGACTGGACAACATCATGTTTCTAGTCACATTGGTGTGCTCAGAAAATGTAAATATCAATGGGAATATACTTGGGAGATATTTTACTCATAAGAATTTCTAGGGGTGCCAATAATTGTGGCCAGGGTATATTAGAGAAAATATTATTTTTCACAATGTGATATTCCCCCTACTTCAAATTGTTTTACTTTAATGAAATGTTGTGCAGATTTATTTATTTTTATAGCCTTCTTTGCTCATATTTACCAAGGGTGCCAATAATTGTGGAGGGCGCTGTATTTCTCCTGAAAAGCACTTTGTAAACACATTTTTTAACACTAAGGTGTTACTTATTTTCATCCACATGTGCACTGTTGAGAACGTAGTTGTCTTTTGGACTAAAAGCTGTCGTGTTGAATTCAGTTGTTGTTTATAAAACACGACGCCACAGCTTTGGTGGACTCCCAGCAAAAAGACAGCCCTGTATTATTGGGATGTGGATTTCTTTGCAACGCCTGACAGAAAGAAACAAACAGGCTTGCTAAGAACATGTCAAGAATGAGGAATACAGCACAAGCTCAGCCCAGCACTCCGTTGTCCTGAATAAGGGCTAAAGCAGCGAGGCCGGCCATTATCTGGCTGAAAAATGAGAATTCATTGACCAGAACAATCCTTTTCTGTCACACAGTAAGTGTGCTGGTCAGGCCAATGTACAATATTTGTTCTCTAAAAGGCACAGAGACAGTAACAACTTATTTGCCTGGCACTGTTGCGGTGAATAAACATCTGTATGTGGTTCAGACAGCAAACAACTGGAACAACTGGAGTATTTATTTATTGCAGTCCCTAAAGAACGGTGGGTTGTTCTAGGATCAGTGGATATTTGGGCTTTACCAGACATCTGTAGACTATGTTTAATGTTAGGTTTTATAATATAAATTTAAAAATAATTCCAGAAATTGTACATTTTTAATATTACAACATTTTATGAAAAATCTTTCAATATTACTCGGGTTAAGTCCAACTAACCTACAGTATCACTAATCTCATATTCACACACATATATATAAGCCAGACATGATGTGTTTTATTGTGGTATGTACTTTGAAATAATGCAGTACGTTTTGAGATTTTTTGAAACAGTGCTATGTAAAACAATGTTCTTTTAGCTTTTAGAACCCATCAACATCATCGAATAAGCTGTCACTAGTTGCAAATAGCTGTCCCACCCTATAAAAATATCAGCGCATACTCACCCCCTGAGACACATAAACACCATCAGCCCCCCGTGAATTGCCATGACTGATATAACTCAATTTGTTTTCTGTTGTTTGTATTTTGGAGCTGCAGAATGAAAAAAGTACATTTTATTTGAACTGACTAAACTTTGAAATGCAACAAACATGACTGAACATTGTGAAGAAAATATGACTGATATATGCCTTTGCCAAACACATCACCACAGTATCTGAATTGGAATTAAAAAATGTAAGTCAGTTGACTGACAAAGCTAATAACATACCTCTCATGAATAAGCCACATATTTTGGGGTGGGAAAACAATATTTTGTGTTAATTTGCACCGTAAATAATAATCATAATTATGCTTTCTAGTTTTTCCATGTTGTGAATACAGATTTTGTGAGGACTAAAATGATATTCAAAATACCAACTTTACACAGCCGCCATCTCTTTTTCTCAGACAACTTTACAAGAGTACACCAGAATGAATTCTGACTATTCTAAAACATTGTTCGGTCAGATTGGCCATGTCCTTGAGCTGTCGACCTACAACATATTTTTGGATATCATACCACTTTGATTGATGCTTTGCCAATATTTGATGGCCGGAGTCTGAAATGTGTCCCATTTCACCTTCTACAGACTCCCAACTGGTATCCACACATCTGAATGTCTAGGTCGTGAAAAACTTGGTCCACACACGGCCACTGGCTTATTAATGAGAATACTTTCCGCTCCTCCACTAGATTTAGTCTGCTCTCGGAGGAAATAAGTCCTGTAGCTAGGGATTTTTTTCAATGATTTATATACTGGGGAGAGCCAATTAGCCGAAAACAAAGCATGGCATTATGGTCTACGTGACAAAAGGAGAGCGAAGGTGTTCGCAGGCCAACTTTACTGTTAGGGTATCTGATGGTTCCATCGATCAAGAGCGGATCTTTACGTTTGACTGATTCACACTGTCATACTGGCCGCCACCAGCTCTGAGGAAGGAACTGGGTCATGAGGACTCTTTAATAGGCAAAGCTGCGGTAGGTCTCATTTAAATTTGCCTTTGGCAGGGACTAATTAGGCCTCGTCTGGGTTTTTTCCTACGCATTTCCATTTAAATATCACTCTTAGCGCTGGAAATGAGAAGATTTGGATAAACACACAAACAAAGATTAAACTTGCCCACAACAGTCAACACTTTTGTTTCTGCAGTAATCAGTTAGATTAAATGTCCACCGCCATTAGACGTCGGCATCGCGATACTGATTATTTTGATTTCTCTGTCATTACAAATGTCTGGAAACAACTGAATACTCAAGTATGAATACGAATAATTAACAACTCAACTCACAAGAAACAAACGCAATGCAAAGAACCCAACACACACAACAACATGCATTTCCCTTACACAAAGAAAATATATTTTCCGATATATTAGCTTTTAAGATATTCAGTCATTTATATATTATATATATATATATATTAGTATACACAATATTACAATATTTTGAATAATGCGTAAGGAATTGCCTCTCTTCATATATTGAAAAATATATGCACTTGGGTCTAATCTATGGAAATGTATTTTTTAAAGGGATAGGTGAAAATTCTGTCATCATTTACAAAATTTCTGTTGTCATTTCAAACCTGTATGACTTTCTTTCTTCTGCAGAACACAAAAGAACATATTTAGAAGAATGTTGGTAAACGAAAACCGTTGGTCCCCATTGACTTGCATTGGTTTTGTGTCCATACATTAGAAGTCAACGGGGACCAATGGTTTTTGTTTACCAACATTCTTCAAAATGTCTTATTTTGTGTTCTGCAGATGAGAGAAAGTCAAGCAGGTTTGAAATGATGTCAGAAGTTTTGTTTTTGGGTGAACTATCCCTTTAATATATTGCATTATATATTCCAGTACATTCCCATATCATTTTGTTTTGTTGTGGATAACAGCACATTTCTAATTTTGGGACATAACATTGTTTCCTGTTCTTTTATTTGTCCTTTGGTACATATTTAGGGTATTTTATGTGCCATTTACATGGAATATGGCCTGTATGAGATCAATTAGTGCTTGTTGCTAGTTTGTACCTGCTAGCTTGTGTATGCATGTGGAAAGGTCAGCACATCCATTTATGAGCTTGTTCTTCCATTACTCATTTGAATGCTGCAGTTTGACACCGCGTGTCCCTCGAGCCCCCTGGGATCTCCTTCTACACAGATGGAAGCCTATGGTGTGGCGAGAGTCTATAGAAACCTGTGCTGCTAGAAAAGAGAATTGCGGCTACGTGTATGCGACTTTTGTTTATTTTCAGCCGATGCGGTCATGTGTCATTTGTTTTGAGCACTTTCATCTGATGTTTGGTAAAACAATTTAAAACCAACAATGTATCAGAGAGGAAACATCAGAATATAGATTTTTATTGCAACAAAAAATATGCTGTGTATATTATAACAGGGCATTTGAATCATGTTTTTGTATGTGTCGATTTTTTCTCATTATCACTTTGTCAATGTAATTTACACCTAAACAACAGACTCCTGCCAGCACAACAGCTGGAGACAAGAACATGGGTCTTATCTAGAAAGTTGCATATTTTTGTTGTCGCAGATTTATTTTCTGTACACCTAGCATAACATAATTTAATATTATGCCAAAGCATATGCCTAGATCTATAAAAGACTAAGTTTATGACTGGTGTGTTTTCTGTCATAGATCAAAACGTGAAAATATTTAGAGGTTTTGTTAGCCTTATATTTCAGGCAATTTACCAACATAGACTTTGGGGCAATGGAACCTGATGTCTTAAAATGCTAATTCGCTTCTGGGGTTTGCATACAAAACTACTTCATCTCTAAGGCACTCAAGTAACTATTTTATGAGGTGGATTTTTCGTATGAATTTTTGTGATGTGTGAATTGTGCAAAAATGTAGGATTAAAAAAAAAACGATATTAAAGCCCCTCCCTAACCCAACCCTTAAACCTAACATCACTGGCACGAAAACAAATCGTACTAAAACGTATAAAAACATACAAATTAGCCACCTCGTAAAATAGTTTTAAATTCCTGTGAGATTGTGTTGGTTGCATTGGCTTAGATAGAGAATTTAATAATGACATACGTGACCTCTGGGTCACTATGTGTCCACTTAAAAGCTAAATAGGATGTTGTTCTCAGTTGTGAGTGTGACCAAATCTTTTCCGAATAGATAAATAACAAATACATCATTTCCAAATAATAGACTTGTCACGATTTTAATCTTGCGAATGTGCACACGTTTACACACCCATGATTTCACAACTATGATGAATAGCATCCACAATAGAGAGGCGCTTGAGAGCTGCCCTTAGGTGATTGAGGGCAGCAGACAGTTAACACAAGGACCAGGAGAACAGCTCTTCTGCTCATATATGTTTGCTTGTGAAAGCACTCAGCATACAAACAGCTAATAAAACGCTTGTTTGTTGGAGGTCCTTCTCTTGTTGCTCCACAGGGTTTTGCCAGGTCTGTATAGAGAACAGATAAAATTAAGTTATTAAAAAAGGTCTATAAATGTTAAACCAAAATCAATTTCGATTCATAGGGTACAAAAAAATGATGGATTCTTAAAATATATTCTTTTCCTGTAATATCTGGTTGACAGAGAAGAAACACAAAGACTTCCAAATAAATAAATAAATTGGCTACATAAATCATAATATATCTGATTTAATAATACAAATGAAGCATCTGTGTAATGTAAATGCGAGTCCAAATGCATTTACAGGGAGTATTTTCACAAGTAAGTGTCAGTCAGACACCATATGGCAATGCTTCTTGACTTTAATTATGATAAACTGTTGGCCAAACAATGTGCTAAACCATGTGTGTTCCATTAGGACCAGGATGTAAACACTCTAGCGTAGAGGGAGAGACGGGCCACATCAGTGATTATCCTCTCAGCCAGAGTCATCACAGACCATCAGGCAGCAGCTCACTTATTCTGGCCAAGACCAACATTAGACACTGTATTCAGAATTTCTTTTGCTTTATGTAGCTGAAGGAATTTCCAGGTAACTTGAAGTCACCCTTCCATTTCTATCAAAGATATGCAACGCAATCTGAAGCCTTAAGTGCTAAACATGAAAGATTTGATATAAAGCGCAGGTCTCCTAAAAACCCCCCCGTCAAGCTTGTGAAACAAATGATAATGAAATACAAGGTTTATTCAGTTGTGGAGACGCAGAGATATGCGAGGCACATACTGTAATGGGTTCAAACAAAGTAAAATGTAGTGCTTGTGGTGATAACCTAGAAGGTTCCATTTTAAATGTATCCTGTTATTAAAGCTAATAACTGATTATAATATGTTTGTGCCATATTTATATTTTATTTTAATTATTATTTAATTACTTATTAATGATTAAGTATAATAGTAATAATTTAATTAAAAGTAATCTATAAAGTGTAATGTACATTTCATTGTAGATTGTAACTTTGGCACCACTTGTTTTTCAATTGCAGGTTACAAACTTGTCTTTCATATGACATTAACATTCTTCGTTTAATTTAAGTTACATTTAAGTTACGCCAAGTAACGAATCTTCTACTACCCCAAATAATACTGGCTAGACATATCTTGCTTGCTAATGTAATTTACTTGTTGTTTCTTTTGTTTGTTATCAGAAATAATCTGCAGGGACTCTATTCTTTGCAGATGTGTACCCCAAGTTAAGTTTGGGCCTCAAAAGCGTTTTGCTTTGAAACCGTCTATTCAAGACAAAATGAAAAATACATTAACTTGTGCCTTGTTGCAGCCTTTTGAATCACACGCACACACCGTAAAGCACAAAACCTCACTTAAAGGAGGAATGGGCTTTTTGAAAAATGCTAACTTTAGCCTGCTAGCACGGAAATCATACGATCCATCCTTTCCTGCGAATCTAATGCCACGTCTAGAAGAAATTCATTTTCTATACCTTACCTTATTTAATGTTGTGTTTTAATAAAAACGCTTACATATTTGAAGTTTCTTGACTTTCTCACTAGCTGTAGCATTTTATGGTTACCCAAACATAAGGCAGTCCAGTTCTCCCTCTTGCCGCCAAACTTTTCTAAAACTTTTGAGTTTCTGCCTTGTGCCTTTTTCCCTGACAATTATATTTTCACTCTGAAACTCCAGACAGACAAAAGGTTAGTTGCGACGTTCCTTGTGATGGTCACCACCACAGCAATTAGCTGGTGTTCCAGCAGCGGGACCAGGTTTGCCAGAGCTTGTGAAAATGCCATCTGTCATTGGGACACACTTCATGAAATGCTCTTCCTTGCCTCGGTTTGACTGTTTCCTTCAGGGAGTCACAAGGTTCGTTCAAGTTGAATGGAGCTCCGAGAAAACAATAAATTGTTTGCTGTGAAAAATAATTTGGCAAGGGCCGTGTGCTCTGAAGTGTGGCGGTGCACATTCTCTCACAGCTGCCCTGAATAGCAGACTGAATTAGAGCAACACCTTGCGTCTGACTTGGGGTCACGTCGTGCAATGTACTGTATATTTAGCTCAGTTTTGTATTGGCTACATCATATTTTAGGCTAAACCAATGAGGGTCATCAGATGCAAAGCAATATTGCGCATATCACTTATTTTCTTGACCACAGTTGACCTTGGTTGGTATATATTTCTATAAACATCATACATTATTTAATAGTGAAGCTAAAAAAGTGTTTTAATGAGGAATTTGCAGCGATAAAGTGACCTTAAGTGTATACATTTTAGAGAGAGTTGGATTTTTATGGCGTACGACGGTGACCATTGCTGATGTGGAAAAGTTGAGCTTTCAGCTTGTTTGAAAATGAGCAGTGACAACTAATAAAAGTTCAGACAGTGATGCAGTTGGAAACAGCAATGGAATAGAAATATCTGCTGAAAGCCAACAGCACCGAGACACTATGATTTCCAACAATTCTTGAAGCTTTTAGTAACTTGTAGTCATTAATAAACATAATATATTTGTATAACGACATATTTGTCCTGCATTAGCGTAGTGTTGGTTGCAATTCGCTAGATGCTTTTTCCAAAATGTATAAAAAATATCAATTGAAAATACTGGATGTTTTTTTAATCAGAGGCTCTGTTCTAACATTTAATGTATTGAGTTTATATATTCATAGAAGAAGAACTTTTTATTTTTTAATTTGGTTTTACATCATAAGTCAATAATCATACAGGTCACATGACAATGGAAACATGGCGAGTGTATAATGTGTAAAAATGCATTGCCTATACTGGACACATACTGACACATGTTAGAGGGACACTCCACCTACAAATGAAAATTCTGACATCATTTACTCACCCTTACATTGTTCCAAACCTATATAAATGTATTTGTTTTGCATTTGATCTTATCCCCCATTGACTCTCATATTATTTATTTTTCCTACTATGGCAGTAAACGGGGGATGAGATCTGTTTGGTTACCGACATTCTTCCAAATATCTTCCTTTGTGTTCAGCAGAACAAAGAAATGTGTACAGGTTTGAAACAACTTAAGGATGGGTAAATGATGACAGAATTTTCATTTTTGGCTGGAGTGTCCCTTTAATAGTTTGAGAAATATGTACTTCATCTCATGTATACTAAAGACTCTATGACCTAATATGAAAACAAACAGGTGTACATTCATAATATGCTGTATTACCATGAATTAGTGTTTAAACTGGACTCAAATAGTACAGCACTGGGACAAAACACACATGAGACAGTTTACCTCCATGACACACAGCGACTTTCCAAGCTGTCAATGCTGCAATTTTCAGTGTGCGTGTACCAGCACTTCCACGTATGGGTGCTTTTTGCCACCTGAGTATGTGTCTGTCAATGCTTGTTATATAATTAGTGCCATCTCCTGAACCTCACAGCCTGGTCTTAACAGGGTCAGATGGTCTGAGTCAGTGCTGTCAACTCTCTCTCAGTCAGACCAGATGGTGTCTGCACCATGTGATACTCTTTGTTGCCTCTCTCAAAGTGAGAAGACCAACAATGACATCCTGACCCCGATGACATTCAGTTCCAGCACTGCTATTTGTCCACTATACAAAACCCAGTGGTGCCCACAATAGGAGCAGAATAAACGTCAAGCAGAACTAATTGGGCAGGCTATTTATGAATCCATTTTCATGGCCACCTTAACGGTGGTATGAATTAGACTGATGGTCGGTTGTTGACACGTACATAGGAACCAATTTTTTACCCTTGCTAATGTTCCTTGCAAATAGGAGAGACACACTGAGGCTAATTGCTCTTTATTATGAAAAAAGGATTTTAGTGCAATACATGTATAAATCATCTCCCATTTGTACTAAAGTGCTTTCCAATGGTGGTAATTATCTAGTATGTACATTAAAGTTGTAAATGTAAATCTTCTTGTTCTTAAATATATTTGTGACTATCAAGATGCATCAAACCTTCAAGAGCATCCAAATGATAACATGTTCACACTTCTCAAAGTGATTCTATAATTGCTGTTTTCATATGCCAACATTCAATCTCAGCTTAAAACAGATAAACCCATACATTACATTTGACTAGATCTTGTTATGCTAATGTTGTTATTCTGCATCGTGTCTCTGAGCGTGTTTAACCCGCCAGCGCTCGTGACATCTGGAGGAGCTGCACACCCTTGTTGAAGTAAACGATTTCAGAGCAGGCATGAAAACACACTTATGTGAGGTGGCATGTCTGCACCTGGCCCGGTGGAATATGTGATATTTAATGCCTGTCTACCCACAAGTGCACACACAACATTTGACCTGGTAGCATTGCTGTTAGTTTAAGTGGCGTAAAAAGGTGCAAAACACCCGAATATTTGTCATATTTATATGAATACGAAAGGTAGAAAGTTTGGATGGGTGTTTACGGTTAATGTGAAATGTGTCTGCATCCATTAGGGAGTCAAACACTGTCATAAACTTGCAATGTGTACTTTTGTTAAATTTGTCAGACAGTTGTAATGAATTGTAAATAGTAAATATTGCAGGAATTTATGAATATAGCAAGGTTTTATCATGCATTTTGAACTTTTCTGTGTTTGCACTAAATGAGAGGTAGATGGCATACACATTAATCTGGATTCATTTAAAAACGCCCTACCGTTTTACTTAACGTTTTCCAAAAGCTCCTCATCCACACTAAAACACCTGAAAACACTTAGTTTCATATATTGTGCATGACAACATAACATAAACATAAACGTTACCTAAACCGCTTTAACATGCACCATTTCTGCCAGTCGTTTTTTACTCTCTGCCTTTTTTGTCATCGCTTCAGTTTTTATAGTCCACACTAAAACACAAAAATAGCATTTTCAAATGTATCAACTTTGGTTTTTGTTGACAAAAACGGCATCTAAGTGTGGACGGAAGGCCAAAAAAGACGATACGCCGATACTACATTTCTCCACCGATATTGATAGACGATTATTCAGAGTGATATTGATAGTTTGGTGGTTTTGTTAACTCGCATTTACTAAATTCTGAAGAATAAATTAATATTTCTTAACTTTATGAATGTTCATGTAATTAATATTAAACACCGAACTTGTGATGTTTCTTACAATTTTCTATACACAGAGCACAAATTCATTGCACTGTCCTCTTTTGATTGACAGGATATATCAGCCTTGATCTTCCGATAGCCGAAAAAATGGATTTTATCGACTAGTACTGATTATTGCCAGATATATTGGTGGATCTTTAGAAAACGCATTAGTGTGGATTGGGCCTTAGCCTGTTCTCATGATATCTGGATAGGTTTTAGTTTACTTGCGGTAAACAACACTATGGTCTGTTTTATAGATGCCTTTAGAGTCTATTTGAAAACTCCCCTCACAATATTGGTTTGAGGACACGGACAATTATACTTTAAAGGAGTTTTCATAATGGCCTTTCTATAATCCTGTATTGAAATTATATCCTGCCTGGCCACCTTTATAAGGTTCTCTATCAAAATACATGGTCACCGCATGAAAAAATCTCTTCTTTTTGCACTCAGACTCAAATTGAATTGAGGATTTCAAGATACAATCAAAGTCAATTAGCTGCATTTTTTTTAACTCACTATTCATACTTCAAAGAAACCTGCAGTCCCTCTTCACGGTACTTATTGCTGACCACAGGTTGTCTGAGGACTTAGACGTTTCAAAGACTCTTTGAAAGACTCATAATTTCAGGTGAATTATCAGTCTTTTTATATTAGGTCATTCTTTTGTGCTCTATAACCAAAAGGGTAGAATTGTTAATTGAGCTGAAGGGTTTAACATTTGGAAAGGGACAATACATTATATTTGACATTGTGCAAATCTAAATGGTGTGGACAAAGACAAAAAGAAGCTGTTAACATATGTAGATACAGGTGTCTCTATTTCCGTCTTATAATTTGCTGATAACAGCTAGACCTTTGATTTTGATTCTAAAAGAGAGAAAAAACAGGCTTACCAGCATTTACAATTCGAAAGATGGTGAAAAAGCAGGTATATGTGCGTGAGGTAGCATTTATGTGTGTGTGTGTGTGTGTGTGTGTGTGTGTGTGTGTGCGTGTGCGTGTGCGTGTGTGTGTGTGTGTTTCTAAGAGATCAATGTAAAGAAAGATAGGAGAGAGGGAGTCTGCCTGCCTGTAAAGTGAGATAAACCGACAGGAGGTGACAAATTCATAACAGCTTTGTGCAACCACAATTCCGAGGGATTCAGAGGTTGGCCGCAAATAAGGTGACATGTGTGACGGGGATTTCATCGTCTTGAACTTGCCATACTGCTGCAAAAAGACTACGTCTGATAAGACGCCTCCTGGAAAGTCAGATGTGAAAGGATATGTTGTCATCTGTTTGCAAAAATGCCATGAGAAGGGAATTTTAGGAGGGCATTAAGTTCTTTAAAACAATTATAAAGCTTAAGACGGTTATTAGTAGTGTCATGAAAAGACTTATACGGAAGCCCTATCTTTCTTGTACAAACTGATGACATTTGACGTGTGGTTATAAAGGTGCAATAATCACATTTCCTGCTGTCTCTTTTTGGGGGGAAATTGTTGTCTTATGCATCTTAAATTTACATTTACATTTATGCATTTGGCAGACGCTTTTATCCAAAGCGACTTACATTGTACTATACATTTGTACATTTTGTATAGTAAGCAAGTGGGGGTTAGGTGTCTTGCTCAAGGGCAAGTTTTTGGATATTGTTGGATAATAAGATATTTTCGCTTAAAAACGATCTTTTCTTGTTCCTTTAAAGTGCTTTATAAGCAGCTTTCCAGTGTTGGTATATTTCTTATTGAAACAGGATATTTGGATGAGTGCAGGATGAGTCATCAACATTTTTGTTTCATTTTTCAAGAGCCAGACTATTCGTTTTAACACATATATTTACATCACATTTACATTCATGCATTTGGCAGAAGCTTTTATCCAAAACGACTTGCATTGCATTATACATTATTATACATTTGTTTCTAAGTATGTGCAATCTCTGGGATCGAACCCATGACCTTGGCATTGCTAGCACCATGCTCTAACCACCTGAGCCACAGGAAAGCCCTGCTCAAGGTTACTCCGTACACTTTTAAAGAGTACACTAGGGTTATTAACCACCTGTTGAGTTTCAAATCGACTCTCTTCAAAGTTAGACCAGCACATTCCTATCGAAAAGGTCATTGTTGTGTGCGCTGTCTGTCTCTCTCTCCTACAATTAGTCCATTAGAGATTTTCAGTCTGGCACAGCAGGCAAGTTCTGGCTGATAAGCCTGACAAGCACTTTTATCAGGCTATTCTAAGCAAAGAAAAACAAAGAGTGATGTAGAGCGAGAGGGTAATCAATTCTCAATCTATGTCATAAAGAACATTTTTGCCCGGCTTCTCTACAAATCACTTTTCTTGTAAAATGATGTGATTGTCATATTTTTCCAAGCTTTGATTACATTCTGAACTAGTCTGAACTCAATGAGTCATTGTATAAGCAGTTGCAAACTCTCTGCACTGAAGCGCTAACACCATAGACTCAAAACTGGCCACAATACTTTATTGCTGGAAAGTTATACTGCTTTACACTGTCCAGAGTTTAGAGTCATTCATATTTTTCAAGTCTTTACAGGGTTGACAATAAAAGTAATCAAATAGTAAAACCTGCTTTCTAAAAATGGTCGGTTATTTTCAACCCAGCGTTGGGTCCAAAAGAGACCAACCCAACCTTTGGGTTGTAAATCAACTTATGCTTGGTGGTTTCAAACCAAAATGCTGCGCACTGTAATTTTTTTTTTTTACAGATTTTCTATGTATAATGTAAGAAAACTGTAATTTTACTGAATAGTACTGTTTTTTTTAAAAGATTTTTCATGTCATTTTTAAAATAGGTAAAATAATGTAAAATGTACAAGAAAACTGTGAAAACACCTAATTTTACAGGGAAAAATAGTTTTACGGTTTATTTCTGGCACCCAGCTGCTGTAAAATGTTAATTGTTTTACATTTTATTTCTGAAAATACTGTCAAACAACGTACATTTACAAGAAAAACAGGTAATTTTGCATTGGGTCAAAACGGACTAACTTAACCTAGTGGATTAAACAACCAAGAAAATGTTTATATTTGACCCCCCCAACCTAGAAATTTGGGGTTGAAACAACCTTGCATGGGTCAATTTATGACCCAATGCTGGCTTGAAAATGACCCACAAAAGTGTATTTCTTTTGTTTTTAACAGCCATTAAAATGATTGGCCACTAGTCAAAATATGGTATCCTGGCTAATTGGTTAAATTAGTAAATGATATTATAAACAAATAAGCAGGAGACAAACATGAATAGACAAAAAAAATCTGTTCCTTAAAATTGTGTGAAAATGCTGTTCAGAGGTGTTAAGGGGTTCATTTATGGCTGCCAGTAATTTGCTTGAGTTCGTTTTTGCAGATATCCTCCCAAGAATAAACCTGCCTGGAGTATGCAGTTTAATTGGGACATTTGCATCGTAATGACCCATGAGTCAATTTTCTGTAATTTCCAAAATTTATACTCTTGAAACTTGACCAAAAGCTCAACATAGCTTAACATAAAAACAAGGTATAATATATAAAAGGTATAATAAAAAGACATTGCGTCTGTTTTGGCTAAATATTAAATTATAATATACAGCTGCTGAAAAAATAAGCAGTTTTGATTTTAATATGCTCTTCTGCATGTATTGTGTGTGTTGAATTTGAAGAGAAACAAACCTCATGACAAAGTCACCCAACAGCAATGTGAAAGACTGAGAGAATGCAAAGACACATATACGTATACTTTATGAATGATAAACTGTCATGCAAATGTATTCATTTCTCAAGTTTCGACTCCAGATTTTCAAATACAATAAATACATGCCTTATGTCCTCGCTCTGCAGATGTACCCACATTCATTTTTTTATATATTTCTTCCTTTTGAATTTACCATGCAGCTAATATGCTGTTTACCAAGATCAGAGTTAGGTTTAATACTGTATAAAAATAATTTCTATGCACACATAAGGATAACTAATAAATAAGAACATGCTGGGTATACATGCATGTTATGTATAATGTGACATTGCAGCCTTTGAAGTCTCTGCAGATCCAGAATTTAATAATCCATATATCACACTGTGTTCTGTTCCGACACACCTTTTGACTTTGATGTTACAGCACACCTTTATATATTGAGCTTTGGAATGAAACTGTCATTGAACGTTTGAGACCAACTGTGATTATTATTTTGCTATTCTGGGCAAGCTGATGCTCGCCTTTCCATCTGTCATTATGCAAAAATGCCCTGTTCTGTTTCTTATTATTTCCACTCAAGAAGAAATGTGGTCCATTTCAGATTTTGATGCGTTATTCATGAACACACATCTGGCTGTCATTCTGAAGTCTGTCAAGGTAAAATTTGTTGCACAGAAAACATGAGCCCAAAGATTTGCCTGCTTACTACATGAGATGTTATTGCTAACAGTCATTAGGTCAAATATTTCTTATAGGTCAGAGCAGGTTTAAGTTTACAGACAACTCTGAGGCATAATTCTAAATTGTAAACATTTAAACAATTACATTTTTTAACACATTATAATCATTAGTCACATTTTAATGAAAGATTTAACCTTTATTTTCTTTAGAATATTGTCCACTGCACTGATACATGTTACACAGTAAGAATTTCATACTAACTTTCAAAATTGAAAAAAGGGACAATTCACCCAAAAATAGCAATTCTGTCATCATTTACTCACCCTCAAATTGTTCCAAATCTTATAAATGTATCTGTTGCGTTGAACACGGAGAAAGATATTTGAAAGAATGCTTATAACCAAACAAATCTTAGCCACCATTGACTACCATAGTAGGAAAAATTACAATGCTAGTCAAAAGTGCCTCTGAACTGTTTGCTTCTATACATTCTTCAAAATATCTTCTTTTGTGTTCAACAAAACAAAGACATTTATAAAGCAGTGACAATGGTAGTCAGTGGTGGTCAAGAACTGTATGGTTACAAGCATTCTTCCAAATATCATTCTCTGTGTTCATCAGAACAAAGACATTTTATTACAAATTTTGTAACAGAATGTTCATTTAAAGCAACTGAAATGAAAACTAAGATACACAATCGTGCTTTAACAGGTTCTGTGTGGGTTAACCTCTGTAATGGATATGCACCTGATGAATTTTAATAAGATAGGTATGTAAATGCTAAATGAAAGCTTATCATTTTGGCACTGTAAAAGGCTGTAGAAACATTGCGTTCCATTAGTCATGTCTGCCATTATTTAACAATTTATCAAAATGATTGAGCTGTAATTTAACACGGCTGTCTTGCGAGGCCTGACCTCTCGGCGATGCAAGAAACGCAGGCACGACATCTGCAAAGTGGCACCAATCCAAACCACAGAGGATTAACATCAATGCGTTTTACGTCATTCCGAGGCTCGAAATTCCGGTTCGAGTGTGTTCAATACATATTGAGCTAAAAGATCTTTGATAAAAGCCCACTGCATTTAAACCTATTGAGAGCCCATATCTGATATAGCTAATCAAATGTAATTAATCTTCATTGTGGCGGATATATCGCAATGGTAATTTGCTGTAAGGCCCTGAGCATCATTACACACTAGGGTGCTCGCGGGTCTTTAAAGGGGTGTTTGGTGCTCTATTTGTGTATTAGAGCGTGCAAAGAACAAGCAAGGCCAGAGACATTACCCTTGCTTTGTGTTGTGACACCCACCCCATCAAGATAACACACTTGGAGGTGTTTCATGCAGCGATAATCTTCATTTTAATTCCAATGTCATGTCTCAAAGAGCAGCTATTACATGCTTGTACTAGATTGTGGAGAAAGAGGAAAAAAAGGTTTTTTTGCTCAACACATGATCTCAATTTAAAGGCACAGTGTGATTGCGTTCACAATGAGTCTTTGAGGATATTAGCATATTGTATGAAGCATTTATAGTGAATACTTCGCAAGACCATGTTGTACTGCTCATGCATGTAATTAAAATGTTGACACCGACCTCATTTATTAATTTCAAAACAAACAAAAAAAAGGTGTAATACATTTTACATTGTCAAACCTTTTTGAAATAATAGTTATTTCTCCTTTCAACAGCCCATTGTTAAGTTATGCAGTGCGCAAGGCATTTCCAGTTTAGGCACGGATGAACGAGTTCAGGGCAAATAGTATTTTTGTAATGTAATGAAAATGAATGCACACATCTGCAAAATCAGTTAGGGATTAGGAAAATGCGGAAATAAATATTTTCCTTTACGAAAGATTAACCTCTCATACTCGTGCCGGGGTAAGACCTGCAGGCGGAGGCCTGTGTGAGCGGGAGCCGTCGAAGGGTAAACAATACAGGTCGAGTGGTGAGAAAATGAAAAGGTAGAAAAGAGATTTACACATAATTTAAGACGGACTGAATCAAAGATCTGTTATTTAGAGATGGACTGGTAGGACGATGCTGCATGTGACAGAAAGAAGGTTTTCTTTGGGGGGTAAGAACCGCCGGAGGGAATGGATGGGGTTGAGGCGAAGGGCAGGTAGATGGAAGGATTCATGGGAGAGATGGAGAAAGCTCTAGGGAAATGTAATGATGAAAAGAGCAGGATGAAGGTTAAAGGTCACAGCGGAGACTGGAGGTTGAGGTGTTGACCTTGCTTGGATGTGTTTCCTGGGGATATTCATTATAATCATTACAGGGTCAGGGAATAGTGGAGCAGGTGTTGAATGAGTATGATGGTCATTGCTTTTCACTTAACAGATTTACTGTACATGTTGATGCCAGAGGAGCAAAGTGTAAATGATGGTGCTAGAAGGCTTTAGGCAGAATATTCTGCCAGTCAGAACACTAAAAGTAGATACTATATGGGTTATTTGTCACTAAAACTAAATAAAAAGATTTTAATGATCAATTACACAAATTAAGAATTATGAACATTTTGTAATTTTGGTAACACTTTACAATAAGGTTGTATTTGTTAGTATTAGTTAAGGGAGCAATATGGTGGTTTTAGCGGCATCTAGTGGTGGGGTTGATGAGGCTCACTCCACAGCTCAAACCTCCCTGTCGGAGCACTACGGTGGCTGAAACGGGACAAAGATGTCGTCACTTTTCACTTCTTTGCCGAAGGAGATAACATATTTATGAAAACACGTTCTAGAGCATTTTGTCCTGTAACTAAAACTGTAGGGGACCCGCGGTGTATGTACATAGAAAAAGCTCATTTTTAAGATGATATAACATAACATTTCATTATGTAAGGTCATACACCTCTGAAGTCATAGTCATTATATGTACGACTTCCTCTGATATTAGGTTAAAAAAATATTTAAATGTATATACACACGTGGGCTGTATATAAAGAGTTGTGCTGATTGGCTCTTTTTTCTACAAGGCGGGACTTCCTTCGCTGGAGCGGCCATATTGAGCATTGCATTCTTTCCCCATTCATTGTAATGGCAGTGGCGCATTTTGTATATCTATTATCTTTAGTTATATCTTCATAGATTGTACTATTGAGACAGAAAATGTCATTGATCAATTGATGATTTCATTGGCAAGGCCTTCTTGCAAAAATGTAACTTGTTGTGATGGGCTTCAGGTTGTGTTGTTTTTCGTCTAAATTATACCTCAAGGTCTCACCTTACATTTGAACAACAATGTAATATTTAAATCTTTTCCCACAGGACAAACCATTTTGTTAGGTGGGCACACGACAAGTATAAGTTCAAGAAATGACACCTTTAAACAACAATCGTGCCATTTTGTGTATTTTTCATTCCTGACCCAAGTCTCCACCCTTCCATCTCAGTTTGATGAAACCAATTCCCAAAGCAAAAGATTGCCAGACGAATGTTTGCCTGCAGATCACAACACCTCGCTTCAAAGGTGCATTTTGTATGTAGACAACTTTTAGATGATTTCCCCGGACACAACAGCTGAACACACTAGACTGTGTAAGATGACAGGCGGGAAGGGACTTTTGTTCCCCTCAGAACAGCTTACGATCGGCATCATGATAAAAACTAATTTTGCCCAAAGCAGACGTCACTTGGCCAAACAGGTGTGATAAATTAGCAAATATCTTCAGTTTTCAAAACCAGCAATAAAAATATGACTTTGGGACTTGCCACATCCCGCAAGGAACTCTGAAAAATATTAGTGAGAGTCTCCGTTTGCCCTACAATAACAATTGCAAATGTCAAGCAAGAAAAATCATGAGCAACATTATGCCCTCGAGGACTTTTTAGAGGGTGAGTGAGACATAATGTGCATACTTTATATTACCTTTATATTAATGTTGCCTGTTTTCTGAATTGTAAGTTAACTTGAGCGCCATAAAAAAAACTGCCTGTAAACCGCATGAGGTTGTAATATAATAAAAGCGGTTCACAGACAGTAATTTGACCAAAAAATAGTCCAATGCATTTGTAACTAGATTATTTCATCGAGGGGGTTTGTTAAATTGACATCCACACATTTTAGACTTCAGAGGACTGATGTGTGAAGTCAAAGTGAATTTGAGAAGTCAGAGGGTGGACACTTTTGGAACAGTCCCTGGAAAACTTAGGTCAGCAGGGATTAATTAGCTTTCTGAGACCCACACAGCAGATGTCAAGGTAATCTTGGGTTGCCGACTGCAGAGGTCAATGCAATATCTCAACTCTGCAGATGAAAACGACTCCCAGAATCCACTTGGTGGACAAATGGGGGCTTCATCAGTCACAAACAAGTCTACATCACTCAATGCAAATGCAGAGACCCACTTGGCCTCATTACTCCATGCAGGATAAATATTCAGGTCATTCAGCTATTAAATGTGTAAAAAAAATCTAAAATACTTAGATAACATAAAAAATTTATGTCCTAATAATATATTATAATGAATGTACTAGATGTTCAAAATAGGGCTGTCACACTCTCAGATTTTCACTTCGCAGTTCTCGTGGCCAAAATAATTTATGGTAACAATATTATCACAATATCTATCTTCATTTAAATGAACAAATAATGTTATCATTCACATTTTTTTGGGGGGGGGTTATATTGTGTTTTCTCCTTTTTTGGCCCTCTTAAAGGGACAGTTCACTTAAAAATGAAAATGCTGTCATCATTTACTCACCTTTGAGTTGTTCCAAATCTGTATACATATTATGGTTCTGATGATCACAGAGAAAGATATTTGGAAGAATGCTTGTAACCAGAGAGTTCTTGGCCACCATTGACTACCATAGAAGGAAAAATTACTTTATATTTTTTTCTGTTGAACATAAAATTAGATATTTATTTAGAATGTAGGACAGAGAAACGTTATGTGGCACTTTTCACTACCATTGTAATGAAAGGTGGTCAAGAACTGTTTGTTTAAAAGCGTTCTTCCAAATATCTTTCTCTGTGTTCATCAGAACAAAGAAATGTGAATTATCCCTTTAAGAGAAAGTTTTAAACCAATTTTGAATTTGAAATTATCATATGAATCCCCCTGATTATTAAAAAAAATCTACACATATGATAATAATTTTTAACATCAAGGTTATTGTCACTACCTATATAGTGTGACAACCCTAGTTCAAAACAACCACAAATCAGTTGCGAAAAGCAAGAATTTTGTATTCATCAGGTAATTATCAAAAAAATAAAGGCCAAATCTCAATATCTCCACAGCACATAAATCAATTCATGTTATATAAGCACAATCTCTTTATCTTAAAATCCATTGTAACCTATCTCATCTTGACCCTCTTGAGCGAGTGTGTAGGGCTATGCACTGGTGTGCAACTAATGATTTAAAAAAATGTAGACAGTTTTTACCACAGCAGGCCTGGGATGCTCATCTTCAGCATTCTCTTTGCTTTGGGTTAAAATCAAATCTGCCATTAAAAATGTCGCTTTTTTTAAAATATAAATGTCATTGATTGAAGGAAAAGCACAATGATGGAATTTTGGCACTGTGATTTCTGGTAAAACGGTATTGATTTACAGTATATCAAAGCCACTCTTATAACACAGAATGCACATATTTCATAAAAAGCACATACTTGTTTTGTGTGCAAGGGTTTTTTTCTTTTTATAATGGGAATGTTTCCAGCTTACCTCAGAAATGTTGCATCCCCGCTCTCTAACACTTCCTCTGTTAGGTGACCTGTCCCCTCTCATTGTGACAAAACAATCGATAAAAGAGAAGCAAAAATATTGAACTGCTGATTGTTGTACAACAGTTTTGCCACAGAGAGGTGCTGTAATGATAAACCCTGAGCATTGTGCATAATACCATGCTGTTTAGTTTTAATAAAGAAAATTCAGATTCAATTTTCTTTAATTTGTTTTCTTTTTGTAGGAAGTGAAAATAGGGGAGATATTTTCACCTCCAACAAAAGGAAAACAAAGAGAAGAACATTTGAACAGAAGAACCCGACTTGTCGAGCAACTTAACTGGATTTGCAACATTAACTCGGATGTTTTATTACTTGCGGAATTACAATATCAAAGCTGAAGATAAATGAGGTTTTGAAGGAGAAGAAAACACAAGGGCTTCCGGCCCTCGGGCAACAAACTCTCCTGTCAAATATGCTGTATGTGTTTAAAGAATAAATCTAGAAGAACTGTCACTGTGCAAATGAACGAACAATGAACTATGAAAATGTACAAATTTAAATGAGCTAAACAAGACAGTAACTCCACCAAAATATGCATTTATCATTTTAAGCTTAAAATCTTCATTATATTGTGTGGGCATGGCAATTAAACTGTGTTCATAAGAGCTGATACAAAAGCATGTGGCAGTGATAAATCTCTGATACTATCGGGGTCTTTATACCTTTAATCCCCTTTGGTCGTTCACCAAGAGGGATCAGTGCACAATACATTCTAAATACAGAGATTTTCCTTTTAAAGCAATGTTAACATTCTCCGGGGACAAGTGACTTACGTTTGACTTACTTCTTTATTTAAAAGTCTAAAGTAAAACGTTAATCAAAAGTGATGCGTTCATATCGACTTCAGATGGGCTTGTCCTTGAAAACAGATCTATAGCGTTACACTCTAACAGCTCTTCGGTGTCAATTGTTCTGTGTTTAGTGTTAAGCGCTTATCTTGTCTTTAATGAAAACCCACTTTCATAATGCGAAACAGCTTCAGTACACCAGTCAAAGCTTAAATCTCACATTCAAAACAACCTTGTTCTTGCTTAGTACAGAGTTAATTGTGAAGAAAGGACTGTTTGGGCCCAGGCCAAAAGTTTGCCCTTCTAAAATCAAATATTAATTGGCTGTCTAAAAAACATTTGTGCGCTTGACAAACGTGTCACACACAATCTCAATTCTAAAGGATCAGAGACAACTGACACGGGATGAAAATAAATCTCATTGCATCGTTCATAGTTTGTTTTCAAATTGATTATATAAACAAATATGTAGGGAAAAATAACAGACGGGGGGAAAAGAACGTGATACCAATAAATTCTATGAAGACGACGTCTTCCCTTCAGGTCATCTTAATTCAAAGAAAACGCTTGCTGAATGTTAATGATCTGGTCCTGAGTTACAAATGCAAACTCCGTCGGCACATTAAAATCCTGCAAGTATCTAAAGTTCCCATAAACAGATGGCATTCGTGTTCTCTGAACATAAAGACAGGAGAGTTGTTACACCCCTCACATACTAAGTACAGGAAGAGACGCATAATGGCTTTTGATAATGACTACATCGCTGATCTTTTGTTTTTTCCTTTTAATGGATCTATAATTAATGCTTACAGGTCGCTGATGGCTCCGAGCGTACGTGAAGAATAACCACTGAATAATTCTGGATCGTTTTGAATCAGTAGTGCTTAAAGTAATGATGATAAGGTCTTTCTGAGTCGCTGGCTGCTATACATCTGGAGCAAAACCATCATATTCTTCAGCTCAGCTGAGAGCTTCATTTGTCTCGAGTGTCGCAGGCACTTGACATTAAAGACGATTGTGTATGGCTCACTACGGTGGGCTAAGATCAGCCAGCTCCTTCACACCGAATGACCCTCTTTCAATCCTTCACAGCCAGTGTATATTTAAAGTTCTTTTTTAGATGACTTTAGATGACAAAATGAATATCCATTCTCCAGTGTTTCCATGCCACATAGCTCACCCTTGTGGAGTTCTTTTCTATACCGCAAGCTTTTATTTAACTTGCCACTGAATCATATAATGAAAAATATTCAGTCATATAATGAAAATAATCCCATAAAAACGGTCATTTCCTGGCAGCTGGAGCGCTAGAAAAATACATTCATTTTCTGTAATTTGACAGGGTTTTTTCCACCATATGTCACCCCTTAAAAAAGCTGGGGCGCCAGAAAATACAGTAAAATAAATTTTGTCCTGGAAAATTGCGTGTTTTTCAAGTTTGTCTTGTAAATTTGCTGTCTTTTTCTGTAATTTGATGGTTTTTAGAAATTTGTGGGGAAAAACAGTAACATTCTGTAAAATTACAGTTTTTTTACTGTGTACTTGGAGTTTCAAGTGTCACTGTTTGTTAAGATCCACTCCTACGTGTCAGTCTTTAAACAACCAATAGGGTGCCCATATAGCAAAGATAGTTGATGTAATGTTGAATCAATGTTAAATTGGTTATTCTTAACATTGATTCAATTATCTTTGCTATGGGCTGAGACTCAGGAAAGACTGTGTTGCTCCGCTTTTGTGTTTCACAAAAGAAAAAAACGAAAAGTCATAAGACATCGGAACAACACGGCTGTGAAAAGGATACAAAAATGTTCATTTTGGGGTTTTTGCCATGACCATCTATTGTGGTAAATGTTTTAATACCTTGACTTGTAGCGGATTGTCATCAACTGGTTTCCCTATTGAAACGAGAATTATCTGACTCTGTCATTTCTGCAAACATATCAAACAAAATCTTTGCACTTGTGACAGGCACTTTTGATCATTTGTTCCTGCTGCAAAGTCAGAGAGAAATTATGTGCTGTACCTTTACTGCTGTACGTATTCTCTTCTGCAAAATTTAGCTCCAACCTCAGCATGCATTACTGGGTTACACTGCTTTAATATATTATGTAAAATACTCAGTATTTTCTGCATATTGAGATGTCACCAGGACCTATCATCCCCTCTCCTCAATTTGGACTCAACACAGCCGCTATTGCAGCACTCTCAAGAGAGAGTAAATATGTCACACACATGAAGGCACCCTCAAAGAGAATGTTAAATCAGAACCTGGATGATGAATGTTTGCACGTTGCATTCAAGAAAAAAACGATTCGTAGACTGTCACCTTCAGAAAAACCTCCATTTCCATTTTCAGCGGAGGCTGAGGAGCATCGCCAGCAAATGTAGGCTGTGACAGCCAAGAACAAAGTCATTAAAAGTTGACACGTTAAAAACAAATTCAAGATAAAAGTAGTTTTACTTAAAATATGCATGACACATAGTAATGTTTACACTTTTGTTCACAATATGAAGGTATGTTTAAAACAGGGCTACAAAGTTACTTACACTGTCTTTTTACTGTCTGGACCTTCTTGTATATAAACAATATATGTTTACTGTATGTGCGTGAGGGCAGATTTAATTAAATATATCAATTAAAATAGAAGCAAGAAACTAGTTATGATTTTAATTTAGTTTTAATAACTAGTATGTTGGTATGTAATGCTACGTACTGTAATTATACTACAAACGTTACTTACAGTAATCTACAATAAACAAAACTGTTTACAGTATATTGCTTAACCTTTGAAACTATTCAGCTAACTGTAAATAAGAAAAGCAATGAAAAACATCAGTCAGAAACATGCAGCCTGCCATCACGGTGCTATTAAGATCTTTCATTGTATAAACCAGTATGTGGGTTTACCTTTGACATCTGCCAAACATAAATCCATGTGCTGGCTGAGTGTACCCATGAGAAATGACTCAACGTCGTCCTTCAGTATTATTTTAGTACCCTTCAGAAACCGTTAAAATCTAATGAATACTGTATAAACCGCAATCCAAAACATAGCATTCTAATATATAAAACAATATGACAAAACATATTAGTATCTAGGTTAAGCCTGTTCATACAGTATGTTTAAAAGTCTAATTGTCTTGTTTTGCTTTGCATATCATCACCTTGGAATTATAAGGTTCTATCTGACATTTTTGTCAAACATTTAGTTGTTCACGTATTCTGAAGTTGAATACGTTTAGTTGTTCACGTTTATTTTTTCTTTGTTGTCTACATTTGGGGATTTTTTTAGAAAAAGTCTACAGCGTCAAATGAAATGCAAAAACTTTGCAGCTCAGAAGGCAAATAGAACTTAATAATTCCAAGGTGACAATATGAAAATAAAAACAATTTTTAAAAAACATTTACCATTATTTTGGTTACAACTAGATTCTTTGGACATTGTTTTACAATGAGGCTTGTACATCTTTTAAAGGTCGTGAAATTTAGCAGCATCTAGTGGTGATATTACAAATTGCAACCAATGGCTCACTCCACCGCTCACTCCAACCTTTCGAAGCACTATGGTGGCTGACACATGACAAAGATGTCATCACGTTTTTGATTCTTTATACACCTCTGAAGACATAGTTATGTATATTATATTGCATTTATGTCAATAGATGCTCCTTAATATTACACATTGCACAAAATTCTGACAGAATGAGTGCATCTCTCGTCATTGTGGCCAAACGCAATACATGCAATTGCAAACCCCCCAAATTTGTAAGCATGACCTAAAACAACAGCTCAGAAACAGAAACTTACCTACTACGTTTCCACACCAACACTGGACAATGATTTACAATTAGCTGAAAACTGCTAAACAAACTTGTAATAGTTATGTAACAAATGCATACAGTGCAAATCCATTTTAGTACAGCTGGGTTCATCCTTTCCCATCTATTTAGATGACTGTTACAATGTGTTTCTTGTATCCTGATTAGTCCAGATTTTTTCAAGAACTATTGAACAAACGTCATTTTTTAAATGTCATTCTGTCTAAAGACATTAACATCTCTGAAATAACAATAATACACTTTTTTAGACCAAACAGCTTGTGGTGCCTTCTTGAAATGTCAAATATGGAAACATAATAAATTATCGTTTTGGACCTTTATGGACTATTTCTTTCAGTAATAAAATGTTTATATATCATCACTGTCCCTCTAAAATGAATATTAATGATATAGGGCAAAAATTTGGAAATACGAGGTTTCAGTATATACAATTCTAAAGTATTTATTACTTATTTGTGCTATTTGTGACTCTTTAGTTATGTATAAACATATTGTGCTTAACATTTTGTTACACCTACCATCAAAAAAATGTGTGTACAAATATATTATTCTCAGTGAAGCTAATGCGTTCTTTCACACCTGAACTGAAATGTTGTATTGAATCGACATTTCACACGCTGATGCACATTCACAGTGATGCAGACTTCTTGATCAGGCAACCTGATCAAATACATTTGTAAAATGTGCCTTTAGTCCCATTAGGTCATAAATGACTACTGCTCTGCGCACTGAATTCCTGGATGAATACTTGCTGTATAAGGGCATTATCTAATAAGAGATGCATTTAGAATCAAGTAAAGTCATCCCAAAAGCAATCCACTGGCAATTTAAAATGCTGCAGATTGTTTCTGGTGGGCTGGGACTGATTGGGGCCTATTTGTTTCTGTCTGGCTGAGCTTGAGTCTTACAATCACCCCTCACCCACCAGAACATGGGTTTTGACTCTATAATGAAATTATGGATCAAACATCTTCAGTGATTTTACGCTTTTGCAAAATGACCCCTAATTTTGCCTACGGTTCTTTGAAGACCCAAGCAAGTGCTTATAATGAAACCAAGTGCTTATATTTTCAATATGTAAAAAAGTAGCAATTTGAATAATAATAATGTAATATACAATACCGTAATGCAGGGGTTCTCAACCTTTTTGACTGTATTCAACAATATTCAAAGCCCCCCCTCCTACTAAAGACAAATTTCTAACAAAATTTTTTTTTAAATTATTTTTATTTTTATTAACTGTAAAAGTTTTTATTTTATATAAAATTGGACAAATTAATTAAGAAAAATCTGAAAAATGTATTTCAGTGCTCAGTCTAATTTTAAGTTATTAGTCATCCTGGGGTCTCCCTGAAATTCACCTGGGCCCCCCTTGTGGGCCACAGCCTCCCCTGTTGAGATGTATTAAAATATGTTAGTCTATATACTTTAAAATATGTTAAATTATTTAATATTGACATCTAGTATGTAGAAAAAATATTTTCTTTGCATAAGGGGTATAAATGCAAATCATATGGCACATTTGTATAAAAGTGTGTTTTCCAGATAATGCTTGGCTGATGTTGTGATGCCAGTTGCTTTAAAACATGCCGCCTATTCAAAGATAATCCATAAAGCAACTCGCTCTCAAGTGTAGAGGCCTATTATGAGTTAAGTAGTCTGCCTCGCTCTGCAGGTCTCACTTTATTCATTCGTAAAGTGGTAGAGAGTTGCATTCTGGGAACTGGATGCAAATTTTCAAATTCCTCTGACTCTTCATTACAGTAAAGCTCATCAAACAGTTCATTTTTAAGCAGGTGCAGGCCCGTCCCTAAGGGACACCCGCTTGTTGTGATCAAGAGGGATAATGTAGGACTACATAATCCTTCAGGAGTATAACATTTTAGCTTTCTTAAGAGAAACTTGTGAGGATGTAGTTTAAAGAAAAAAGCGTGCAGGTTGGGAAATGTTTTTTATATATATTTATTCAGACCAGGAGGGTTGCCGGTTATGTCGTTGAGAGTTAATGTTGAAAGTGGCTAGGTTGTCAAAGTCACTCTTTCATTTCCTTGTGTCCCACTGACACCATGCAGCTTCCAGCACAGCGGTGTCCTTTTCCATTTTTTGAACCCTCGTATGTCAACCAGCAGAGAGCACTGAATTCCCAAACGGGCCTATTTTAAAAGTGATACATTTTCTTTATTTTTGAGATCAGCGACCTCTGTTGTTTATTCTTTTATCCTTGTGTTTATAAGGATGATTCCAAGTTTGTCTCTGCCCTCGAGAATGTCTTGTTTGTTGTGATGTGTTGTATTTCACTTCAAATCAGTTGTTTTATCTATTTAAAGCTTTGATGAGATAAAATTCAACTCTTAGGTGATTTTAGTTAGTCCAAACAGAGCTGAAAATATAGACGGTTTCATCAGACGCACACGCCTGGCCCGAAGTGAACTTCCGGTCTGTGTTTGTTGATCAGTCTGGCTGGTGACTAATAATATAACTATTTATACTTTATATAAATGTATATTAACATTTTATGATATAATACTTGTATTATATTAACAATTTGTTAAATAAGGGTCGTGTAACTGTCTCATTTAGGTTTAGCCCAGTAACGGTTCGTCTACTGTTAACCCAAAATAATACTGACTAGACATACTTTTAACATGCTTGCTAATACATTTACTTGTTTTTTTTTTTTCTTGTTATCAGAAATAATCTGCAGGGACTTTATTCTTTGCGCATGTATACCGGAAGTTAAGTTTGCGTCACAAAAGCGTGCATGCGCACTAACGTTTGTTTATGTTGTTGCTTTGAAACCGTCTACATAGCCACAATTCACATACTATGAGATCATTGCCTTATATTGCGAGTAATTCCACTTCTAAAACTAAATAAACACTCAATAATTAAAATGGATCAAACAATCATTAATAATTCATTGTTTGGTACATCAAGCTCATTGTCACACCGACAGCAAAGTGACTACAATTCACATCAATGCTAAACTCTAATTGGATGTAAAATCACAATTGATTTGTGGTCATACAAACCACATGAAGCAGAAAGGACAGCGGGAGTAATAAATTGACGTTGATATGGTCCTGGCCCTGGGCAACAGAATGCCACTGGTTTGAGTTGGTGCATCTTGATGCCATTGATCTCTCTGCGGAATCTTTTGTTCTCTCAGGTAATAAAGCTGCACATTGATTTATCGGCAGTAGACGGCTACCTTTCGCCAGCGCTTCGCTCATTGCAGTATCTGCTCCTCCAGAAACCTACGGTGAATCGCGAGATAAAGTTTGTGTCAAGTTACCAATGCATCTTCATCCTAAATCACAAGAACATAACAACGTTTACATTGAAGAGATCAAGGAGACAACCTGGCCTCCATTGATCAAGCATTGGCGTGCTGCCCCGGAGTTCTCCGTGAATCAAGCGGCAACCCACTCGATTGATGTTTGCTCTATCCTTAATCTTTTCACCGTGCTGGGGAGTTTTCCATCTTCATCAGGGGTGGTGCACGGTAAATATACAGTAAGACAACGCACAGCCTTTTCTTTCCACGGCTATTTCTATACAATTACAGCGGAATGATAAATAGTTTTGTCAGGCTGGGGGTAAGACTGATTGCTTATGTAATGTTTAGCCATTTCTTTTCGTCATATTTGTCATTACAACGACGTGTCAAGTCATTTTCTGCTCAAGTGACACACACTCGTATTACAGGCCGCTGTGCAGCGTGCAGGTGATTTGTGTATGCATTCTGGCAACGACTGCTCCCTTGGTCATCCGTGCTCACAGAGTAATTGCTACAGCGCTGGGTGGGTTACATGTGCAAATGTTGCAGAAACTGCAATGCGGTCGGGTTCTCAAAGCGGTTTTCGTTCGGAAAAGGTTCTTATTATCTGCAGCGTTTCTTCAAACGACTTGTTCAATTTTCTTTAGGTGTACGATGCTTTGACCTTTACATTTATTCACTCTGTGCAAATCACAGATTTTGTAAAACAGCTTTGGAGAATATTTCTTTGATGCATAAAGCAAAAGTCCACTTGAAAAGCACCTGATTGACAGTTCTGAATAGGCCAAAACCCCTTATTGTATTTGTGATATTCTTAGTTTTGGTAGAAATATTACATTACATGCATTATAAACTAAAGATGGGAAAGCCAATCCTGTGCAGTAAATTGGTTTGGTAACAGTGACGTAACAAGTCATGTCCTTACGCATTACTGGACATTAGAATCAGTTGTTTACTCAATTTGTTATTTAATGTTGACGTGCCTCAATCGTGCTCAAATAGTAACAGTCAATCCCAAGGGAGCGCAAACTTCCAAGCGACAGAAATAGGGAAAAAGTGACGTAGCCAGCGTTTTGCACGTGTTTTTAAACGCGACATGGGAACGGCCCTGACATTTCTATGATAAAACAGTTGTCAAACATTAAACATGTAGCTATTTCAGTTTCTGCTAGGATTTTGTGGAACTGTGGCGTTGATTACATCACACGCTAATTAACATATTAGTGACGTCATCACTTTAGTTTCGATTCTACTCTCTGAACATATTGCCCGTTCTTATTTTTACATATTTTCTGTTTCTGTTATAAGTTCTGTTTTATAACCAAGACTAAGGTTTACCCAAAAATACGCTAGGTTTGTCGTTATGCATGTCTTTTGAACAAAAAGTCACTAATGGGGTTAGAAAAGTCGCTAAATCTAGTGAAATCTAGTGACATTTGGTGTGGCGGCGTACCATTGCAAAATGAATATAGCGGAAACACTGTATTTATATCGCACGCTTTCACAGATAAAACTGACCTCTGACTATAGCAAATCCTGTCTTCTTTCATTTGATTGGCCAGCTCCATGAGGCAGACCAGATCTGACATCAGTCAAGGTGTTTTCTACATTATTGTACAGCCATGAATAAAACTTAAATGCAGGCCCCCAAACCCCCGGGCCCATACGCACCTGCAGTGTACACTAGTCCGTTTCTAAGGATTTTTTCCCTGTGCACAAAATTCATTAAAAAAAGTTTTGGATACTACTTTTTGAATCCAGAGAAAAATGTTTTCTTTATTGTTTTGCAAGAAAACAAATAAACTTTAATAAAAGAAGGTAGCTAAGGGAATTAGATAAGGGCTCAACTTATTTATTGTGCTAATTCTAGGTAAAAAAGTGTGAACACAGATTATGAAGAGGCAATTGACACTTTTTTTGTCAGTGTAAATGTAATCTGTCATCAAGTGACATGTTAACAGGAGCTAATTAGCATTCACACTGTCTAAATAAATGTAATGCAAGAAAATGTGAGAAATAACTATACTGAAAAAAAACCCACATTCATTTAAATTTATGACAAGTGTGAACATAAACAAAAATGATGAATAATATACCGAGGTGCACAAAATAAATCTGTATACTAAATAGTCACAAAGGCACGCTGGATTCAACAATCTCTTTCCCAGTTTGGCATCACTCTTACATTCCAATATAAGGCTGATTTGTAATTATATACTGTATATTTTATGGTTCAGAGAAACCGTAGTGATAGAAGTGCAGAAGTAACATAGTGTGCCAAACAAACCAATTAAAGAAAGATATGATAAAATAATTGAAACACTTAAAAAACAATTTAGAGAAATAAAAATAGAGGTAAACGAACAGGAATCTAGATTACGAAAGGATAAAACACAGCCAAATACATTGCATTTTTACTGCTGCCGATGGATATAGCTCTGTTCATAATTACTTTGTTGTATTGCATTCACAGATCTTCTATCTCATTGCATTGTTAAACTTAAATAGTGCATAACAATACTGAAGGGGTGGAGATGTGCATTGCTTTGCCTTATGTGTTTAGCTTTAAAGTAATCTGTCCAAAATTACTCAACCTCTTGTCATTTCAAACCTGTATGACTTTTTCTTCTTCCGCAGAACACAACAAAAGATATTTTCAAGAATGTTGTTAACTGGCACCCATTCACTTGCATTGGTTTTGTGTCAATACAATAGAGGTAAATGGGTGCCGCTGCCGTTCGGATATTTCGCCTTTTGTGTTCTGCAGAATGAAGAAAGTCATACAGGATTGAAATGACAAGAGGGTGAGTAAATAATTACAGAATTTTCATTTTTGGGTGAACTATCCCTTTAAAAAAGCTGTAAAATAGTATAAAAACACATATATGTCAAATCTGCAGAGAATTAAATGGAAATAAAAGTTCTACGCTGTATAAACAGGAGACTGTGTCTATATTATACACAAAGCAAGTCCAGACATTCAACCCTATCCCTCCAATAAAATTTGAACAAAGGGAGAATATGAACCGAACAAGCTGTAACATAATTTCATTATTATTTTATCAAAGTCTTACATCATATTCGGTGTACTTAATTTTTCATAGTGCGCTCGATTGCAAATATAAAACGTCTTTAATTTCCCAATAACCAAACTGGCATTTAGCAATAAAAATAGGCTGATAAATAAAGCAACCATTACTCAATTACAACCATGATGTTTTAATAACAATTTATCTACAAAATTGACTGACATCAATGTATTCTTTCAGAAGAAAGCGCACTGTCACTGAAGCAGAAAAAAAACATATAAAAATTACAAACAAACACATCATATATTTAAAACCCTCAGTGTTGTATTATACAACAAAAGAGTTTTTCTTTTGCGTAAGATGATTTACTAGCGAGTGTAAATTCACAAAATACTTTAGTGAATATTTCATTTCTTTCAAAAGCGTCTCTATCGTTGAAAGTTGAAGCTTTGACTCATTAACAGTCTACTTTGCATTTGTACAATTGTTCTATTGCTGTCAGTCAGCTGTGATATCTTAGCCGTTAGCTGCAGAGTTTAGTGGTCTCATAATCCAGAGAATTGGGGAGGCGTGCGCTGAACGCCTGAAGCGAGGCGTGAATACGCACCACCTCGTTGGCTGTCAGCTTGAGCCGGTGACGTAACAGACAGGAGAACAGATCCAGAGGCTGTTGGCCGGGCGGGGAGAGTCTGTTCACCCGGTCTCTGATCTCCAGCAGCTGCAGCAAGGCCGAGTCCTGCGAGCCCTGCGTGTACGGGTAGTCCAGCTGCAGGATCAAATCCCGGATAGCTTCCTGGTCAAAATGCATGCTGTAACCGAACACTTGAATGCTGTTGATCTTCATGTACCCCAGATTTTTAGTAGGGTCGGTTATTTCCAAAGGCTCCAAATAAATGCTCTCATTAGCCCCGGCACCTGGAGTTTTGATACGGCTCCTCAGATAAATGTGAATGGTCTCGAAGAACGTCTTCCACTTGTTGCCCAAAGTCAGGGTCCAGTTAAAGCACTCCAGCGGAAGGTCCAGCTTAGCAGACTTCCAGTCTGGAAAGTTGTTCTCGTTCACGGGAATTAACCAGCTCTCCGAGTGGCTTCCTCCAAAGGGGTTTATGAAGAGAGTGAGGGATGGTTCTAGAGTGCTGTTTTTGGTAAGGCAGATTTGAAGGGAGATGCCTAGGAGCATGTGGACTAGGTTGGATTTGTATTTGTTACTCTTTAGGGTAAGCAGCATCCTCTTTCTCCACGAAGGGTCGAACCAGCTATTCAGACGCATGTCATTGCTGATAAAGATCGCATGGACCTCCAAACGGCGATCGGCTCTTTGGAGAAGGTAACGTAGCTCCAGGTCCTGAAGATCTGTCTCAAAGCCCAGGTAGTTTTCTGTGGAATCTGCCACCATTGGCCGACAGGAGCCCTGACTTAACATATAGCCAGCGTTGCAGCTTCCGCAGCGAGTGTGGTTGTCCGTGGCACAAGCGGCACAGGCGCCACCTTCTCCCACAGAGCACGGTATGGGTACCTGGCAGGAACTGTGGTCGTATGCGCAGATGCAGGTGTGCAGCTCTTCAGAGAACGAGCCCAGGTGGTTGTTTTCGGAGCAGTAGAGTAAAGACTGGAAATAGTTTAGCCAATATGACTGTGGCCTATATTTTAGGAAAGATAAGATAAATATCAGTTATTCTGCTTAAACAGTAACCCAGGAGATTAAACTGTCATGTCTCTGAAGCCAGCACAGCAGCAGATGACAAGATTAAACTAATACTAACAAATTGATTATTTTGTACACGCACACATACGCGCACACAAATGTTGGGTTGCCATGTTTTATGGGGACTCCCCATAGACATAATGATTTTTATACTGTACAAACTGTATATATTATCCCATAACCCACACATAAACTTAGCCATCACAGAAAACGTTCTACATTTTCAAATAAACATGTCATAGGAATTTGTTTTTGTATTCACTTGTTGTCTCTCCCAAAATGCCAGATTTACATGGTTTAAGTCCCTTAAAATGTCCTTTTTTGGCCTTGTTTTTTTACAGAAAACCCAAATCAATAATGTAGGACAATTTATAAAGCAAATTTATTAACTAAACAAAGTTTCGATATACAAAATGACAGAATTACCTGTATGTCATGTTTATCTTCAATTATCTCTATATACTGGCCTCTATACAGTATATTATGTATATAGGTAGTTACCGCATATGGGACCCTGGATCACGAAACCAGTCTTATGGGTACATTTTTATTAAATTGAGATTTGACTGTGATCTTATAAATAAGCTTTCTATTGATGTATGGTTTGTTGGGATAGGACAATATTTGGCCGAGATACAACTATTTAAAACAGGAATGTGAGGGTGCAAAAAAAAAAATATTGAGAAAATCACCTTTAAAGTTGTCCAAATGAAGTCCTTAGCATAACATATTACTCACAAAAATAAACTTTTGATATATTTACGGTAGGAAATTTACATATCTTCACGGAACATGATCTTTACTTCATATCCTAATGATTTTTGGCATAAAAGAAAAATGGCTAATTTTGACCCATACAATGTATTTTTGGCTATTACTACAAATGTTCTTGTGCTACTTAAGACTGGTTTTGTGATCCAGGGTAACATATAGTAGTATAGTATAAACTGTACACGTGTTCTATGGTGTGACAGCAAAAATGTAGGAAATAAATGAACAATGAAGATAATGCTTTATATATTATCATCAATTTCTCATTTTTTGATGTCACATCATTGGACACATTTACAGTTTATTTGTCAACTACCCATATACAGTATGTAATGTATTTTATGAAGGTACTGTAGATATTTGCAAGCGTAGGGATCGATTTCAGTTATTACACTAAAATTGATTTTGTTTCACATTCACAAATTCACACAGGCTATTGGATTTCTAGAGTTTGCACCCACATACAGTACTAAAAAAAAGGTCAAACTCTGCCGCTTCCCACAAACTCTGTTAAAGCAATTTCTTCATGTTTTATCTTTTCAAACCCTCTAATAAAAAACTGTACAGTACCAAACCAATGTCAAAGGAATGGTATAATACAGTACAAATAAGTCCAAACTCAGTCTGTGCACTAAACCAACTCTGGTCTTATTGATTGTGGGTTAAAACTACACCATCATCCCCAGAGATTTTTTTCCGGCATAGCTGTCTGTAGAGCAGAGCTGGTCTGGGAAGCAAAAATCAATCACTTACTGCTCATTTGTGACTGAAGTCTTACAAACAGGAAGTACATGGGCCTTTCAAGCTCTCCCTATTACTAACAACACAGCCCATGGAGTCTAAAACGTGTGACTCCTGAACACAAGCAATAATGATGATAAACACAGCACGGTCCCCTCTCTGGGTACAGTAATTGGAGGCATAATTCCATTTCCGAATTAAATATCGGTGTATTCATCACAGCAACAATGAGGAGATAATGAGAACGTTCCGCGCACCTTTCACGTGGTAAGTTGATGTGGGGTTGCCTCTGGCACCTTTTGCTCAGGCTAAAGAGCTTGTACACCACTCGCTGCGCTCTCCTGTAGAGACTCCTCATGCTGCCTTCCAGCTGCTCGTAGCGGCGCTGAAACGCGCCATCCAGCGACCACAAATGCTGGATCATTGAGGAATTGAGAAAGAAATTCTGAGGCAGCCTCATCAGAAATGTTTTGAACTCATCTGTTGGGAAAAGAGGAATGTTCTTTCAAATACAGAAGTGCCGTCATGTGATTTGACAGAACTCGGAGGTAAATGCCCGAGTATGTCGTCTTTTATCACGCTTGACAATACGAAATAGTTTCAGTAGGACTTTTCTCAAAGCGTTCGTTCAAGGATGCACTTTGACTGTTTTATTCAAGCTGATGGGGCAGAACACAGAGCGCCTTTGATATCCCTCACAGGACGACACATTTACGACACCTGAGAACGTATGCATGTCTGGCACTTACTGGCACTTTTTGATAATTTTAATAACATAAACTTTGAAAGTAATTGCACTCGGAGATATTTTAGGAAGAAATAAGATGACAGCGTAGAATTGCGAATAAAGCCCGCGTTTTAATTTCGCTGGAGCTTTAATGGTCTCTGTGGGGTGACCTCGAGAGGCAGTACAGTACCTAAACATTATACTAAGTGCTCTTATTCATATGCCTGATGAAAGATGCAAGACAGGCAATAAACCATTTTATGGGTGATTAATCCTGCTCAACATATTGCTTCACAATATGTTAGCAGGATATATTTTTTGTCTAATCCAACTCTTAAGGACGTTGTGTGACAAATGTGAGGATTCATTGAAAGCTGTTGATATATATATGCAATCTGCCTCATAAATCACATTACATAAGTAGAGAGACCCGTTACAGAGATTTAACCCTTTATGAAGTTAGTTTTTTTACCCGATTCTTCAAATTCTTTGTAGATAAGGGCCCACGATTCAGAGATTCGTGAAAGGCTTTCCTCCATGGCCTGAATGTCCGTGTAGGGGCAGTTACACTCTGGGAATTTCGGGTCACACTTGCACCAGCAGTCATTGTCTCTGCAGACAAACGTTCCCTCTCCGTTGCAGGCGATGTAACTAAGAGCTGCTTCGACGAAAGTGTCTCGGAGATAATCTGGCAAAATGACCTGCAACCCTGCAGAAAAGAAAAGTTGTTACGAAAATACTGAAGGTATAATTTGTTTAGAATTTGCACTAAACGATTTTGCGTAAAGCTGTTTTAAAACAACACAGTTGCTGTGGAGTTAAAACATTTGTTAACCAAAAATAATGAAAATTCTGTCATCATTTACTCACGCTCTTGTTATTTCAAACCTGTATGACTTTGTCTTCTGCAGAACACAAAATGAGATATTTTGAAGAGTATTGGTAACCAAACAACGATACGCCTTCATTTCTATTCTATTGACACAATACCAATGTAAGTCAAAGGGTACCACCGCTGTTCGGTTACCAACATTTTTCAAAATATCTTTTGTGTTTTGCAGAAAAAAAGTCTTTCAGGTTTGAAATGACAAGAGAGTAGTAAGTGATGACAGAATTTTCCTTTGATTTCATGATGAATTCGAAATCAAATTAACATTTGATCAAACAAGATTAAAATAAAACGCTGTACGCTACAAACTACTGTACACTCCTAAAAAGGTGATTCACAACTCCATTTAAGCCATTTTGCGCTCAGTGGTTACACTTTTAACATCCAAAGAACTGTTTCACAAAAGGTTCTGTGTAAAAAATTTCTTTAGATTACAAAAAGTAAAAAAGAAACTTTCAGTAAATGGTTCTATGGGGAACCAATAATGGTAAAGCACCTTTTGTGGCACTTATTTTTATAATATAGTATTTTATATTCAACACATGGCACATTATGTTGTAACCACATCTTATACCTTGCAGGTTGACTTTGTTCTCGGGACTCTGAACCAATACAGAACTGACAGAATCAAGGTTGTCATAGTTACTGCATCCAAGAGGGCCAGTCCTGGTTTCAGTTACCTGGGAAACAAAATTCAGAGCACAGAATTAGCAATTTCATAAGATTCTCAATATGTGAAGATCTGTTTCCTTCCATGAAGTCCATTTGTGTACATAATCCTAAAGTATAATGAAAGAAACAGATTTGACAGAAGGTCTGAGCCCGAGGCTCTACATACAATACAAGCTCCTTCTGAACTTAACTTTCTTTTTATAAGATAAAATAACCAGTCTGGATCAGAACAGATGCATTATTATGACTTCCGGTGCTTGGCGAGTTAGTCGCCCCAGACGTGATGATAATGCAACAGCATTAGTCCAGTAGATAATGAACTAGAGTTCTTTGTCATTGAATCACTGAGCAGAAAGAGAAGCCAGGCAGACAGCCACACAATGCATTCTACTTTCTCTGTTGCGAAATGTATTTAATCGATTAAGCCTCTTTATTTAGAGATACTTTCACACACACACACAAAAGGAAATAGCAGTCTCTACATCGCGAAACATCTAACCTTAGTGGAGGGTTTGGTACTTAATGATGGCTAGACTCCACACAGCCGTATTGACTCAAGCAACTCAATTGACCTTTACTGCAAGCTAGCCATGCTATAATCCGCATCTGCAATATAAGATCACACTGAATTTTATCCTGCTTTTCACCCGTACCTCTCTCCTCATGACACGGAGAAGCACGCATAATTGATTCACACTTTTCTCTTTCATGGTGCCAGTGAACCTTCATCAATTCAGCGATTTCTTTCGATTCGGCCTGTCACACGAGATCTCAGCCAGACTGGCAGCTAGATAAGACGAGACAAGGTTGTCTTCTGCCACTCCATCACAAACCCACTGAAGAGTCCAATGCTGATACTAGCGTGGAGCCCTGAAGCACACGCATTCGAGGCATGCGTGTGTTCGTTTATGGCGGGATTCGTTTTCATATCATCTTGACCTTTAAAGTTTATGTTGCAATCGATCACCATACAAACTACAGCGCTAAAATCAACCTGAAAGCGTGAACTGGGATAAAACACTGTGCTTGGTTCAGCTAGCTGTGATCAATTTAATAATGACCATATAGCTGATGCAATCACATGATATATCTCATTATTATTTAATGGCCATATGATGTGCCATATGGTATAAAAGGAACCGATTGATGAACAAGTGGGGAGTGATGTTAGATTCCCTTTACAGATAACAGCTGTTATTCAAAGCAAATACTTTGCCTGTCACAAAATACCTTGTAATGGCAGATTATAGGCCACCTGGACCTATGTGATTCTGGCTTAATGTGGGACATCAACAGTCTGCTGTTGATTCTCACACTGCATGGGCGGAAGCTGTGTTCGGGACAGTCAAGTCCATTATGTTGGCCTGGGAGTAAATGTTAGTCGAGATCCCCCCCCCCCCTTGTGATTTCCTTCTGAAAGCACCTCTAGACAAACACATTTTCACATTCACAATGGACGGTCTAAAGGAAAATGCCAACAGTCGATTATTTTCAAAGTTGAACTAACAAAGAGTTACAATTTTGACTCTGGATGTCTGAACGTTCAGCGGTGAATGCTGGGTTGGCTCGGAGCTGAAAATTGTCAAATCATGAGCAAAATGATCCCTGCCGATTACAGAATGGCCTGAGGTTTCGCACATTACAAAAACAACCTGAGCAGATCCACAAATACGGGATAAAGCGCCTCGACTCTCTTTTTCTCTCAAAGTCCCAGCACAAAAGCACACTAATATGCTTTTCCATCGAACAAAGATAAATGTCCCCCTCCACGGTGCCCAGTAGGGGGAGCTAGAAACACTGTTCTCTACTACTCCGCATTTAATCTGGAATTCATAAAGTGGAACGTTCTCTTGAGTCTGTCCCGTGAAATGCAGGCACGGGTCAATGCCCTGCGGAAATGATGCATGTGTCGGGGCCCCTGCTGCTTCTGCGATTCATTCTGTTGCGCTGCTGGAGCTGCGTCGTCCTGCCTTGCGGGCTGCTTCCGTCAGTCAAGATCTCTTGCTATTCTCGCAGCAATAGACTGTAATAAATACGACTAAGCACTGCAGTGGTGGTGTGCTGATGGAGAGCACAGTTGTATATAAGGGGATAGGTAGGAATTATCAAAGCATTGCCTGAATAAATGCCTGGATATATGCACCATACTGAGCATTGCCATGCTGGAGTAAATAACTCTGTGGGGTATTCAGATGGCTTTGTCTGGTCATGATGGGTCATTTTATTAGCTGGCGACAAAGGTTAGAGAGAAAAGACGAATAGTACATTGCATGGAACGCTAATCGTGACAAATATGAAATGCAAAGCTTGTTTGCAACCAGTTAGTTTGTGTTAAAGAGTAAATAGCTTCTGATTTTTAAGGCCTACTTTGCTTTGTGGCATGTCCGAAAAACAGGTTTATGTACATACATGGTGTAAAAACACTATTATTTTGTAATTTTGTAATAATAAGCAGTTTTTATTACCTTGCTTCTTAACTGACTCTTAAATGATTCGTTCCGTGATTCATCTGTCTAATCTCCCTCTTTCCGCTAGCCTTGTCTGATCTGATTGGTCAGATGGTCTAGTCTGCTGTGATGGGTTTAGCGCGTGTGTTCAAGTTTTCGCGGGCAGGGGGGGATTATTTCTAGTGCCGTAGATACACGGAGGCTAGAGAATCGGACGGGTCACCACTCGTTCGCGTGATTCAGAGTCGACTCCCATTTTTCCAACACAATAACTTTGTTATTCAAAGTTACTGCTTACTTTCAAACACGGCAACATTACACACCGCATGAAATGTCATTTTGATGGTCTTGTGGAATGTACTCTGCAATTTAAATCTTAATCTGCAATTTTTACAAGAAGGAATGCATTAGAATTCATAAGCAGCATAATTTCTTTTCTTAAAAAGGAGAATTATTAAAGAAAAAATGTGTTTATTGATAGAGTTGATTGTATACAGTATTGCTCATGTATTTGATTTTGAAACAATTGTAATGCTAGTGTTTATTCTTGATTTTAGTGACCATCTAGGGCTGTTCATATCGTAACACTCTAGCATTTTTTCCTGCATAATAGGGTCTTAACAAGGCTAAAGACCCCCTAGAGTAGAATACCCTTTCGATTTTATTTTCTCCCAAAACACTAAAAAGCAACAAAAAAACGTCACAGCACTTTCCTAAACATCTGTTTGTCTCTAGCGTGAAATGTTCCTGATCCATTGCGTTTAATGACAAAATAATGAATTTGAGGTAATTTGACTGTTAAATGGTAAACAATTTTTCAAATGCAAATGCAGCTAATGAGAATATATGAAACTGCAACATATATTTTAAAACAAACGCTTGTTTATGATTTCCAGTTTTGTTGAAGGTGATGAAATCAGTAGCTGTTAAATGCTGAACAAATATTTCACTTGGAAAGACCCACTGTGGTCGAAAAGATACCACAGTTAGCCTGACAACCACGGAAACTGTAGAATACATGAACAGCAATAAATTGTTTTCAATAAAGCAGGGGGAATGGATTTGCTATAAAGGATGTGCGAGGTGGGCAAATATTGACTGTTTCATTCACAAAGGAACTTCATTTGTGAAATAGTCATGTACTTACACTGTTCCTCCAAGATGTACAACATTTATTTACCAACAGGAAATGCCGGAAATAAAGCAGTATTGAATTAAAGTTATCATTTCAAATTCTGTGCCTAGCCTACATAAGACAGAATGTTCAGACATATTTTATTGAACCTGGCTCACTCTCATTGGTGAACAAATGTCTACATCAGAGTGAAACCTGACCATGGCCTTCACAAACAGTTGTGTTTTTGCAATGCACCATTCCTGTTGAAATCAATAGATTCACAGTATTCTCCGCAGCAGCATTAACTCTAGTGTGTAGGTGCATCCACTTACGGATCACTTAAAATGTTTTTCTCTACAATATATGGTGCATAATACATTTGATGTATCATACTGGCCAATCCTGCCATTTTAGTATATTCCTATACACTATATTACTACAGTCCTCACAGGAAGAGTCGTGCAGAGACCTTTGGAGGGGAAGGTGCTCAAGCATTCGCGATCGTGTTACGCAGTTGGCACATTTAGCCCAAGTATTATTTCTAATCAAAACAGTTCATTTCGTTTGACACAAATCTTTTAGCCTTATTTTACAATACACTCATGTATACACTTTTTTTTTTTACTAAACTTATGTCATTTTTCTCACATATCTATGAAATATTATGGGAAACACTGAGAAACTTTACCTATATTTTGGTCTCATATTCTTGCCTACAAATGCCATGCCTTATTGTTAAGTTATGTACTGAATTTCTTATTTTAATATTTTAACATTTTTCAGTAGTTTAATGTTTTGATGCACTTATTGCTTCAGATGTGGCTGTTCTAATAACTGAAACAACACGTCTCATACGCGCTGATCATAAACCTTGAAACTCCATTTTAGCTTAATTTTGGTCAAATGTTAATAATATAATGGCGCATGCGCATCTCTTACTATATATAAAGCCACAATATCAACTTTATACAGGTATATATTATATCAAATATATATGAACTACAAAAATCAAAGCCTCAATAACAACACAGGTTCCATTTCTTAAAAAATAAGTGGTTTCTGAGATTTGAGGTTTGTACATGAATGCAAAAAGCCTACCATCATTTAAAGTCATTATTCCAATAATTATGCTCCAAAAATAACCTTGTTTTTTAAAAACCTGCCATTAACAGGTCAACCATAAACGGAACAATGCGCACTCTACAATCAGAACCAGTATACCGAAACTGGCTTTCTCACAATGCAGTACCTGTCATACATCAGCAAATGGGATCTCTTGAAATCCACTCATAGCACATAACACATTTCACAGCTAAATCATGACAACAGGGATAGAAATGAAAAATGCACTGTTATGAACATTATTATTCTTGAGCAGTTGAAAGAGGTAAAGCTCTGACTTCACTAATGATATACCTTGATGGCAGTGGAGGCAATCTGGATGTGGTGTAGTTTTCTCAGAGTGCTCTCTCTGTCTATGAAGTAAGAGGCAGCCAGCTGGTGAAGGGCCTCCAGAGTCACAGCGGTGCTGTTACTGGTGTAGTCGTTTGCTTCTACTTTCTTACTTAACTTCCTCTTGTCCACAAATATAGTCAAAGCCTCCTCTCCTGTAACAGGAGAAAGATACCACACTTATCAACACAGAAATGCTTAACAGTAAGAAATAACATTAATAGAGTAATAGGCATAGCAAAACCCCACACCTAGATAGACATAGAAACTTGTGTAACCATCAAAAAAATCATAAAATTTTAGCCAGCTGCATAAAACAGAAGTGGAAGCAGAAGCTGCTTATAAATGTAAAAACCTCCTTATGGCTCTGAATATAGAGGCAACATTCTTATTAATCCTGTACATCTAATTTGTGCAAATAAAACATTATTTTATGGTTCTGATGATCTCTGTAAAGTTTTTGCAGGGTCTTTTCTGAGCAGTGTTTTTTTAGCAGTGTTTTAGTTTGCTTTTGTCTTTGTTTGACGTTTGTAATGGATACAGTACATCCAGTTGTTTTTTTTAAATAATTATTTAGATTTTGTACTTCATTTCTCCTTTTTATGTACTAAAACATTTTTTATGCCTGGGCCATGTAGCTTTTCTTTTTAATAGTATACTATGGGAAACACTGTGAAACTTTACCTATATTTTATGCTATTCTGCTTGCCTGTAAATGCCATGCCTTATTGTTAAGGTATGTACTGAATTTCTTATTTTAATATTTTATCATTTTTCACTGTTTTCCTCAATTGTAAGTCGCTTTGGATAAAAGCGTCTGCCAAATGAATAAATGTCAAATGTAAATGTATATGTATAATGTTTTGACACATAATGTGTTCTAATGACTGAACATACGCTGATCAAAAACCTTGAAACTCCATTTGAACTTGAATTTGGTCAAATAGTGGCACATGCAAATCTATGACTATATATATAAGCCACAATATCAACATCATATTTTAACCTAAAAACATGAGTTCAAATGCTTGAGTCTTACATTTTTTAAGTTAAATCAAATTGGCTTTACAATAGAATTGAAATTCTTTTTAAAATGTAGTTGCATTTTGTATAACAAGGTAGTTAGTGTAATTTATACATGTTTACATTTTATTTGATTAGTGTTTAAACTAGTATGTTGAAAAGACTTGTAAAGCCAACTTAATATCCAAAATGACTAAATATAGCAAACACCATTCAAAGGTTCTTTCTCCATTTTGTGTGTTTTTCTTATTTATACACTCCAGCTAAGTGAATTGTGTCTACAGTTAACTCTGTCCTTGTCATTCAAACCATGCATTATAAAATTATTATGATTCATGTCCATATGTTCCGTTCCTCTCTCTGCCAATCAGTTTGTATTCCAGGCAGATCACTGTTGAGAAGCCAGGACTTGCATCTCCAGTTTCATGCTGTCGCCCTACACAATATTGCTTGTCTTCCAGAACACCGAAGGCCACAATAGTTGTCTCTGCATTGCATTACGTGAAGCAACTCTTAACCACAGCTTATGTGTTCGAGAACTGAGCAAAGTAATAGATGTTTGTGGATTTCAGGCAGCACACCCTCAAACATCATTCTGGCTTTTGTTACTGAAATAATCCATTCTTGGTTAAACTTAAAGCATCTTGCTATCCTGCTGAAGGTACCAGCATGTGTTTTCCATGCTGGTGTCCTCAACATCCTACCTTAGAAGCATGAATGTCCTATGTTCAATGCTGGTCAACTTTAACAATGTAGACCAGCTTCAAACCATTATAAATTCATACTGGTATAAGCGGGTGTTTTCATGTGCTTCCCAGTTTCAATCATACAAGAATGTCACATTTTGAGTGATTTCTCTTTGCTTGGTGGGGTTAAAATTTAAATATGCATGAACTTTATCTGAGCATTTAAATACTCCTCTGGGTTTGTGCGTGAGGAAGTGTCACAAATGCATTTCTACCTCCCAGTGTAGCTGACAGCAGAAAATGAGTCCCATATTTCCTGATCAGGTTGTCAGTAATTAGCTGAACAGTGGGCCTTCGTCCCAGGAGCCGAATGTTCCGTATAAACTCTGGGGTGAGAGGCAAGGGGGAGCTCAGGAAATCTCGTCGCTCGACAGCCAAGTTGTTCACTTTCCAGCGGCCAAATTCCCTGCATGAGGAAAACAGAGACAGTAAACAGGCCTGTCCCTAATGATCTGTTTTCATTAACATCCCTCCACTGCCACGGAGATGATAGAAGGAGGCCTGCAGGGCAACCGCCACTCCTGCCAAGCTGCATCTTCAGCCTCAGGTTCTGAGGGCATGTTGCATTCTGGGGATGAATGTGACACGCAGGTTGCTGTCTCTGAATGTGCAGCTGACAGGTGCTGTGTTCAATAAACACTTCATGACGAAGAACCGCCTTGACAGAAAGACTCATATACGTGTGCCCTGTGGTGACAACCAATACCTTTCATAAAAGTGGAGAAGAAAAAGTTAAATGAAAAAATGCCATCACAAAGATGTGAAACACTTCCAGGCAAAAGGCAGACAATGCCGCAGGCTTTTGTGACTCATGCATTTTTGTCATTTTTGTCTCTCGTATATTGGGTTTGCATCAACTGTTGTGAGTAGATGTTCATTTTTGACACATAAGAAAAAAAACAATAATTTGATGCTTCTGGATCATTAAGAAAGTTTAGCTACTGATGCAAACTGCATATGGGTAGTTGACAAGTTTTATATTATAAATAAATATTAATATTAATAATATTAACTGTCACACCATAGCACACATCTATGGTATATTTTGTCAACCACCCACATATAAATAAATATATACATTTTCCTTTTTATAAATAATACATAAAATATCTAAATTATTTTCCTGCATTTGTCTTCAAAATTATCCTTATGATTCTATTGTTCCTTTTAATAATGGGCTTAAGCCACTGAGTCACATTTGATCAAAGTCCATGATGAAAAAGTCTTGGAAAGAAATCAAAGTACACTGCATACTAAATCAAAAAAGCGGCGAAGTTAAAACAAGCTGCGTCTCTGAGTGCAACATTTCGGTCTGTTCTGTGCACAGACGACAAATGGATTTGTGCGGTTCATATGTTAAATGAGTTCTTTGAACAGTTTTGTTTGAGCTGACTGACTCCAAACTGTTCAGAAGCTTTGATGAATTCGAAGCTGTGGATCTTGTAGCGAGACATTTATGCAAAGGCATATATCAGCTGTGAGCACTGGGTCACCCCTTTGAAGTGGACATAAATTGTTGTGTGATAAATGGAATGTGGGTTTATAATCTGGATCTGGGCACGGGGACATTTGACGTAAGCACGAGCCAGTAGAGCGATGGATCTTCCTTGTGGCAAAACGCATTTGTTCCATTCATTCCCAAATGCGTAGCTGATGAAGCAATTAAGAACGTTGCTTTTCATTTGCCCTGACAGACACTATTTTGTTTTTGCTCAGGTCAGGACGAACGTTCATTTCAACTTAAAATGCATGCAAAACAACACATTTAATTCACACTGTTTCAGGCAATTAAGTATTCAAGATATTTTGGCTCTGTCATTGTTTTTTTGTCTCTATATTTCATTGCGTATTTTAAGCTTTGCCTTCAGCAATTATGCATAAACTAAAATAGGCACATGCTTTACCAAAAACAATGGCACAATCTTGAACACATTTACACTCGATCCATCTCGAAACACCCTACAATCAGTGTGCTTCTTTTCTCTAAGAGCTTCTCTTCAGCCAGCTATGAAATAGTGAGTAACCTCATGCACAGGTGATGGATGGAGTTGGGGTGGCCTTCTGAAAGGGTATCTATCACATTAAATCAGGAGTAATGACAGAGGCCCCGACCCAGATGTTTGATTGATTCATTCCACCAAACGCCCTTAATTCCATCTGCTGTTTTGCAATTCAAAAAGGCAAAAGTGCTAGAATTATGAGAAAAAAAAAACATTATTATTAAAATACAGCCAAAAGCTGTTACTGGGTTTTTGTCAGAATATAATTTTCAGTAATTTCATAAACTATGCCCTGAGCTGAGTAAAACATGGAGAATAGTTTTGGCATGTACTGTACCAGCAATTGCGGTGCTAGCCTAGATTTTCTGAATGTCAATTTTCACCTGGCATTGAGATAAGTCACATCCTCGAATAGACAGACACATCTTTGGAAGCTGTGATGAGCTAGCTTTCAGGAGTTCAAAGGTGCCCGCAACACAAAGGTAAAGACACAAAATCCTTCCTGTCATTCTGTTTCCAAGTCACCGCTGAGCATGATAAGCTGGGCTTTTCTTGTCGACGTATGATTTTGTGGCGGCAACCCTAACAATAGCGAGAGCAGCTTCACTCAGAAGCAATAGGGCTTGTGCTACATGAAACGCTCATTAGAATAGCGGTCATCATCCATCTTCACAACAGCACTACTCGCAATGAAATTGACTCCCGTTTCTGCGCCCCGTGCATTTTGATCGGCTTCATTCTGTAAAACAGCTTTTTGTTTCTCGGCTTTTGTTCTGGAACAAAAAACTACCCTAGGCTTATGCCACGAGTCTTTGTCGCTGCCTATTAAAAAGATGAGTCAAATATAATACAGGTGGAGGAGGCCAAAAAAAGGGAAAACTTTAAATAAGGCCAGCTGTCATCATAAAAAGAAATACAATTTTATGATGTGACCTCTTACAAGCAATTTCAAGCTGATTCCCCCACTTACATTATTAAGATTGCGGCAGAGAATTGCCAAAGTCCGCGCGCATCATCGTACCTGGAATCTATCCCGTGGCTGTGCCTCGCTAAAGCAGGTGGTATGTTTGGACCCAGTCTTTGAATGTTATGACATGGCATTTTCTCAATATTTGAGCCAATATTCTACCCAGTAAAATCTCTCAAATAAAAAAAGAGCTATTTCCAACAAAGAACTCATTAAAATTCTTTCATATTCAATCAAGAAGAACGTGGAAAATTGAAGGAGGGATGAGATGGTGCACTTTCATTACCCAGACGACTGTTACACACCACTGTAAGGAGAACAACCATTTCTGGTAATTCATCTTCCACCTGTCATTGAGGATTATTTAAATTGAGCAATGCAACAAAGCGGCGCTTGTAGGGGGAAAAAGCTATCCAGAAAATAATATTGCCACTTTTAATCTCACTAGGTCTGTTGTGCGCGTGCATTGTTTGTTATCGTCTGGGAAATGCACTGAAAAATACGAGATTGTGTAAAAAGCTCCAGTCTGCTGAATTTGGTACAACATACAGTATTAAAGGGAATCGACATTATTTAGAAAAGCAATCTGATCTAAGGATGTCAAAAAGGCAACAAGACTTTTTATAGATAACTGTATTGCAGATATCCTCCTCCATTATGCATTTACGCACGAAATCTTACACGTATGACAGAATCACCTCTAACATGGTCTTACTCAGTCAATATTGAAGATATCAAGGTTATATTCTTTACATTATGTAGCATGATTTTATGTAGAAAACAGTAAATCACAAAAAATGACTTTTCACAGGCAGGGTCATATTTGGGATATGATTCTAATGTAAGATGCCGCTAGGAATCATGGGTCCCCTAAAGTTAAAAAATAGTCCATAAACTCTGGAATGCATATGAAAGCAGCACCTTTTCAATTAGTATTTTGAAATAACACTTTGATTTAATCAGGGAGTGGTTGTAATCTTCCTTTAACACAGCCTCGCCGCTGACAGCATCCTCTCAAGGGAACGGGTGATAATGCAAAGTAATAGGAATTAAGAAACCGCTAATCAGCTGGCCACATGATAAGACTATTAATCTTGCCGAGGGTGCATTGAGCCCCTCATGCACAAGGTTTAGCCAACACACAAAAAAGTGTCAATGTTTTGACGAAGGGCCAACCGGAGGAGGCAGCGCAAATGAGATGTCAACTGTGGCTTCTGATAACCGATGAATATTTGATAACTGTCCCTGCTTCGGAGAAAAGGAGTGATGACAAATCACTATTTAAATTTTAAAGCTTTAAAGTTTGCTTACCTTCCTAAAGACCCGATTATACCAAGTGCAATTCCTAAAATCTTTTCAAATATTAGTTTTGCAGAGTTTGCTTGAACAAAGTCAAGTTTAGGGAGTGTTTATTGTCAGATTTTTCATCTGTTTGCAAAATATTTTGATCACTGCAAAATCATTATATGATTTATAAACTCGAGGGACACAATGATAATTCATTCATTGTACTGTTACAGTACATCTTATACTTTTTCATTTCAGTCCTCGCTCCCCCACCCGAAAAATCTTTTAGATGTCTTCCTATATAAAACACCTGATTCAGCTCAGCCTGATGAGTTGAATCAGGTGTTTTATATAGGGAGACATCTAAAAGATTTTGGGGGGGGGATGCAAGGACAGAAATTGTAAAGTATAATCCGATTGGTCTACGCAGGGCTGCGTTAAATTAATCAAGTCTAATGTTGCAGATGTCTCCCTAATTAACAAACTAACAAGCTGATATGTTGAGATCAGGTGTTTATATAGGGAGACATCTAAAGCATTCTGGGAGGAGGAGGGGGATGACATTCTATTTCCATACTATATAGTAAACGAAAATAAGTCTGAAACATCAGTATTCATCCGTTTTCAAATGTAAGTACAGATTAATGAATTTCTCGTGAAGAAATTATGTTTGTACCAACGATAGGTAGGTACTTCATTGAAATCGGTACGTACTGTCATAGTATGCGATTGTATTTTTAGATCCAGATCACATATGTTTTAAACCAGTTTACAAGTTGCTACATTTGCTGATCCTAGCTACAGTAAGTTAGCTGGGACCAGGGATGGATTGATGCACGGGCCTACTGGGCCTACACGAGACCAGCAGGGGGCCCTGGCAAGTTTAACATGTGTATATTTTTTTATATTAATTTTATTTAATCAATAAAATAGCACTGAATATATACACATATACTGTGGAATGTATTATTGTCTTAGTAGTCAAGTATTAACATAGCAAATAAATCAAATAAATAATCCTAATGCGTTAGGTGAGTAATATAGACGGTTTCAAACAACAACATAAACAAACGTTACTGCGCATGCACGCTTTTGTGGCGCAAACTAATTCTCACTCATTTTCTACACTATAGCGCTATTCTGACTGGAGCAGTTTTCTAAATGAGTTACAATTTTTATCACCTGACAGGATCCCTGTGGAAGTGTTTGTTTGTACACCAGAACACAGGTCTATTCTAGATAGTTAGAAAACTAGATAAAGTTACTTTATTTTAAATTGTATACAACATTAGGTTTTTCAACCACTAACAATACTTTTCACTTGTACTGTGGGCAGTCGTGGCCCAGTGGTTAGAGAGTTGGACTCATGACCAGAAGGTTGCTGGTTCGATTCTCAGGGCTGGCGGGTAACGGCTGAGGTGCCCTTGAGCAAGGCACCTAACCCCCACTTGCTTACTATACAAAATGTACAAATGTATAGTACAATATAACGTAAGTCGCTTTGGATAAAAGCGTCTGCCAAAATGCATAAATGTAAAAAATGCATAAATGTTTTCAAAACTCACAATAGGCCTGTCACACAGTCTGCATTACCAACCTGAATCTAAATCCTGGTCAAACAGTTGATTTCGCCTCCAAAATCTCATTTCAATTTAACACTTCTAAAATGTCTTAAAATATTTTTTAAGACACTGGCAACAATTCTCATCTGAAACCAAACACGGTCACTCATAACACACTGAAAAAACACTAAAACATTACCACCCAACTTTTATCTTTGAAGTTTGAATGTTGTTTTGCATAATTCAGATTTTCATTATAGAACAACAAAAACCCCTATGACACATATGGAACAAGAATCAGTTAATACACACCAATTATTTTACTGTAATAACTGTAATGTTTAAAAGGTGTTGTGTTGGACCACGTAGTTCAGTTGAAGGACACTCATCTGCTATTTTCTCTTAAGTTTTTTTTGTTGAACATTGCAGATTTGGTCATGCCTTTTATATTTTTTTTTTTAAGAGACCAATGGTTTTTAATATGGTGAATAATTGTGACCCTTATTATGTCAGTGATCATTTTTGCTCTATCTTTCATTTGTCTGTACCATTCTTTTTTCTCAGCGGACTCTAATTTCAAAGTCATCTACGTGTAAAGCGTGGTAACAAGAGTAAAACAGGACACCTGTGTGGGCTTTCAGCTAAAATTGCAATGAGCTGTTTGAAATGGTTATAGTTTCATGTTCTGCCAAGATTTTCCAGATTTCAAAATAATTACTGCAGAAATGCATCAAAATTGCCATTATTTTTTTATATGTTTTAAACCAATTTAAGCATTTGTTTTGCAGGTGGAGAAGTAAGAATGACAAAAGCGTTCATTGATTTTGGAAGATATGGTTATTGAATGCACTTTGTGTGAAACCACTGAAAATGATCTACAGTTTAACCCTTGTCAGTACTAATGTAAATTATGGCTATGGTTTGAATGACAATGTCTAAAATAGCATTGCCATCTTTTTCTGTAGTTTGTTTTTCCTTGGTGATTTCCTTGTTTTTACTTTGTTTCATATTAATTATCACTTTTTGTGAAAGTTGATTAAATTGTTCTTATATTTTTGGAGTTTTGGTGTACCTATTTTATATGCCATACAGAAAAAGATGAAGACTACATACCGAGTACAAAGTTTAACATTACTGTGTGTGAAATACTTATTGCAAGAGCATTACCAAAAAAAGAGAAATTGTTTTGATGACGTTCACAAATGACTAGATGATGTGGAGACATTTACCTGTGAGCTCAGAAATGTACCAAAAAATTGGAGAAAAAAAGTCAAAGTACTTTTTCAACCTTCTCCGGGACAACTATTCATGTCCTAATAAACCTTATTTATTCTGTATAGATCTGTATTCATTATTTAAAAAAAAGGTACGCTGCTGTCCAACTGAAACCTGTATCTCCATATCTTGTGATTTTTATTTTTACCATATATCATTATTTTTAGTTATCCTGGGTTTATCACTGGGTTTTGCAAATATGTACACAATAAAAAGTATCCAACTGTAAGTGCTTGTCAACTGTTGTGCGTGTGTGTATATATATATACAGCTGTGGAAATAATTAAGAGACCACTCCAACTTTTTATTTCAAACCAGCATTTCTAGCTGTATTGTGGTCATTCCAGTCCAGTGTCTGTTGAATTTCAACAAAATCAAACCTCAGGAGTGACAAAGTCATCCAACAGCAATGAGAAAGACTGACAGCATGACAAGACACAGGAAAATTATGATTAAAATTTTTGTTACCACAAAAAAAATAATTTTTGAACTTTCCCTAAACACAAATATACTGTTGTATTGCTTAAAAGTCAATATGAACTTGTTTTCTTTGCAGTATTTGAGGCCTGAAAAAATACAGAGCATCTTTTCTGTTAGTTTGACCCGTTTCTCCGGGTCTCATTTTCTGCAAATAAATGCAAAAGTAGTTCACAAAATGAAACAAGAACGATGATTTTACCTGAACACCTACCTATAAATAGTCAATTCAGAACAACTGAAATAATGCTTTAAAATGGTCTCAATTATTTCCACGGCTGTATATATATATATATATATATATATATATATAGCCATAACAAAGTTTTATTAAAAATGTCCTGATGTCCTTTCAAAAGGTCATTTTTCATCACTGAACTGTTTGGAGCCAGTTTATGAATTCAACATGCCCTAATCTCCTCTGCACAGATTAGAATGGCATTATTTTATGATGCTATAACAAGTCATAACCCAGAATGTGCTTGAGTGAAACTGAACAAATAAAATAGAACTCACCTGTAGATCTTGTATCTCGTAGAAAAACCTTGACGGTTCCTCTCCACGAATTCGGTGTACTCCTGTGAGTGGTGAAATGGGCCCTTGTCAGAGAGAAGCCAGTCCAGGGGGCCTGCCGGACCATCTTCAGCTATACTGGCATAGCCTGTCAGCCAGCAGTGGAGGCTGAAAGTCAGCAGGAGCAGCTCCCATAGAGCCATGAGGGAGCAGCAAGAGGCTTCAACAGCACAGGCTCTGGTGCAGGACCACACTCCACCCCTCAGCACTGAAGATCAGCATGGCTTCAGCTCCCCAAACCGTCCCCTAAACACACAAGTGCCAGTCAGATTAACACAAGGACATCCATACAGCAGTAAACGCACCATTACCTTTACTTTTACATAGATAATAAATTAAGCACAAGCATTTTAAAGTGCACACACAGAGATGCACGTACTGTATAGAGGCAATTAGTAGGAAACTCTGTTTCCTTGAGGCCATGAAAACTACTTGGGACTCTAGAGAGATCTTGTCAACATCGAGAGGAAAGAAAAGTAAGATGATTCATTGTGGGAATAATGTACTAATTTTCTGTAAGTGAGAAGTGTAATGTATTCGCATAAAAATGTTCTCTGAATGGTAATGAGTGTTTTAGTACTTCAGAGGAACAAAGTATCACCAAATTAACAATAAAAAAATTCTAAGTGAAATAAGAGGAACCTCCTGTGTTTTAGCATCCTCTGTACTGTATTCTGAAACTGAGACGTGGTCCCAGAAATCACACAGCGAGCTTATATTAAAGAAACAGCGCAAATTCTCATCATGCATGCAACCTTCTGTTGTGTTAACCATGCTTTTTTCCACTCAATGGAAGTAAATGGTGACCAGGGGCAGTTTAGTCTCACATTGCCAGACTTTCAGACTGACGGCAGAAGGTCTGAACTTCAAAGCAGCTTTCAGTGGCCAAGGACTGCCCTAGAGGACGGCTGATTGACATGGAAAGCAACCAATCACAGTTTGTTTTGTTCAGCATCATTTCTAAGGGCTTGGAAATGTAACGTTCGTCTCCTGGAAAATCCTGAAGTGCTTCTAATTTTACATGCCTTGTGCATTAGACATTCAGCCAACGGTTTCTGGGCGTGAGGTTTGACACCAGGGACTTGTAAGATCAAAAAAAGACAAGATGCACCAAAAAGGCACCTTAAAAGAAGTCCAAGCAACACATGTGATACATTTAATGTCTTCTGAAACCATGTGTAAGGAAAAAACAAAAATCATTATTTACTGATATATCTCATCCACCATAGCCCTCAAATGTCATTTATGTATGCATACATTAAATGTTGTATGTCGGAACATCACACCAAGTTTGTCAAAGTTGCTAAATGTCATTGGTTCTCACAAGTCGTGTAACTGAGTGTGCACAAATGAGATTTGACAGGCACGGCAGATGGGAAGTTCTTCGGTAAATAAGGACATCAGTTTCAGTCTGTTCTTCACACAAAACCATTATATGAAATTGGAATATTGCTGTGTTATGCGCTAGTTAAATTATACTTTTATGGTATACTTTGGATTATTTCTGGTGCCTAAACATCAGCCTGTACATTGTGCCTACATCTTTTATTGTGTTTATTTCACAGGATTTGTCATTTTTGGGGGAGCTATACCTTTAGGCCAAAAGCGTTTTGCTTCCAGTCAGTGCATTAAGAGATGACAACACAGATATGGTTTAAATAAGCACTATATTTCAGTCCTGTGGTAAACAGATGCCATGAGACTGAATGAGAGCGTTTTCAACATCTTTTTCAGCAGTTACTTCTCAGCCTCTGCTGGAGTTCCACCCCTTGTTCTAACCCTGTTATTATTTCCCATTTTTCCACCAAGCGCTGTCAATCATTTTCCGCTTCTGCGACCAAACCAGATGTTAGAAAAGAGGCTCATTACTGTATTCTGATGGCAGTCTGTCAAGTCATATGTGTGGGTGACATTTAAAAATCATCATACTTATGTGGAATAGCGTGTCACTTTGCAAAGACGGATGAAAATACACACTAACCTTGAGATACTAATATAAAATATTTGAAAAGCATGCAATAAACATGAATGAAATTGGATGTATTAATACTGTGCATCTGTCTAAATACTGAGAATACAGGGCCTGTACCTTGAATGCACTGTAAGCTGTTTTGAATAAATGCATACATTTGATTAACTGTCAAGCTCAAAACATCAAGTCAAAAGTTAACCATAGTAGGTCCACCCATAGCATTTACTTCTATGGGTGGTCTTTCTTGTGCACAATGCGTGAAAAATCTACACTATATAATGCATGTAACATACTGACAGGCACATCCATAAAGGCGTGAATGCAACCCCAACCCGGGCCGGTGCTTTCTGCTGTGATTACAGCAAATGTAAAAGCAAAGCTTTTCGGCATGGCATCTAATTCTTCAACGCAGACATCCGTACTTCTCCATGCATATTGATGAGGAAGTCTCAGTGGAACACAGTAACCACTCAGTAGGGATCCTACAATGCATTGCACTTTAGCGCCACAGTGCACCGCAAAAAGGAGTCTTTCAAATACCGCAATCTCTACATTTTCCACAACAATTCTTTTGACTTGCTATTTTTTCGCCTTGAGTAACAAGCACTTTGCTTTTGTGCAAAATCACTGTTTACACTCCTCCAGAGAGCAAAGCATTGTTGAAAACATATCTAGTTTTAGCACTGTCTGTTCCTTTTTTTTTGTTTATGGTAGCTCTAAAAAAGTGACACTTATAACATGTATAATGTAAATAACAAAGGCACAGCAAATCTTTGCCGCATGTTTCACACTAGTTTAGTTCTTTATGCAAAGCAACATAATTGTAGTAGGAAACTTGCAGTTATGTTTGTACTTTACCCCCAGAGCAGAATGGCAAAGAGAACAGGGTTGCAATCTCTGTAACTACAGCTCTCTCGCATATAAACCTCGAGTTAACAGCAGCCCGGATCTTGACCCATTGTGCAATCTATACAAACATACATGCATTGGGAGTCCTTTTTGTTTTAACACAATCTGCTGCTATAATCACATTACCCGCATGCACCCACAGCAATAACTGGATTTTGGTTATTATCTGCAGGAATGATATCAGGTATGTGTCATTCCCTGTTTACAACTGCATCACAATATCTGTGCTCACAAAAACAGCACACTTCATCAAGTGCTGTTCAACACATCCATCTCGAAACAGGAACCATAGTGTACTTTTATACAACAAATAAAGTCTAACAGAGAAATGAGTATGAAAAACACCTATGGTATCACTTAAAAATAACTGAATAGAAAGAATGCTTCATCTGAATTATACACAATGTCATCATGGACATCATTTTACACAGCTTTATTTTGATTAAGTTACTTTTCTTTAAATCGGCATTGAAACTATATATATATATATATATATATATATATATATATTAGGAAAGGCGCCTATAGATGGTTTATGTGTCTGTGTTTGTTGATCGGTCTGGCTAGTGGCTAATAATGTAACTATTTATATTTTATTATACTAATTCATATTAATATTTTATTGTATAATAATTGTATTCAATAAACAATTTGTTGAATGGGTTGTGTAACTTTGATTTTGTGCAACTCAAAATAAAACTGGCTAGACATACTTTTAACTTGCAAGCTAATGTCATTTATTTGTTATTTTCTTAGCTTGTTCTCAATCTACAGGGGGTTTGGGTCACAAAAGCGCGCATGCACAGTAACGTTTATGTTGTTGCTTTGAAACCGTCCACAATATACAATATAACACTTTTATCATTGAACATTGAGGTGTGACCATTTAAAAATAATGATATATATTATATACATGCCTACACAATATATGCCTATGGGTGAACAGGGGCATACATGATGGAGAGGAGCATGTAAACAATGAGGATTATTAGGAAATTAGAAAAGTCGGCATAAGAAAAATTAAGCAAAGCCTTGTAGGAGAAAAGATGAATACAAAAGAGCTAGTTTTCTATGAGAAAATAATTATACAGAGGTGTGTTGGAGTAAAATGTACCCTTACACAGCTCTCATAAAAAGGTGTGTTTTGTAAGCTCTCTGTGCAGAAATGATTATGTATACGGTTTTGCACGATCATCTTGGCCTTGCTACATGACAAACAATTTTTCATTTAAACTAGATGTTGCAAGAGTATTTGTATCATAACCTGCAGGGCTTCCAATAGCTATGCAAACACTCACATTGTAATTTGTCATGTAAATGGTGACTATGACAAGGTCCCGTGTATTACCCTAGAGGGACGAACGATTTTAAAACGACCAAATACAAACCCTGCCTAGTAATAAGAGAGGAACAGTTTATACAAATTCCTGTCTAATCGACAAAAAACAATCTACAGTGTGCCATTTTACTCAGTGAGAACATTGACTAACTATATTCATTAAGCAGCGGCGAGACTTTTAGATTACAGGCTCGGAATGTGATTGCGGAGGATTTATAAATAACTCACTGCAAACAAACAGCAAAGTGAAAAATATCAGGAATACAAAGAAGTTCTTTAGACCCTACAGTAAAAAGCTTCAAGCATTCATATGTTTCATTGAAAATGCATTTAATATTAAGGTGTACTTGACTTGACTTCTCAAAGCTTCACTGTGGAGATGCCAATTAAAGGAAAGATGCCTGTTGAATTGATCTCAACTCTGAAATGGGTCTGACTCTTGAACCTAACTCTCATATTCACTGGATTATTATTTATGTATCACACAATACACTGTGAACTCTGCATTTTTTTGGAATGTTGATTTCCAGGCATTGTTTGAGGTAAAGGTGCTACCCTGTTGGAGGTGAACATGTTCAAAACAATTACATTCTAACTGAATTCATATTAAGATGATGTTGCCTGAGGTCGCCCCTGGTTATACTTTTGCTACACTTTACAATTCCATCTAACCAACATTTTTACTACCTCCAAGGATTTAACCTTCGATCACAAAGCCAACCGAAAGTGGTTTTGAGACTGAGATGATGAGATTTGGGAACTCAACAGACTTGAGTTCTCGATGGTATTTCAGTCAGTCATGTTCAGAGGACACACTCAAGTGTGCACTTTGGACTCAGGGCATCTGTTCAGTTCTTTCATATAAAACCTGTGCAACTGTACTGGGGTTTGGCCGTCTCTACTGGAAGCATGCAAATGAAGCTACGTTGTTTGTCTCTTGCTCTACATTTGCATCCGTAGGGTGGACGGAAGATTTGAAGACTGTTTACATGAGCGTGGAGTGACGCTTAAAGAGAAGTTTGTACTACAGAATTCTTTTATTTGTAATTCTGGATCTTTTAGGTATCAAGGCTTCGAGACATCCTGAGACCCCCAGTCTGAGCAGGAGCTGATAAACTTCACATCCTCCTCTCTCTGCTGACTGAGCTTTTATTACTAATTAGTCAAGTTATTCACTAACCCCTGACAGTCAACTTCGTCTTTCATTGTGCGCCTAAGGGTAAGAGGTTTCTTAGTGAAGTAATCTGGCTGAGAGATAATTATTTATCCATGTTTCGCTTTATTACAAAAGAGATGTGTGGTGGTGTATCAAAGAGAATATTCCAGCACATAGATGTTACGGCAATAGAATAAATATGAAATGCTAGGTTTTTATCAGTGAATGAGGCAGAAAGAATGGTTAAAGAGTGACAGTTATTGTGTTGGGTATTAAATGCAAAATCAAACATTCTCTGTAATCTTGCTGTCACTTTGAGAAATGGACCCTAGGAGAGGACAACATGAAACAAAAATAATTGTATTTTCTACACTAGTGGTCAAAAGTTTTGGGACATATTTTCTCATTATTTAAAAAAACTTTTGATCTGAGGTTACAATTCGAATTGGTTTTAATGTGTTTCTAATGTCTTTTGTCGCGTCCCTTGTCGTAGACACGGTGTTAGAATACAAATAAAGTCGATGTGGACAAACTAATTTTACCGTTATCGACGGTTTCATTGAATGCACGCGCCTGTCCCGAAGTTAACTTTCAGTCTGTGTTTGGTTATCGATCTGGCTAGTGTCTAGTAATATAACAATTTTATATTTTATTTGTATCCATTTTTTGTATATTAATTGTATTAAATTAAATTAAAACTACTCAAGAGTTATTGATTCTTTGCAGAGGTCTACCGAAGGTAAGTCTGGGCCACATTAACATTTGTTTATGTTGTTGTCGCTGGCGCGGAAACCATCTATAGTTATCATTCTTGGGCCTTAAACATTACAAAATAGCATTTAATATCACAAATGCCCCTGGGAGCGTAATGTCTCTATGGGCATGACATACATTTTAATAAGGGTTTAAAAATGCTTTTCAGTTTACATAACTAGGCTGCCGTATTGCTATTTTTATATAATTATATAAATCAGAGTAAATGGAAAACAAAACTATACTAACAAATATTTTGATCTTTAAGCGGGTATGAACAAGGTAGTTGTTCTTTTGATAATGAATTTAATAATTTGTTTATGTGATCCATCATCATAAGCCGATAAGTTTTGATTTTGATGAATCGTGCATTGAAAATAGCTGCGGCTATTAAAGTCAGCACGTATGCATGCAAAGTATAAGGGTTTATAGTGGATCAATTAACCATGATCATTTAACAGAAGGGTTCATTGCATTAAAATGTCTGTTAGTTCTAATAAAACGCAACAAAGAATGGATTACAGGTTTGATATAAACCCTAGTGCAATAACACCCAAGATGCTGATTTAATTGCTGTTTTAATTATGACATTCTTCATTGTAAAGTTCTCACTTTTGCATTTTTATTTGGCCACACATCAGGGTAAAGCCTAAGAGTAACGGACGGAGAAAGCAGCCATTAATCTTAACAAACCACACATGGGCTTCTTTTAAAAAGATGGGCCTGCCAGATCTACAGTACAGCATGAAACTTGGATTCTCCTCTTCAAACAAAGGCCATTATGAGTTGGCACTGACATTCAGGGAATATATCAAACCAAAGCACTTTACAATTAATTAGCAAATTAACAGAAATCCATGGAAATTTACTGGAATTTAAGTCATATAACTATCGCTGCACACAGAGCAGTAAAAAATGGCTTACAAAATATTGCGGTTCATTCTTCAAAGGCAGCTCAACTGTAGCTTCCAAAAATCAAATACATTTCACGTGTCACAAAATGAACCGATCCTTATGACGCCGGTAACCTTTAAGCAGCGTTGCTTTTGTGCATATCTCGCTTGTCATTTTGTACACGCATCACGGTTTTTGTTTGCCTAGTTGAAAGGTGCCATGTCACATCTTTACTTTCTTTCTTTTCGTGTACTCCAGAGGGCCTCTTTGTTTTCGAGCTTTAATCAGTGAGCCGATGTCTTTTCACACATTTGTCTCGCTGAAATCTCAGCGTCGGGATGGATTCGGAGATCCAACTCATTATCATAAAATAATGGGCTGCGACTCGCGGTCGTAAAGCTCCGCTCCAGCTCGGGCCTGTCTGCTTGCCGCATGTTCGACCAATCAGTCCACAGTGTGAAATTTCTGATGTGCTGGAATTGCTGTAGAAGGGCCTTCACGCATGAGACATTCATTAATTTGAGGACTTGTTAGGGAGCCACTTTACCTGCGGATAGTCATTTGAAGGGAAAAGGCCCCATTGAGGCATATTCACTAGACTGGGAGAGGTATTTCATTTTGGCTCTCACCGGCCATCATCCGTGGCCGTATCGCGCATTAGTATAGGATGAATGAGCCATTGAGCTAACACAACGCTGGATGCTGATGCTAGCGCGTATTTGCGTAATTGTGTCCGTGTATGTGTGCGCTAAAAGGTCTTTTTGTCTTTTATGTGAACGCCAAAAGCTCTAAATGCTGTTTTGGAAATGGCAAAAACTGTGCCAGCAGATAGCAATGGGAGACAGCTGGGATACAAAGGCGCTCACGCATACACTTAGCCAGACCCCTCATACACAGAAATGTGAATACAGCATTCAACTTGTCACTGTTGTGGTCCCAGTGGCTTTTTCGGCAAAGACATCCACTGTGCGGGCTAACAGCACTCACACAGAAAGAATAAACAGAGCAATAAGCAAAACATAATGTGTGCTTCCATGAACCACAATATTAAATGTAGTTTTCAAAAACAACAAACCAAATGTGCAGTCAGCCACCAGGTCCCCTGCCTGACACACATGCAAAGACAACATGCATAAAGGTAGCAGTCGACAACAGATCTCAGTCAACACTGTGCTTCGGTAAAGATGCTTCTCAGGTTTGTGTCTTTAGTAATGCTGACGTGTGTCATTTTAGTTAAAGGAAAAGTACACCCAAAAATGAAAATTCGTTCATCATTTATTCACCCTTGTGTCATGTCAAACCTGTATGACTATTTTTTATGCAGAAAACAAAAAAAATTTTGTGTTCCACTAAAAAAAGAGTAATATAAAGGTTTACAATTACATGAGGGGGGGATACATGATCACTTTACATTTTGGATAGAGCTATGCCTTTAAATGACGGTTTAACAGATATTGACTGACCAATAGCATGCGTTTGGGCCGTTTCAAGCACTCACAGATGATGGGAATATTTGGGAAACTCATTTGGAAACTAACATAATTTTTGCAATTTTAAATGGCTTCACATAAATATTGTATTATAATGTTTAAAATGAATGCTAAACTCTTTATTTGCATGCATTGTTCAATTCAGACTAGTGGAACTGTTTAAACATCTTCAACTTTCATCTTTTTAAAAGCAAAAGCCCTAGATTTGGTGATGCAGACCAAACCAAAATAATGCCAAACACTAATCCTGTTTTGAGCAATGGAGAGACATGTAACATCCACTTACATTTCTGACTTTGCCTGTGCTCTCTCCATTGACCAGAGATAGAGAAATGTGGTTTCAACTCTATTCAGTACAACTCAGTATTTCTTTATCAGGTCCCATCACTGTTATGTAAAAGTAAATGCATTTGATTCATTTAAGAAAATGTTGCATTTAAAAATAATTCAGACCACAGTGAAGACTGTTTTAACAAAACTGCCACTAGCAATGCAACTAATTCACTTGTGTATAAGCCCTATAGAAATGTAGACTAGAGTGAGCTTGCATGGTTTAATAGCTTGAGTGTCCCGTGATGTCCTTGTTTTTTTTTTTGAATAATAAAAGAGAGAGAGAGAGAGAGAGAGAGAGAGAGAGAGAGAGTAAAATGCATCTGTCCGTGTATCAAGCAACACATGGTAACTCAATACATAAATACATGAATTGTCTTGAGAGATCACAGTCGTAACTCGCTGTGCAGCAGTGATGGGATGCTGTATGCTCATCATTCATAATAATGTCGTAACACTAGGCTCGCATTTGTTGAAAGTTGTCCCGCGCCGCAGCAAGAAACAACGTTATATTCACAAACCGTGTCAAAACTGAATAGAAAAAATGACAACTCACCACAACGCAGATTAACGTTCAAACTTCCGATGCCATTCTTTGCAGAATTTTACAGAGCTGTTTGTTTTCCGTTACGCGAATATTTAACCGGCATCGACGTTAAGTAATGAAATTGTTTGGCGTAACGACAAAATGGACGAAAGGTCGGTCAGCACCTCCGCGTTTGAACTGGCGCTACTTCGTTATAGTCCACTGGCGAACTTCGGTAACAAATCGCTCCCATCATAAAGCGAAGATGAGGTTATCCGTCCGGTGTTGAATTGTTCCTTAAAGAAGATACAAACGTTAATCAAACGAAGCCTTTGCGAATATAAATCCACTAACACCATTAGAAACAATTAGAAACGGAGCGCGACTATCGGTTAAAGTGCGCTGCTCAGTTGTACGCGCGTGCAGGTTAACATCCGCCGACAGACTGCGACACTGTGAGGCTCCTCTCTGTCTATTGAAAGTGCCAATGGATATTCCTTTTTAAAGTCAGCACCATCACATAGCTCTGCTTGACCCTCCTACTCTGCATCGTTGTCCGTGTATATGTGTGTGTGAGCTAAATTTCAATGGATAGACGCTGGCAGGCACGGGTTGGTTCTGTACTCTCTCTCACCCATTCACATGTTTAAAACACAAGTAGCCCTCTGTAACGGCTCTTCGGGGGATATGCATAAAACCCTAGACGAGCCAGGAATGACAACTACGTTACCAAATCGACTTGTGTAACTGCTGTTCTATCTCACAAATGACTTTATACTACCGTGGTAGTTTACTACCAATACAAATGCTGCAGGAGACAGCATGCCCGGCTGGATCACCAGGTCAGAGAACCCAAGTCATTCTGGCACCCACAAGGTAAAAATAACCTTAGATGTGAGTCATTCTGTGCATGCAAATAGTCAATTTTAATGACATTTAAGTCTTTTTTTATTACGTTATAATGTGGGGTTGTTTTGAAACGTGGGCAGCATGTGTGGGAGCCGTTGTGTCTCTTCCTGGCCCTAAGCCTCTCTACATCTATGTTCTGGGAATGACTCAGACTGCGGTGACATCCGATAAAAACCATACCTCTGATTTCAGCATGTTGCATCAATATTCACAATTTTTTGTTTGTAAATCAGAGCAAGACAAGAGGCTCTTAGCAGCAGGAGTTCACTACAGCCATGCTTTGATGTGAAAAGACGAATTCAAGAAATAACTTGTCAAAGTATCGGTCAAACCGGATTGGAAGGGACTCCAGTTAGACACCCAGGTTGTCAAAGATTGTTTGTCTTTTGGCTAACTGCTGAAACGCTGTTTTGGAACTGTCCATGGTGCTGAACTATAGCACTCTGATCTGCTGATCTGATAACACAGTCATTGCGCTATTGGTGTTTACTGTGAAGTAAACTAATCTACAGAATTAAACAGGTTTAATACAGCTACTGACCAAATAATTATGTACGATACATTAAGGCACGTAACCTTTTGGGATTAGACTTGCAGCTCTGAAACGTCCTGTAACAGATGGCAGACTCGACAGATATCTGCCGGTCCATCATTTGAAGGCCAGACTCTAGATAGTAGTGAGCAGTGTTTCTTACATTTTGACAAGCAATATAGTGCAAATAGCCTCTCAACAATCGTGAACTATAGTATCAGTAATGATCTATGCTAATATGTAGTCCCTCCAAAATCTAGTTTATGTGTGTTGATAAATTAAAATCAAATGTGTTAAGAGTGCAAGTTCCTCTGCTCAGTCTGCCATACAGCCACTGAAAAATGTAACGGACCATTCCAAATTTTCATTATTCAGCATTTCTAGATGTATTGTGGTCATTCCAGTCCAGTGTCTGTTGAATTTCAACAAAATCAAACCTCAGTAGTGACCATCCAACAGCAATGAGAAAGACTGACAGCATAACAAAACACTTGAAAACACTTGTGATAAAAAGACATCACATTATTGTTTTTGACATTTCCTAAATACATGTACAAATATTACTGTTGTATTGCTTAAAAGTGATTGCCTGGCAGATTACATATTTGTGACTTTTAAAGTTTCAACCCACAGCATACTGTATGATCACATAAGTACTGTGATAAAAGCACTACACTTACTTCCACCTACTATTAGCACAGATTATTGACACTATACCAACTTGTTTCTACACATAGCATGTATATGTATATATATATATATATATATATATATATATATATATATACATGCTATGTGTATAAATATATATATATCATTATCAGATGTTCAGTTTCGAAATGCAGTGGAAGCATGCATATTTTGTCTGCACAGTAATAACTGATGCTGGAGAGTAATTTAAAATTTAAAGATAAAAAGTTAAAGTGATAGTTCACCCAGGAACATACATTCTGTCATTAATAACTCACCCTGAAGTCGTTCCACAGTCGTAAGACCTTCGTTCATCTTTGGAACACAACATGAGGTGATGTTCAAGAGCTTTCTGACCCCCCGTAGGGCAGAAAGTTAGTAAAGTTTTGTGTGAAATTTGTGATGAACGAAAGTCTTTCGTTTGTGGAGCGACTTCAGGGTGAGAATTTTCATTCTAAAGTCAACTATCCCACTGCATAAGACTACACAAAAAGTAACTTTTATGGTTATACTAGTGAAAATAACTTTTTAGAGCAACTCATGTTCATTGCTGTGGGTAGGTGCTAAACATTACAGACAGCTGTTTCATTGCATCTTTAAAACATATTATTAGGGGTTCATTGAACCCGTTGGATTTTATTGGCGGATCAAATCTTCTGTAGTGTTTTCTTGCCTACAGCACCTTTTATCATGTGGTCTGAGGATCCTATCAGTTCTTAAGCTTTTTAGTCCCTGCCGAGCACAGTTGGAGATTGAGATTATCTCTTACTCAGTTGGGAAACTTTCTCCGGCGTCTGAATTTAATGCTGTCAGATTCTGATGTAATTTGACCTTGGCCTTCCTCCATATCCTGTGGTGAATATAGAAGACGGTTGATTCAGATAACTCCATTCCGTGAGCTAGCAAAATGAATTTAGCTCTGTTGGACTAAGCTCTGGTTCACCCCGGGTCTATTTGTCCTGGTTTATCACTTTTCAGAATACCATCACCCAGAGCTGTTATCTGTTTTACATTTAAGCAGGCAGAATTATTCTGCCCCCTCTGTGCTGATGAGAAACACACAATACCTCCCGCAGACTAACACATGCTATCTTTTATGATAGACTCATCTGCTAGTGGAAAGAATATTGAAACGAAAAGTGCATTCTGGTCATCATGGGGTAAATTACAGCACCAGTTTATCCGTTCCTATCATTTCACAAGGGTTTTATTATTATTATTAATTCATTTTTTCAACAGTTTTTATGTACTCATACTGTTTTTATTATTACCTCAGAGGAGATGTTCTCATTGATTTTGCCATTGTGTTGCCCTTACTGAGAAACATCTGCGAGACACTTTGATTGTAAAGGATTATTTCTGTGTCTTTCTTTCACATCATAAAAGCTCATCTCTTTGTGCAGACTCGCTGCATTCAGACCTCTGCTTATGCCTGCAAAATGTCTTTAAGATGTTTCTTCAATATACTAAAAACGTGCTTTAATAAAACTGATAAAGAATGCTGAAGAAATCCCCATTGCATTATTCTTGTTCGACGGCGTGGCAACTAATTTCAATGTATTTGAATACAAACCTCTGGTACAAAGGTACGATATAATTTTCTGTCCCCCGTGACAGGCGGCCCACTCTGAGCATTGTTTAAAGATAATATTGTTACTCACATCAACAAAAGTACCCAGGGCTGAAAATTAGCCTGTCGAATTTAATCTCCATTAAAATCCAAAGATAAACCATGACGAAACATCAAGTAATCCTTTCTGTAGGTTATTTAGAGATTATATAACTAGACATTGACAAATACCAAAAAGAATGTTGTTAATGTCACTAACACAGTAAAAACGGTACCAAGGATCCCTCATAATGCATTTGATTCATCATCTGTATTCACCAACTGCTGTATTCAAATCACAATGCGCAATTGCCTTAAATCATTGCTTAAAATACTAGAAGCAGTATCAATACACACAGAACAAGGTAACAACAGAGTCATGTCAAAGGCAAACAAAGTTTGAGAATGTGATTAATAAACCTGTTTGCTACAAACTACTCCTTGGTTAAAAGGAATTGTCTGTTTTCATTTTAAAGCCGCAGGGTTGCTACAGCATTCTTAATCTTGTGTCTTTTTGAGTTAGAGAGAAAAAAACATACTCTTTCAGTCCACTGCCTTCTCTCAAACACACACAAAATCAATAGTCTGACAACTAAACAAGCAAATGCTGTTCTAGATTCATACAGTCAAAACACTTCATCCCAACTAATGGTACTGAAATCATATTGGTTTTACCCAAGCAAGCATAAACGCAACATTGCTAAATTAAAACTTAACAGCACATATTGTGCACGAAAATCCAGCTTCATTTGCTTCAGAGGCTGTTTGGATAAATCTTGAGGTATACGATGGTGGGTGTAATTCAGGGTCATAAGAGTGACTGCTTTGTGACAACGTTGAGAAGAGTGCTGGAAAAAAGTGCGTGGCTCAGCATATTATATGGTGCTATTAAAATTCAATTTACAGTCGGTTTCAGGCATGTCTATACTTCCATGCAATGTGAAGGCACCTCGCTTTCCGAGTTGGAAATGTGGCGGACGTTGCAAATTGACATGGCATTTCAGTGCCGTGAATCTATTTATTAACCTTATCACTGCTTGAACTGCCTTAACAATGCCTTTTCACGGCGGAGACCTGGGCAGTGTTGTCAGCTGCTAAAATTAAAATAAAAATGCCAGCTGCATTTTCAAGATGTATGCATGAGTGTATTGGCCTTCTCTCCAAAATGTGTCATTGACAGGAAAACCTGTGAGTAGTGGTACATTTTTACAGCAATGTTAAAAAGAGAGTCAATCACTTATAAAAGTGTTCTCATTACATATATATTTATAGTTGGCAAAAGAAAAACTGTTACTTTAAGTTTACATCAAGTTCACAGCATGTCAATGTTAATATGCATAAATTGAGTTTCCAGACATGTTTATATATCAGCATAAGGGCCCTTCAGGTTTTTCCAAACAAACACGGCATCTTGCACTCCATCCAGATTTATTCCTGATTAATTTGTTGGCATTATAGGACACCTGTTATGCGACAGGGAAATGTACGCAATGACCATTGTTTTCTCTTGCCCATCTCGGTTGTTCCTTTTTTTCCGTTACCGCAGAGACATGGAGGGACACGCTTGGCAAACCGTGATTGACGGCACAGTTGAATTACTGCGAAATTCCAAAAGAGGTTTGGCCACTTGGGACGACCGACCGCATTTTCCTCAAATCAGGCACGGGCATCCCCATGTTCTTCAGGCTTAAATTAACAGTTCTAAAACAGACCCATGAGCCTGGTGCTAAACAAAATGAATGTGGATAATGCCAAGTTAATTAACACAGACCCAGATGCTTGGCCTTATGAATGCTTGTTCTGCCAAAGAGTGAATATTCTTCACTAGATATGTTTATTTTGACATCAGCGCCTGAGTTTCAGCGGGACAAGCTGTGTAAGCCTCTCTCACAGCTTTGCTAATTTGGTTTTACTCAATTGTTTTTCTTGATTAATTCCAACGTTCTGGCATGCGAGGACAGTGACGGCGATGGGAAGCTTTTAATGGAGTGAATGTTGTCAGAGATGGAATTAAAACTAAAACTGGCTGATGATAGTGGTCATTTTGGCCAAGTTATACTTGTGATTCCTAAACATAAGATTAAGGTTTTATTATAGTTAGTATTATTAATAATATTACTAGTTGTGCAGCTGCCTTACACTAGGGATGCACAATATATTATTGGCCATATAGCTATCATTTTTAATGTTATCGGTATCAACCAGATAAGAAAAACAGGTTGATATATTAAAGCCGATTATTCTATAAATTATAGATTTATATATAAACATAAAAATTATATTTAGATTTATATATAAATATAAATTATAAATCCTTCCCTCTGTCTTGAGACCTGTTAGACTTGAAAACACTTTTCTGGGTTGTACTGGTCTACAGATCTATAATGTGTTTATTAATTATAAACAGTATACAGAACAGTTATCTTGTTCTCTGTACACCGTAAAAAACCCAAACATTTTGTGTCAGCTGGAGCGACAGAAATATACAGTAAAATAAAAAAAATTCCAGACAAGGACATATAATAAACAGTTTTCCCCATGTTTCTTGTAAATTTGCTCCGGGTATATGTGTGTTCACGACTTGCAGTGCGTGTGTTCACTACTAAATGCAGAGGTCACATTTCGGGTATGGGTCAACCATATCTGACAAAGAGGTCACTTTCACTTTAAAAGCATAAAAGCCCTAAAAATATAACTTTAAATGTTCCCCATTTTTATTGTAAGTGTACGGTCTTTTTCTGTAATGTTTACGGTTGTTGTTATTTTTTTTACTTTTTGTTTTGTTGACATTTTACGTAGAAAATCTGTAAAGAAAAAAATCTGTTTTTTACAGAATGTTTAAAAATAAAAGCAACTGTCCACTTTTGCTTTGGGCTCATAAAAAAAGAATAATATTAAGATACTGTATGGTTATCAGCTTCCATTGTTAATGAATTATCAGTATTCGTCCAAAGTTTACATATCCCTAATTATTACTTTTATTATTCAATTGATTTTTTTTCAGCCCTATTACTTGTTAGTCTGATGCCACCTGTCACACTTTGAAACAACAGGGACAATGCATTTCGGATCATTAGTCTCAGGCAAAAATGAGATCACACAGCATGATTCACCTTTAAAGATCCCTTCACTAATGAATGATTCATATGCATAGTCATTAGTCTGCAATCTAAAATCCTGGCACTCTTATTTTAATAACAACCCTTTCAAGCTCAAATATAAATAACAGGGTTGCATGCCTTTTATGAGAAATATTTTTGATAACGATCTCAAAATATTTGCGTTGTTTTTTTGTTGTTGCGTATATTATGGTCACTCATTTAAAAATATAAGATCAGTACATGTTTCGATGTTGACTAATATGTGTTTGACAGGCTGTGTGGTCATTACGCTCACATTTTTCTTAAAAAAAGAAACGTTTTATCAAGGTGCTCTCTGTCCCTCATCAAATAGTTGGGGTAATTGAAAGGGGAGATGTGTTTGTTGGTCTTTGCCTTTATCAGTGCTGGTTTTAAGAAAAGATCATTAGAGGGCAAATGAGTGACCAGAGCAACTGGAACATGGGGATGCGGTGATATTTTAGGAATCCTGACTGATAACAACCCCCATCAGCCAATCATTTAATTGACTTGAGCATCCTACATCTCCTAAATTACAATGGAGATCAAGTGACTCGCACACAGCGAAGGTCATCAATCATTTACCATCTCACAATCACCCTCAGAAGTGTTTTAAACGACCTGATTTAATATTTTCAATCTGTTTTGTTTTTACTCTTTTCCACCACGAGTAAGCAGCACGGTAGTAGCTGAACCTTGAAATCAGCTATGAAACTCATCTGATATACGAGGCGATATATCCTCGGGATTATGTCATTCGTTATGCCGTTGCATACATCACAGGCCTGTGCAATGTTTCGCACAGCCTTTGTAGTACACAAAAACAGTCTGTTTTCTCCATTATGTACCTGTGGCTAGCTAATAAAACTGAAAAATGTCCAATTTTTCTTTTACTGTGGACTGCACGGTATTGATTTCTCCAAGGCATAATCAATCACGCTGGTAAGTTTGAAATCACATATGTTATTAAGCATCATCCTTCAGCCATCTGAGAAAGCACATTCAATATGGACAGAAAAACGTGCATGTTTGCTGCATGTGACTAATAACACAAACAAACTGTTATCGCTCAGGCTTAAACAAGCACTTGTTTTATTCCACAAAATCCATTTTCATTTTTGTGTGTGATTTGGCACAATGTTTGGCTAAATATGACAGGTGATGCATGCAAAAAGGGTCTAGTGCATAATCTACACGTGTGGTTACTATTTTCATGTGTTATTTGTACACACTTAGGACCCAAAGCATTTATGCATGCACTATTAATAATTACAAAGGACACTTGGAGACATCAACATGACTCCTGTGGGGTTCAAATGTACCCAGACAGATTAAGGACTAAAGTGCCGCGCATAGCATGATAATGGCCTATTTGATATGACTTGAGGCAAGTACATCACACTAAAACAATGTTCACACTAAAAAAAGAAACTGATTAAATATTCATCTTCATAAAAGCCAGAAGGACAAACTGTACACCAGAATTTGACATCTTAAAACGAATGAAATATGATATAATATGTTTAGCGAGATATTGATAGCATTGCCTCACAACTAGAAACATCTTAAATGTGCATATTTTGACGACTGGCACAGTACTTAGGTACTTATATTGTACCACTGAGAAATGTACGGTAGCCACATTAAGTTGTGCTTATGCGCGTCACACTGCTGGTAAGTTTACAAATGTTACTTGCATTTGCACATGCAGAAGTTTCTAAAAAGAATCCTCCTGTTGTGGCTCATTACACACGCTTTCCACACGCACATAAATAATCCAACTGCACAACAATATTTTCTTCACGCAACAGGATTTAAAAAAAATAAAATGCTTTCAAGAGTTTCACAAAGAAAACGACCAACGTCGAACAAATCCGAGGGCAAATATGAGGATTTTTTTAGGGGGAAAGAAATGGGCCTTTGCCAAATTATTCAGTGCCATCTGTTTTAAAATTCAATACATACGAAAAACTTTCACTTTAGAAGTTTAGAAAAAAAAGAGTATCTGAAGAAAGAGCTAAGAATGCTGTGGTTTCATCCCCCATTGCTCCCACTTGAAGTAAACAAACATCTATTAAACTGGAGCACCTGTCTTTTTCATTAATGTCACTGCAATACTTATCTGGCGACATATGAAAAATTCATGGAGAGGTTGAAGACCGCATCCAAAGATGTATTATGAGCGAGACTGAGTGTATTGCGCCGAATAAGAGCTGTCTTTATGTCCTAACAGGCTTTTACAAACAGTCCTGACCTTCTTTCCCCCTTTAAATGATTGAAACCTATCAATATGGTGCACTTAAAAAGCATCACCAATGAAGTTACAATCTGACTCTCCAGCATTCAACAGGCTTTTTAAAGACTCCATTGTACAGTGTCATTATGGGGTGTTAAGGAGAACGCTTAACCTTCCAACACACTTTGTGAAATGTTAATTGGTTGCTTTTGTGGTACGCTCGGTTCTTGCTGGGGGTAATAGGGTTTAATGCAATTCATTTCTTTAGCGTAAACAAATTGTTTAGTGACATGGGTATTTGGCATTTCACTGGATACAACAAAGACACGGGCATCCGCAAAACACACAGGCATTTAATTCGTATACTCCCTACAGGTCCCTCATTTATCACTCATATTGAAGTAAAACAAATAAAGATGCGAATTTAAAATCATCTCGGAGGGGAAAAGCCTCCAACCTTGACCGCAGAGCTAAACGCATGCGAATAGTTATTTTGAAATTGAGGGAAAATGATAGTGACCTTACACACTGACCTTGAATCGGTGCAGATTAGAAGGAAAAAAATACTAATACAACATAATTGCCTTGCAGGGGCGAGGGGATCAAAAATGAAATGTCTTAGAGCGAATAGCTGGCTCTTTGCTAGATGGTTTCTCTTACAATGACGCCAGTTCTGTGCTCTCATCTGCTATCAGGTGATAGCCTGCTCTAAACTTGTTTGGTTGGCGTTGGCTGGATTGGAGACGTACCCCTGACACTGATTCTGTGAAGAGCAGACAGTGATGTCTCACTGCGGCCGCCAAAGAGACAGACTTGCCAAGATTACGCAATCATTTTCATCATTAGGAGTGATGCATGAGATTCTTTTCTCCCTGAATTTGTCAAGATTTTCAGGCACTTCCTTTCACAGCGGTGAAAGGAAAGTAGACAATGGGCATAGATTAATGTGACTTTAAATTTGAAATGACCATCTTGGAAGTGGTAATAAAAAGCGGGTTTGAGCAATCACAGTTGAGCGGAGGTCAGTTTTCTGCAGCCTTTGGCCAGCTGAAATGCAGACACCGAAAACATAACTTATATTTGAACACACCCACGCACGCACCATAAGCTCTCTTCCAGGCTTAATATCTAGGCAATACTGTACAAAATAAACACAACAATATAAATAGAAAACCATACCACAATTGCACAACAATGAAATGACAGTCATCATGTTTACTGTCTACCGAGAGTACTGCTTACACAACAGCAGAAACTGTGCATGAATGATTAACCGCAGTCAATCTTATAATCTATTCTCATAAACAATGCATGTAACCATAGCAACAGTTGGCGACTTCCTGGGTTCTGTCAAATCATAATTTACCAACATTGGCTTATAGATTTGGGTCACACCCACACCATAAAACCGGTGGAAACAGATCTAGTAGAAACATAGTGGGATCTAAAACCTTCAGATGACATCCTGTACAAAATGTGCACAGAAGAGGGCGTCAATCTCATTGTATGATTTACATCACTATTACATCAGAACTCAAAACATTGGACAGACAACTAGTTGTCAAGAATGGTTGTGTTCACACAAAATAGGTAACCTGGACTCCGACCCAAACTTGTGTTATAGTATAACATTTGGCATCAACGCTACGATTTCAACCTGTTTCTGTTAGGATTGCTCAGTGGGGGAGAGCAGGGATGATCTACTATTTTTCAGAAAAATTTCAATTTTAAAAGATTTTTTTGCTGTGGTCAATGATCACAAGTGTGATCTAGCAATACCTTTGAAGATAAGTTGCACATTGTTACTTTTGACCCCGTCAGTTGGGACGAAAGTAACACACAGGTGGATTAAATGTTTATTAAATATAATCGACTAGACCTTATTAAAATGTAACCGCAAACATATTTTGCCCTTCCAAAAATATCACACTTCAGTTTTATCAGATGTTTTAAAAGTAACCAGACTTGCCAATGTCAATCCATTTTATAACAATTTTAACAGTATGAACAATAATAAAAAGTCATGAGCGACAGGAGCTCCTGACATTTAAACCTGATTTACTTATATACTGAAAAACACTGTGACACATGAACGAAAAACACAGCTTGAAATTAGAAAATAGCATCGCTTCAGTAATTTACTTTCTGTGTTCGAAAACGATGACGAAATCACGTGATATTCGGCAGCTCTATCAAGGGTTGTGCGCTAAACATGGTGTCATAGCTTGGAATGCAAATGTAGTCAGGGATCTGAGAAAATCGATTTGTTACTTTCGTCTCACGTTACTTTTGTTCTGCCCTGCACCTGTGCTACGTTAGCACCGCTAAAGCCTCAAAATACTGTCGATGTCGCTCTAAACAGTAGTATCATACTGTAATGTTGCATATGCGCATTACCATTCATTTGAACAGCCTACTTCCTTTTTGCTGCGTTTCTCTCCTAAATGATAATGATAATTATAATTATAAGATAATGATTCAGTGAGTCATTCATCAAGACATTCATCATATGAATGATTCACTGAATGATTGCAAACACCTACTGGTGGTTTCAGTTTCACATTTAAAAGCAACCCTAACATTTCTCTTGGTGTACAAATGAAATTTGTTGCACATTTGAATTAGTCCCTATACATGAGAAAGGTTCTAGTGTTCTTTAGAATTTACTACACAGAAAATTCCTAGACACTAGTGTTTTTGAGTCTTACCATAGTAAATATTAAAGTATACTACTTTTTTGCTCCAATTTATCCGTAATACTAATACAATACAAAATATTGTAGTGTGCATTAAAATAGTGTGGTAATACTGTAATATGTTACAGTATAATGTAGTTTACTATAGTAAATGCAAAATGTTACATCTAGATCTGTATATTTAGGAAATTTTGGTTTATTTTGTAGATTTTAATTATGAACATGGCACAGTTTTGTGATACTACTTGGTATCACGATACTCCAGCTGGTATAGTATTGATATGTTTATGGTATCGTGCTGACCCTAGTTTTATTCATTCAAAGTGTTTGAAAGTGTCATTGATATTGTAATGTCTGCATCAGTCACTTTTTTCAAGTCATGTCAAAAAATGTTAAGATGGGTTCTGGATGCTGGAATGTAAATGTTAATCTCATTAGAAGATGTACTTGTTTAGAAGGCTCGCCACGCTTTGACCCACCAGTTTCAACTGACAACTAAATCTAAGCTTCAGCTCACAATGAATTGCTCCCTCAAAGATTTCAACTTGTCCTGGGTCCTGAGATATGCAGCAATGTTTTTTTTAGACAGCAGTGATTCCCTGCATTACATCCTCCCATGTATCTCGCCTCTGTTTTCCTTCTTGTGGTTTCATGAGCATTCAAATTAGACACAGCATGAAATGCCTATTACCCTCCTGAAACATTGTACTTGCCCTTGGGATGATTTAGCTGGACGCTTCCACAGCATATGAATGGAGCTAAAAACCGTTTGTACTTTGCCTCACTGTAGATTAATGAGTGTTTTACTTTAGCTATTGTTTTGTAACCCTTTCCAGCCTCATTAGCACTGACATCTCTTTTATAGACCTTATCTGAAGTATGTTTTGAGCATGGATGGATTCATTCGTATGCCCATGCCGTAATAAACCACAAAACTTCATCTTCGGCAAAGAATGTCACATCTACGTGTTCAATGAATTTATGAAAAGAATGCCTTTGGCGGTGTAATTTTTCTTCATTATTACTATTAGATTAGCACACATTCTGATTAATACATCACTGCATACCGTTCTAAATGGCTGAAATAATTTCCTTAAGGGAACACTCATTAAAAATCAACGCTAATCCCAAAAAACTAAAAATTAAAAATGAGACATATTACACTTTCTACAAAAACACATTACACAACCATCATCATTAGTCATGCATCATTAACGCATTCCTTTTTTGCAGAGATATCACAATGACTATTCTGAACGTTTGATAAGATGACAAAAATGTGCACACTGGGTATGTCTACATCATAAGACTGCATTATCAATATAACATCTAAGGTGATACAGCTCCTGGACTTTGTCGCTCTTCAAGGGGAAAAAATCTACAAATGTCAATCAAAGATTTTTGGCTTGACGATTGAAGATATGAAAGATGAGCAGGAAGGCTCCCCACCTTGCTCTCTACCACCTTCAAGTTCGTATCCTTCACTTTATCCTCTGCTAACACCCGAGACCTTGCCCAAGGCTTCTCTCCCACTTGGGAAGCCAGCTCTTCTGGGATAAAAAAGATGAAGATATTTTGGATCGCCAACTTGTGTTAATTAGCTCTTTCTGACTACATCAATCAGCGGCGCTTTGAACTGAAATATCTCAAATAATATTATATGGCAGTCGAAATGCCACATGTAATAAATTACATAAAAGATGGAGAATTTATTTACATAAAATGTAGCGTAATTGTTACACCAAATAATGTAAAGAAAAATATCTAATGTTCTATTGTGATGTTATTTTGACCATAGATGACCTACATATAGATGACCATAGATGATACATATAGAGCTGGAATATGTCCATTTTCTCTAACCTGCAAAAAACTGAAAGCATATTATCTGTACAAACTGAAGCCATTTGGACAAATCACTATAATACAACATGATAAGAGAGAGCGCTGAACAAAATACTTGTCACACAATTGTTGATCAATATCTACAAATTCTATATTCTTTGTGATGCCAAGTGGAAAAAATATAAATCAATATATAGGCTACTATAGTGACAAATTGGACATGGCTCCTTTAAGAACTAGTTTGATTTAGTGTTAACATTTGTTTGCTATGAGAGAAGCCAAAACTCAAAGGCTGCGTCTGAAACCAAGCACCAGTGATTAGTACTGTACGTATATGTGTATTGTATAAATATATTTTTGCATTTCAGACGACTCGGGACTTGGATTTTTTCCATCGTAAACAAGGAAAATAAGAATGGAATGGTGCCCGAACCTCTGAACCCGATCATTCCTTACTTTGGGTGGATGCGTCATTTGACATCACGCCCAAGATAGCCAAGATTAATGCGCAGCTACCTTATGTGTATTGTAATAACAAACTAAAATAGCAAATGTATTTTTTCAGCACATATAGTATTAAATGAAGTCTCTTCTGTAAGGTTTATTACTAAATTTGTACAATAAATGTGGCGCTCTTTAACATGACTGTGTTTTATGTGACGAGTTGCTGACTGGAACGTATAGAGTGCCGCAGGGATGATGTATTTTTGTAGACCAACCCCGAATTTAGTGCCACACTGATTCCCTTGACCTATGGATTTTTTCCAAAGACTTCTGGAAGGTTGCAAAAAATAGGCTCTTTTATAAACAAAGGTTAAAATCTTTACAATGTAACACAACTTTTATTATTTTTAAAGTCTAAATATGATCTCCAGAAGTGAAAAGCTAACATAAAGCTATAAACAGACTACATCACCGCCAAGCCTCCATCTACTTTATTAAAAACATTTTCCTTAATAAGTTTCTGTGAATGAATTCAAATCAATGTTTTTTTAGATTTGTGTCCATGTTGAATTATCTGTGACATTTTTATGTGTGATGACGTTTAAGGTCCCTGCTAATGTATGTACAGTAGTCGCTTTTTGCAACTTAGCAAATTAAACAAGTTAAATCAACATTTTTTTATTTATTTAGTCAAAACGTGATTTTTCATGTTCAGTTATTTAACTTAATCCATTCATGTTAGGATTTATTTGTGTTGTGTTAACATAATTGTGTTACAAACTTTGTTTAACAAACATAAATTGAAAAAATTTAATATAGATAAATTATGCTGAGTAAACATAACTTTATTATGTGCAGCCGATGTACATATTTTTTATGTTAATCCAACATATTTTTTTTGTGCATTTTTAAGACATTAAAAGGTTTAAAAATACACACACACGTGAGTTTTATGTTGTAGAAGGTTTTATCAACCCCAGACCTTATTTTAGGCATTTAACCGAAAACTAATTTAAAAAAAAACATTGACTTTGGGGCGATGGAACAAGAATTAAAAAAAAATGCTAACTTCATTGGTAAATTTGTAATACATGCATTCATTTTGAGGTAGGACATTTGAACTGGGATATTCCGACATCAGTCTCAAACAGCAATACTGCGTCGACTTTGACTTGTCTGTGATGTTACCCGTACGTTGACAAAGTATAACTAACAACAGTCACAAAAATGTTTTGCTTAGGCAAGTGTTATTTAATTTATTGTCGCCAACTGTGTATTGTTTGTGGAAATACCCATCTATACAAAAATCATACAAATCACAAACAGGACAGTGAAAACTGATATTTGTAGTTTATTTTTTTGTATTGACAATTGTGCAGTAAGAATCAAATGATTCCATCAGGCTATTCTCTCAAGGTGCTGTCACCCACCAAACAGGTGAAAAAACAACAAAGAGGAAAAAGTTAGTTTATCTAACAACAAAGCAGACAAGCACTGTGATTGATATTTATGCTTGTGTTTTCAGGTGAAAGGAGACACATGTCAAACACAATGCCATCTAAACATACAACAATTTATTCATGGATCTGAATTCATTACCCTGCAGATCAAGGGCTGTCTAACTCAAGCTAAGCAGTCATCTTCATCTATAATTTGATCACAATTTTGCACTGAAACTTTTGGTACATTACAAAGCATCTCTGTTGTTCAGATGTCAACCAGTTTGTTGTCATCTAATTAGAACAATGTTTGGTTTGTCAAAGCACTGACTGCCATGTGCAGGTGAATCCGCTGCGGCATGTAGAACATGTATTGATATAATGACATGTGCAGTTGCAGCGAGGATCGGTTGCTCTTTGTTTCAGAGCGTGGCTGCTCTTGAGTGAGCACAGTCAAGCTGCAAACTCATTAATGCTGAATTCACAAGTCCTTCAGGCGCTCACTGATTATTTATTCACCCTCTCCTGAGTCACTCGTACAGGGAACATTTTTACCCTGAAGTTTCTTGAAAGGCAAGAGTTATGAGACCCAAACTATGGAACTCACATTTGCTGTGGTGTTATTGCAGATTTGAGTTAGTTTGATTGGATAACACTGTAAGGCATATGTATATGGAAGTGATTTGGCCTTACAGGTACCACAGCACCTGGAGCTGAACTGGTAAAGCATGCCAGCAGTGTTGCCAGGGTCACAGATTTGATTCCCAGTGAATGCAACATAGAGACAATGCATAGCTCGAAGGCCCTGTGAGTTGGATAAAAGCGTCTGCCAAATGCATAAATGATATATTTTCTATGGTGCAGGTGTAAAGACGGTTTTAAGGTGCAATGTGAAATATTAAATATTCTCACTCTCAGTGCAGCTATAGGACAATGATAATGAAATACTGTTTTAAATAAAACATAGATTAGGTCATCATAATGATCGTATTGTTCTGGAGAAATGTCTTGTAGTTTAGAAACCTTAGTTAGTACGGTTTGTGTTTTGCTGAGCACTGCCAGTGACAGGCATCTAGTGGTGAGGTTACGAATTGCAACCAATGGCTCGCACCACCGCTCATTCTCTCTTTCGAAGCACTACGGTGGCTGACACAGGACAAAGATGTCGTCACGTTTTCGCTTCTTTGCTGAAGGAGATATTATTATATTATTATAAAGGAGATATACATTTTGACAAAACACACTTTGTAGAGCAGTTTGTATGTTTAGGGCTACTGTAGAAACAACATGATGAATTCCTTGTATGGGGACCTGCGGTGTATGTAGAAAGAAAAAGCTCATTCTACGTTAATAAAAACATAACGCTTCATTATGTACAGTCTTTATATACCTCTGAAGACATAGTTATGTATAGTAAATTGCATTTCTGTCATTAGATCATCCTTAATATTTCACATTGCACCTTAATACTTCTACATTGTTATAGCTCAACCACCAAACTTTGACACTGGTTGCTTGTCAGATTTGCCCACTGTCATCAGTTTTGTCCTCCTGCTATTGTTGTGTTTTTCCTCTTTCATTCTGAAGAAATGACTCTGAGTCTTGGGTTCTGATGCCAAAAGATGTAGACTTTATAGCGGGAGCACAATATAGCCGAGCCCTCTATATAGATGAACTGTCTCTCCCTGCTTGAGGAAGTCATTTTATAAGGGTCTTCTCACACACATGTCAGATTGAATTATTGGGGGGTTCTTCAAGTTACCATTATGTTTGAAACAGATGTTCTTCATTACCATGGCCTTACTAATGGGCAACAATACTAATAAGATTGGAAACAGCCATTCTTCTTTGCCATGGCCTCACGAGAAGGCCTCTAACAATAATAAAGACCTGGTACGCTTGCACATATCGACTATAAGGGGGATTTAGTTAGTACACGATTTCTTATATTTTATATTTATATTTATACTTATATTATATTTCTTCTTTATTATGGACTTGTTTACCGTTGCTTTAATAAAAGGACAGTTCAGTGGTTAGAAAGTGTTTTTTTATCATATTCCAAGAAGGAATAACAAACAAGCAACTTGTATTAGTAATTGGTTGGAAGAAAAGCAGACATGATTTTACTTTGTTCTTACTCTTATTTATTAATTGCAAGTAAGTTTACTTAAGTTCTTAACAAAAATATTGTCACATTGTCACTGAATCTAATTACATATTTCATAAAGAACTGGTAAAAGGATATAGATAATTATGCAGCGATTGGTTGGAATAATGAGACTGAATAGTACATAAGATCCATATTTTCTTATATGGATGATGGGTAAATATGATGAGTGAATTAGAATTCGTATGACTACTCTGAGTAAGGTGCTGATGGTAAAAAGGAGAGAGAGCAAAATGTCATTAGAAGAGAATCAGATTCTCTGGTGCAGCAGTTAAATTGCCTTGCTCATAAAATCAAAGATACGTTAGCCAGCTATAACTGAATAAAGCTACACCGGCACAGATATCTTTGCACCATAACTCACCAGACCACAGAATCTTTTCCAGTTCATTTATTTGGTTATTTTCTTCCTGCTCTTTTCATTGCAGCCTCGTGTAGCTACCATTTAGAGCAGCTTGCTTGTGATGGATTGGCATTCTCTGTGTGTCCAACTGCATTATGCCACTTTAATTGGCAGCTTTGGCTGAAATGTGGCCACCACCACTGCTTTTATAGGAAGATGAATTCCTCGCTCATACTTCAGCAAAGACGGAAGCTGTGTGTCAGGGAATTTTTCCGAACAAATAATTTAGTGATCCATATAAAAACCCACTGCTGTGATTTGACTCAGATTTACAAGAATGCTTCGACTTTTGTTGATGTAAACTGCATGAATGTAAATGTATTATGGTGGCTTCAAAAACGCAAGCTTGTAAGGCTCATCATTTTCTTTGACTTTTCTCTTTTTGCTATGTGTCCCTGTGTCGCAGACTCGCAATATAAATATAGGCAAGAAAGGTGGCATGCAATTAGCATACAGATGACTTTAGTCTCCTGCCAGTTGTCAAACTTGTAATCAAGCTCTGTATAAGCTGCTGTATTTTACTAATCAGAAATGGGAATATCTGGGAGTTGTGCAGATGGATTTGCTGGCCTCTGCTTATCCTTTTTCTGTTTGGAAAACATTGGTAAGGTTGTGATTTTGACCACACACTTGTATATGTTGTATAAATGAGTTGTCAGCCAAGTGGATAATTTGTCATTAAGGTCTGATTATGTGTTTTCTCTAGCAGAGGTTTTGTATGATTGTTTCAAACTACATTTTTGTAAATTCTATCTTCTGGACTAAAATTGCAATATATTTATTGTGGGTTTTGGCTAAACAAATGAACTGAATTGAACCCCACTGACTTTTAGGCTCACTCTTAAAAATAAAGGTGCTTCATAGTGCTTCAAAGGTTTTTCATGAAAAATCTTTTTTGTCTAAATGGTTCCATAGAGAACCTTTAACATCCAAAGACCCTTTCTGTTCCACAAAAGGTGCTTTGTGGTGGAAAAAGGTTCTTCAGATTATAAAAATTTAAGAAATAGATGGTTCTTTAAAGAACCTTTGACTGAATGATTCTTTGTAAAATCAAAAATGGTTCTTTTATGGCATCGCTGTGAAGAACCTTTTGATCATTATTATCAAGAGTAGGGTTGGGACACGAAAAGCAATTCCAATTTCGAATCAAAAGGTTAGGAATCGGATCAGAAGGAATAGAAATTGGATACTTGAAATTAACATTTCGATACCTCTTATCAATTCCTGTGTGAATATTTTCAGAAATTTGCATGTGTTAACTTGTGATGTGCTGATATCTCAATAAAAGCCCTTAAAAAATGAACCATATTTTTACTATAGTAAGCGTATTTTAACTATAGTATTTGCAGTAAAGCACAGGAACTACACATTTACCATAGTTTCATTAGAGTAACTACAGTTTAACCATGATGTAGTAAAACTATGGTAATGCAAATTGTAATAAATCAGGCAAAACATGGTTTTACATGTGCAAAAAAACATGAATGTGAAATGTTTTTGTGTGAATCCATTTTAATTCCTATAGGAAACCTATGGGAAACCTATGGAATCACGTAGTGACGTGAAAAACGTGATCACGTGTGGAGACATATCATGTTAACATTTTACATGGGATGTTACATTCCACAAACACACATTTCACTCGTGATCACGTTTTTTGCATAGGTGAATTTCATGCAACTTTTACATTTGTAAGAGGTTGTGTTGCTTAAAGAGATAGTTCACCCTAAAATATCATTTCCCCCTCATGTGATTGAAAATCTGTATATGACTCTTTCTTCTGCAGAACACAAAAGAAGATATTTTGAAGAATGTTGATAACCAAACAACTGTGGCATCTATTGACTTCTAGTGTATAGACACAAACCACTCAGAAGTCAAAGGGTGCCACCGTTGTTTGGTTACCAACACTCTTCAAAATCTCTTCTTTTGTGTTCTGCAGAAGAAAGAGAGTAATACAGGTTTGAAATAACAAGACAGTGAGTAAATGATCAAATATTTTTCATTTTTGGGTGAATTAATTCTAATATTTTATGAAATGCCTGTTATAGACAATTATATAGCAGACACCCATAGTTATATCTTTCTCTTATATTTGTACATTTCTATAAGGTATTTAAAAAAAAAAGAATGAATATGCAACAAGTCAAAGACAAACTTGTATGTTTCTCACTGCTCTTCATATTGTTTGAAAGACCATTTTATCATTTTTCTCCAAATAACTTTGTCATGCCCTTCCTTGGCTGAGTAACCAGCAACCAGCAGCAGTTTCTATTTGAAAGGAGCCCATGCTCCCAGCTTTCATAGGAGTCATTTTTGGCAATGACATGAGAATCGACTGGAGAAATGCGGGTCCCAGGAAGCACTTTCAAACAGATGCAATTTCATGCTGCTTTAACACTGAGGAAATCATCTTTAATTCAAGAGCACAAAGCTTTCACCCCCTTAGCTGAGCAGAATGTCAACACGAAACAAACTCATGTAACGGGAAATATTTACACTCATGGACTCATGGTTCACATGGTCTTTAGCTCTGATAGAACACATAAGTGAGTGTGGAGATCTGTACAGGTACCAGCTGCTGTGACCTAACACTGAAAATGGTATATTATGGCAGCTATCACAGACATATTGTATTTCGTCCAAGGAGTGGATCAAATATGCGCTTGGTATGGTGTGTGAGTGTCGATAAGCACACAGCCTGTCTCAGTCAAACTGTATATAGAGTCGGTGGAAAGAACATCGCTCTGAGAAATATCTTAAAGGGCAAAAAAAATGGGAAAAAACAAATGTTGGGTTTTATACCTTAGGCAAGGATGCCAGATTCACAGCTTGCCTGTTCAAAGCGCTAAAGTGGGCTTCATCCGTTTTTGTTTTTGTAATTTACAGGAAGCAAAAGAGCTAGGAGATTTGAAAGAAAACTGGCTATGACCATACACCAGCGCCTGAAACCTTATATCAGTTTCCTTTGAACTCAGATGTGTATGTAATATTCTCAAGCGCAACTTTTGGTGTTATTTGAAAAGTATTGTGAGGTGAGACCTAGGAATCTTTCCCTTGAGACCGAGCTGGTGAAAATGGATCGTGACGGATATTGCACTGTTGCGTGGTGTTGTCAATCATTATATTTTCTGATGAAATTATTGCTCTATCATCTCTGCCTAAATGTCTCCAGTGATTAATCGCTATGACCACATGTCTCTGCAGCTTCCAGGAACATTTCTTTGCCAGACTCTAAGCCAAATATTGCATTTGGAAAATGTTCACATCGCAAAAAAATACTTCTTCATGTGATGAAACAAGTACATTTACATTATAACATCTGACATTATCTGAAAATGTGATATTGATTTTATACAATCATCGTTAATAAGAAACTTATATGTATATTTTGTATTCTATTTTGGCTAGTCCCAAACAAATCTATGACAAATCAGAACGTTTGTGCAGCTATTTTGCTACTAAGTAAGAACGCTTAGAATGCATGATTGTGACTTTTTAGTGTAATGTGGATCTTTTTGATTAATTATAGGAATTCTGGTCTTGGTCTTGACTCGGCCTGCCTTGGTCTTGTCTTGGTCTCAGCCTCTCAAAGTCTTGGTCTCGACACCCCTTGGTCTCGGTTTAGGTGGTCTCGACTACAACGCTACTCGTGACTTCTTTCACTCATGTGTTGTGTAGTGAAGTGTTCAGGTTTAGGGTGGGGGTTGGGTTAGGGGCTCAAAAATATCTTTAAAATAATATTAATAATCTTTAATATAAAATAAAAACAATTTAAATAGTTCTTTATGAAACCAAAATGCAACAAAGAAAAAAACCTTGGAAACCTTTTTTTAATAAACGAACAAATACAAAATCATAATAAAAACGTGATATAGTCTGCAATTAATATATCAGATTTAAATTTGATGTGATTGAATAAAATTAAAAAGCTACTTTAGCTGACTGTAGTAATATGAGGGTAAGCAATGTGTGTACACAGACGTGGTGAACATGTTTGTTACTAATAAGGAAAATTAGGCATTGCATGGCAGACTTGATGAGTTGTCAGTGGATAATTAGACATGTCTATAAATACAGCTTGCCATAGTTGGGTCTGTGGACTGTTATGTGTTCATACAAATATTTGAGTTTTACACCTATTTTTCTATTTTTATATAATGTGTTTATAGAGCTATTTATCCGCATGACTTGCGAATCATGTTGTCACTGAGGTTTATTGCAATGAATAAGTAACCTTATTTTAATCAAAATGATTGATAGATTTGTCAGAATTTGTTCTAATAAATGCATATAGTTTCTCAATAAAACTACAAATTGAAAACCAAATGTTATCATCCAACAATTCCTTGCAGCTGCTGATAATATAACTATTATTGACATTGAAGTGTGAAATGAATCTAGATTAAATTATTTCACAGATTTAATTTTCAGTTAAGATTTAATCTGTGTATTTAATAGATATCATAAAGCAAGGCACAAACCTGAATTAGATTTAATATAACGCAGAAATGAACTCAAGTAAATACAATTCAGAGGTTTTTATTAAATTAATAGAATCAGAATCAGAGTCAGAAAGAGCTTTATTGCCAAGTGTGCTTACACACACAAGGAATTTGTCTTAGTGTCAGAGGCTTCCAGTGCACATACATGTTAAAAAAAGGTGACAAGGTACAGGTAACAAAAAAGTAAGTAAAAATAAAAATAAATACACATTACACATTTGACAAATATAATATATCACAAATATATTATACTATATATTATATATTATAAATATATTATACATTATAAATATATTATACATTATAAATATATTATACAAATATATTATAATATACTATATTTGACAAATATAATATATTTGACAAATATAAATATAATATTTCTTGCTAGGATTGATAAAAATGATATTAACTATAATATATCTTGCTAGGATTGATAAATAAAATAAATCCTAGCAAGAATACCTATTTAAAGTAATAGAAATTTTGTACGCGAGTGCCTGTCATTTTCACGCATCCTCACAACTCTATATTCAGTGAAAAACAGACAAGAAGTTAGATATTCATATTTTCTAAACTAATTACTATATTAACATACTGTATGATACAGATAATCTATGCATTTACAGATGCCTCTGTATGTTATGTAACTTTTGATCTGTTTGTCAACTAAACATACAACATATGCTGCCCTATGAGTCTGGTTTAGGTTGGTTAAGGTTTTTAAATTAATTCCAACATGCAAACAAATCAACATGATCGATTATTACATGAATATACAGCCGTGTAAAAAATAAGAGTCCATTTCAAATGCCATGTTCAGTTTTTCTTAATTTCCTATTCCTCCCAGCAGTATTCTTCCTATATTTCTCCTAAATGTAAAAAAAACCCCATGTATTTGCATTTATTTGCAGAAAATGAAAACTGGAGAAACTAACAGAAAAACATTTGTGTTATTGTTGAGAAATTCTACATTGAAGTGAGTTTTTCCTCAATAAAGATCATTGTAATATACATGGAGTTTATGCTATGTTTGAAATAATGTTCATTAATTAACATTAGACGGGTTGAATCAACACCATTTGAGTGTAAAGTGCTGCTCATCAGCAGACTTGAGTTGAATGGGTGGGTAAATTAGTGGTGTCAGACAAACAACGATTACTTTTTCAAAAACCAATTTTAACTATTTGTAAACACTATATTTATATGGATCTTACACACTTTGTAAATGCACTTTGAAGAATAACGTGCACCTTCTTTGTACCTTCAGTGCACGCTGCAATGCGCTGACCATTTTAATTTTCCAATGTTTGGCCCGAGTGCTGCTAACGTTCACCTCTACAGTCTCTTAGTGGCCCAATTATATGCAAATTATAGGTAATAAATGAGTCAGCCACATTTCTGGAAAACTGAACATAACAGAACATTGTTCAAGAGCATTAAAAATCGAATACCAACTTCTGGTAAGTTTTGGGTCGAGTGTACTAAAATGTGTCTTTGTTGAGTAAATTAAGGGCTGAGAAACCATATTGAAGCATAACTAAATATGTCTGCAAATATTTGCAAACAATTAGTGTTCATATCAACATTGTTTAGATATTTGGCCCTTTTTAAAACAATATTTGCTGAAAGAAAACAAAGACAAAACCATCAGAAGAAACCTGACACATCGCACTTGCATAATTTTTTGAAGCTTAATTATGTGTCCTGTTATATCTAAAAAACAATAACTTTAATGAAATGCCCATGCATGATAAATGTCTTGCCCTTGTGGCTTCATCAGTGCGTATGCTACATGCTGAAATGACATTGACGTTGAGCTGTTCTGGTATTAATCAACCTTCTCTGCTGGGTGAAGACCTGGAAGACAGAGAGACAGATTGGTTCTAAATTGCTGTAATCTTTAACATTAGAACTGAACGCATACCCACTGATGTTCCTGCAAGTCTGTCATCTCTACAATAATTCCCAGATATGAAAGGATGAGAGGGCTTTGGGGATTTAGCTTTTGGTGTTTAATCTTTTAATCGGAGTGCGGCAGCAAGACATTGACCAACTTTATAGGCAGTTTACCAGCTAATAAAAATGCTTTTTCTTAAGTTCGCCGTGTTCTTTCTGCTATATTGAGTTTAGTAGATTTGGCCTGTTACCCCCTTCGGAGACCTTCTGCGACTGGCTGTCGAGTGGTTTGAGGTTGCTTTTTTATTGAAGTGTCATGAACTAAATGATGACCTCATTGTGGCACTGGACTTAATTGCTTGCCCTCTTAAGAACCTGGATGTGTTAATGGTGAGTTAGACCGTAATGTTTTTACAATGACTATTGCAGAGTAGTTATCAAAATACTATTTAAATATTATTATAGATATGATAAATATTTTTTCAATTTCATTTTTAATTTAATTTCATCTGCACTATTTTAATTTCATCTTCATCTTTCATCAATTTCATCTGCACTGTTTGATTATTTCATCTGCACTGTTGATTATTTCACTGGTTTGCACATTTATCTTGGTTACATATCCCTTGCTTGTAAAGTTGTTTTGTGTATATATATAGAGATTTTGTATTTATCTGTAATTTGATATATTTTTGATATATGTTTATTCTATGTTATCTGTATGCACCTGGGGTCTGAGAGTAATGCAATTTCAATCCTCCATTTGTATGTACTGTACATGTGGCAGAATTGACAATAAAGCTGACTTTGACTTAATTTAATTTAAATTTGTATAACTTGTTTGTTTAAATTATTTTAAGCTTTGAAGTTAAAAAGCCACTTGAGTAACAGGTGAAATGCTGCTGCTGTGTATAACCGTATCTTATGATGTACTTCATCATATCTTCCACCATCCCAACCACCTATGCTACCTACCAGTAGCATATAGCTTTTGCTCCTTAGCCTGAGCTAACTTGATCACATAGAGCTAGGTGGGCATGGTTTCAGCAACCAGGCAACATCCCACCTCTTTGCCTATATTCAATTATTCGGAAGTGACGTGGTGACGATTTGGGCAGTCGTGGCCCAGTGGTTAGAGAGTTGGACTCATGACCAGAAGGTTGCTGGTTCGATTCCCAGGGCTGGCGGGTAACGGCTGAGGTGTCCTTGAGCAAGGCACCTAACTCCCACTTGCTTACTATACAAAATGTACAAATGTATAGTACAATGTAATGTAAGTCGCTTTGGATGAAAGCGTCTGCCAAATGCGTAAATGTAAATGTGACGCACAGCCAAGATGGTGACGGCCGGCTCCACCCACTTAGGCTTCAAAAAATTCTTCACAAACCTATGGCTGGAATGTTAGGTAGTAAAAATTTGATTAGATTTGTTATGTGACAAGTATGTCATGCTGACAACCTACACAAGAGAAAAATCATTTTAAGATTCTTTCCTCTTTCCTTGTTTCTTTTCTTCTGTGCCACTGTGGAGAACTCATTACACCCTGCTCTTTTTAATATGACAAAATATCCTGCAGTAAATACAGCAATACTAAATGTTGAATTTGTATAACACACATTAATCTAATGTTCTACTATCCACAACATGACAGGTACTGTCAAGTTGGGTAATTGCATTTTTAGAAATGCGGAAAATACTTTTTACACCAATTTGCAGAAATGGCATTCTCATTCACCATGGGATAAATCGCACAACTTGCTACAAGTGTATTCAAGGTTTTTTACATTACAAAGGTTGATTTATGGCAAGCATTTGTGAAAGGAAGAGATCGATTTCCTCTGATATTTACAAAAAAGTTGTGTTGCTTTGTAAATTATTTTGACTTGCATCACTTGCATCAGAAAATGAAGTAGACCAATTGCAGTAACTTTTAACTGAACACATTACTTCTGGGATACAAAAACCTACATAAATTCTTATGTTTTGTGTTACAAGCAGGGTTTGTGTATTTTAAGCTATGACATTACAGTTTAAAGCGACATTATGTTGCAAGGCCTGTTGTGTAGAGTGCATCGCTTTGTGACCCCCCCAAATAAAGACTTCTAATCTTAAACCTAGAATTTTTTAACCAAAAACATATTTAGTTATACAATGCTGGAACATCAATTATTTTGCTTGGTGGTCTTATTTTTCTGATGTTTAATAGCATAACATCTATGAAAATTCTCTATATTTCATAAAATGCCATAAAATCTGTGGCCCCCCTGGATCCGTCTTGGGGTCCCCCCAGTTTGAAAAAAACAGTTTGTGCATTATCATCTTTCGGATGCAATGGTCAGAGCTGATCTACAAATTCAGTACAACATCAGTCAGACTTAAGTGTTTACATGACATTTAAAAATACTTATTAATAGTCTATTTTGACTGAAATCCAACTTTTAAAGTGCATGTTAACACACTGACAGTAAAAGATGCCACTCCTCCAGCTCTTGACATTACAAGGCAGACAGGCTCATGACACATACAGTAAGATGTGTTAGCAGTGTGCACCAGGATTAATGCATAGCATTTTAGAGGGGCACCAAACAAAAATGTAAACAAGTCTGTCACAGCTGTCTCACCTGTCACTTTATTCCTCCTACTCGCACCTTCACCAATAATGGTTAAATTGCTTCCGTGCTGGAGAACAGTCTGGTCTCACCTGCTGGTGGAGTTTTTGTACATACCGACCTGACTCACAACTAAGGGTTGTTTATAGCCTTTCATCTGTACTGGGGCAGAGGCGCACTATCATGTTAAAAAGTGTACCCTTATTTTCTAGGGGGCTTGGGGGGGGGGGTTGTTAAGTACTGTCGTGTTAAACATACATTTTAACAATAGTAAAATCATTTGCATATTATTTGCAAAACTGATGAAGCCTAAATTTTGATTTAGTCCCACATGCAGCAATGTGTTTCAGCAAAATGCTAATCTAAAACAGCTATTTCAGGGAAAACCCACAAGCGTCACTACAGAGCGTTTGTTTGTAAACAGTAATTTTATCTATCTGATAGTATATCATCTATATGCCGCAGAAATGTTCATCTCAGATGGTGTGACACAACCAGTTCCTGCTCCATTAAAGAGTCTGGTGACACCCCTGCTCACAACCAAGCAGAAAACATTACCGTGTTGGGCTGTGATGCAGTTAATCAACATCTTCCATGGATTTATGATAGAATGTAAGGTAAAGGTGAGGTCTAGGACACAAATCACCACCAAACCTGCATTTCATTTCCTTTAGGGATAGAGAAATTACATTTCAAATTCAAATGATTTATATGACTTTGGTACAGTACTTTAGTCATTTAACTTGTACAGATTTAGCACAATATCTGTGGCTAAAAATTGGCGAAACTTAACTTCCGGTACACACCCGCAAAGAATAGAGTCCCTGAAGATTATTGTTGATAACAAGCAAAAGAAATAACAAGTAAATGGCATTCTAAAATAAAGTATGTCTAGTCAGTATTATTTTGGGTTACAGTAGAAGAACCATTATTGGCTAAACTTAAATGTGACGACACATTCAACAAATTGTTTATTTAATACAATCGTTTCACAATTTTAATATAAATTATTATTAATATAAGCTAAATAAAATATAAATAGTTATATTATTAGCCACTAGTCTGGCCAATCAACAAACACAGACCAGAAGTTAACTTCGGGCCAGGCACGTGCATCCGATGAAATCGTCTATATGCCAAGCAACCGAATGCTATTCTATTCTATTTCTGGTGGGTTTTTGCATTTGAGCATTTTTTTGGACTCACACTATCTACAGTTATTTTCTATTGAATGGAAATTATGATAGTTTCTTCCGTTTCTTTCTTTTTTTTCTTGTTTGTTTGTATAAAAAATGTATGAACTTGAATGTAAAGTAATGCTGAATTTTAGAGTAATGCATTTAGCAAAGGCTCAAACATTCTGTACACACACGATATATATTACAACATAATACCAGTATCCCATTTCTTTTAGTGAATGGTAGAATTAAGATGCACATGAATTTTGTATATTGCACTATTAATCTGCACCTAAGAGAGTTTCACAAAAATGCACATTAAAGTTTACAATTCATGCAACAAAAGGAACCAATATATTTCAATATAATACTATATTTAGGACTGTTACTACAGTTCACGAGTATAATACATTCTGAGACAGGAAGGATGCCGTTTGGGATGTCGAGACTATCATTGTCAGACTATGTTTCAAACCCGCCCCTGTCCACCTCTCCATAAATCTAGAAACACTCAAGTAATAAATGCTTGTTGCACACAAACATTTCAAAGGTGTCAGTGATTGATTTAAAGCCTGTCACTCTGTCTGCCAAAACCACGCAAACAAATGGTCATGACCTACGTTTCAGCATTTTATCAACTCGCTGAAGTGACTGAACATTTAACCGTAAGCTTGTCTCGAGGGACTAAAAAAAGTCACATTTCTTGAATAATTACGAGACAGGTGCTTCTCGCAGGGTACAGCCATTTCATGTTAGGTTTCCGTGATGTTGATTTTAAGTCCCTTTTTCTTTAACCATATGCAACACATGCATACGTCAAAAAAAGTGAAAAAGAAACTCTTCTAGATGAAGCTTCTCACATTGATCAGCCTGCTTTACCACTCACGTGCTAATGTGCACCTCGCATGACTGTAAAGAATTGTTCCGTGTTAAACACAGCAAGTTTACTTACCGTAATTATTTGCTCATCGACAGGAGTGGCATCCGAAGCTCTTTCTACCGGGAACATTTTGACACCTCATTACCTGGGCTGTAAATTAGCAACTAAGTGCTATATGGAGAGAAAGGAATCGCAGCAAGTGATGACTGTGGGACGTAAAAGAAAAGGACACTGGTCCACCTGCCGTGCACAGTGAAAAATGAGCAGAGATTGCTAATGACTGCTTTTATCACATACCTCCATTTATCCCAGTCTGGAAGATTATAGGATTGCTTTGATTAATTGGTCTCTCCTACAATAGCTTTAATGAACATCAGGGGCCGACCATGGGGCATATTCGTTTGATCTTCATCTGCGAGACGCAAGTAATAGAATCTTGCGAGACGCTTGAAGTGGAGCATATACTGTTATCTAAAGATATTTCGGTATGGCCATTTGATTGAATATAGTAAGGCAGACATTTGTAACAATACAAAGCCATATTCCAGGAAATGGCAACTTTTTTTTCAAAATGAAACGGACGCATGCCGTACCGTACGCGTGTGACAATGCTAAATGTTATTTAGATGGTTCATACTGCTTGTCGCATTCAATAGAAAGATGCACGTGTTTAACCCATGTGTAGTGTTCATGTTTTTGTTACTTGGCCAGTGTTCGCGGGTCTAGAGGACAAAAGGCATTATTCGTGTTTTAATCAATACAGTCATAAAAAATATCTGTAAAAATGCTTTACAGATGTTTACTTTATCACAATTCTAAGCAACATAGTTAACATATATGATCATATTTTTCATTTACCTCACCTTCACTAAAAGAAGTTTAAAATAGGCGGAAAAAACACGTTTATCTTGAATAGACCTAATTGTCTGAAGTTATAAAACAGTAACCACCAAAAACGGGTCCCACCCGAACACCACACAAGGGTTAACTGCCTGCCTGCAGAGATACTTGTAATATTTAGCTAGCTAAACCACAATTACACTGTGGGTGTGTCTCTTTCACATGACATAATACTAGCTGTTTCGAAATTACCCTTTGGTGTATGATAAAATGTTTCCTACTGTGGCTCTGTCACAGTACAGTGACTGTATAATTGAAAATTTTACCGTATTTATGTACTATGGTATTTGATATTAATTTTAAAGAATACTACAGCACTGCCATAGTACAATGACCCACCCATGGCAATGCCATGGAACTTTTTATTGTGTATTGGGTATCATTAATACTGCTTTTGCTGTAAAATGTATTTAGCAATTGAGTTGTTCATGTGCTAAATAAAGAAGGCAAGGATGCATTTGCAGGCTTGATTTCAAGTGAATGGGTAAATATCTGCTTCATCCAGCACACTTTATATTCTCTGTGTTTTACAGAATCCTGTTACAGTTGACAAACTGAATCAGAAACTCTTTGTAAGTGAATTATTCACAAATGAACATGACTAGTTTTAATATGTAATAGCCAACAAAAAATATAGGACACCTGACTTCATTTCTGAAACATTCCCTGTGTTGGTTGATGATGACCATTTAATTACATGTATTGTTGCTACTGATAAGCTCCATGATTTAATAAATAGCCACTCTTCTACCTTGATAATGAAGTGTAGGGCAGGTCTAGACCCTTTTAAGTGGGGATTTATCCCACCTGTCTGTCATTTCAGCCCACCTAAAACTATCAACTATCAACATTATATATTATATATCAACAAATATATTTTTTACTTTTTTAAATAAAAATAATTAAGAAATCAATGACATGTTGCGTTTTGTGTTTATTCTTTTTGCTATTCTGCGCATGCGTTATAAAGCCCTTTGTTAAAGTGCAACAGCTTGTGCTGCATGTTAGCCATAGGCAGGAGATGAATAAATCCCTTTCAGGAAAGTTGAGGAAACATAGGAGGTTATATACTTAAAGGTATTTTCTAGAACTTGCTTAAAATTGTTTAGCCTGCATTAATGCATTCAATGTGCAGAGTGTCTAGGAAAATTTGCCATCTCAAATAGCTATCCTTAGTACGGAGCTTAGCACATGACATGCGGACAAAATATAAGATAACGTAGCAAACAAAGAATTCATTTAGTTATGCCGTGGGCCATGCATGATTTACTAAAAGGATAAAATAAGTTGTGAGAACAAATTCTCTATAGTACTTAACTTCACAGACTTCACGTTGATGTCCCATTGCGTTCTTTGTGCATATTTAGAGAAATATTGATCATTTGAATGCAGCAATATGGCATTTATAAAGTCTTAACACTTGTGTAGTGTCTGTTTTATTCATACCGGAAGCAATAAAACAAACATTTTTGGTTTTAGGTTTATTTAAAGAGAAAATAGCTTCTGATTTTTAAGGCCTACTTTGGTTCATGGAGTGTCCGACAACAGGTTTATACATGGTGTAAAAACACTATTTCGTAATAATAAGCCGTTTTTATTACCTTACTTCTTGACTGACTCTCAAATGATTCGTTCCGTGATTCATCGGTCTAATCCCCGCCTTTCCGCTAGTGTAGTCCGCTGTGATTGGTCAGATGGTCTAGTCTGCTGTGATTGGTTTAGCGTGTGTGTTCAAGTTTTCGCGGGCAGGCGGGGATTATTTCTAGAGACGTAGCTACACGGAGGTTAAAGACTCGGACGGGTCACGACTCGTTTGCGTGATTAAGAGTCGACTCCCATTTTTACAAGCTAATAACTTTGTTATTCATTCACCTTCGGATTTACAACTTTGGCAGACTGCTTACTTTTAAACGCGGCAACATTACACAATGCATGAAATGTAATGTTTTTGATCTCATGTAATGCTTTTGATCTCGTGGAATGTACTCTTTAAGCTATGAGCACCGATTTTGTCTTGTGAATATTGCTTCATTAATGACTGCATTCGTGTAACTGCAGCATGTAATGAACATACATTATGTTTGTTCTTCACATATGTGATTGTTTGCAAAGCATTTATATTTGAACAACTGTATCTTAATTCTGCAATACACAGCCAAAACACTATAGTGTTATCAGCAACAGTAGTGAGGGCCAATGATAAAATCCTAGAACCGCCCCTGGTTTAACTAATAGTTCGGCGATTTATAACACTGACTGCCTCTATTTGGCTCCATTAGTATAAAGAATTAACTGTTGGATAGTGGGTAAATGGTCATTATAGGAGACAGGAACAAACTTTAATCTAATGAAACTGGCACCTTTTTTTACTATTGATTCGATTGACTGATTTGTCAATGTAATGTGTAGTTTAGTATCTGAGCTGCTTAAAATAATCTGTTACACATATATACTGTATGTAAACCAGCTTATGTGCTTGGAAGCTTCAGAGCCATAGGTTTTAATTTATATTGAATACGTCCGTGGGACAATTTATATTATGATATTGTATTATTTTTTTCTATGATTTATGCAATCCAACAACAGCCCAGCTCACAACTACTCTGTGACTTATACTTAAAGATTCCTTGGACAAGATTGTACAAGAAAATTATAAAATATTTCTACATTCTTCAGTGTCTGCAAGAAAGAGCCATAGGCATTAAAGCAGCAGGCTTCTGGGTGTATAAAAACCCTTTGGGTACTGTCTGCTGCCCATGAAGAAACACCAGACGTTCCCACATGAAGGCTTGCCCCTGTGTACCCTCAGTATGAAGGCTTATTATGTATTCATATGACTACATATTTCTCCCCCCTCTCTTACACTTTCTTGCTTTTCCGTTCTCTCTCTCTCTCTCTCTCTCTCTCTCTCTCTCTCTCTCTCTCTCTCTCTCTCTCTCTCTCTCTCTCTCTCTCTCTCTCTCTCTCTCTCTCTCTCTCTCTCTCTCTCTCTCTCTCTCTCTCTCTCTCTTTCCTCTTTCTCTCTCTCTCTCTCACACATACAAATAGTGTTTTTTCCGCAGCTACTGTACTACCCACACTACCAGAGCCACTAACCCAAACTAATCACCAGTGTTGGTTGGAGAGCTATTGCCCATATGTCTGTCCATCGGCAGCAATCCCAGGACAGCTAATCTAATCCAGATAGCTCCCTAAGGACCTCGCCGTCATTCTGTTTGATCTGAGAAAGTCAAGGACGCTGGCCAAGCACAGCTATATCCACCAGGCCATGCAAGGTCATCTTGTTCCTTCCCGCTGCCTACTGTGCGAAAGCTCCCCTAATGCCTGTTAGATTGTAACACATCCAGTGGAAGAGGTTATTTGCTGAGAAACGCCGATGCAGCAGGTCATCTCTGTAGCAATGTACTGAGTGATTAGATACGTAGAGACATGTATCAGACCATGTCGGTCAACAAACACACGTTTTTTTCTGTATAGTATCATTGTCGTTGGGAGAATTGTGTACGGGTTGCTTGAACATGTTACATTATGCTTTAGTGGAAGTGTCATATATTTTCTAGGAATCAATAACATTACTGTACACTTCTATAATGAAAAACAAAGGAGAGATCAAGTATATGCTAATCTCTGCCAGCCTTGCAGAAAATGAAATGCACAGGTTGACGTTCTGTAAGTTTCCCACACACATTTTTTGTATTCTTGTCAAGCTATTTTGTTTGAACATCACTGTAAACCGATAACCCATCAAAACTAGAGGCATGCGAGGCGAGGTACTTTATGTAACTGTAACTCGTGTAACTCGTTTTAAACAGTCACGATGCTCGCGTGCAAATACCTCGACACCTCGCAATACACACACCTTGATGTTTTCATGGACGTGAGAGCACGATGAGTTGAAATATGATTGAATGACTCGAACTGGAAAATAAATGGCAGATGTTGATAATAGTGGCAGGACTATGAATTCTGCATTTGTGGCGGAACAGCAATCTTCTATTAATCAGCAAATCCTGTGCCCAAGCGGTTTCTCCTAATACGATACAGGAAAACAACCTCTCTCACTTTCATCCTATTTTTGAATCATTACCTGTTCAAAACGGATCTTATTAGGAACCTTTCCTGCCCACATCAAAGCTCGCTCGTCATTCATGTTGATAGAGGCTCGATCGCCAAATTATGGGCAGTTTTCAGGTAGTTTAGAGATTGAGTCCTAAAATGCGGGGCACATGGAGGTGTCATAAGAGAGACTGCAGTAATTCTCAAATCAGTTTCTATATTTAACACTAGCATTTTGTCTATACATTTAACAGCCAATGAAGTTTGTGCACGGTATCATCTTTTTTTATGTGGTGATGATGCGCTCACCGTGCTATGCTTGTGTAAACAAAGAAACAAAGTCGTTGTTACGCGCTTGACAGATTACAATGGGAGGAGGGCATTATTAGTGAATGATGACTTCATTTCTGTTCCTCTTACGAAGTACATGGCTTTAGAAGGCTTCTCTCTAAAAGTCAAAAGAGACAAACCCAGCTATTGGGTTAAATTAAAATGTTTATACTTGACCCAACGATTGTTAAAACAACCCAGCATAAGTTACTTTACAACCCAATGGTTGGGTTCTTCCGCTTTTGACCCATAATCCGATCGGAGGCTGCACGCACCTCCTCACATGCAGAGCGACGCATATCCCCTTATTTCAATTGCTGTTGTTCTTAATAATAATGAATATAAATACTAATACTGTTATTATGCGTTTTAAAAAGCTTGCCCATTTAAATTTTCTCATACAACATTGTATGTGAGGGCATGTGAGAGTGAACGAAGTTCTCTCTCGTATGTTTTTGCGCATCTTATATACTGTGAAAAGGTAATGACAAAAACACACAATGATGAAAGCTTTTGTCCTCCCATACTTTGGCCTAAATAGTCTGTCATTCTTTCTTTCTTTTAAAGTGAAACAACACAGCTATAGTATCCCATGCTGTCCTCCAAATGTTTAGAACCGGCCCTGATTTTAACCACAGATTTAATACATTCTGTGTCATTTTGTGCTGATTTTGTGTTCAATAAATAAAGGTGTTGAGTTCAAATGTGTGTTGTTTTTAACACAACAGTTTTTAGAGTGCGTTTTTCCAGTGCATGTTAGCACATGTTGGCACAGTGAAAATCTAATATTATTAACAAAAATGAAATAAAATGAAAATGATAATAAAATTAAACCAACAAAAATTCAGGAATTTGGTATATAGACTTGCTAACTCATTATAATACAGCAAAAAATGGCCACAAAGACTTTGTTTTGTTGAGGAAAATAATTCTGAATGAAAGCTGCTCTTTGGTCCTTGCTGCTTATAATTTAAAATATTGCCATTTCCATACAAATAGATACATGAAAACAACAGCTTCAAGAGGCAATCCAGTGTGCTCTGACAGGATTGGGTGTTTGTACAACACCATCCTGTGCAATAGTGTGCTCACAGTCACTCTTATGCGTAATACTTTGTTAAATTATCTATTACAAAGTATATGTATAACAAGCTCTTATTTATGGTGGGTGAAAACCTCCTTTGAAATACAATATTGTATGTGAGGGCACGTAAGAGAGAGCATGGGTACTACTGTATATGTGCACAAATACTGTGGCAATATAGTTTCCACAAATAGTTATATAAGAACACGTATTTGCATAGCAAACTTTGAGATGTACAGTGCTACTTTTTGAAGTTGTTTAGAAAAATGTGTCGGTTTACTGATGCCGAGGGTCCAAAGGGTCTCTCTCTCTGCGCTCTCTGTGTGCATGTGTTTTCTTTTTATGTCTGTGCATTTGAGAAACAGATGGAATGACTGCAGGCAACAGCAGCTATGCAAAAATCTGGCAATGCAGGCGTAGCAGGGAACCACAATACAAACGCAGCTCAGACAGGACATAAGGCATAAAATAGGCATTAAGAACGTAACGCAGTCAAACACAGACGTACTTGTGTGTCTTATACTGAGTCACAGATAATATTCAGCACAGGGTTTGTGGGGTGTGATTTTTATGGCTGAATTGCAAAGGCAACCTAAAGTAGATTATATTCAGATAAAGGGTAAGAGACAATATATATCTTTGTAAATTACTCATGTAAAATTAATCTCTGCATTAGTCTATTATCCTAATATTACCATATAATTTACATTGAAAATTGAAACTTAATTTATTGATATTATTACTTATAAAAAGAAAGTTTATATAAACCTCAAGTTACCATATACTGAAAATGTATTCATACTTAATGAATGGCGCCAAATGCTTATACAAAATTCGAAGATACTCACAAACGCATGAGTTTTCTCATTTAGCCCTTCATTATATCACACCTGTGCGAGAATAGCAGGTAGACAGACAGATAGTGAAAAATGATAGTAAAATCTTTGTGTCCACGTTTAACAGCGTCAGCATTATTTTTTTGCAAAGTATAATGATCAGCAGGAACCCTGGCTAGACTACATGATTTGAATACTGCCAAGTCAGTAATTACCATTGCTCTTTTGTCGAGAGTTAATGTTAGCGTTAGGATTGGATCTCGACAAGTGTACAAAGTTTAACATACCTTCAGAGACACGGGTCAATCGATGCAGCAAGTTCTGGCCTTTTAGAAAATGCAGATATGTTAAAAATCAATTTCTTCTTGTCATCACTTTTCCATTCAGTCAGGGGATCAGATATTATGGAATGGACCCGCGCCAAAGATGCCTTCGTGTCTGCCGCGTGCGCATCGGCTCGGCGGTGCTGTTTCCTTGGCTGCTGGACACAATTACAATTATGCATTGTGCCGGAGATGTTAAGGAAAAGTCAAAAGATCAAGTCCAGAAGCTTCGGAGCTTCTATTTCCCCTATGCTGCCTTCTTTGAGGCTGCAGGTTGTTAAAAAAAAGAAATTCTAGCTCAATTACATGAAAAGCATGACGTTTATTTATTACAATACATTTCATGAAATGCCCAAAGTACATATTGTGCAAGTTACATAACTCTAGTTTTTTATTGTGTCTTACGAGCCAATCACATGTGCACATTCAAATTTTACTTAACCTTGTTTACAACCAATGAAAAAAAATGATTTAAATTTGTTACAGTCAATTTTATTTTGAATGTTCACAACTTTTTGACTTTTTATTTGATATTAATTAACAATTGACATAACAAAAACCTAATATTTACTGTTAGATGTGTCGTTTTCACTTTTGCTAAAAAAATACCTCACAGCTCAAATTCTTCACTTACAAGATGAATCGTTACCTTTTTAATTGAATTGAAGCTTTTACACACAATTCATTTTATTAAAAGGAGCTTTTACACATTAAGTAAGTACATTAATTTACTTGGGTCAACACAATTTAGTTTGGTTTAGGTTTATTTATTTGTTGTAGTATGTTTAACTTATTTTCTTTTGTCAAAAAAAGACTTTGTTGGAAAACATTAAGCTTAACTTTTGTCACAACTGTTGTGATTTACTTTTATCAAATGCAAACATGGTTGACAATTAATTTATAAATATCTTTACCCGAACAACTTTAAAAGATATTTTGTCCTTTATTTTGATATCTTATCAATGAATAGTAGAGACAGAATGTATCAGGGGAACAGGGCTGGGAAAAGAACTCAAGCCAGGACTTGTGGCACACAGCAGTGCAATATGTTAGTTAATAACCCACAAGGCTATTACTCCAGCTACTGCTGAACTTTAAGACTTAAGTATAATGTGTAGAAATGCGTATTTGGCTACATACTTTGACTTTAAATACTTTATACAATCATGTTTTAGAATTTGCCGTTTAAAAAGAACAGAAAAATATTTAAAGTTGAACTTGCCATAAACTGCCTTATTTCACTGATTCTAAGCTTGTGATTTATGTGAATATTTTTTTATTCTGGTGACAGTGACACACATATTTATTCTCAAACTAAATACTGTATTTCCTTTTGATACATTGAATTGGGGTATCGTGGTTTGTTAAAGTGTGCTTAGCTTTGTAGGACCAATACTTTTAAATCTTGACATTGAATGACTTTTACAGTAAAACGTAATGTTTTATACAAAACTTGTATGAGCAGTAAAGCTTCAGAGGATGGTGTCACTAGAATATTAAACTCTTTAGTTTATTGAAAAGAGTTCTGAACAGGCAAGAAGATTTCCTACGTTTGGCTTTTTTGTTACATTTTTTAAAGTAATGCATTGTATATATCCTCTATATATACAGTATGTGAAAGACACCAAAATTGCAATTGCAGCTTAGCCATGTGCTCTATCAAGTGCTTTGATAGGAAATAAGTCAGATGCCTCCAGTGATGGCTAAATCTGGGGAAGCCATACATTTTATAATTGGTACCTCAATAAGGACTAAGCCAAACAAAAAAAGTTATGTCTATAGAACAAAATGACAGATGTTTTTAGAACAATCATTAAATGGACCCTGATGTGTTATTGCCACATTTTTCTATCGAAATGCTTGTACATAAATGTGCACTTTGCATTTTTTATATGTTCTTCCAAAATCATAAATATAATAATTTCTGTTACACTTGCCAGTAGTACCAAGGTCAATGCTCTCATGCAATCAATTTGATCACAGTTCCTCATCTTTCATAGTAATGACTATAATTCAGCACAAAACAAAAGCCGTGCCAGAGAGAAAAGGAGTGAAAAGCTGTTTCTCAATGATAGATGAATTCAACTTTTGGCTGCTAGTTTGGGAATTTGAAGAAATGGGACATTCCAAAGCAACCTTTCTCCAGATTGAGCTTTACTGAGCAGCCAAGCCACTCTAGTAGCTTAAAGTACCCAGTGGATTTTATTTGTTCAGCTTTTACTAAACCACTGCCAGAGGAGAACAAATATTGACCCTGAACTCTCAATAGCCCCCGTGATTCATTCTGCAAGCTGAAACAAGAAAATAGCATCTTAGAGGTCTGTTATAAACTTTTATGGCTTAAATATAGACATCTAGTAGATTAGCATTCAGTTAATGTTAGTTAGCATTGCAGAAATACGTTGGCTGTTTCATTTTAGTATTCCAGGCATGGGGTTCCAAAGCATTGTTTCTCCCAAGCTGACTTGTTGCCATTTCATCAGAAGAAAAATAAACTGAATTAAATAAATAAATAGAAATAATTACAAATGACTCAGAGCTACTCAAGTCCACTCTTCATTGATCTGTTTGGTCAGTATTTCTCAGCATTCATACCTATCGCAATAAATTCTGTGTCTCTCCATTTTGGATGATGGACCTGAGTAATCATTTCAGTGCATAACAGAATTAACAAGGGGCGGCAGATTTAATGGAGTTCCTACTGACAGCCATGAAATGAATTTCACCCTCGACGAATATGCTGACCTTTTTGTTACGTACATTGGTTGTTATTTCCAAAGTACATCTTTTTGAAACAAGATTTCAGGATGAATCTTGTGCTGTTGTTAAGCGAGCATCGTCATTCAGCTGTGTTTAAAGATGAGCCATTTCTGCTTGGCTCAAGATGCGACGCATCAGCACGTTCAGCAATTATGTACAGATAAAAAACGTTCAATAACATTTCAGTCCAGCCATTGTTTTTCTTTCTGGCATCACTGTTTAAAAACTTTAAACCTTTCAATACAAGTTTTGTTGGAAAACATCCTTATCTATTCTCGGTTTTCTAACCTCAATATAAGTAATATATTTTACAATACTTATTTTTCTTCTGTCGTCTTGGTAGCCGAAAAGTTGTGGGAATGATTATTGTGCATCCCAGGAATATTTGAGCAATCATGTTAAGTGAAATTTGTGTTTTTATGTGACTTTGGGTCACGAGTAAAGCTCCACCGAATGCAGTTAAAACAGTCACCTGTAGGATAGGACTGTGTTAGATTTTACTTTATTGAAAACCACTGTCATTAACCAATAAAATGTGTTTTACAGATGTATTTACTGCCGCAGAAAATGCTTTATGGGGCATTTTATCAGAGCGGGCTTTATAAGAGTGTCCGTCGTACCCCGTCCAGCTTTCCATTAGCCGGGGCTGAAAGGCGCTCCTTGGCCACCAATGGATTTTAATGGCAACGCAGAGCAATGGTGATCGTGCCAAGCCTCTCAGCGTCCGCGTGGGATCGGAAAGCTCACAGTTTTCTGCCCTTTGAATGTAATGGCATCATAACTGAAATTGAAAACAAAAATGAACCAATAACATTCTCTATTGAATTTACAATGATGGAAGCTGATGAAACTTTTATCGTCGTCATGCCCATTATGAAGGTTGAAATGCCGCTCTGCAGTTATGAGTGGAGAGAGAGAAAGATAGGGAGAAAAATGCGTGCAACCGAAATAAAGCAGATTTACAGGCTAATGGACACAAAGACGTGGGCCTCTAATGCGTCTCTTTCCCTCCGCCGGCTCATCAGTGTATTCAATAATTCTTCAACCCTGTAATCAATGTGTTGTCTTTATGTAAATGGCCATAAAGCTGCTCCCCGCACAGAAATTTATAGATCAGACCACGCTCCCCTGGATTTATGGTAAAAACTGGCGTGAATGTATTGATGTTCTCATCAGTTTGGGTTCTGGGCAATAATTAATAGGATGCCAACACATGTCTTGAATGCATATGACCAGGTGCAGCTATAACTGTCATTCAGCACAAAAACATGATGAACTAGATCACCTTTTGTGAATAATTGGATGCTTAACAAAACCTCAGAAGTGTTTTCTTAGGTTTGTTTATGACGACAAATGATCTCTTTTATTACAAGGATTACAAGTACTTCCATAGCAAGTCTAGCCGTGCGTACAGGCATGTTTGACAAAAAGAAAAAAATAATAAAACTGCCTCTTAAGAGTGAAATAATGCAAAGCCAGAATCAATGCGAGCTTTGTTGTGTAAATTCATGGGAGGGTGCCCACCCTTAAATTTTTTGTCCCTTGCCCTAGACAAGATTTCAACCGTGCGTTTTGAATTTCATGACTGGCGTGAGTTTATATTGTTTAAGACAGAAGTGATGAGAACTGAGTGCTGATAACACTATATACACAAAAGAAAATAGATAGAAACAAGTTGTGTTGAGATTAAGTGTTAAAAGGTATCAACAAGCGCACTATTAAGGGTCAAACTGGATAAAAGCAATGCACTTTGCAGCCAACACTAGAAGAGAATGTGTCTGCGATTACTAGTGATTTACCAGTTTGCCTGACCATTCAGTCTTAATAGTTAAAAGCCAAACTTTGCTTGCTGTCCTCAAAGGGAGTTAAAACTTGAGGCTCAGCTTGAACTCAGAGCTCAACCCCTCTTGTAACAGAACTGCACAAAGGAAGATTTTTTTACACTATTTTTGTCATTATTTACACACCCTCAAGTTCTTCCAAACGTGCATACATTTCTTTATGTATAACACAGAGAAAATATATTTAAAAAAATGTGGGAAACTAAACAGTTCTGGGGCACCATCGACTACCATAGTATTTTTTCTACTATAGTAGTTAATAGTGTCCCAGAATTATTTGGTTACAACTTTTTTGCGTCCAGCAGAACAAGAACATTTATAAAGGGTTTAAAACAATTTGAGGGTGAGTCAATGATAACAGAATTTTAATTTTTGGGTGAATTATTCCTTTAATGATGATTGACAGGGCTGAATGTTTAGGCTCCTCCCGAACTTATGTTAAGAACTGTTTCAATAATAATGTATTGATAGTTATGGGCGAACGCATAATGTGCTTAAAAAAAGAGTAGCTCTATGTACATGTTAAACCCGCTTATCAATAGCATCTCTTTGGTGATTTCACCACATGTAAAATAACATATGCGATAGCACACTGCTGATGGCCGCTTTGCCTTTCACAAATGATCATGCGTCTCAAACATATCAACTCAAATACCATTTGCACACAATGGTTCACTTTCCAAAATGTTAATGCGTTGTTTTGTTATTTCCCCACATTACTCAAAATGCAGCTTGTAAAGTGTCATTTGCTCCAGTAGGCTTGTTTTGTCATGAACAGGTTTCTGAACATATTAAATGTGCTGCCCAGCTGGTGCTGGTAGAGACTCTTTCAGAGCTGCCTCATGTTGCCTCATTAACTTAGAGATCTAAAACCGGTCCCAACATAATGGGGCAGAACTCATGAAAGTCATTTGTCCGTCGACTACAACTGACTGTGGACAACATTATTCACTGCCATCAACTCCATCATTGTATTGTCAACGTTTACACCTGTTTTATTGGGGGTTATTTTATAAATCTAACTTTGGGAGCCATAATGTCGGTGCTGTATGAAACAGTCTGCCTGTAGTGAGGCTGATTGACATTTGCTTATTAGATATTCTTTCAAATAATTGACATTGCTGCGTGTCTCTCATATATCCCGAAATGAATTTTTCAAAAAGCAATTTACAGAAAAATGGAACTAATAGTACTGTAAAATTGCTCTTTGCCATCTGCCGTGACAAAACGTAATGAACATCAGTACTGTAAATTGTCAGAATGATTTTTTACTTCCCTGAACCTGTACCGATCAAGACAAGCGCGAGCACACATCCATCCCAATATAATACAAAGAGAGAAAATATGCTCTCTCTGGTGGCTATTCACTCAATTACGCTATATACGTGTTCTGTGCCGAGTGCCAAATGCACAATTGTTCCACATTGTGGCTTTGTGTGGTCAAGCAAACAGTCCAACTTGTTTATTTTGTGTCTTCAGGGGCTGGCGCTGACGTAAACCTAACATTTACATTTCGCCCATCAATATCATAAAATGTCACCCACCAATTTGCTTGCTTCACGCAACACCCGGGCAAACATCCCGAAGACATTCACTCTCGTTTAAAAGAGATTGGTTCCCATTTGAATGGAAATGGCATGCACTGAGTCAAGTTGTCATGTTTTGGCTGAATTCATGGAAATGGAGAGAAACATCTGTTCCAGGATCAAACAAGTTCTTCCAAAGTACAAAGCACGATATAATGCAATTTTGTCTCTTTGTTGTAATTTTAAGCTAAAGCATGTCATTTTTTGAAATTCAAACAATTTAAGTTTGAATGAGACTCCTACATTCAATCTTTCAGACAAACAGGTAGTCCCACACCTGTCATGGGTTGTGCCTTTGTTCTTATATCGGGCCGCTCAATCATATTGGAATTCAGTTTAGTGTCATCAGTGGGACCGAAATGACACACTTTATCTTTAACACAATACACTTCCAATGAAACAATATGCTAAACTATATTAATCTGTCCAAAAGCTCCGTACTGCCAACTAATTTGGATTACAATATCATAAAGATGGCTTCTCCCCAAAGCTGCCCCTCCTGTGTAGCATGGAAAGTAAGCGGATGCGAGCATAAAAAACACTTGCCAGCACAAAGGATCGCTTGTTACACTTTAAAAAGCCTGAAATGTTATAATCTACACATGTAAATATGTTGACGTTCTTTCTTTTAATTATTTTCATTAGATGAACAGAAATTGTGTGCAATTGGCACCGGGATTTTTAAAATGTATTATAAACTGCTGGCCATAACATGATGAAAAACATTCATGAAGCTAGGATTCCTGAAGCTAGGATTCAACACTATTTTTAGGATTAACATGCTGACCTCAAGTATGCTTTTTAGCATTTGTTTCATTGAGTATGATTGACAGTTTTCTCTTCCCTATTTGGGCACTTCCTCTTAAAGCCTGTGAACAGAAGTCGTGCCACTCAGCGGCAATGTTTACAATGCCTCTGGACAGCTATTTTAGTCATAGCAAGACCGCAGTGCTATCTACTTGAATGGGAGAAGGCATATATTTCTAAAATCGCAGGCACAATTATAGGTGCAATGTGTGATATTAAGAGGAATATATTAACAGAAATGCAATACAATATTTCTAACCTATTTCTAACCTGATCTCACGGGAAGTCATAAGTATTTTAGGGGATTGTACGAATTCATACGCATTAGCCAAAATTAGCCACCTCGTAAAATACTTTTCGCTGTGAGATTTCGTTGGCGGGTCACAATCTGGAATGGAATCATGGAATGTTGTTTCTACAGTAGCCCTAAGTGTCCTTTGGCACAGATGGGAAAACATGACGACATCTTTGTCCTGTATCAGCCACTGTATAGTGCTTTTAAAGGAAGGGGGTGAGTGGAGTGAGCCGTTGGTTGCAATTCGCAACCTCACAACTAGATGCCACTAAATTTCACAAACTAGACTTTTAAATAGCATATTTTCGAACAACAATTAAAGCTGACATCAACTGTACCATAACTATTGTTTCATAAGCTTAAATTATACTAAAAAACACCCTCTTAATGGCCACTTTAGCTACAATGCTTACAATGCTAAAACCAAAGAACACAATGCCCATTTAGAATACAAACAACATAAGAGTGATCTGCATAGAGGAAGCTTTCATGTGTGAATTGATCAATACTTTCCTAAAGGATACGACTGTAACGTATATGTTTCGGAAGCCTATTAACACGAGGGAAGAATAGCCACTCACTTTGCGGCTTAGAGGACAGAGGTCTCTGTCAGAGAACTGATTCTGTTCTTTCAGATCAATAATGCAGACCCCAAATTGAAATGCACTCAGCCTGAACTGCAGAATTACTTTGTAATCTAATGTCAGGTGGGTACAAGCTTCAAACCCCTTCATAACCCCCCCCCCCCCCACCCCAAGCCTCAAAATGGAGTGAACACAGACAGCCAGGAAGGCAAAAATTGAACAAGGCTTCGCTGTCACTACTGAGCTAATCTTACCGGCTGAACGTAGGAAGGAAGGCGGAGTGATTAAATATCAACACATCCGTGTGAAAACACAATTTCATGCCCTTGCCCTTAACTTTGAAGCTGTCCTTTTTATTGTCAAAAGATTGTAAAAACTGTTGTTTTAATAACCGGCTCAAGGATATTGCCTTATCAAAATCATCAAGATAGAAGAACATCTCACTTTTTATTTGATAAGCGCTTATCCATGGAAGCATCACCTGACACACACAAAAATGAAAACGTGACTGTAGGCTGCATTGGTGACTACCCTGTTTTCACTTTGACAGTTAATACATATTTTATAAAGTGGAGCCATATGGTTAATCTCTTGTACTAATAATCACACAACCATGAAGATATTCCCATCTGCACGACCGACTATTTTAAGCACAAGCTCTCTTATCAAGACGTAATGAGCAAAAATTCACATTAACTGAGTACACAATCTCCCAAAACTACTAACAGGTCTATCACACGATCTGTCTCTCTGTTGATATGTTCTTTTAAACCTTCTGGACTCACAGACATCAAAAGCCAAGCTTCTGTTGAGTGCTCAATACAAGTGGACTGAACGACATAGATAGAATGACAGTTCAGATATGAAAAACAAATGAAGCAATTTAAACCTTCTGGAGAAGAGAAAAAAAATCAATCTTAAAGGCAAAACTTTCCCTGGATCTGTTTTCATCAACACAATTTTCTGTTCTGTCAAGTCATCTAGAAAACATCAATACATACTGTACTCATCATAAAATGGGCACGTGGTAATAAGCGAAATATCATAAAACATTGTTTATTGAAATTGTAAGAAAATACGTAAGACAATCAATAAATGAATCAATAAAAACAACACAATTAAAGTACAGTAGTTCATTCACGTGAATGTGGTATGGATAGACCTAAGTTTTAAAATGTAGAATTGTAAAATTATTAATTGAAGATAATGAAAAAGAAATAATGGCAAATTATTAAGTCAACATAATATGCATTTTTCACACTTGACAGCTGGTAGAATGTATTAAGGAAGATCTATTGACAAAAAATCCAATGTAATAGACATACAGTAACTGTCTTCAGAGCAAATGTTTTTATTACATTAGAATGAGCACTTTTTATCTACATACACCACGTGCTCCCTTACATGGAATTCGCCATGTTTTCAGTAGCCCTAAGCAGACAAACTTCTCTGCAGAGCGAGTTTCGTAAATATGTTATCTCCTTCGAAAAGCAGCCCTGTGTCAGCCATGTGTCAGCCACCGTAGTGCTTCGAAAGGGAGAGGTGAACGGTGGAGTTGGTTACAATTCGTAACCTCACAGCTACATGCTGCTAAATTTCACAAATAGGACCTTTAAGGGATTCACAATGTCAGGAGTTAGCAAAGACAACGATTATTGTGTCTTATTATCACTTATTATGATAAACATCACTTGCAATTTGTTTGCATCAACTTAAATTGCAAATGTTGTTATGACTAATTTTAGATGTTTTTCTGCTTAGCCCGCTCAACATACTCACCACTTGTGGAGGGATTAAAATCAGTGATCTATAAAACTTGCAGGAGGAGGTAAAGATCATCCTCTACTGTCTATTCAGGTGAAAATAAACATTGCATTTTATCCTCCTCCTTTCCTGCGTCTTCGAATCTAACCCGCAGACAGAAGGTGCTGGAATGGAACTGATGCGGGCATCATCTGAGAGGCCAGTTAAGACAGACTCGGCTCACTTCACACCACCTACTTGTGTGGGATGGTGTGCTGTCAAGGTCCTGCAAGACGGTTCTATTTCCTCTGCATAGAGAGATCGCTCAACGCTGATTTTACACTCTCTAAACTATTCATTTGGGCATTTAAGTTGAAGTAGGAAGCCTGTCAGATGTTTACACTTCTAGCTTGTACATCTTCACTCTAATTCTTGGTTTGCGTGGCGATGGATGTACATCACTGCTGTCTTGATTCGCATGTGGCACAGCCTGGAGCCTGAGCTAAAACAGCAGTACGTTTTATAGACAAGCGCAAAAAACATTTTTGACAGTAAAGCTTTATTACCAGTATGAAACATTAGGTTTGTGGGCTATATTTGAAGTGATACATCTGTGGAATTTTCGGGACAAAATGTGCTAGAAGCTACAGTGCATACACATTAAATAATGCTGTGGTAATTCATGCTAAACGTGCTAATTACTAACCAATTAACTAGAATTAACTACAAGTCTAAATGTCACTAAAACAATAAAATGTCAGGCTTTTACCAAAGCTTTACCACACTGAGTGGTCAGGTGTCAATATTTGGTGGTTTAAATACCCATATGAAGTCTGTCTTACAGTTTTAAAGCATAGTTGTCCATAGTTAGGATACAGTAAGTGAATTGTCACTTGCATAATTATCACATCCATAACAGTACATATTCCTCTTCAATGTGCAACTGAAAATATATATTTTATTTATTTGTTGGGTATTATTGCTTTAGGTAGATTTAATATAATTTAAAGAAATTCTACAAAACATGTTGTCACCTAAAACATGCACCCTTTTAATGTCACATCCATAACTCATTATTTTTCTCTCTTTTAAAATAGAAAACTTGTGATATGTCTGGAATCTTATCATGAGGGGTTTAGTCAAAATATAAACAGATGGTTTAATATATTGGCAATAAGTGGTCGAATTGTAATAAAAATTCAAGAAGGGTGGGGTGGTCAAATATTTGATTATTTACAGATGATTTGCATTATAAAATGTATATTAGAATAATTATAAATGGGATCAAATCCAGCCCTGGCAGTAAATACATTCACTGCGAATGTATTTTTCAAGTTGACTGGAAATGTCACATTCATAGCATTGGAATTGCTGACTATGTCTTATTACACCAACAAACCGTCTTTTTTAGGGGCTAAATCTTTGTGACAGCAATAGCATGGTTCCACTTTTAACAGTGCATTGGTTAACATATTTCAAAATGACATCAAAATTGCAGTTTATAAAGGGAGAGAAGCAGCGTGGATGAACGGGAACGAGTGAAGGGCACTAAAAGAGGAATTTACAAGGACGACCGTGGTGTAGATTCTCTTTCCTGAGCAGTAATGACTACATTATCATCCCATATATGCTTGGCGCACATCAGCCTCCACACTAATTACAAGTCGGGTCATTAGAGTAATTAAATGAAAGATTGGTTACCTTATCCAGTTTGACTTTACCCACACTGTACCCATCCCTTATGTTTTCAGGGCCTCACTCTCAGACTTTAGAGTGTCTTCATATCCTATTAACTAATCTAATTAAATCCCATGTGGAGAGGGATATTATTTTTCATGGCTGTTGTCAACCAATTTAATTAGCTACTTATTGAATTGAATTTAAGATCCACCTTACCCCTGTCAACCGGGCAAAATAAAGAAAACACTTTTAAATTCATATGAGATCTGCAGAGACAAATTTAATTTGCCTTTTACTGTGTTTGCTTGCTTCAATATATAATTATGGATTTTCTTCAACTTGTGGTAATTTTTTTGTAAACAAATACAAATATGTGGATGAATATATTGTTTTTTTTAAGAGTGGGCAAGATTTGTTTGTGACAGATGCTTTGTTTATGCATGATCTGCATGTGTAGAATGAGCTGTGTACTAATTTAGTAAGCGGAAATGTTCTACCACTTAAAGGACCTATTAAAAGTTTTATAGATCCATTGGGAAAGTCTTGTTTCTAAACTTTTCTTCTTTTAATTGTACCGATTCAAAACTTACAACATCCTATTTGAATAAAAAAAAGCATTTTAAGAGCAGTCCTATAACTGGTTTGCGGAGTCAAATAACATTTGTGACCCTGGACCACAAAACCAGTCACAAGTAGCACAGGTATATTTGTAGCAATAGCCAACAATACATTGTATGGCTCAAAATGTTTTTACTTTTATGCCAAAATCATTAGGATATTAAGAAAAGATCATGTTTCATGAAAATATTTTGTAAGTTTCCTACCATAAATATATCAAAACTTTATTTTTGTGAGGATGCAGCAAAATCACTAACAAAAATGGCCAGAAATACACCTACAAACTTCACTCGCTACTGTCCGCTCTTTGGGAATTACCCACTCAAACTTGGTATCTATGTAAAGCTTTGATTTTCTGCTTTCAGGTTCATCTACTCGCCACAACGTCATTACAGCGGTAAGCCGATAGAGAGCGTTAAAACAAGCCTGTTTCTACTTAGCAGCACCCTGCAACAGCGCCTCTCATGGTCAACTTTAAAGATTAATCTCTAAATATTTTGATTATTTTCAGATTCCTCAGATTAGTTGCATCTCGGCCAAATGTTGTCCTATACCATACATCAATGGAAAGTTAATATATTTAGCTGTCAGATGATAAATAAATCTCAATTTAAAAAAAAATTGAGGTTTTGTGGTCCAGTGTCACATTTGAATTATGATTAAATTAATTTTTTTATAAATCTATGGGTGAATCGTAAGCTTTTTGTTTATTATTTACTACCAACCTCATATTTTTCCAAAATTCCATATGTTTCTTGCACTATACACCAGGCCTTCTGAAGCCATGTAATAACGAAAAGAACAAACCAAAATTTAAGTCATTATTCACAGATAATTTCCCCGTCTGCCTGAGCTTTATAATCTCATTCTCGCTTGTAAAGACAGGTTGCACTAAGTCGCACCTTATTCACGCCGATCGCTTTTGGTTCTTGTGTATGTCGTAACCGAATGCAGCACGGCAGTTTGAATATGTGGATTGGAAGATGAGATCTGAGAGAAGCAGCTGAGGGGAAGATTGAATTTATGTAAAATTCAAATCTAGACAGCATTTTTATGATTACGTCTAATACCACTGGAAATCCACCCAATCCCTCCGTCTCTTTCGCTCCCTCTCTCTTACCTACGAGCTTCGGAAAGATCAGTCACAATAAAATTGGCTGTCCACAAGAATCCTTTATTGAATGCATTTATTTGATCTACTTCCACTACAACTAATGGTATTTGTGCTCGTATTTATCGTGGCGGATTGCCACTACTTGGTTGCTTTTCATTTATCAAATAGCCCACTACATAGCCCACACTAAACCGTTCTATCACTCCGTATTTTTTTCAGATTTGTTTATCATCCCTAGTTTATTTGATGAAAAAGAGACAGCGAGTTGTGCGAAGACTCAATGCTGTGACGACGCTCAAATGATTAAGGTTCGACCTAATACAAATGGATTAGATAACAATATGGCATCCAAACTCAAATGGAACCCGTCAATGAGAGAGTCAGGAATGGTTAACACGGCATCAAAAGATGCGGCGACTTGTGGGAAGTAATTTCTTAGTGTTTTGACCTTAACCCTTGATCAATGTTTGTAATTTGGATATTGATGGAGCTGAGCGAACTTAATGTGGATGCCATATATCAACTGCTTCTGAGCATTTTTGGCTGAAGAAAAATTGAGCTGTACATTAACCAAAGACTTTAACATTTGTACTTGAGAACCATTTAATTCTCACTTATTTTAATGTTAATGTGATGTTGCGTAAAGGTTTGTGGCTGTTGCCGTTACTTGACAAAGGTTTCAAAAGTTTCTTAACAGCGATGCACAGAAGAACCTCCAAAGAACCATTAAATAAAAGGTGTCTTCTTTTTTTTTTTTTTACAATCTAAAGAGCCTTTTGTCCACTAGAAAGAACCTTTTGTAAATCGAAAATATTCTTCCAAAGTTTTTAATGAAACCATTCTGCCAGTTTTTTAAAACAGCTTAACTTTCAATTTGACATTTTTTAAACGTGTCATGACATCAAACCTGGCATGACTTTCATTTTCATACATTACACTTGGCAAAAACATTTTCATTTTTGTCCGTTTCTTTAACATAGCTCATTCCAAATGACTTTAGAAGACCAAGAATGTAGTACACAAGTTACATGGTCCACTTTAATAGTGTTTTCTCAGTCATTTTTGATGCTTGACAGCAGAATGTCATCACAAACTGTCCACTAGAATTTTTGCATTTACTTTTATCTGTTTGAAAGATGCTTATATCCAAAGTGGCTTACGGTACACTAAAGGTACTGTATGTAGCTATTTTTTCAGGTTGTGAATTTACTGGGAATTCAACCTATGACCTTAGTATGCTGAAGACATGCTCTACCAGTTGAGCTCTTCCAAACAACTTAGAGTAAGCTGTTTTTACCATCCTTGTACAAGAGACCTTTACACAGAGGTATAAAACAGAGTTTTGCCCATGAGAGCCCCCTTATGTTAGATCATTTAACATGAGTTGACAACAATTTACGCTCACACCTTTTTTGTTGTTTGACACCATTATCCCATTTTAATTTTTCACAAATAAATGCAAAGCATAGTATCACAGAGCAAGTGTACACTACCAAAAATGTAATGTCACTGTCGTGTACTTCAATGTATAATGTACTCTTGCTATTGTGTCAACCAACTGTCATCAAATCCATAGATTCAGGGCTCTTATTGGCTGCTTTATTATTCAGTGCATTTGATTGATTATTTAATAACTTTTCTTATTAATAACTTAATAACAATTCTGTAATGAAGGAAATAAATACATGCCACGTATTATCATTTTTTTATTTTCATTTTTTATTCTATTACACTAATTTAGGAATGTGCCTTTAGATCAAATGTTTTTTAAGATCATTGGAAACGTTTCAGTCAAGTGACCCTAAACGTGCAAAAAACAATCAAAACAACTTATTGTTAACTTGACTGCTAAGTTCATTGCACAAATAGCCCCACATAATAAAGTGCAAGACAATGAATGATTAGCTACTACTAGCCTTACTATAAATTAGCATGTTTTTTTTTTTTTTATGTAGTAATTATATTTTTTGGTGCATTGATTACTATAGTAAAACCATGGTTACTTTTCAAAGGGGTAGCCTCACTATGGGTCTGACCGCAGGCAAACCAATATTTAAGACAACAGGGCTTCTTACATTTTTTTAGGGAAAAAAAATAAGAGCCTGTGAGCCATGAAACCAGCCCATCTGGAGGAAGAAGTCCTATTCAAGCGATAAAACTAGCACCACAGTGGACTGCACCAGTCTACCTGATAACATCAAGGAAAACAGCAATGCACAATAACAGGAGGATGAGGTGGGGGGATTCTGTCTAAAGGTCTCCCCTGCACCATTCACTGCTGTACTCCCAACCAACCTCTGCTGCTGTGTTTTCCACCTGTGGAGTGATAACTCTCAGTGATCTATGAAGCACAACGGATACATACGGATCATCTCCAACGGTCCATTTCAGGAAACAAACAGCTCCTTTCCTGCCCTTTTAAAATGAAACAGAGGTCAGACTGCTGCTTAAAGGTCCTACCTCCACTTTTCAATGCTAGAGTACCTTCTACAGCCAATATCCTATATATGAAATGAAACTTGACATTGCTTGTCATCATCTGTCGGCACAGCAACATCATCCCGTTGGCGATACAGAGAGCCGCATCGTGGCACAAAAGATTATTACAACAATTATCAGGCTTTTTTCAACAACAGCAGATATAAAAACTCTTCCAAAAGATTGCAGACTGCCTATAACACGTTCACTTTTAACCAAAGAACCTGCATCTTTAACATGGAATTGTTATGTAGGAGTATGGTACGTCAGAGTACTACATTAATGCATTGCTAATTTTATAGACGTTATATATACATGTAGCGTCTCCACGTATTAATCATACTTTCACTGTAATTGTTGAGGATCTAATGATTTGTGTCTTAACATTATTGAAGCTGTTTCCTATGTTATACGTTCCTCCCTGCCACTGGCCACCCACATATCCTGCAAGCTGTTTGGTCATTTGTCTCCTGCTCACCTGCTAGAGGCCAGGAAATATTTGTTCTGTTAAAAACACTGTACAGTACAGTGGAAGTTAATCAAGTTGGTAAAGTTATAAAGCAAATGCAATCTGAGTCAGACATTTCTATTTTTTACACTGGAATTTTAACCCAGGGGTCTATGATTTGATATGATTGCATCTAATCTGACGCTATTAAAGTTGACTTATTTATACCCCAAGTACAGTGGAAATGATATGCTACACTGTAAAAAAAAATTCTGGGTGAAACGATGAAACATGTCATTTTACAGGGAGGGAAAACTATTATTTTACAGTTTATTTCTGCCAGAAAATGTAATTGTTTTACGGGACTTTTTTTACAGTGTAGGGTTGAAAAAGAAAATTTAATTTGTACATGTTTTTGGTGTTTTAGACCACAATTATTAATTAGTATGGTGTAAGGCCTCCATTGGCAGCCAATATACAGTAGCTTCAAATTGTCTTAGATGACATACAAGTCCGGCATAGGCGACAAAGGGATTTTGTGCCATTCCTCTTGCAGAACAGCAGCCAGTTCACAATGATGGAAAGAGTTTCTCCTCTATAACACCCCTAAAGTGGCTCAATAATATACAGATATATGACTGTGCAGGTCATGGGAGATGTTTAACTTGTTTGTTGGAGCTGACACCATATTCATGGTACAAGCCTCCTTGGGGGTCTCCACATTATAACTCTTCCAGATGTGGGACAGAAAGTGAAGGTGTACTCATTAGAGAACAGTTTGTGTTTATGTTTCACAGTTTTGTGTGTTCAATCATGTTTAACCAGTAGATTATACTGTTTGGGTTTTCAGCGGTGGTCACAAATGTGCCAGAGAGATGCGCACCAACAATTCGCCCTTTTGAAAACTGCTACACTGCGTTGCTCCCATTATGTTGTATGGATTGCAAAATTTGTACAATATGTACAGCTGTGCTTTTGCTGTCCTAATTCAGCCTTCACACTATTATGATCTTACTGATGGAATGTGAAATCAGTAAAGATTAGCCAACAGGTTGTGCATAATGTATATGAGTGTGTTAAGCTTCCAATATTACAGAATGTCGGCCAGTGTTTCAGTTTTATACCTCTGTATATCTCAATTACGTAATGCAGCAAAGCAATCGTTTGTATTATGAGTTTAGAGTGGGGTATATCTGGGGTCTGTGATGCGCAAGGTCTACTGTAATCCATCCTTGTAATAAAAGTTTGAAATGTGGACCAACAAACTTTATAGCACAATGAATTGTCTGAACAGAATCTATATATAACATTTACGGATGGTCCTCCATGCGTTACTCCAAATATTTTTTTTATATTGAATAAATGCTCTCTGACCTCTCGATGCGCAAATATGTGCATTCAAAAAGTGTGCGCAGGTTGACAGGTATCAGCGTAAATTGCTGCCCCCATTGACGAATGCAGGTGCTCTGTCAAGTCAAGATAGAACTTTTCTTATCAAGATTAAAAGCTAAACCTGTAAAGTGCATACTGAACAAACTCATTTGCTCTTTCAGTGAGTTCTGGCTATTGAACGATTTCCTTTGCCAGAAAAGAGGCTATTGTATCTCCCTATAGGTAATTACGGTACATTCTAATGTAAATTACATTCGAGTCTGTACGTTTTCATATGAATAGGTTAAAGGAAAGCAGATCAGACTGTCTTGAATTATGTGGTAACCAGTTCTTTTTAATGGTAGCTCATAATTTCACAGATCAATGGGCATTACCTACAGCAGTAAAAGAGGGACGATTTTGTATGCAGGCCAAATTCAATATTTTCCACCTATTGTTGAACAAGGACAAAGCCATTAGAATAGTGCAATTAATGGTATTTTTTTCAAGAGCTAGCCATTTATGTTGTGCAGACAATGCAGTAATAAGATTATAAAGCTTGGAAGAAAATACAAAGACAAACATACCTTTTAATGTTCAAAGCAACTTACAAGTAAAGAAAAACACACGCGACTGATCTTTCAAGAGCCAACAATATGTGACTCTGCTTATGAAAAACCAGCTGAAGTCATTTTTAAGATATACTGTTGTCTACATAGAATCATAGTGTATAGTACATTCTGTATAAATATTATTATTATTATTATTTATACAGAATGTACTATGTAGGATGATTTTATATGATTAGCAAAAACTGTATTTTACAGAATTGTATGTTTTTTGTTTTTTTACAGATTTTTCATGTAATTTTTAAAATAGGTGAAAAAAACGTAATATTTATTAATAAGAAATATTTGCTTTTTTACAGTGGAAAAACGGTTATTTTACAGTTTATTTCTGCCACCCCATGTGCCTTTTTTATGGGATTTTTTTCAAAACGTCAAATCACCGCAAAAGACAGCAAATAAAAAAATGTTTTTTTGCGGTTTATTTCTGACAGAAAATGACAATTGTTTTTACAGTGTACAGTATATGCATGAAGCTTCCAGCATTACAGTAATGCTGTATATCTCAATTACATAATACAGCAAAGCAATCGTTTGCATTATGCGCTTATAGTGGGGTATATCTATTATTATTATTATTATTATTATTATTATTATATAATTATTTGTACTATTTTTATAGTGTGTATGTATTTGTTTTGATGCTACAGAAAAGCTACAAGAGTGTCTAACCCTAACATGCAGTTGAATTCTGAGTAAGTAGAAGCTTAATTGTAATGGCTGGCTCTCCAGCCAGCATGGCATTACAATAATTCAGTCTTAAGATGGCAAGAGCCTGGACCAGGAGATAATTTCCCTAACATTGTAAAGCACAAATCTGCGTGAGCAGGTGGTTGTTGAGAGTCTGTAAAGCTTAGCATCAAAACCAGCCCCAGGTTCCTGGCTGACCTAGCTGGTGTTAGAGTTGTTGAGTCCAGCTGTAAAGTGAAGTTGTGGTTGACTGATGGGTTGGCTGGGTTGATGAGGAGTTCTGTCTTTGCAAGGTTGAGCTGAAGGTGGAGTTTCTTCATCCTGTCCAAGATGTCTAAGGGGCAGGCAAGACGCGTGCTGAGATCATGGGGTCCTCAAGCTGGAATGACAGGTGGAGCTGCATATCGCCTTCAAACCAGTGTTAGGAGAAGCCGCGGGCCTTTATGATTGAGCCTGTAGAGATTTGGTAGGCTATGCCCATAAGGTAAGTGCAGTTCCTGTGATGCAAAGTTCAGAGAAGGTTGCACAGGAGGATCTTGTGATTTGTCATGTACAAAACAGAGGTAAGATGACTTTTTGTAGGAAGCGTTGCTCTCATCAGCCGCAGGGTTTGAGTAGCAGACAGAAGGACAGTCTCAATGGAAGTTCACTTTTGAAGCTAGATGTCATCAAGGAGGGATTTGATTGAAAACAAGCTTGTCACACGAAAATAACAAAATTCAGATCTCGCAAAAATCACACAAATACTGTAGCAAACAATGTAATCAAACACAGAGGAAAGTAATGTGGTTGTTGTCGTACAGAACGGGAAAAAATCATACAAACATGGAGGAAACAGGGTGCGATCGGGCACACGTAGGCAGCAGTTTGATGTAATTTTTATGTTTTTTTGGCTCACCATCTTCTTGTGCTCTATGATATTTTATTGGTTGATCCTCCTTGCTGCCCTTTCACCTGTCCACGCAGGTTTCAAACCAGTTTTATTTTTTGTGCCATCTGGTTATCTTTTTTGTATAAAAAAGGGCTTGGACATTCTGCTATAAATAACCCTCACCCTCCATTTAATGAAAGAAAGTCTGGGAATACTGGGTTCTAAAGACCCAAAAAAAGAATTTTTAGGTGAATTTTTCTTTTAAGATTAAATGAAGGTTGAATAGTGGAGTTGCACAAGCCCAACATGTGGTAAAAAATGAAGTAGCTGAAATGCGTTGATGATGTGTGAGAGTGGTGAGAATGTTAAAGAGATTGTAAAGACGTATAGATCCTCAAGTCTCTCAGTCTAAGCAAATTCTTCCTCATAAGGCCTGTGGAGTCATATGTTAGGCGGGAGGTTTCGGCTCTAAAAATGAAGCCAACTGCAGCATCCTTCACAAGCTGACACTCCGGGGGCAGAGACAATGAAACTGATGTGTCATTATGTCACTGCTCAAATTCACTCAGGCGGAATATGTGTGGGAGTATTGTTTTGTTATCACGTTACAAGGAAGTCACATGATACTTTTAATAAGAAAGCAGTTTGAAGAAAATAATCCTATTAACATGGTCTCTATCCTCAAGACACAACGGAATGATGTTGAACTCCGCATGGCAGAATAGGCAGGATCCACTGGTATCGTTTTTTGCCCCAACCATCTTGTCAACATGTGTTTATGTGTCCTGAAGGGAGTTATGCAAAATTCTATCAATTCAATTAACCATTGCCTCAAAATACAACAAACAAACGTAAAAAATGTAATCATGTGAAGAAATGGTGCATACCAGCCGCTGCAGCTCAGTGACTTAAGACTCGGTAAACATCATTTTGTCTAGCCAAAGGGTTAACCAGAATATTCAAACTGACTTTAAACCACAAAATTAAGGGTTGAGAACAGAAGAAATGCTTATTGATCAAGCAGTCTGCCACGATTCTTTAGATTTGTTTTTTGGAGTATATTTTAAGCCAGAGTCTTGGACGTGGGAATCCATCACTATTGGCAGGTGATGTTGATGATCCAAGAAAGCGTGGCAGTTTTATAGACACATTTTAAGTGGGCTGTCTGGACCTCTTTAAAGCCACATCACTCAATCACTGCAATAGAATTAGGCCACATATGCGTCCGTAATGGACACAAGCAACCGGAGCCAGAGGTGCCCGCCATGCTTCATTTTATCATTGAGAAGAATGTACCATTATATCGGAACTACTTTGTAATATCACACAGGGTCGTGAATATGCATATTAATACACAGAGCATGCATAAATCACTGAAACAAATCTTACAGCACTTATCTATGATATACAAATAGCTATTCTTTACTGTCTAGACGACACAGTGTTTCCATATTCTAAAGGAATCAATGTAATTACATTGAAATGCTCTGTTTACTTAGCTCGGTTCTGTCGATATGTACGTATTAGAGGTTACAGTAAAAACAGCTTTTATTTCACAGAGGAGCAGTGCTCTCATTTCCATAATTGCTGAACCTGGCTGCTGCCAGGTATATTCACCTCATACTCCCTCTTGCATTGCCCTGCTATTTAATCCTGAGGCCCTGTCAAGCGAGACTGATGAATCTTGTCAACGCGAGAAAAGCTCTAGATTGGACTAGTCCAGCAATTTACTATAAGTACTCAAATTGAGATCGAAATGCGGTCTGGCTTCTGCAGAAGGATGTTGTTCTAATAAAATGTTTTTCTACTCAATGAGTGTGCACGTGCTTAATTGCCTTTTTGAGCTAATTTACGGATTTTGCGTAATAGTATTGCAATCATAGTTTGAGTGCAAAACAGTTTAATATGTGTCACTGGATCACAAAACCAGTTTTAAGTAGCACAAGAACATTTGTAAAAAGCCAAAAATACATACAAAATTATACATTTTTCTTTTATGCTAAAAATCATTAGGATATTAAGTAAAGATCATGTTTCATGAAAATGTTTTGTACATTTCCTACCGTAAATATATCGGCTTTATTTTTATGAGTGGGTGCTGCAAAATCGCGATCAAAAATGGCTAAAAAACACGCCTACAAACTTCACTCGCTGCTGTCACTCTTTGGGAATTACTCACTCAAGTTTGGTATCTATGGAAAGCTTAGAATTTCATTACAGCGGTAGACCAAAAGAGAGCTTTTAAACAAACCAGTGTCTTCCTAGCAGCGCCCTGCTACAGCGCCTCTCATAACTTTAAAAGCGATTTCTCAATATTTGGATTCTTTGGCACCCTCAGATTCCAGAGTTTTATAAAGTTGTATCTTAGTCAAATTTTGTCCTATCCTAACAAACCATATATCAATTGAAAGCTTATGATCTTAAGTAGGCTTTTTACATCTTTTAAATGGGGTATCGGTTGTCAAGATAATTTTACAAATTGACGATAAACAACTGTACTTTTGCACATCTGTGCTTTTAAGTTAAGGTTTTACCATATTGATGGCACAGATGTCAACATTTGGAGGTTCAAATACCTATGTGAGGTCACTCAAGGTTTATAAAGCATTATTTATTTATTAGTCAGTTTTTCAAGTGCTCAGGATTCTCACATCCATAATGGTTCATATTCCTCCTGAATGGACACATGAAAATAAAAAAGTAACTATTTCATGTTCTATAAAGATTCATCCCTTCCATCCCATCCATTTGTTGGGTACTATTGCTTCTGGTTTGTGCATTTTAATTCTACAAAGTATGTAGTGTTTCAAAAACTGTCCTTTTTGCCACATCCGTAACGTACATGTATTTCCTCTCTGAATTTTTAAATAGACAACTCATGTGTAGACTGATATATTTCTGATGCTTAGAAACTATATCAACGTAAAACGTAAACAGATGGTTCAGTATATTGGTAACAAATACATTCTCTGAGCGTTTATGTGTCACATCCATAACACAAAATGTCACATGCATAACGCTAGAATTGTCCAATTGCAGTACCTGGTAAAACATTATTTTTGCCATTAAAAGTAAAAACCCATGACAGCTACTATTGAACAACTAACATCATTCCGCAGTTTAATGACCACGTCCTGGAAACCTCGCGACATGATTTTAAATATGTAATTGTCAGCTGAAATATGTCATATGAAAGAAAGTCTGTAAATTAAAATGCCTCATTACTGCATAACCCACATTTGTTTTTAACATCGCAAGCCAAAATCCATGTGCTGTTAGGTCTTAATATGTTGACAGTTAAATCCCTCAAGCTTTTCAAACTTTGCTCCGGTGTTTCGGATCTATCCATTACCCTGACACCTCATTTCTTTCTGCGAGTGACCTAGAAAGTGGAGAAAGCGGGTATGCATACAGAGCTGCTGTGCTTTCAGGATCGTACCACCTGTGTGATGTGGCTAACCTCTCCACTGCAAGGCCACGGTGTTTAGTGGCTGCCTTGGTTATTGATGAGAGTCAAATCCTATCTGAATCTCTGAGCCACGCTTCTCTTTGTAACTGGGACAAATGGTGGTGAAGCGAGAGCGCTCAAGAAACAATAGGAAAAATTATTTGGATGGATTAAGTAGGAAAACGTATTGAAAAGATAAAAGGATGGTGGGAAAGTGAATTAGGAGGAGAAGGCTATTAAAGACAGTAACCATTAACAGTAGCAGCGTACACTATTTATCATGAAACACACATCAATGAGTGCATTTACATGCGCAATCTTATACCGAGCCAGTTTAATGAGCTGACAGTGTGTAAGGTCATGGAAATGGCACAAATGGTTTCATGCACCGGGGGAAATTGGTTGGCATAGCCTACCTGGAATGTGCCTGTTATCCTGATTTTGTTCTGCGTGCATGTCTATTTATTACATTTTTGATATGCATGTTGTTTTTTAGCAGTTTATTTTGTTATTATTCAGAAATAAGAATTTTACAAGGTGGCTAATTTGTATGATTTCGTACAATGTGAATCTTACAAAAACATGCGATTATTAGGCAAAATAAATACTGAAGCCCCCTTTCTAACCCCACCCCTAAACCTAACGTCCTCAGACGTGGGCTTTAGGCAAGCCATGCTTTTATCTGTGAGGTTTCATATTAGTGATAGCAGCCTCGGGACGCACAGCGTGTGTGGTGATCTGATGTTCAACCTGTTCAGCCAGAGACATTACAGGGAACAGCTGTGGACTAGACCTTTAACCTTCATCTTAGAGAAACAAACTCTCATCACCACCTCATCCAAAGACCTGAGGGTTGCTGGGTGGTCTTGATATAAAGACTGCTGCCAACGTGGCATTCTCCGAGATTGCCTCTTTATAACAACTTCCATTAATAATTACACCAAATGAAGTTGCTTTATAATTTAGATTATTTCTATAAACTTTTACTTGCACATCAACTTGATGATCACAATCAAAAATCAGCTTATTCTGAAATATAAACACAAGAAAATGTTTAAATGATCAAGTCGCTCTCTTTAGAGCTTTGTATAGCCACATTCTGTGTACATCAATATATACACTTAGGGACTAAAGTTTGGAATAATGTACCAATTTTGCAGTTTCTATAAAAATAAAAACAATTAAAAAAATTCACGAAGTGCCATTCAGTTGATCACAGTGTATAGGCAGAATATTACTGATGTAAAAACAGCAAAGTCAGTTTTTATCAAATCTAGGTACCATTTCCAACATCCATCACTCCAACACTGTCTCCTTGAGTAATTGCGGTAAACTGCTTATTTGGTCCTAAAAAATCACTTGCCGTTAAATAAAACACAGTTATATATATACAGCATTGTGCTTGCTTTTTAAAATGCAATAGATTGGTATGTCATAAAGTCTATATTACTGTAGCTCAAAAAAATAAAAAACAAAACAGCTTTCTCTGGAAATGTATCTGTCATTCATTGTTTTAGAAACTAAGCCTATGCAGCACTTGACAAAAATAAAAAGATTTCATACAAGAAATGTAAGAGTGGGCATAGAAACACTGACATTGTGCAACAGATGATTCAAAAAATATATAGTTTTTGTGGCTTAGCTAGACTCTAGGTGCATGAGAAGTGCCTGACAAGCCATATCTACCAGATTAGCAAAATCTGTACGTTACTCCAAACTCTTGGCCTCAAGTGTAATTTTTGAGGTTTATCAGCCCCCATAGCTCATCTGTATTGGAATGTTGTTTTCCTAAATACAAGCATAGCGGTAGAGGTGAGAAAGTGTCCTACTGTACATTATCTGTAAGATGTCATAATCAGCAAGTATGTTCTCAATGCTGCTTCTCCTTCACTCACGTCAGTGATTATATAACATTAATCATCTGCAGAGGAGAGATTTCAAATGTGAACTAGACCATATAAATCAATATGAGAATATGAGGGGAGGCATATTATATGACCTCTCTAGGAGGCCATCTGGTGTGCTTCAGACCTGAGAGTTGCACAGTAATGTAAGATATATAACAAGCACGTATGTTAAATGTCAGTTACACAAATTTTATAGCACTTCACATATAAGCAAAACAGCGAGTCGACAGATTAGTCAACAGAGTGCTTTGCCATATGTGTACAGTAATGATATTTCAACAACAACAACTCAGATTAAGAGTGTAAAGTAGATTGTGGATGTGAAGTTATAATGCGCGCACATTATCGATCGATGCAAGGCATCTTTGTTGGCACAGAGCCAATAAAAGGAGGCACATGTGTGACATGTGTTTTCCAATATCTGCGAGATGAATCCGAGCACCTCAAGGGCATAACCAGCATTTCTTCATAACAGAGACACTGAGGGGATATGATGGCACTATTACCTTGCCAGCCTGGTTTCTCCACTCTGAGAAGTCAATATGATAGAATATAATTTCTCTAGCTATATTTGAGCAATGTCATGTGACTACCATTTGCCAGCATAAGTTTGAATTAAAGAAAATACTACACCATGCAGTAAGCAATTTTTATATAATTTGAAACGTGAAGAATTGGTTTTGTTTTATGTTTTCAAATACATAAAATCAACCCAAACGACATATGTGTGATAAATCTGACTTTTGATATTTTGTGCAACAAAATAAATAGAATAAAAAAGATCATCAGCACCCGATGGCAGCAAGACATTCCCATCAAAATGACAACCTGTCCAAATACCTTCCTCAGGCTGGATGGTCGGCCGCAAAGCCCTTCATTAGATGTCCGACAACTTAATTATTAGAATTCGAATTGTAGCTTGACATTTTAACTGCTTTGAAAGACTTTTTTCAAACATTATTGTACCAAAAGCCTTTGAGCTTTTGAAAGAATCATTATAAAGGATAAAAAGGATATGCAGGGAGAAAAATTCATCTCAAGTAAATGCACTTGTTTTTTTCCCAAAACATTATCTGCGTGGATACATATGATAATCTTGGGGCCGGCGACACAAATATAGCACCGCAGATGATATCACAATGTTAACCCTTAAAAACAATCAATGTAATTAAATGTTTAACATAATACAAAAATGCAGCAACTACAAATAAGGTGTACACCTTAATTTTATTAAGTTTAAATGTTTACGGTCATGGAACTCTTATTTTTTTGCAAGATCTTAAAAACCTTTTGACCTGAATGTTATAATAATAATGAAAATATTGAAGCAACAGTAGCCAATATGAGCCCAAAATAGATCTTTTTCAGTACTGTTTAAAATCATCCGATTGTGGGACCGCAAGAAGCTGGATGATAAAATGGCAAAAGTAAATTCTACTAAAGATGCTAAAATATGTCAGTATTTTGCTTGTTTAGTGCCATGCACCCCAGGGTCAGTGTAAATCTGTGCCGTGACCCTGTAACATTTCCAAAGTGTATGGGATCAAAATAAGTTCACAGCTTTGAGAAAAGTGCAAATGTCAATCAGAATTGCATTGTAAATATGTTCACAAACCAGACAACTTTTAAGCAGATTTCTTTTGTCACTCTGATCCACGACACTAATAAGGCACCGGCTCAGAATGAATATTGATAATGACTTTACTTGTCAACCATGGCCTCCCTATACCAGTCTCCAATGGCCTCCAGGTACCTGCAGTCAAACTTGACAAATGGTGTTGCTTGGCCATGCATCAGCAAGCCTAAGGCTAACTGACTTATCACCTTGCTTTCCCAAACAATCACTTTTAGGGACGCTTGGTCCCCGCACAAGCTTTACTCACCATTTTACCTTTCACACCGGCGAAGTTGAAGTGACTTCAGTGTCAACACCATATTACCGGTATAACAGACGATTTTACAGAAGGCTGACACCTGTGGTTGTGTAGCACAACATTCTAGAGTTCTGGACTTTCTTTTCTTTGCAAGGCATGTAGTTTATTATTTTTCTGAGATACAATCTGTTTACTGTAAGTTATTAAAACATCTTTGTGGTGGAAGCTTTCATTTCCTATTGAAGAGATAGTTCACCCAAAAGTGAAAAATCTCTCACCATCTCAACCCCCCCCCTGTCATTTCAAACCTGTATGACTTTCTGCAGAACACAAAAGAAGATATTTAGAAAAATGTTGGTAACCGAACAACGGTTCTGTGTCCATACAATAGAAGTAAATGGGTACCGCTGTTATTCAGTGGTTTGAACCAACTGATGATTAAATTACTTAACTAAAACAACAACTTTATAGGATAAATGCCCACAAAGCATTTGGTTACACAAATGTGCAGTCGGTGACCATAATAAAAATAAAACGGGAAGGTTGACGGTTTGCGAGAAACCCAATGGCAAAATTCAACTTGAGGAAGTGTAATGGCCCTTGGCAAAATTTTTGTACTTTTCTTATCTGTAAACTGGAATGTGGAAATGTTCCATTCACATGACTTATGACACACCTCTGACTACTATTCGGCTCACTTCCCAGTCCCACTGAATAACAGGTCAATTAAAAGACGGGATTTTGCAGTTTGAGCTTTTCCAGTCTAACAAACTCAAGCCTGTGTGTCTTACAACCCTCTTTTAGATCACTCTGGATCACTTGTTTTAATATTATTTTGGAAGTGTGTGTATTCAGGAATAGATTTCACTTTACTTTCTGTTTCATTTTGACAGCAAATGCCTGCTTCATCTACATACAACAAATACATATTTGTTAGATCAGCAACACAACCTCTTAATTCTCTTTGAACAGGCATATGTGATTCAATAGTAATGCTTTTTTTTAGAGAACTGGCTATGATTTCAGAAATATCATCTCAGCCTCAGGTAAAAACAAATTCTTGTACATTTTAATGCAGGTGGCTGGGCTATTTGCATAACAGAGAATGCTGAATGACTGTGTGCATGAGTAACGTCACATGATCTAACCAGTGATTGTAAATGCACAAAATACATTTTAAAATACTATTTTTACAAAATTGTTCAGTATTATTGAAAACATAACAGTTATGCATTAATCAGAATGGAGTGCCTCAGAGATGACGTGTTTTGTAGCGCCGCTCTGGTTCTCTCGACTGAAAGCATATGAATTTTGTCTATCAAAATAAAATTACCAGATTAACACAATATTTGCTATTTTCGAAGCCTAAACATAAGCGGCAGAAGTAAAAAGCTATCAAAAGGCTAAACAGACTACACTATGGTCGCTCAATATCAACGTCACCTCCACCAAGCCTCCGACAACTTTCACAAACTTTATTAAAAACCTGGTATGTAATTTCCTGGTTAAGTATATACTCCGTGAATGAATTCCCAAACAATTTGTGCCCATGTTGCATTATTTGTGAGATTTATATGCGCAATGACGTCTAATGTCTCCGCCAAAGAAAGTAGTCGCTTTTAGCAACCATCATTTTAAAGACACAATAAAGGTTTAAAAAAATCACAAGTGGGTTATAACTGATGTGTTTTATGTAAAAGATTAAAACGTAAAAATATTTAGAGGTTTTGTTAACCACAGACTTGATTTTAGACGATTTACCAACAACCCATTCAAAAAACCCATAGGGCGATGGAACCGGAAGTCTTAAAATGGCCACTCGCTTCTGGGGTTTGCATACAACAATACGTCATCTCTGAGGCACTCAATTGGTTTGTGCCATTATGTCCACTTTTGTTTGCCATTGTGTTTTCCGAACAAAGACATCCAATTTAATGCCTCAAGATTGTAGCGTTTTAATCCCTGTTTGCCTGCTGTCAAAGTAACTTTTTCATTGTGCATTACTGTTTTATAGAGGAAACAACTGTTTACCAGGAGTCTGAGACAGCATTTGCTCCCTAGCTGTCATTTGCAACAGTAAAAGACATTGAATTCGTCGATGTGCACTTTTAAAAGGATAAACAGATTATGCCACTCTCACTAAACTCAAAAATGGACCAGCTGTATTATCAGTCACTGTCATTTTCTTACATTATATTAAGAAAATAAAACATAATTTTTACTCACATTTTGAGTTTATAACAAAGATTTGATTTGAGAATATATTCAAAACATAAAAGCAACTTTTCTTATTATACATTTATAGAGAAGAATACTCTGAGAGTTTACTTCATGAGCATTTCACCGCTTAGTTTGAGTGAAGCTACTGTCAAACATGCACTTAAAAGGTCCGGTTAACTTACATGAACTATGACACACCCACAAGAATAAACTATAGTATATTATATTACTTTATTAAAGTAAATGTACTAGTATAATAAAAAATATGAAATTTAAATAGGTGTAAAAAAAAGACATGCCGGTTTATATTAACAGTTGTGCATTACGCCATATTTGTTATGGATTATATTTCGTAAGGTTCAAAAACACTGTATCTAGGTGTCTTACGATAGTTAATGAGTAAATGCTATTACTGATGTATTTTTCACGTGGGCAAAAATATTACTATTGTATCGTAAAAAACACTGAATCCAGAAAAATTTTAATGAAAAAAGTTACAGTATGACATCTATTCCATAAGAAGAAACCTAATGATGCCTGCACATATTATTCTGTAGTTGTCTATTAATATATTATATTTTGGATTATTCTATAACTGCCATACCCTGCAGTGATCCTTCGCCTTTTAAATTAATGTACTATTAAAATACTTTCATCTCCTTATTTATCCTAATAAAAGGTGTTTGTGTAGCATTATCAACATACTCTCAATGGGCTCATTGTACACACGCTTAGTGAATAGGAAGGTTTGATTTGTGAACTCTCTCTCTCTGTCTCTCTCCCCTGTGGTCAGGTGAAGATGACCAGCCAGCATTTAGCCTATAGCTTCAGCTTTCTCTTATGGATATGGAGTCTTGTGAGGCCAGGTGCGTTTCAATATTAGCTGGGGGTAGCAGTGAGGGTAAATTGGTTCAGGAGCTTCATGCATGAGACAGAGTAGCTTCCATTTCTGCCAGAGTCAGGCTAAGATTTGCCCTACAGTTGAACAACATCTGCATTCCCCCACAGTATAGAAGACAAATAGATTTGATATTTTCCAGTCTGTCAGTAGTGTGACAGAACACTATAAAACAAAATAAAACCACAGAATCCACAGGATTTCAAGGGCTGTGTTTTGTTCCTGCCCCAATTACAAGAATCAATATATCGTGAACACGAATTTGGACACTCCAACATTGAAGACTCAATTACCTGTGACATGATCATGAGGTTAAGATTACAACATAAGTGCTTACTTGGATGAAGTTTATTTTGGTATGGTCGCTGTTGCTCACTTTCTAAAAGAATTGCTTTTGTCATTGAGAAATAGTTTATATAGCTGAAATCTATTATTCTATAGCACTTTTGTGTGTCTGATGTGTGATAAGTTGTGTTTTTTCCTGTTAATTGGTTGATTCTCAGCTGCGAAAAAGCAGTGCATCTTGCCTGGAGCTCCTAGTTCGACCACAGTTTGTGGCAGTATTTGAGTCTGGACCCCGAGTTAGTTGAACTTTTGCTTTGTATGTGGGTTGACTGTTTCATTTGTCAGATTCCCTTTATCCTAAAGGCTTGTACACACCAGGACGATAATCGTGCACCCTTATCGCTTATTTCGAGACGTATTCCGACGTTCATACCCAAGCAATTTTCACTGGCGATGAGTCGAGTCAACGTGCAAATTCACTTCCTGACATTATATGGCGTTAATGACATTAATGAATAACAGAAATACCCCGGTACACAAGGTGGCGCTGCGTAACTATGACATTTGTTGTTGTATTTATTAATGTGTGCTCGGCAACACCGTTTTGTGCTTGTGCGCCACCAAATCGTGTTTTACTGTAACTTCAGCAGCTCTAGGCACATGGTCGGCCAGTTTTGAACGTGGCACGTCAAACCAAAAAAGCGATTTAAGACCATTAAAAAATTATGCGTTTACGCTTGCCGTTTTGCACGTCAGTGTGAACACTTTGTTTAGTCACGAGGCGTTAAACGTCAGCGATAAATGCGCGTTATTATTGGCCCGGTGTGTACAAGCCTTAAGTCTGGTAAATATGATGTTAGAATAGTACAATGCAGATACATCTACAGCGCCAAGGTTGTTTTGTGATTTGGCCAAGTAGGGCTATTCAACTCCAGTCCTGCGGGGCAAACCCCTGTGTAGTTTAGCTCCAGCCAAGTCAAACACACCAGCCTGTAATTTTCAAGTAATCCCTTCAAGTAAAGATCATGATTAGATGGTTCAGGTGTGTTTGTTCAAGGCTGGAGCTAAACTCAGAGAATTCCCTGCAGGACTGGAGTTGAATGGCCCTGTTCTACTTGGCAAAATCAAAAATAACAACCTTGGCCTGCAGAAATACCTGGGCTTCTTTAATAAATTCTTACAAAAAAAAGTATACATTAAGTTTATTTGGCATATACATTTTTATTAAGTAAAGTTCATTTATAAGAACTTATATGTACAGTTTATTTTATTTAGTAAGTTGAACTAATATCCATGTTCTAGTAGCATATATGAACTGTACTATACTTGGGACAAATCTGACATGTTTTTAAGTCTATAAAAGCATAATTTGGGTTAAACTGTTGAGTATACAAGTATTTACAGACAAGTATTTAATAGGCTACTCAATTCAAAAAGTTAACAAAAACTACAAGAATATTTAGAATATTAGACTAGAAGTACATAAAAAGTAGACTGAAAGTCTTGGTGCTAGTTTATAAAAAGTGTACTAAAAGCACACTTGAATGAACTTTGTAAGAATAATTTGTGAGAATCTCTTTAATACCAGTCTACCTGTTAAAGCGCTCACAAAAATAACTCAAGGAAAATTAGAAGCGTAGCAGGCTAAAAAAATTATTGCTACAAAACCCAGGGCTAAACGTTACTTGCAACATTCCCTTTTCAAAAGAGAAAATGGAAGAAAAACTATATCTACCACCACAACCCTTCCACTTTTTCATTTTCACATATAATCTAAAGGCTAAAAACACTAGAGATATTATAACATTAGCCTAGTCTCTCATTAGGTTGTGGAGCTGTTGAAGTGTTGGACATTTTCATTCTCGGCTTTAGCTCAGCTGTAGAGTACAGTCGGAGCCCATGGGAGAACACACTGCGAACAGGCTGAGCACAGTGTCGAGAATGAGCAATGATGTAAGCGCTCAGCCCGAAAAGAGCAATATCACACCGGAAAGCATGTGTTTCCTTGCCCCCAAGATAAACAGAACTCATTATATATGGGCTTTGATGTATTACATACATGGTAAAATGTGCATCGCTGTATTCTTTACATTTGCATTCAGACGCCATATTGTTTCTTTTTCCTAAGGTGACATGTTTTTTTTAATACGCGGTAATGTTGAAACACAGGGGATGCATTCATTGAAGATTTGTTATAGATTTGATCATTGTAAGCAAAGGTAGGTAAAGAGTGTGAAGTTAAAGATAGAAGAAAAGACAAAAAAGGGTTATGAATATTTGCAGAGAGACCCAGTATTGGGATTTTGGTCACATAAGTAAACCTGACTTGAACACTTTAAGGTCCATGTGGGTCTTAATAACAATTCAATTCATATATGGTCTACACTGAAAGCCAGTGGAAGCATGGCTGAAACAAAATGACCTGCAGGCCTAACCTTTCATTGCCTGACCAAAAAAAAAAAGATTTAGTATGTAGGCCACACAAAAAGAATAGGAGAGTGCCTTTTGCTTTCTTTAGTTGTTACTTTTTTAAATACTGCAATCTATTGCATCTATTTTGGGGATGAAATGATAATCAGGGTTAGCATTTAATACAGAATAACAAATCAGTGTTGTATAAATTTGTGTGTTCTAACTTCTAAAGTCCTGTTACTTACTTTGCAGTCTACATTTCCCAATAAATCAAACACACATTGAAAAAGTACCCAGTCCTATTGTTGTATGCAACATGCTGGTTTATTTAAATGAGTGTTTTTACATATTTTTGCTGAGTTTTTACATCCCTTAATGTGTTTAAATCGCTGATTTGCACAAAACAAAGTTTAATTTCAACAAAAGTACAATGAGGTCATGCCGAAACGTAGGAGAACATTAGCAAAAGCATATTTCAATTTTCTTAAATTGAGAATATATAAATTAAAAAATGCTTTTAATGTGCTGTGTATGCACATTAAGCATTCATTTTGATTTGGGAAGTTATAAAGAGCGGATTATAATATGCATTGACAAGCCATGAATGCTTTTAGATGTGAGAGAAATAAATCCTTTGACAGGTTTGATAGGATATTTCTTTTACACATAGTTATATAACAGCCTAGCAGTTACAGTGCATCTCAAAAGTTTACACACTCCTTACAGAATCTGGAAAAAAGCTGAAAACTTTGGAAAATAAGAGGAATTTTGAAAATAAAGAAATAAGGAATAATAACAGAATTTCTAAAAATAGCCCAGTGCAAAGGTTTACACGCCCCTGATTCTTAATACTGTATAATGTTACCTGAACAATCAATGACAGGTTTTATGTTTTGTCATAGTTGTTTAAGGGTTTCTTGTTTGTCCTTTTTCAGCATTTCTGGATATTTGACTCATGTCTTTTATTTCCCAGATTCTGCAAGGGGTGTGTAAACTTTTGAGATGCACTGTATGTAGTATAAGTGTCTCTCTATTTATCATATAGAATATTCATTTGTTATGTCATTTATGCATCACCATAAGAATGCCCACTTCTCATTGCAAATATTCAGGGCTATGCGAATATATGAGGTGTGATATGTTTTGTCGTTATGGTGTGTTGGCTCCTAGTTTGGCCAAAATTGGAATGAGATGCTATCATCGTAGTATACCAATGTCAGTCTGTTATGACAGCATCATATGTATTTCAGCAATAACGAGGCAACATCATTTATATTGGAAGTACAGGACCTGGCAGAGACAATGCGCTCACAGTTCTTAAAGCCTATACATACAAGCTGCAGCTATGAATTTATTTATCATAATTTATACAGTATTTTAAAAGATCATCTTGTCTTGTTTGATTTTATTTTGTAAAAACATGTTAAACTTGAAAGAGGCTTAATAAAATGGTTTTAGAAATATTTGCATACATTTCATTGTGTTCATTCGTGTTTATTTATTTTATTGATCATTTATTAATGTCACTCAAAGAAAGGTCTATAATGGTGCATTTTTGAAAAAATTTTATAGGGTAATGTATGCAGTTCCATTAATGCAGGAGGCTGTTACAGTATATTTGATCTGAGATCAACATGTCTGAGCAGTGTTCAAATCCAACCTTACATAACAAACACGCTCACATTTGCTTACACTACTACTTATAAATACAAGCTTAGAATGAGGTCACCGCATTTGGATCCTACAAACAAAAGTACCAGGTTGGTGTTAAAAAGGTCACATCATGTGAAATCAAATTTTCCTTGATCTTATGAGATAAAAGAGCCCATTTAACTACGAAAACATACTGTAACCTTCAGAACTTACTCAGTTTCAAAAGACCATAAATCATAACCAAACTCCAGGCGCATTAAAAAAACTCAGAGATTACCATACGACCGCCCACATTTATACGTCAATGAGCTGTGATGTGGAAGTCAGCAGACAAGTTAAAATTTTCCATTTCAACTTTCATGTCACATTTTAAATAGCAATGATCTTTTAGTTTATTCACATTTAAAGATTTACACGGAGATTTTAAAGATGCAGCAGCACTAAAAATGACTTATTTAAGGGACAGAGTTGTATTACATTTACATTTTATGCATTTAGCAGATGCTTTTATCCAAAGCGACTTACACTGCATACATTTGTTTTTATGTATGTGCAATACCTGGGGTCGAACCCATGACCTTGGTGTTGCTAGCGCCATGCTCTAACCACTGAGCTACAGGAAAGCTACATGTATTATTCATTAAATTATTATTTTTTTACATTTGTGTTCATTCACTCCAGCTTAAGTAGCTCAAGGATTCCCAGTACATAGTCTGGTCATATATCAGAAAGAACCAATGGACAGGAGCTTGATAGGAATTGTCAATACTGCCAAGCTCTAAGCCCAACTATACCAGTCTGGGAAACCACAGTGTAAAACGCGCCACCCTTCCGCACCTGTTAACAGTACCCAACAAACCTGAGTTTCCAGATAATGCACCTGTTTCAGTGGCAAATCCAAACAATCCTCTTGTGCAATCATCTTGTCATAGAAATATTTCTTAATGAAAAAGAGGTTGAAAGGTATCTTTTAAAACCATGACAGCATATTAATTGGAAATAGGCTGCCTAACATAACACTAGTCTTGTGTTTTTGAGTATTTAATCCCAAATCATGTTTTCTTTTGTAATCCTGCTCATGATACCCTTTGATATGGCACAGAGAAGTCAATCATGTTGTACATGTATGCACCTGACAATTTTTGGGACAGGCTTGGGCAGAGCCTGCAGAGCAAATGCATAGCCATCACCACCGTCATTAGGTGAATATACTGTGCAATGAACTTTCATACAACCAAGCATAAATTAAGTGGCTAACAAAAAAATAATAATGCATGAAAAAGGAAGTAATATAATAATAAATGTATGCATAATAATAAATAATGTACATGCAAATTAGAATAAGTGGAACAGCATTACCATGCATGTATGGTTTCTTTAATATCACTGTTTTAAGGTTTTGCTAATAAACATACAGTAGAACCTTCCAGAAAAAAATGAATTGTGCAACCACAAATGCTGCACATGCTTTGCAAGAAATACAGACAGTCACAGACAATGAAACTGCCTTAAGTTTTAGGGAGTGGCTACTTTAGCTTCAAAAATAACAGATTTTTTTTATTATCTGCTACATGAGTTCAGACATGAAGAACAAAAAAGCGTATGCTATTTGACCGGGAGTATTAGGCCTGGGGTCTGTTCTGATTTCCTGTCAGGAGGAACAATTTTGGGCGAAAGGAACCGCAGCATTGGAAAAAACTTGATAACTAAAACAATTTGATTACTAAATACTTGATTTAAGTCTTCTGAGACCACAGGGTGTCTCTGTGTGTTGAAATGTTGAACATTTAGGTTTGATATTTAGTAAACTTCTCTTTCATTTCTGGTGTGTTCATGATACATGTGAGAACCTCTTTAAAGGCATTTAAAATGACATGATGATATGATGACAGAACGTTTAATCATGGGAAAACATGCATTTAACTTGCCCAAGAATGAAATAGGAAGTAAGAGAGAAAAGAAAGATTTAGTTTTTGTCAATGAAAGAAACTTAAGCTGTCTCCCAAATGACATTCTATACATTATGCACCTAAACAATGCACTATGCATTCAACCCAGATCGACACCCCATGAGCACCACCAAACTCACTAATGCATACAGTATGCATCTACTGTTTTGAAAGACTGCTTATGTTTTATCAACATGTTGATTTATTATAAGTTTCGCAACATTTTAACACCCAATAACAGCTGGGGACACTTGACTGGTTTTGTTAATCACTCAGCCAGTTAAAAGCTACATTATCCTTTGATGTCAGCTGCAATTTTAATGCACATTTGTGACCCAATCTGTGAACACCCAGCTAAAGTAATTATTTATGGTATACTGCAGTATTTTTTACATAAACCCACCCTGCTAAAAACAATTGAAACCATAACAGAAATTCTGGTTTCCATTAAAATACTATTATCAACTATTTCCATCAAAACCATTAAAAAATGTGTAGTGTGTTTTGGTTCCCATCTGTCAGATAACATCCCACCAAAAGAATCCATCACATAGACACCATTGTAATTTCCATTAAAACCAATGCTATATTTATTATAAGAATTAAATCCATTCAATTTTCTATTATGTTTTGTGCAGAGTTCTATAATAACTGTAAGTCACCTTAGATAAGTATATGCCAACTAAATAAACATACATGTACCAGCGTGCAATTCCATGTCAGGAACTGGGTTTCAGAGTAAATATTGACATAAGGATGTTTCATTATTTAGAGGAAGATGGTGTTTGCATTTAATGATGCAGTCAGATTAATTGAAAAGAGCAACACAAAGCATCCGAAAACAAAGGGGTGGAATGTCATGGTTAAAAGTGTCATGTGTCATTATTGGCATTTCACTTTTATTAGTAACAGCTTGCTCTTGAGAAATGACTGGAATTCAGTACCAGAGATTATATCCTGTAGACAACAAGTTTTGTGATCACGTGACTCTGACAACTGAACAGAAAATGTGTACATGAATTGTAGTCTTCATGATATATTTTTTTTACATAATACAACAGTTCATTTCAATCCTGGAATCTGAGGAGAGATGTACCAAGAGTTCCAACAGCACTGTAACATGCTAATTTTTATATTGTTCCATTACAGTAAATGTTTAAAATATACTATATATAATAGGGTCATGGTATGGCCATAACATTACTTGTGTGCTATTGCTTTATTATACACATTATCAACCATACTGTATACATATTGATTATTTTTAACAAGGGCATCAGATGCCTTTCTGAATGGTCTGTCTGTTAAATTAAAAGAAATACATTTTGTTATATTTCACCTGTGACTATACCGCAATATCTCAAAACATGAAAAATAATGCATGTTGTACATTTTCTAGTTATGCAAAAATGCTTCAAGAAAGATTGATGAAGCAAGCTACAGGCACACATATTTTTGTCTGATGAGTTATGTAACCGTTTAGAGACTGTAAGATAGTTTGGGTGTCTTCACAAAGACAGACTGGAAAAGAAAATGCATTTGACAGATTTGTATTTATTTATTTATTTTATTTTTTTGTTCACTTTACACAACCCAACCTCTTACTGCCCATTTGAAGCTCTGCTGTATGTTGTTCTTTTATTGCACAGGGACTGAGGGATTAGAAAACATTTCCAAATTTATTTCCAGGCATCTGTGGTTGCAACACATTTGTACCTATTTGTATTTTTTTCATGTACTGCAAAGATCCTCTGATACATGAATTAGTAAGTAAAAGAAAAAAAATATTGTTTCTTTGAAACAAGAATAATGCTGATGATTAACACATCTGTGCAATACATGTGAATAAAATATTTTTTATCTTTAGGTGTATATCTTATCTTTTTTTTTAAATCTTCTTGCACCAGAACATTGTTTACAATCAAATAAGTAAAACGAATAAGTGAATCAGATAAGTATATTCATGAAATTAAACACCATGCCTGTATACTGTAAGTGTAATCCCAGTTTACAAACAAATATGTCTTTGCCAACAGACAGAAGCATTCCCAGACTGAGTGCAATAACCAGATGCATCCTTAAGCTGCTACTTAAGAAAAGATACATCAAAACTTTAATACAAATAAAATGAGCTGTCTCTTCTTCAGCAATTTACAGACGTTTGCATGCGTGCGCATGTGTAAATGGAGGAGTGGTTCCGTGATGTAATGACACACCCCAAAACCTCACTATAAAAAGTATATGACAATAGGTGAGTCACATGTTCCTTGCAGAAAGCAGGAGACGAAATTAAAAGGAAAGCAATTTTACGGTCACCCCAGAACTCTTTGGTGAAAGTCTGAAAATGAGCAAAAACACTAATATTCGAATCAGTCTTCCAGCCGTTTGCTTTGTCTGGCAGATTGCTATGATCATTTTGTTTGGTGTGTTCATCCGTTATGATGAGGAGTCTGATACCCACTGGATTAAACATATGAAAGAGGAAAACATTCCTAGTCATATAGAGAATGACTTTTACTTTAGATACCCAAGTAAGTATAATCACCATTATTTTCAATGTGATGTGTTGAAATGATTGCAGTTATTTTTGTATTTCAAATGCAAAGTGTTTTTTTTTATAATATTGCATTTCAAACACTTTGTTTTTGTTTTTGTTGTTGTGTTACATCAGGCTTTCAGGATGTGCATGTAATGATCTTTGTCGGTTTTGGATTTCTCATGACTTTTCTGAAGCGCTATAGTTTTGGTGCGGTCGGCTTCAACTTTCTCATCGCGGCCTTCGGAATTCAGTGGGCTCTGTTGATGCAGGGCTGGTTTCATTCTTTTGACAAAGACGATTGGAAAATAAAAATTGGGATTGAGAGGTAATTCATTGTTCCTGCTCCACTGATTTGTGTAGCTCAGTAAACATTTACAACAGTTATGAAACCTTTTTTATATGTTCTTCGTGCATTTAGCTGTCCTGTTTTTCTGATGAAGAGTTATTATTCTAAATGTACAACTTGGAATACATTTTTTTTACTCAGCCTCATCAATGCAGACTTTTGTGTAGCTGGCTGTCTTATTGCGTATGGTGCTTTACTGGGAAAGGTCAGTCCAGTGCAGTTATTAGTTCTTACACTATTTGGAGTCACCTTGTTTGCAGTCGAGGAGTATATCATTCTTAAACTCCTACATGTAAGTATAAATGCACTTATTTTCTCTAATTTAGTGAATGATCAAATTCTTATGATTTCATTTCTTATAAATTCATGAAAAGGCGAAAGATGCTGGTGGTTCCATGATCATCCACACTTTTGGCGCATATTACGGTTTGACCATATCTCGGGTTCTCTATCGACCAAATCTATTTCAAAGCAAGCAATTACAAGGGTCGGTGTACCACTCAGACATATTTGCAATGATTGGTGAGTGACAAAACAGTTTCCCTCTCAATTTTCCTGTTGTGTATTCGTAAAGGAGCAAAGTGGAGATTTTAGTGACATCTAGTGGTGAGGTTGCGAAATGCAACCAACGGCTCACTCCACCGCTCCCCCCTCCCTTTTGAAATGCTACAGCAACTGACACAGGACAAACATGTCGGCACGTTTTCGCATCTTTGGCGAATGAGACAACATATTTATGAAACACTTTGTAGTGAAGTTTTTCAGTTTAGGGCAGCTGTAGAAACAACATGGCAAAGTCAATGCAAGGGGACCCGCGGTGTATGTAGATAGAAATAGCTCATACGATATATAACACTATAATGCTTCATTATGTAAGGTCTTTATAAACCTCTAAAGACATAGTTATGTATATGATATTACATTTCTGTCAATAGAGCCTCTAATAAAATATACACTGGACCTTTAAATGTTGAAAACTGTTCCCGATTTGTTTTTTTTCTCTGTGTATTACAGGCACTCTGTTCCTTTGGATGTATTGGCCCAGTTTTAATTCTGCCATTGCAGATCATGGAGATGGTCAACACAGAGCAGTTATAAACACTTATCTTGCACTGGCGGCATCAGTTCTTTCTTCTTTTGCTATTTCAAGTCTTTCACAGAAACATGGAAAACTTGACATGGTAAACATCTAGTGACTTCTTGATATTATTATGATGATATTAGTCTTAAAGGGACAGTCCACCCAAAAATGACAATTCTGGTTTTTCAAAACCTGAGGGTGAATAAATGATGACAGAATTTTCATTTGTTTGTCCCTTAAAGGGACAGTCCACCCCACAATTAAAATTCAGTCATTATTTCTTACTGGTTAGGTTTTTCTTTTTCTTCCATTGAACACAAAAAGATGTTAGACAGAATTTTAGCATCTGACAGACTTATTCACCATTTATTGTATGAGAAAAAATATTTTATTTTGTTCCATGCAAGAAGTAAAATATGAAATTGGTATGACATGAATAAATGATGACTAATGATTTAACCTTTGGGTGAACTAATGCTTTGATTGATAAATAAAACATTTTTCATGTAATATTCAGGTTCATATTCAAAATGCTACCTTGGCTGGTGGTGTTGCAATGGGGACTGCCTCAGAGTTTATGATTACACCATATGGTTCTCTAATAGTGGGATTCTGTACAGGCATCATTTCCACACTTGGATACTGGTTTCTGACTGTGAGTTTGGCTTTATTTTATGATACTGACATGTATTGCAGTAAATATGGTGAATATGCTGATTAGCATTAATATTTAAAACGAACACCTTATGTGATGATGCTACATGTAAAATATTGTTTTGTAATCTAGATGATTCTTTTATTCAAATTTAATTTTCAAAGAACACCATTAAAGTTGGCGGAAGTGCAAGGTTTCTAACAATTTTCTACTATATTTTTTTCTTTTCAGCCTTTCATGGAAAACACTCTTAAGATCCAGGACACGTGTGGTATTCATAATCTACATGCAATGCCTGGAGTTTTAGGAGGGGTTGTTGGAGCAATTACAGCTGCTGCTGCCTCTGAATCAGTTTATGGATTTGAGGGGTAAGTGTGCTTGTGTAAATCATACTCGGCATGTTTTGCAGCTTTCTGTCGCAACTTCTTCCCATCATGTTACAGTCAACTGTGGCTTTCGGCACTAAAATCATTCTTTCATCCAAAGTTACCACTGAAGGCTGCATTTTACATAGTTACAATGCAAATTATACTGATGTAATGTTAGTAGACTTTGTTTTCTCAGCAAATATTAGTCTTCACTAACACTGCTTTGTTTAACCAGTTTCAGTGTGTTCATTCGCTAAATGCAAAATGATTCTTTAAATATTGTTGTTTAAGTTATTATAGATTTTTGGGTATCAAATTACCAATTAGCAATACAAAATAAAAAATCAATTCATTCTAACAGTACATGCAGCTTTATAAATCTCAATAACATACAACTTATCAATAGACGAGCTTTTAACTTTTTAGAGAAATAACATGGTGATGAAAATCAACCAATAAATTTGGAGATTTGCTGTTGGGTTTTTCAAAAATGTTTACATTTAAATGTATTGTACATCTGTAAAATATATGTAATGTGCATAAAGTGTAATCTACATATATGGTCATAACTTGTACAGCTACAGGTATAAAGAAAACAAAACCGAAAATATTTTGTGAATGATGCTAATGTTGTTTCTGTTCAGGTTGATTAACACTTTCGATTTCAAAGAAGCCACTGCTAACAGAACGGCCAATGTTCAGGGGGGTTACCAGGCAGCTGGTCTTTGTGTAGCAATAGCTTTTGGACTCGTAGGTGGCGCTTTGGTTGGTAAGTGCAAATACAGTAAAGCAGGCAAACTATGTTAAAGGGACAGTCCAATCAAAAATGAAAATTCTTTCATCATTTACTCATCCATAGATTGTTCCAAACCTGTAGAAATGTATTTGTTCTGCAAAACACAAAGAAAGATATTTGGAAGAATGTCAGTAACCAAAACAGATCTCATCCCCCATTGACTCTCATATTTATTGTTACAACTTTAAATGGGGGGGGGGGTGAGATCTGTTTGGTTACTGACATTCTTCCAAACATATTCCTTTGTGTTCAGCAGAACAAAGAAATGTATACAGGTTTGGAACAACTTAAGGATGGGTAAATGATGACAGAATTACAATTTTTGGGTGGACTGTCTCTTTAAGTGCTTTTGTGCTAGTGCTGCTTTTTTATGCTTGATATTTTATTACATTTTCTAGGGGGGATTCTAAAGCTGCCAATCTGGGGAGACCCAGCAGATGCCAACTGCTTTGATGATGAGGTTTACTGGGAGGTAAGCAAATTACAAACTATTTTTGGAAATATAAACTTCCAGTCATTGAAAAGACAATATCGCTGCTGTTCTTCTGAAACCTTGTCTCTAGCTCCATATTTCATTTTTTTTGCCATACATTATTATTCACCTTTTACTGTATGATTGTCACTGGGTTTTGCAAATATCTAACCAATAAAAAGTAATAAAATGTGTTTGTCAACTTTGACAACACAGCATTTAATAATTTTATAAGGACAGTGTTTCATCCATTTTCTGAAAAACAGCGAATTTGGTCATCCAAAGATTTGGAAGGACATTGACAATATACTAAATTGATTTTTTTTTTTTAGAAAAGTAATTCAGATATAAATTGAACTCTTTTGAAATTTTGTTTAGATTGGTAAATGATGACAACAAATACAATTGTTTTTTTAGGTTCCAGATGACGAGCATGACAATATCCCCGTCGCTGTACACTCAAACGTAAACCATGTGAGAAGTGTGCCCCCAGAATTGTAAGTATACATGTCACATTTTATATTAATGGGTGCATTCATGCATTTTTCATTTTATTCAAAGTGTCCTGAAAATAAAAAGGGCTTGCATGGTAATCTCCAGTTATTTCAAGTCATGATCAGAGCAACAAAATAGTATGTTTTGAATGATGCAATAAAATGCCCAGTGCCCAAACGCAGTCAGGAGTCATGGATTTCAATATGAACTGAAATGTTTTTCATCAACTTCTTTTAGGAACAAATGATCTGGGTTTGGCTTGTACTGATAACAAACAATTGTCTTATTTGTATGTAATTGTATTTCTCCTGAGGGTTCTGAGAATGTGCTATAGTTACCTCCCAGGAATAAAATGTTCCTCTGGTTAACCACTCATCAAAGTCAAGTTACAATAGTTAGAATTGCTGTGTTAATAGATTATATAACTCTTCTGAATCCTGAATCTCTTATGTACACAGATATGAAGGAAGCAATCTATAGAAGAGACCTGAACACTGAAGAAAACAAACTTTCAATGGAAATTTAGAGTCATGTGCTGCAGGTTAAATAATATCATTATTGAAAACCATCAATCACACCTGACAAACCTGTTTTGCCAGGGTTGCATCTACAAAGACAAATCCAAACAGACAACTTTGTGTTTTTATTTTTACTTATCATACCAACATGACCTGAGAACTCATCAAAATGTGAAGACATCTAACTTATCAGTGTTTGTAATGTCTGTTATCTTTACAATATAGTTATATATTACCTTGACCTGTTTTATTTGTATTATTAGCTTAGGTTGTTATTATTTATGTTAACAGCTGATTAATAGTTTCCATTAAAATGAAATCAAAGAATTTTGGTGAAGCCTTACACTTTTTTTGCTTGAACAAAGTCATTGACGATTTAAAGTACATCATGTTAATGTACTGCCGAAATTTATAATTTAAGCTTTTATAAAAGGTCAACAATTGTCTGCCTCAACTTCCTGGAAAAGGATGTGATGATGTTCCATTTAAAATAATGGTTTCGTGCATTTTATTAGCATATTTAAATAAATGTGCTACCATATTTTTTAGCTGTGCACAGGCAACCGTCATTTAGCTTAACACGTCACTCTGTCAGTTAAGCCTGGTTTATTATTTCTTTTCAAAAAAGTAACTTATGTAGTTCTAAATTGGTTTTGTTTTTGTCCTATATGTTTTCATAATGTGAATCAATGTTTTGTGCATAGACATGTTGATGTTTCACATGTTGGCTTCAGAGTTTGCTTACTGGTGCCTGAGATGCCTAGAAGATCTAAAACTCATTTTGAGTTTATTATATATCCTGTTCGAACATTTTTTATTCATCGTATGCATTTTATTTATTGTATTTCTTTAGAGGTCTACGGTTTTTCATGTCACTATTTGTTTTTAACGTTTAACAGCTTAATAATAAATATTAAATAACATTGTGATTCTATGTTTTATAAATACCAAATCATCAGTTTAATATTGGTTAAATAAATTACTGGTCACATACTGTGCAACTGAAAATATTGCACATTGCATTCCCTCTTCACATCAGTTATTCAACAGTGGAAGAAACCGCATGACAGTGTTTTCTTTGCACATACACTAAGAACTTATTCTGTGTGTTTAGTTTTATGCCCTTTGCATTGTGGTAACCTATTAGTGGAGATGCCAGTGGTTTCAGCCACAGTAGAAAAAGGTCACAGAAATAACAGAAGTGATCATAGCCTCTCCAGCACTGATGGTCTCAGACGGATGCTGGTGCTATTGCAACGGTCGGTTCGACGAGTTAAATAAAAATCAAATGTGTATGTGGAGAGTTCACCACAGATGTGTAATTTTGCATTATACTCTGTCAGCTCTGTATTATGACATCCGTCCCCATTAAATTAAACAGTCCATAACCATATTTAGTAAAGTGGAAATAAATACACGTAACTTATTTTTTTTTACTTATATCTATATCTGTATAGCCACATACTGTACCTTAATCGGTTGGCATCATACTTTTTGCTTATTATTGCAAACCAGACAAGCAGGCTTTGTAATTGGACTTTTAATATGGAACTTTTACAATACAGATATCTTTCCTAAAACAACTCCTTTACACAGCTGTTGATATCTGTCCCATGCAAAGTTATTTGAGGATGATCCGTCTTTTGTTCTAGGCCTGCTTATGCAAGTCGCAATGAGACCTGACTGTGGTCCCTGGTTTTAACTGTTGAGAGCAAAAGTGGATTACGTGAACAAAAGCCACTGTGGATGGTTGAGGATGCTTTGTTTATTTCACTGTGTGTATATGTCAGACCACAAAGTGAATACTGTGTCACCAAAATATGCAAACCCATCAACCAAAGGGCCACAACAGAAAACAGCGGTTGATACATTAGCCATTCGTTTTTGGAAAGACCGCATATACTGTACATGTGCTGGAAGTGTCAACAAAAGGCGCTAGTTCAATATTGTTATTCCCATGCTGGTAAGACAAAATCCCATGCACCTGCATTTCAAAGTTAGCCTATTGTTTTAGAGGTCTTTTAGTAAGCGTGAGTGAACGACTGCAACCCAGCTGTGTATATAAATGAGGAACATCCATCTGAGCCTCTTTCTTCTGGCAAAGGAGAACAATGAGCACGATAGAGAGAGAGCTCCACGCCGTGGTGAGAATTCAGCATGCACACTAAATTACACCCTTCCCCTTAATGAGGAAAATGCTGTTTGCAAGTACATGATGTATTTCTGTTATATTGCTGAATGTGAAGAAATATATGTATTTATTCGTAATAGTTTACAATCTACCTAGCATAAATGTACAGTATGTGAAGTACTTGTACATGTTTATCTCTAAGGAAAGTATTTTTGTCTGTATAATGGGGATTAAATTGCATCAAGTTAAAGTGTTGCTATAACTAAGGAATAATTAACAATATAAAAAATAAAAAAGAGAGAAAATATGTGTTAAAGCAACAGTCGCATAATGGAATCTATTGGTTCTTGTTCATGGACACGAATTTCCACATTTTTCCTGTCACTCGACTTAATGTATTTTAATACAAAGTATCTTGCATATGTATAAATAAATATCAACGCAATCTAATAGATTTTGTTTTTGGTTAGCCAATCGTGTGAATTCGTACATTATAATTTCATCTCAGTGATATGAAACTGTAATGCAGTCAAAAGATCTGGAATTTCCTCATATAATCTTCAGAAAACCTTTAAAAATATGGTTCTTTAGAGAACCTTTAACTAAAAGTTTCTTTGGAGAACCAAAAACAATTCAATCTGAGACAAGGTACCGTGCCACAAGAGCATGATGTCATAGTGAAATTACAGAACGTACGCAAACACACGCACACTGTTTACATCAAATCTACTGGAAGCTTTTTTCCCTACTTGTCATTTAAATATTCATATTTCTCATTTGCTTTGAATATCTGATTTTTGATTGAATGGTAGACGATGTCTAGGGAATGACATGAAAGAGGTCATCAGGCGGTTAACATCAAATTGTTTGAATATTAAAGTTTATCAGAGCAACGAACATGCTAAACAAACACTGTACAACGAAACCCAAATAATCCTGTATTCCTTTGAAAGGGAGTTGTTTTTTATTGAAACTAAACTTGTGAGAAGCCAGCTGCGTCGGCTGCCTGCGCCTGTGCTCGCGAAGACCCAGGGGATTCCCGCCTATCAGGTGGATCAGATGATGATGGCACTGCGGCGAGGGTGGAATCCAAACTTTCTCATCGAAACCAAATCTTTTTTGTATGTTAATGAGCGAGGAGGCGGATGTAAATGAGATGATTTAGATATGGGGCTCCCAATCCAACTCCTGTCATAACAAAAAGTTAATTAAGAAAATAATCATTCTATTCAACACCCTCATTTAAGTCTCCCCCACATTCCCTAAAGACGAGAAAAAGAATCAACTTTGTGTTTTTCTTACAAATGAGCATCCTGCATTGCCCATTCAGTATGCAGAGGGTTTGGTGTTGGTTATTCAGATCAGGATTGCCGGAGGAAAAACTTAACTCAATTACTTTAGGGAGCCCCAATCGCCTATGCTAATATACGGAGCTATATGTAATGTTTACTTTGACTGTCAGCCCTGTTTCCCTGCTGATTCTCAATGGCTAATATGCCTATTAAAGACGTCTTTAACATTTGCATGTGAACAGTCATATGTTCAAGGCTGCTTATTTTCTCCCAAGGTTATTTTCTCCATATATTTATCATTTGGAGTTTGGGTTCCTCGCCACAGGGCCGTGTTGGCTTGCTCACCGGGAGACTGCTTTTATAGTTATTTTATTTTATTAAATTAATTTAAAGGTTTGGTAATTTTTACCTTATGTTTTTTCTGTTGCTTTCTCCTGTAAAGCTGCTTTGCAACAATACTCATTGTGAACATCAACATGCAGGAAAATATGTACATTATTCTATTTCATTTCTAACACATCTAGTAACATCCAACCTGATCTCATGGGTTATTGTAACTATTTTATGAGGTGGCTTATGAAGTACGTTGTGAATCGATCAAAATTGTATGATTACTAGATAAAAAGTAATTGTGAAGTCCCACCCCTAACCCTAACGCAAAAGCAAATTGTACTCAAATGTACATTTTTATCACGGATTGTTCCTGTCCTGCTTGTTTAGACCCTGCCTTCAAGAAGAAGATAAAGTGTTCCTCCAAAAAGGTTATCCGGAACTAAAATTCCGTCCGTCTGTGGTGCGAACACAACAAGAAGCGAGTACTTCCGGCAAATCGTCTCGAAACTATGAAATCGTTCCTGCGGTGAGAAAGCCCCTGTTGTGCAAAAATGTGATATAAAGTGCGTGTTGAATAAAACCATCACCCTATACATAATACATAATAAAGTCATAATGCATTAGTAACCACACACAAAGGAAGTGATTTTTTGTACATTTTATGTCAATCTTATCTGTAGCCAGCTCAATAAACAGTTGATGGAGCTCTATACAAATTTCATGAGCTATTCCGAGATCTGAGGAATGTTTTATTTTGAGTCAATCCCTGGTATTCTAGCATCACATCAAAACTACTTAATTTAAGCCTGTAAACATAAGATAATGCATAAATGATGGGATATTTAAGCACTGTGCCTGCCATCTGCTCTTTCCACAACTGCTTATCATACAGAGATCACACACAACTGCAACGTTACACTACACAGTTGCTTCTCATCACTACAAATTAATAAGTGAATTATTAAAATGTTTCAAACAATGTTTATGCAGTTTGTTTTAATGTTTGAAATTGGTGGGATGATGCCAATACGTGTATACGGCCGAGATAAACATTCATACAATGTCCATTTGTTGCCATGGCAATAATTCAGATGTTTTGTCACACCTATGAATCATTTGCATTTCTTATCTTTGTGTCACTCTCCTGCCCTGTTGTTTATTAATCTAAATCTGGATTGGTTGCCCCTAAATGTCCAGTGTATGAAATTTAGTGGCATCTAGTGGTGAGGTTGCGAATTGCAACCAACGGCTCACTCCACCGCTCACCCCCCCCCTTCAAAGCACTACAGTGGTTGTACATTTTCGCTTCTATGCCGAAGGAGATAACATTTACGAAACACGCTCTGTAGAGCAGTTTGTCCGTTTAGGGCTACTGTAGAAACATGGCGAATGTAAGGGGACCCATACCTTTTAACTTGAGCTGTTTACCATTTGGAAAGCACCACAGAACAAAAGGAGGACATGTGCACCAATTATTGTTCCTTTAAATTCATGCTTGGCAATGTTCAACTCTGACAGATTTTTGCTCAAAAATCCAATCCCCAGCTGAGCTGTTTGTTTCGCAAGTAAATCCCAGCAGCACTGGTCTTTTACAACACCTGTTCATTTTCTTTTCTGCATGAGCTATGCAGGTTCTTTGCAGTCAACTCACAAATCACATCAGGTGCGTAAATGGGGTGGACAGGTAAGTCATTCCTTCTGCCATCATTCATTCCCATGGCCCATTGCCGGTCCGCCCTTCTCTAATAGAAACAGTGCTGTCTCCGAGTCCTGAGGTTTGTGATGGACAGATTGTCGAGAAGTTTATTACGAAGACCCTAAAATACTCCCCTAATAAAGCTTCGCATCATTTACACATTGTTTGATAAATAACATTTTAAAGATATAAATGAATGAGTCACCCGCGGAGTAACATCTGCCAATATGTTTGTGCAGTCTTGTGTGTGCACCTGTGTGTTGCTTCGGAGAATTTCAAGCAGGGTTAATGTGCACATGCTCCTTCAATGTTTGTGTTGAATTACGATTCAATGAGAGAAAGCAAAATATTCATTAATGGTAAACAAGATGATATGTGGATGGCACAATGTTGATATGGAAACAAATCAGCTTTTTAAAAATCTACTGTGACTACAAAAACATTACAAATCCTTGGTTTTAACTGAAAAGTAAAGTTTTATGCTCACAAACATCTTAAAATAAGGCTTTAGTTTATTGCCAACCTGAATGGAATAGAATAGAATAGAATAGAATAGAATAGAATAGAATGCTTGCCGATCCTGCAAAGGACAAATATTTTTAGATAATGGATGAAAATGTTAATATAATCTATACACTGAAAAAACAAATAAGAGTCATAGCATGACATAGTCACTGTTCTGCATGCAGGCTTCATGATTCCAATGGCCTCACGTTTGCTAATTCTTTTCTCCCTCTTAACTTCAAAAGAGCTGAAACATGCCAGATGTCACTAATCAGAGGTGTACGGTATGTGAATATTTTATTGCTAAAGCGTTTTGTGCAGGGAAGAAAAGAAGGTAGTGTCTCAAAAAAATCTGAGATAAAAAATGACAGTGAAAGAGAGATCAAATAGTGCGTGAAGTAATACTGCCAAACACATTTTGATGCATAAAGTACTGTAAAACAAGTTGAAATGACTCGAAGGTTTTTTTGACGGTGTATATGTAGCTTCTAAGATTTACATAGAACAATAATGTACAAAAAAAATCTCACCTTCTATGTCAGAATTAAAATGTGACTAGTAAAATACACTCATGGTTTGTGTCTAATATGGTTCTTCGGTTTGTCAGTCACCCAATAACTCGGATGGTCAGTGGTTATTGTGCCCTTTTTTATGATGTCCAGAGAAATGAGAGTCATTATCTGTATTTATAAGGCAGGGACCGGACCAAAGAGAGATGAATTGCATGTGTGATGATGTGTGATTTTAAAGCTGTGTGATTTTTATTTCAAGAGCAATTTCTCTCTCTCTCTCTCTCTCTCTCTCTCTCTCTCTCTCTCTCTCTCTCTCTCTCTCTCTCTCTCTCTCTCTCTCTCTCTCTCTCTCTCTCTCTCTCTCTCTCTCTCTCTCTCTCTCTCTCGGTTTGTTTGAAGGTGGCTAAAGGGCAGAGGTTTGGCCTCATTCTCTCTCTCACCGTAATTACGTTTATGGAAATGGTCTTGGCAGCCTCTGCCCTTTAGTTCTTACTTCCTAGCGCAAGAAATCATGGAAATTCACGAAATGCTGTTTGAAGACTTTATAGTAGATGGCACAGCTATGTGGCATGAAACCGCAGGAAATGGGGAGGGGGGGCAGGAAAGCTGGGTCGCCATCGCACATATTTTGTCTTTTGTTGATTACTGTCAGTTTCCCCCACAGTGATTTATGTAAAGCAATTAGCATGAGTAATGTGGGAGCACCAGCTTCTGTGTTTGTTTGTTCTCCCAAAAGAGCAGTGAAAAATTAAGCACCTGCACAGATCTATAACTAGGCTAAGCATTCTGGAAACAAACAGCCGGGCACAAAAAGCCTATGACAGCATTTTCAATTACACCGAATTGGATATGCTTCCCATCAGTCTTTGCGAAAAAATTAACAATTTAATAGGACACAAGTAATGGCAATTAACAAATTGATATAATAGTATGCATCCTTTATATAGACTTTTGCAGTCTGATATACAGAATTGCCATTGACGTGAACATTACAGCAATATCACGTGATTCTTGTCCAAATTGTTGTTTAATCCTGATGTATTTGTCTGCACGTTTAGAATTCTGTTGGCCACCTCAACACAATCAGCCAAACATCAACAGAGGCCAAGGACTTTGTCTTGCCCCCATGTTGCATCCTCTTATCTCACTCAGTACAACTCAAGGGAGCCTGTTCCCCTGGCAACACATCCCACTGGATATTCCAAAACAACAATATATTTCCCCCCTTTTGTTTGGTTCTCTCATCACTGCAATATGTTGTTACACATGGATACTACATGATAAAGATTAAGACAACTTAAAGGGATAGTTCACCCCAAAATAAAGATTCTGTCATCATTTACTCACCCTCATGTAATCTTCTGCAGAACACAAAAGAAGATATTGTGAAGACTTGCATTGGTTTTGTGTCCATACAATAAAAGTGAATGAGGACCAATGGTTTTTGTTTACCAACATTCTTCAAAATATATTTTGTGTTTTGCAGAATTCATACAGGTTTAAAATGATAATAGGGTGAGTAAATGATGACAGAATTTTCATTTTGAGGTATAGATCCTCTAATATTCGTAATAAACTCAGAATTTAATATACAGCTACGTTTTCTCTTTCTTGGAAACTGAAGACAAATAAATAATGTCATCATTTTTATTTCAATTGTAATATCATTCCCATGTGGAAATGAGGAAATTACAAATTACATTACAAATCCAAATATTGGTTTCTGTTCTGCAGACGCTCAGTGCAAGACAGCATTCTCTTCACAAACAGAATATTATGATACATATAATGATTAACTACCCAGATGGGTAGAATAGAGGAATTCATTTTTTGTTACATGTAGGATACACTCTTAAAGGGACAGTCCAGCCAAAAATGAAAATTCTGTCATCATTTACTCACCCTCAGATTGTTCCAAACCTGTATAAATGTATTTGTTCTGATAAACACAGAGATATTTGTAAGAATGTCAGTAACCAAACAGATCTCATCCCACATTTACTGCCATAGTAGTAAAAATAAATACTGTGGGAGTCAATGGGGAATGAGATCTGTTTGGTTACTGACATTCTTCCAAATATCTTTATGTTCAGCAGAACAACAAAATTTATACAGATCTGGAACAACCTGAGGGTGAGTAAATGATGACAGAATTTTCAATTTTGGCTGGACTGTCCCTTTAAAAATAAAGGTGCTTGTTAGGTTCTTCACAGCGATGCCATAGAAGAACCATTTTTGGTACCACAAATAACCATTCACTCAAAGAACCATATCTTTCTTAACTTTTTATAATCTGAAGAACCTTTTTCACCACAAAGAACTTTTTCATAAAACAGAAAGGTTCTTCGGATGTGAAAAGTTCTTTATGAAACCATTTAGAGGAAAAGGTTATTCTAGGCATCGTGAAGCACCTTTTTAAAAATGTATGCCACATCTTACTTTATTTTTTGTTGTTTAAATATGATGACTTGCATTGCAATTGTGTTCTGGCGATGTTTCAGATGAACTGTTGTGCATTAGGCATTATAGCCTGAACTTAACACTAGCTGGCCCTGGTTCTCCAATGTTTCAGTCATGATATTCTGACACATCTTTGCTCAGCGGGGTGTTGTTGTGTGTTTCATCTTTCATTTTTATAATTTTTATGAATGTAAACATTAAGACAGATGTAATGAAAATTTTGCGATTTAACTAAACAAACATGCCACCGACTAAACTGACTATATCTGACTCCCATCATCCTCATGTGGAGTAAATGAAATGGACTGTTTAATTTTGGGCGGTAATTTAAATGTAACACTGTGTAATAAAACAAACATCATTTGGAAGTTTGATTTTGAGTTGGCCTTGCAGACTGTCGATAACGTTAAGCGTATGTGTTGCTTATGTTCATGCCAAATAGCAGGTGGGTACACAATTCAATCCATCTGTTCCAATGTGTGTGATGAGAGACAGCACTAAGGTTGGGGATTTGGGATCTTGATGCTACACTTAAAATGGTAATAAAGATGTAAAAGTTGGATCGAAAGAAAACAAACAATTCGGTGTAATAGCTCTATATTAAATAGGGATTCGAAAGGCGTTTCTTAAAGTCTGTGCAATCTGTGAATTTCCTTGTTGAACAAAAATAAAAAAGATAATGCACCAGCACATTTTGATCAGAAATGTTATCTTTATGTCCTGATTGTGTTTCAGTTGTATTTCACATGTGAAAAATCGACCTACATTACTGCAGAAAGACTGTTTACAATGTATTACTTATATAGGTTTTATTTACTAATCATATTTTCTTTTTGATGATACAGGATAAAAAAGATGATGCTTTTATAAAGAGGTTATGTTTTAAATAGCAAACCACACCACACCACAACAAACAGAAAAAGGGTCAGTTTGTGTTGAATGTATGAAAAGATGAATGTAAAATCTTAATCCTGATAGTTTAACTGAAGCTTTTTATTTTTCTCTACAAGAACAGGTCGAGGTTTGATTATAACTCAATATAGGGGAATGAAAGAGGTTCAGAGGTAAGCTTATCTAGTATGTAGTCAAAATAATAATTTGAATGGGATGAAAATGAAGTTATTCCAGATCTGCCGGTTGGAAGAAAATGTTGCTCTGTTAAAGATAAGACTCCCAGTTGTGGCTAGCCAGCAGCCATATAGTACAGTTTTAACCCGTTTTTTATGCATTATCTGGGAAATATCTGTCTAAAGTTACTTCTTTGATGGATTTAAGTTTGTTAACACAGAATCACCCGTGGAGGCAGTGCCACTGACAAGCATATTCATTTATATATTTATTTATTTTGTAAGCCAAAGCAGCACAGTGACAGTCCAAAGATATGAAATGCCATTTCGAAAAAGCTATGTTGGAATATCTCAACGCTTGTCACCTTGCTCTTCCTGTCCAAAACATCCACCTTCCTGCCTCAAAATGTCCTCCCCCATTTTCTTGCCTCGGAGCTCATATATCATTTACAGGCAGCGTGACATTATTGTCTCTCTATCATACTAATGATGACAGTGATCATATCACTGAAACCATAGTCAAAATCCAGACAGCCAGAAGCTCACACTAATGTGATACCAGAGGAAAAGCAATCTAATGTCGCCCTCTAGTGGTCGAAAAAACATATTTAAAAGTTTGAAAAACCTGTGCCTCAGTGAGGCAAATTGTCACAAATAGAAGTATAAATGTTTTGGGTGTACAGCAATAAAGTGCTATATAAATGCCTCATTTATTCTTTAATTCAAGTTTAAGTATAAATATGTCCATCAAAAGTAAATATACTTGGATATGGTGTGTTCACCACGCTTTGCGCAGCTCTCATGCTGTGTTTTGCTCAGAGAGCTTATCAGGCGGATGCAATGATTTCAGGGTAATCAGAGGGAAATGCAACATCCGAGGGGGGAATTGCTGTATTGGAAAAATTCCACTTCCACTGTTCCTGTCAATTTACAGTCACTGCATGTCAAAGATAAAAATGCAGTGTATTATCTACTGAAATGTCAAAACACTAAAACGTTGAAAACGGCATCAAACAACGTTTAGGATCAGGCTGTTCTTGGAAGAATTTCTCATTTCTTATTTGTCCTTGTTTCCTCTCTTCTTAGCTCCACCCTCTAGGATGCAAGGAAAGGATGTAAGGAAAAGACCAGGGACTGAGAATCATTATGTGATAACAAATAGATGCAATGTTTATATGCCTCGAATACTGCAAGGTATTCTTGAATTTTAAAAAATTCAAATACATGTTTTTACGTGTATTAAAGAAAAAATAATATTTAATAGAAAACCCCTGATTGTAATCACAGATTTTATGTGTCTTGGCATGTTTTCAGTCTCATTACTATATGGTGACTATCTCACTCCAGGAGTTTTTTTGGGGGGAATTCAGCAGACACTTGAATTAAATGTCCACAATACATGTAGAAAAGGCAAATTTGGAGTGTACTTTTAAAGGGGTCACATGACATGGCTAAACCGAACATCATTGAGTGTTTTTGGTGTAACACAGTGTGTTTACTTGGTTTGCAGTTAAAAAAAACACATTATTTTTTACATACCGTACATTACTGTTGCCCCTCTTTGCCCCGCTTTCTAAAACACATTGATTTTTACAAAGCTCATCGTTCTGAAAAGCGCGGTGTGCTTTGATTGGTCAGCTCCCCAGTGCATTGTGACTGGCCGAATACCTCAAGCATGTGGCAGAAATGTTACGACCCTTATCCTTTTTTGGAACATCAGTTTCTAAAGCATACAACAACACTACAGCGATAGTTCCGCCTTCTTTCTTTGCGTATACATTTGGGCGGTGTTATACAAAGCTTCCCACACACTGATGTAGATTTGTGAGTGTGTTTACATAAATAGTTTTAGACAGGTCTGGATGAGCCTCCGCTTTTAAATAGAACATATCTTTGGGTTTGAGACTTTAAATGTTGCAATTTTATGTGTAACTCACCAAAGATACAGAAAAACATGAAATTGCTTCATATGACCCTTTAATTTTTTCAGAGCAGCGTTGACCATACTATTAAATTCTATTGAATCAGGACATTCCACAGCTAAAATGGTCTCATCAATGGTCTCATTCTTTATTTGCCCAAGGCACTGTCACAAGTCATCCTCTTGTTGGCCCATAGCCACATCTCGTACACAAGTGTGTGCCTCTGGATTTCATCCAAAGCACTGCTGATAACAGGGATTCATTTTCTGGACTTCACACAAGTTCCTCTATGGGGAAGTGGAGGGTCAAATGTGTAAAGATGAGGAATACCGGCATTGATAACTCATTGCTTTCAGAATTTTTCTCAAACAGTCATCATAAAGTGTGAAAAGATAACATGTACAGACTGTTTCTCATTGTGGAAAACCCACTACAGCAAAATAACAGGAATTACATTTGGGTGGGTCCTAAAGTGCTATTGGCTAAATCTCAACAGATTTTTTTAAGTTTGGAAAAGTTGTGGTTTAATTTAACTCTGATTACCATGGCATGTAAAAATGAACAGTGACTTGATCTCTTTACATGTCAGTCGGATAGCTTTTTTAACAAACTAGGCAGCTCCAGAGTCTAGAAACTGAAACGTTTAGCCCAACAGAAAAGACGTTTTACTCACTTCATACCTTTTGTGAGTTATGTAATTAGTTCCATCTGTTCTCTGATCTCATTTATTTTTATAGGGTGCCATATAACTAATGCATTACGTATTCTCACTGGATAACCCATCTGGTAATGATGTGCTCTCTATAATGAGCCCCATACCTGTCTTTTAATCTTTATGTTAAATACTGTACAGCAAATCAAAAAAATGTTATAAAGAATGTTTATAACTTTGACTTTCTGTAAGTTCAGGGTCATAAAGTACAAAAAACAGCATGCTTTGCTTTGATTGTCGACTTCGCTAACTTAGAATGTGTGTTTTGGAGTGAATTAAAAAACATGAATATATTGAAAATCTTTATGGGCTCAAAAGCAATATCCACTTTCTCAATGCTCTTACATGCACACTATATGTCTAATAATGCACAATTTATATTGTTTGCCCCCAAACCTCTAAATATACATCTAACAACTAAACATAAACAAACAAAAGTTTGTAGCAAACCGAGTCACACATTTGTGAACCAACAGCAAAACTACTGCACCCTTCCTGTTATCTCACTGCTTACCCATAAACTTCCTGCCCCTTTAAATAGGGTGGGGCCCAAACTAGCGGTTTCCCCACAAGCCCATTTCTAAATAATGTGGGTAAGTACATGAGATCTTTTGTAGTGCACTGAAAAACACTGCAGTCAACGGTTAACTGTCTGTGAAGAGGATAACCAGACACATTATTTCTGCCATGAGGAGGCAGAAAGGAATCTGACAAACAAAACATCGCTGTCATATAAAAGAAAACTGGGAACTGTGGTGTAAAACGTGAGGAACAAAGGAGAGATATCACTATACGACTTGTTTATTTTTTATTGTGAGTTTAAGGGTAAGATGCCTTGTATTTATTATTTTGTTCTTAAAGAATACTTACAATAAATGTATTTTTAGACATAGAAATGATTGACAAAACTAATTACTACACAATTACCAAAAATCACTAAACATTTGCCAATTCTTACTTTCAAAACTTTTAAAATAGTAAAAAAAAATCGCATGCCTGGTTTTTTAAATACAGTTTTGACAGTGTGGTTTGGTTTTATTTCCCTGCTTTATCAATTTGTCTTGATTTAAAATGTACAGTATGTCCTACATTTTTGTTCCATTAAATGTCTGTAAATAAGACAAGCAAGTAATGAGTAAAATGTATTTTATATTAATTGTATTGTTTTTGTTTCCCATGTACAAAGCCAGCACTATTCACAGAGAGAATAGAGAATGCTTTGATCAGGTGCATATCCTGTCAGGAAATATTATCTTCCCCATGAGGCTTGCAAAGCAATCTTATACAACAGCAAAACATGTTGTTTATATTATGTTCAATCACACAGATCAGGGCATTTTACAGCAATCACAGTTTTACAACCAACACATATGTTGCTCTTCTGAAACTACATTTTAAAATGTAGGATTTTAAGAAAGCAGAACATGCTGAAGCGCAGGGGAAGGGTGTGTTGTTTCAGGTAGTCATACTGCAACTTTAAATTTAATTGGTGAATTGCAATTTATATTTATTATATTTAATTATAGGTTACAACGGGGCACACCTTAAGAAACAAAGTGCTTTCCTTACACCCATAATGTGTGATTGCAGAAAAAATATGCTTGTATAAAAAGTTATGGAGAAACAGATTTTGTGTGAAAATAAATCATAAGTGGTTAATTTTGTTTAAAAATCAAATAAGTGTATGAGATGGCGAAGGGACACAGCATTGATACAAATAATTTAGATACAATAATATGGTTTTAATAATGTATTAAAGTAAATACTTGTTCAAAACAATCACTTTAGCAAAGTAAGTACTATTTTTTGTTTATTTTGATAAATGAAATAATTCATTTTTGTTCAATAAATACTGTCATTACTGTTAAAATCACAATAAACAGTATAAAAACAGAAACAAAATTATTTAAAAAAGTAAAGCTTTTGAATGCATTGGAGATCTCATAATAATTTATTATAGATTTACAGTAGTAGTAAAAAAAATATATTTTATGATATAATATGATTAATATAATATTTTAAATATAATGGTTTCATTATAAATATGGTGTTTATCTCTAAGGTGGTCACCCAACTTAATAAATCTAACCATGTCAATGAAAACAAGTAATGTGTGTTAATCGCAGTAAATGATAGACATGACATGACAGATTTTGAGATACAATGTTCAGATTTGGTCATGATTATTTATTATACTGCTTATATTGACACTGTTTTTAATTATTTTGGACAAATACCAAGTTGTCTTACTAAACATTATCAATCTTTGACATGTCATAACAGAGTCAATGTTACAAAAACAAAAAATGACGTTAGCAATATGCAGACAAGGCTGTATTGTTATTTGCCAAATATTGCTGCATCCCAATCCACATACTATCCATCCTAAATAGTTTTTGAAATTAGGATTAGTGTATCCCAAATTGTTGTATGGTAAAATGAGTTTCCTTAGAGAACCTAGATGCTATTTCAGGTGACAATTCAAAGTACAGTTACTTGTACACTCTCGCTGATATTGCCCACAAGAGGGAGGAGGATGCTACACTGCATTAATAAATGAGAATAAAATGTACATAATAAATAATGTGTCCCACAACAACATAGTAGCCTGCATTTCTATATAATGTGAATGTGGTCAAATCATTGAAGGCCTTCAGAATGAAATCTTGCGTTACATGGGTGGAGGAATGGTGTATATGTCACAACAGGAAGTTTCCCAAAAGGCTGTCACAAATAGCCAACCACTTTTATTTTCAATAATATGGAGCAATTATACAAATGAATAGACAGACAAATATAGTTTTGCTTTTCCAATTGAAACAAATGATCTAAATTTCATTTTTGGTTTATTTCCAGGACTCAATGGACCTGGTGTGGTTTGTGATTCTTGGCACCTGTGCCATGAGTGCTGTTGTCTCTGCGTGTCCAGAGCACTGTCAATGTGTCGACAAGAAAGTCCGTTGTCAAGGCTATACGATAAAAGAATTTCCATCCTCAATTCTACCTAACACAACCAGTCTCGTTTTTACCAACACCAGCATAACAACATTAAAACCTGCGGACTTTGAAACATTTGCTGATACACTCGTCGCATTTGTAGCCAAGGATTCAAAAATAGCTGAGGTGCAGCCATATACCTTAAACCAAACCCAGAATCTTGTAACCTTGGTTTTCACTGGGACTGATCTTACCTCTTTACCAGAAAATCTGTTTGGCGATCTAGAGAACTTATCAACTCTGACACTAAGCAACAACAAACTATCAGTCCTTCCACCCTCCCTTCTCAACCCTCTTACAGCTTTGACCAAATTAGACTTAAGCAAAAACCAACTTGCGTCTTTAGCAGAGAACACATTTCATGATTTAGGACAGATGCAGCAGCTCATGCTGCAAAGGAACTCTATGAGAGAACTTAAGAGAGGTGTTTTTCAGGGACTTCGAAAACTTAAAGCTCTTTTCATACAGCAGAATGATCTGATGGAGATACCAGCAGGAATCTTTGATGACCTGGTAAACCTTGAGACGTTGCACCTTCAAGACAACAAAATCACACAGCTACCATCAAACCTATTCTCAAATCAACAGAAGCTGAAGAAACTCTACCTCTCCAACAACAGGTTATCATCACTTCCCAATGGACTCTTCTTGAGTCTTCCCAACTTATCTCATATCTCACTGTATGGGAACCAACTCCAAAGTCTGTTGCCTGGGACCTTTGGTCCGATGGTTCTTCAGGAGCTCTGGCTTTATGACAACATGTTAACTCGACTTGAGGAGGATGTTTTTAGCAACTTAACTGAAGTTCACCTTTTGGTAGTTAGTAGGAACCAGATTCGACACATTTCTCCTGGTGCGTTCAGTGGTTTGGTGAAGTTAGAGGAGATCTCCCTTCACACAAATCGTCTGACCAGCATTACGGGGGGGATTTTCAAAGACCTTCCAAAGTTAACTAACATATCCCTGGAGAACAATGAAATACAGCACATTCCCAATGATCTCTTAGATGGTGTATCTCGGTTATATCAGCTAGAGCTTCAAAACAATTCTCTACCAAACTTGCCAAACGAATTTCTTAACTCGTTGTCCGTGGTCGTTCATGTTATACTTTCTCAAAATCCCTGGAGGTGTGATCATGACATAATTCCCTTTAGGGATTGGCTAGAAAAGTACCCCGAAAAAGTGAAGAACCTTAGTTCCATTGTTTGTACAATTCCCACACAACTGAATGGCAGGGACGTAAGAGAGCTTAAGGATGATGACATCATCGCCCCTCCGCCACCAACTGTGACAACATTTGACACTTCATCAAGTTCACCAACAGATACAAAGACTGGCGAACGTGAAGGTGAGGACAGGGGTCAGGGACTGTCAAAAGACACCTTCATTATCATAGTCTCCGTTGTCTGCACTGCTCTTATCGTCAGTGTCATTGTTTGCGTTTTATGGAGAAGGAACAGACGGGGTAGTGAGGACCTGGACCGCCAACGACAGAAAAACTCAGTCATTTAACACTAATGAAACGCTTTTGGAAAGTATCAACTTTGGATTTATGACAGGAAAAATTATATAAAAAAGATATGTAAAAATATGTGTCAGTTTGCCGTGTGTGTGTGTATATATTATATGATGGTCATAAACTCTGCTGGCTGTTTGTTGTCAGTATCAATGGTTACATGCTTTCTGCATCTTTGAATTAAATCTGTTTCTCCGCAGAAACATCTCTTTGTATTGTTTATTTAAAGGAGAAGTGAAATAAACCATGAGTCATCACAATGTTGACATGTGGTATGCATGTATGCTAGGCATTTGGGTGAGCGGCCAAGAGGCCATGGCCTTGGTGAATGTTTTGAAATAGGAACAAAAATTTAAACCTGTTAAGAAATATTCTAAATCCATAGCTTTTTGTTTACTGTATATGTCTGAGAAAGACTTTGTAGACACAGGTCTCTGGTGATTATTAAATCAATAATTTATTTTGAAGTGGAGTTGTAGTTTGAAGAACATACTTGCTGCTTCCAAATTCTTATCTCTTTCAACAGAAAATATCCACACCCTTACCTCTGCTTTACAGACTCACAGTAAAGACATGCACAGAGTAGTTTATAGATAAGAGCAGCAAACTGCGTTCTTTAATATTTTCTGTTAAAAACAGCACTCTGAGCGGTCGTTCAGCTTAAACAGAAATGATCAGGTAAGAGTATTTCTTATATTATTTGATGCTACACATGCAGGTCAGGAACAATAACAGGCTGCTATATAGTCTAAGACATTGTGGAGGAGACAAACATTTATTTTGCAAATGTGTTTATTATTATAACTTAAATTAGGTAAAGTTAAAAAAATTAAAATTTAAAATAGAAATGGTTATTTATTATACACTTTATTAAATATTAAGACTAAAGCAGATAATTTTACCATGATGTCCATATTTTACAAAACAAAACATTTTAAAAACAAAATAAATGCTATAACAAAAAATAATATTAAAATAAATCAATAATAGTAATAATACATTTGTTCTTCAACAGGTATATGTCTTTTGTATTTATGTGCATACTTGTGCATCTGCACTGGAGTCATGAACAGGTCTGCGAAACAGGCGAAGACTGCAAAAACAAAGACGTGTATGACAAAACCGTCACAGCAGTGCCTGAAAAACTAAAAGATGGAGCCGATGAAATATATTTTGTAAACAGTCAGATTACTATCCTCCCAAAAGGATCCTTTTCTAAAAACCCTCAAGTAAAACAAATCGAATTTATGGGTACCCCAACCCAGACTGTAGAGGTCGGAGCCTTTGAGGGTTTACCTGATATCACAGTCATCGAGATATCTAACACCCAAGTGACGTCATTACCTGTGGGCGTTTTTAAGGATCTCATCAACCTCGAAAAACTTACTTTGAAAAGTAACAAAATTCAGAGACTTGAAAAGGGGTTGTTTGACGATTTAACAAAGCTTGGATTTTTGGGTCTACATATGAATGAGATCACCTCTATTGAGGAGGGAACATTTGACAATTTGGAGAATCTCAAAACTCTTCATCTTGGAAAGAACAGCCTCAGTTCTGTATCGACATCTCTTTTCGCAAATCTCAAGAAACTGCAGATTTTCAGGCTTTATGAGAACCAGCTAAACGTTATGCCCGATGGCATTTTTGATAACTTTCCTGATATAACAGAAATAGCTTTGAACGGCAACAAAATCTCATCTATACAACCAAATTTGTTTCCACACAAAAGTAAATTATCAAAACTGTATTTAGACAGCAATCTTTTAATGGAACTTCCCGAAGATCTATTTGTTGGTTTCTCTGGACTGAAGATTCTAACTGTGCATAACAATCAGCTCACCAATCTCCCCACCGTCCTCTTTGGAGAAATGCCTAAACTGACTGATTTGAACCTCAGCCAGAATAACCTCTCGTATATACCAACTGGAGTTTTCAGCCCCCTTAAGAAGCTGAAGAAGTTAGACCTCTCCTCAAACCAGTTCTTGAACTTATCGGGGGAATTTTTTGAAGGTCTCGAGAAGTTGTCTGATCTAAATCTTCAAAACAACAAGATAGAATCATTGAAAGCCGAGGACTTTGAAAAAATGAAGTCTCTTTCGAGCCTCCGACTAGAAAATAACAGTCTGCGAATCCTTCCTGAAGATGTTTTTAGTAACCTTCCAAAACTAAGTAAGGTTTACCTGAACAATAATCCATGGCAATGTGACTGTAACCTGTTGCCTTTCTATGAATGGATGATGAACAATAAGGAAAAGATCAAATCAAGAGCTCCAGAACTTTGTGAGTCGCCTATAGAGATGCAAAATCGAGATATCTTATTGCTAAAAGAAGATGAACTGATATGCCGCACAACAACCCTATACTTTACCACAACTTTCTTGACATCACCACCACCAATGACAACAACAACAGTCTTAACACCAATGACAACAACAACAGTCTTAACAACAACGCCAACAACAACAACAGTCTTAACAACAACAACAACGCCAACAACAACAACAGTCTTAACAACAACGCCAACTACAACAACAGTCTTAACAACAACGCCAACTACAACAACAGTCTTAACAACAACAAAAACAACGTCAAGTAAATTCTTAACAACAGCACCACCACCACCAACTACAACAACAACAGTCTTAACAACAACAACAACGTCAACTACACTCTTAACAACAACAACAGCACCACCAACTACAACAACAACAGTCTTAACAACAACGCCAACTACAACAACAGAAACAACGTCAACTACATTCTTAACAACAACACCACCAACTACAACAACAACAGTCTTAACAACAACAACAACACCTACTACATTCTTAACAACAATAACAACGTCAACTACATTCTTAACAACAACAACAGCACCACCAACTACAACAACAACAGTCTTAACAACAACAACACCAACTACATTCTTAACAACAGCACCACCAACTACAACAACAACAACAGTCTTAACAACACCTACTACATTCTTAACAACAATAGCAACGTCAACTACATTCTTAACAACAACAACAGCACCACCAACTACAACAACAACAGTCTTAACAACAACAACGCCAACTACATTCTTAACAACAGCACCACCAACTACAACAACAACAACGCCAACTACATTCTTAACAACAATAACAACAGCAGCAGCACCACCAACTACAACAACAACAACAACAGTCCTAACAACAACACCACCACCACCCACTACAACAACAGTCTTAACAACAACGCCATCAACAACCACAACCTTACAAACAACAACCACACCAACATCAACAGCAGTCACCACAACAAAACCACAGACAACCACACAAACTATAGTCGTCACCACAACTACAATACAACCAACAACAACTTCCACCACTACAACCACCATGGCAAGCACGACAAAAACAACCACACTTCTTGCCACCACACACAGCAGTTTCACCTGCACTGGCTCCCATCAACCATCTTTCTCAATAGCCACACCTACCCACAGCTTCTCATCATGTAAGACGCTAATGATATATTACTCTACAATGCTGGTGATAGAAATCTGCTGCACGGCAGTGTTGGCCAAGATCACATGTTCACTACACTGCTCTCTCCAGCACAGAGAGCAACTCCACAACCAGGTAAACCTGACCCATTTTTCCTATAAGAAATCCATTGTACTCAGACCAGTCGTCGAGACAGAGACTGTAGCTCTATGAGGGGTTAGAGGAGATTATTTGATCATCCCTTTCTCATAAAGATGCACTTAGTCATCTGGTCAGTAGATGGGTCGTGCCTGGTGGTACCACTACAGAGAGATACCACTCTGATGTTTAGTGTTCCACAGCAATGGAAGACGTTTCGTAACTCTGGCTGATCAAACAGAGTCAGATGCTGAAGCTAAAAACACTTGTATGAGCACGTAACTATTTCATTATCATGTACAGTATTTAAAGGCACTTTCTTTTATTTATAAGGGTAATATAATGAATATAATAATAAAGGGTATAATATTTACTCTGCCTCTTTTTTAATATTGTAAATGTTGACTTTGCATGACTGATTAATTGTCCGGGACTGATATTTTTCCTAATTAGTAATTTGCTGAATAAATACATAATAACAATGTAAATAATACATGTGATTTGATGATGATTATGCATGTTTGATTTAACACGCACACACAAACATTCATATAGGAACTACAACAATGAAATGTGTCAAAATCTTACTTCTAATTCATCAAGTCATTGGTAAACCAAGTGACAGCAAAGAATTTTAAGATTAAATACCAAAATATGTCATATACATGATCACAGACAAAATGCTTTTCAAGCAGTCTCATAGGTGTGGAATTTACAACAACTACGACATTTTTTTGTTAGAACTTAAATAAGAACATTCATTAAAAACTATTTTAATTGAAACCTTTGAGGGCACGTCTTTCCTATTTTCAGCCACCAGATGTCAGTATGGGCGCATTTTTCATTATTTGTGGCATCCCACATAAAATACTTTAGTATACCATTGTATTTGCTATAATATATTGTAGTTTACTGTAGTATATTATAGTAATTATAATATAGTGTAATAATAGAGCATTTCAGTTCAAAACAGTACAATAATTTTACATCAGTAACCTATACTATAGTTTTTCTTTATGTGGGATCATCTAAACAATCAATTTCATTTTTTGTATTCATTTAGGTCAAATATATACTTAATGTTAACAAGACAACTATTTTGTGCATTTGTAATTACAACTTTATGCGTAGCATACACCAAGTACACTCCGCTAGATGGTGCTGTGCATAAAAGATGATGTGTGTACACTACACTGGAGGTTCTGGCTGCCCGTCACATTTCATTCAGTATTTTATCCTATTGCTTGTGATAAAACTTAAATGACATAAATCATAGAGAAAAAAATGTGAGCAGAAACCCACGTGCGATCATTCATTGGCAAGCCCCTTCCACAGCCACGTGCAAGTAAGTTCATAGAAAAAGTGTGTGATCCTCTGGATGACAGAAATGTCAGTAGTTAATCCAGTGTCACTTTTACAAAAACATTTAAGGCTTTTAACAGAACTATGCCTATGTATAACCTACTCTGCCTAACTTCTGATATCTGCTAGAATTGTCAGTCATTTTTAAATAATTTATAATATAATACTTTGGCAGCAACTTTAAAGCTATTTACAAGTGTAATGTGCGTGTAAAGTGAAAGTGGATGCGAGAGAGATCCTATTGGTTAGATACTGTTTATAACCAAGTGAAAATGCTGTCAAACGCATGTGCAAACATTGTAAATAATTAAAGTAATATGCTATTACAAGACGTCAATGGTCTGATGAACAGTAGGCAGAGTTAGTAACTATGTTTGCCAACAGCAATGTACACATTTAGACATTTCCACTCCTGTGAATGACAAAAAAGGGATCTCCACATATCTTGGTCATCTGTACTGTATGTGTTAACAAAATAACATAACATTACAGGACAGCTGAAAAATTGAACACTAACTGGTGAAGTATGCTTTTTGAACATTTTAAATAAGTTAAATTTACAAATGTTACATAAGTGCTGGCTAAATACATGTAACCCGCTGTTGGCATGGTAATAATATATCATTTAAAGTTTAAGTGGGTACTCATAATCCCAAGTTTTTTTAAACTGAAGAAAACAACTTAACATTCATTGATGGTTCCAGTTCCAGAGGGGCCATCCAGAATTGCCATGGTGATGTATAGTGGCATTTTGCAGCCATAGTGTTGGCTATATAATGCATGTATATTTTATCTCGCCATGGCGAAATGAAAAGAAAACAAAAACGCTTCAAAGCCCCGGCTGCATCAGAGTTTAGTTTTTATGATGCAAATCGCATCGACAAAGAGGCATTTCAGATGCAAAGCATAAATTGATTAATTGAATTATTTCTGAGGTTTCAATTTGAAGGAACTGAATGAAGCCCTCGGAATGCTTCTGAATAGGCAGGAAGAAACATGGGGACAACTAGCCTATAATTTTAAAGAATTTTAAAGGGATAGTTCCCAAAAATAAAAATGTTGTCATCATTTATTTACCCTAGGTAGTTTCTAACCTGTGTAAATTTCTTTGTTCTGCTAAACAAATGAAGATATTTGAAAGAATGTCAGTAACAAAATAGATCTCATCCCCCATTTACTGCCATAGTAGGGAAAATAAATACTATGGCAGTAAATGGTGGATGAGATCTGTTTGGTTACTGACATTCTTTCAAATATCTTCATTTGTGTTTAGCATAACAGAAAATGTATACAGGTTAAGAACGGTGAGTAAATGATGAAATAATTTTCATTTTTGGGTGAACTATCCCTTAAACTGCAAAATGTTTATGTATATGGAAAATTGGAATGTATTGCGAATCTAAATTATCCCTTTGCTGCAAGATCTTGACCAACTTCTTCACTGATAAACAATAATAACAAAATTAACAAAAAGGGAAACATTTCAAGTGAGACAATTTACAAGAATGTGGATCACATGAATTTAATATCAAACACTCCAAAAATGCTGGGTTGTTTTTATTCATTGTTATGTCAAATATAAACATTTTCTAGTTTAAAGGGATAGTTCACCCAAAAATGAAAATTCTGTCATGAATTACTCACTCTCTAGTTGTTCGAAACCTGAATAAATTAACCAACCTTTGTTTGGTTAACAACAGAAAAAGATATTTGAGCGAATGCTTGTAACCAAACAGTTCCTTGACCCCATTGACTAGGCCCCTACCATAGTCGTAAAAAATTACAATGGTAGTCAAAAGTGCCCCAGAACTTTTTGCTGTCTTACATTCTTCGAAATATCTAATTTTTTGTTCAACAGAACAAAAAATTATAAAGTAATTTCTCCTACTATGGTAGTCAATGGGGTCCAAGAACTGTTTGGTTACGAGCATTATTCCAAATATCTTTCTCTCTGTTCATCAAAACAAAGAAATGTATACAGATTTGGAACAACTCAAAGGTGAGTAAATGATGACAGAATTTTTATTTTTGGTTTAATTGAACTCAATGCCTGGGTTTGTCCCTTTTTGACCCATTGATGGGTTGAAAGTAACCCAATATTTGTTTGAGTGAAGACTATTCTTCCTTAAAAACCAAACTGATGTTTATTAAAGAAAAGTACACATATTGAGATTTGTTTTTAAAGATAGAATCAGATATTATCCTATTGGAAGACAAACTCATTCAGTGCTTTAAACAAAATGCCCAATTAGCCAATTACCAGTCTTAATTGCAGTCTCCTGATGAGAGGTTAAGGAGTAAGAACATAGTCTCTCTGGTTCTCCGCCACCAAGCCCGAGGCCTAATCAAGTTATCATATCAACAAATCTCTCATCAGGGGCCCACGTCTGACACCAGCAGAAAGAGAGGCCAGTCGCCGACTAATTTCCAGCAGCAGGGCGCTGAGACTCGCCTGCCAGGCGGGATAAAAAGTACCTGCGGACCCCAGTCGAGCTGCCCTCACCATCCTGCTGAGAGCGCACTCACGCTGGGCACAACAGAGCACGCTCTCCCCACGTCTCGACTGGACGGGGGGTAAGTAGCATCATAGAGGGCCAGGGGAACGTTATTTGGCAACGCGCACAAAGAACGGCGACAGACAATGCAGTGATCATGCAGAGTGTCGAGAGGAACCCAGGGACCTCCTGTGGCCATGAGAGGGGCTTTAGGGTCATCGTTTTTAGGGCTGGAGTGGTGCATCTCTGAAGAGGTTAATGTACTTGTTATGTGGGGTCAGGGTGCAGGGTTCACGGCAGTACATCACTACTGACAGCCCATCACTGCCGTGACGGAGGCAGAAGGCTCTGATCTGTGGTACTGAGGCTTGTTTTGAAGTCTATTGAATTTAAGCCCTGAGGTCAGATCATAAAATGTGCGGTCAGGTTTTCGATGATTTTCTTGGGGGAAGTATATTGATTTATATAAGCGGCATTTCGAATATGACGCAGCATTACATGCAATCACATGTTTTGCTTATTTTATATTATAGGGAATATAAACGTGGATCATCCAGATGAGGGGTAAATTCATAGCAAAGTGTGCTCTATGATAACACAAAGCAAAGCTGGCGGTGAAATTCCGACACATACGAGGTGAAATATTATTTGAAGGTAATCTGCGTGCTTTATTCCCTGGCTTTCACTGAGATGTTTATGTTCTGCTGGCTGATGAGACATGTGGGCATGAGGCTGGGAACCGCCTGGTGCTAAAGCATGATGTTAAGATAAGAAGGTGAAGGAGAGATCTGACTTAAAGCATGACAGAATGTTTGACATTCTCTATCTTCAGGCATCCAGTCTCATGACGAAACAACATACTTGTGTGATGCGCACAAGTCACCCACTAGAGCAAAACACGGGGTGCAGGGGCAATGTCACACTGGTTGCTCTGTTGTCATTGTTTCAATAAATGTCTGTTATTTTCTTTTACTTTATTTATTTGTTCTGACAATTACAGCAGCATCTATCAATGTTTTGTTTACTAATGTCGGCTAAATAGCTAAACAACGAAATAAATAACTTAAAATTTCTCTGTAAAGTAAAAATTCCATCTGGGAAAACCCGTCAGATGTCGCACTGGGACGTTTTCAGGAATATCAAAAAAATAGATTTTTTTTCCCTGAAATTCATAGCGATCAGCCGACTTTGGATAACCATAACTTTTCTTATACATACAAGGTATGACCAAAATAAAAACAGTTGGAACCCAGCTTTCATATAGTATCAAAATCTGAAATATGTCAAATTTCACCATGTGTTGGGTTTTGAAAACTTTTGAAAACTTTATGATTAAGACAGTAGCGTCTGATGGTAAAATCTAAAGAGAATTACTATTCACATTTCCTGGTTAGACATTTAATCACGAGTGTCTAATTGTGTTTGTGCACAAACGCACCGATTCTTTGTGAATCATTTTGTTTTGTAAATGTCGAAAAGGCCAAATTGAAAAATTGGAATTAGCTTTTCTTGGACAAATTCCACTTAGTGTTCCGAGGCTATTTTCCTAATGATCGTTCTGTCTAGTTTTCTTCCCCTCTTGACCAGATGCACTGAAAGGGATAGGACAGGTATGGTGAAAGCCCAGTGGGGGACTGCAGAAATGGGGTGACCCTTAACCCTGGCACTCACATTATTCATGTTGGACGAAGGCCACGGAGGCAGCCGGGGTTGCCTGCTGATCCCCACAATGCAGCCCTTTCCCCAGGCCGCGGTTGGCAAAAAGACCCCCTGGAGCTCTAGTCACCATCTAAAGGCTTTTCAGCACGGTCCGGATGGCCAGGGCCAAGCACCCGAGCAGAGGGGGCGAGGCCGAAAGCTAGTGCGGGAGAAAAGTGTGGAAAAATACAATAACGAAAGAGATTTGCAGGAAACAAAAGGCTTTAGAGTCTATCTTAACCTAGCACAAACAGTGTCAACATCTGTGGTTCCCTATATGCTCCACTCAAAGGCTATAATCTATGGTGAAGAAAGCCTGTTCTTGCGGCTTCCTCATTGAAAAGGGATACAGTGTTTCTAATATAATTTTTTCGTCATTCAGGATAAGGGTTTCAAAAGCTTTTCCACTGAGGATTTTCAAGAGCAGTTAAAGCGTTGTATTGCACGTCGCATATTGTAATTTTAAAGGCGAACAACCGAATGTGAAGAGTTCACAGACTTGCTGGAGGAGATTTATGTCCACATTTATAAAGAAAGGTGGTTTGAAGTCTTGCAGGACTTTATCATGGTTAAGAGCTGTCTGTGGCCTTAGAAGAAGTCACCACATGATCTGTGCGACTGTAAACAGGGAGCACGCAAAGCCCAGACATGTAGGAATGAATTCTAAGAGGGTGTTCGAGAGGGCGGCTGTCACTGCTTCTTTCCCTCTGCTTCGCTCAGATGCTTCCCTGCCTCTTTATTGCGGTAAATTCCAGCCACAAGACGTGCTCCACATTAAAAGTCGCTTCATGTCCATGACGTCAATGTGAAAGGAATCATTTAACGTCATGACCGGTTTAGATCCCACCCTAATTTATCAGTTACCGCCAATTGATCCTAACAGGGAGCCTGTGGAGCTCCAGGTGCTTATCATTATATCTGCTTTGTTGTGCTTGAAAGAAACTGACAGGATATGAAATAATGTGGCCAGATATGTGAAGAGAAACACGCTTTTGCTTTGGCGGCATATACATGGAATATGACTGCATTTCATTAATAGATTCATAGAAACATTTTAGAGGGAAGCGCATAGGCGTGTGTTTTCTGACAGTCTGCCGCACACAAGCTGCTGTCGTCAAAGAGTCTTAAATTCCTTGCAAAGTGTTTTATAAAACATCTGGAATATGGTATAAAACTTGTATACAACCCTCACAACAGATGATTCATTTGGTGGTGTGAACTAAACTAATGCAACCAGCCTGCAGCTCATCAGGCAGAAAAAACAACAACACACGCACATGTATATACAGCCATGGAAAAAAATATTTAAAAAACACAGCAAAATAATTTTCAATAATCTAAAAGCTGAATAAAAAAGCTTGCTATTGCTATATGGTTTGTTAGGATAGGACAATATTTGGCCGAGATACAACTATTTAAAACTTAGAATGTGAGGGTGCAAAAAAAACATTGAGAGAATCGCCTTTAAAGTTGTTCATCAGAGGCGCTGTAGCAGGCCGCTGCTAAGAAGAAACAGGTTTGTTTTAACACTCTCTTTTGACTTATTGCTGTAATGAGGTTGTGGATGAACCCGAAAGATGAAATTCTAGGATTTACATAGATACCAAACTTGAGTGGGTAATTCCCAAACAGTGGCAGCAGCGAGTGAAGTTTGTAGGCGTGTTTCCGGACATTTTTAGCGATTTTGCTGGATCCAATAAACAAAAATCAAGTTTAGATATATTTACGGTAGGAAATTTACAAAACACCTAAAAGGAACCATAAGCTTTACTTTATATCCTAATGATTTTTGGCATCAAAGAAAATCGATAACTTTTTAACCCATACAATGTATTTTTTGCTATTACTAAAGATGTTCTCGTGCTACTTAAGACTGGTTTTGTGATCCAGGGTCACATTTGTATTTATATGCGGAAAACTGAAATGGTAAATAACAAAAAGATGCAATGTTTGCAGATCTTGAATGTTGCCAAAAAATTCATATTTAGGTTTAAACAACACAACTGGACTGCAATTGCAACAATACATGCAGAAATGCTGAATAAAGGCAAACACTGGAGTGCTTTCTTAATGCGTATAATGTCTCTTGTATAAGTGGAAAATTCAATGATTTGCTGCACAATGCATGCTTGTGTGTATGACCAATAAACACTGCAGAGAAACTCATAACAATTGTTGTTACAAGAGGAGACCTCTCCAGACATGAATGCCTGTAAAATCCTTCTCAATCAGGCATTAGCCTTCGAGCCCTCTCGGTGGTCGCAGTTGCGGCGTCCTTTAGCGTGTTAGTGAACCAGGCCGTAATGTTCATTACTCTAACCCTGCGAGGGAAAGCCAGCTTACCTTTGTCCACTCCAAAAAACGAGACTAAAATTAGAGATGGCTGACCTGAAGCCAATGTTAGGTTATGCGAGAGGGGGAGTGGGGAACCCTCTCAAACGATAATCTCTTGTATTGCTCTCCCCATGGTGCACTTCATGTTCGCTCCTCTATCAGGCGGATAACAAGAGCTGTAAGCTCCTTAATGCTGAATTACAATTATTGGAGGAGAATCACATCCCTTTTGACAAGGGGAGTCTCTCTTTAATAGTGAACCCCTCTTCGGTTTTCAGTTCTTCTGATGAAGTGCCCATAATGCACTCATAATGAAGGTTTCATTAAGCTTCAGTGGCTTTTCATCGAGGAGTTACTTATGACTGTGTTTTTTATTGCATTTCTGCTCGAAGGGTTAAAAATGACTAATCCGTTTCTCTATGCAGCAATGCTGAAATCTTGTTCAGGGAATTCTGGGTAGTGCACGGCAGGTAGACACAGTTTTTTCAGTTCACTTTCTAAGTGTGTAAAGTATTAAAGAAAAAATACCAAACAAATGTTGCGGTCTTGTTAATTTTGTTAAGACTCCTTAAGACTCACATAAATTCTTACAATTTCCTGTCAATACCATTGTTTTCTCAGACACTTTCTTATGCAATCCTGGGACCACTAAAACACTTCTTTGTGTGTCTCTACCAGAATGTACAGTAGATATACGTAGACACTTTTAAATTATATACATAGTAGATTGAAAACCAGACATTATTCTGTTAAATTACATAAGAAACATTTGTTTTTCTGTAATCAGTATCAGTCGATAAAAGCTCATTTTCACACTGTTGGATATCAGCCAATAGTTTAAAAACAGGCAATGATCAGGGCCGATATATCTAGTCAGTCAGGAAAATGAAAGGAATTTGTGCTCTGTGTGTAAAAAACATTGAGAAATATCACCAGATAACTGAATGAATTACAATAAAAAACTATTAATTTAATCTTCACAATTTTAATATAAACACCAAACTATCGGTATTGGCAGGTATCATTCTGATGCCTAGTCCACACGTACAGGAGTACTTTTATAAACTGAGTTTTTCCTTCTTTGGCGTTTTCGTGTGGATGAATGGCCGTCATTGAATTTAGCCATTAATGCATTGCTATTTTATACATTAGTTTTATATTTAAAAATTGTAAAGGTTTTTAAATACTAAACTAATGTATTAAATAGCAATGCATTAATGACTAAATTCAATAATGGCCATTTGTCCAATATAAAATTTCATTTTTTTAAATATTTAATAAAAGAGAATGTTTATTTAATTTAAAACATGAAGTAAAGGCATCTTTACATGTCATCAAGAGGTCTAGAGAGTAAAACCTATTTGCTGGAATCTGGCCTAATCTATTGTTAACTATATTGTTTCCCTTTCTATACCCCAAATCACCACACTTTCACATCATTAGAAGAGTAAAAGAAATCTGTTTTTATATATTGAGACGCTTCTGTCTTTGTAGCTTTTGAGTCTGTTGATATGGTGAATCATTAGGCCTGCTGCTTTGCCTTTGATGGTCTGTTTTCTTTTTCATCTGATCCAGAAATCTCCAAGAAAAGAGAAAACCCACTTTCCTTTATGGAAAACTCTTTATGCCTTTAGTGAGGTGGAGAACGGTGACAATGGAAAATTGGCCAATGCAGGTTATGCCACTTCATCACATCAATGCAAAAATGTTGATTCAGGCCTATGGTATCTTTATATCTAAAGAGCATTAAAAGGTTAGCTCTGTGTAAATGCCATTGAATTTAATGCATGTGTTTTCTCCCTCTCTCATTTATTTTTATATCTCTTTTCTCTGTTAATTGCGAGGCGTTTGCTCTCTAATAGGATTGTCAACCACCGAGGAGTGAAGGCTTAAAAGAAATGCTTTCCAGTTGAAATGTGCCTTTGAGTGCTGATTTTCCAGGGCTTTCCTGCTTCACTTTAAAGCTCGATCCAATTCGCGAGCTCTTTTAGTGTAACTGGGATACAAATCCATGCCATTGCAGCTATCAGAGGCCCGCAATGAGCATGAGAAAGCGGCATTACATCTTGCTCCTTTCGTAGGGGCCTTTTTGGCTCCTTCTTGAGTGTAGGTCCCATCCATTGCAATGCAGTCTACATCAGTCTGCCAAAAGTCTCTGTTACCGGGATTCGTCATAGAGGAGTTGCAGAATCTCAGGCGAGACAATGCTAGCGGCCATCGTTTTCATACCGCCCAGGCTGTCTCTATCTTATCGCCAAACGCCTTTGTCATGCTAGCATCTGTCATAGCGCTCGCTCGAGGCCAGCTTTTTAAAATGCGGGGGAAAAAAACTCCACCAGGAGTATCCACCAGGGTGATTTTCTAGTTAGCCAGCATGTCCTCTTTAATTTTTAGCTGTCCAAATCATCTGGAAGGTTCCAGCGTTCTGGTGACTGTTCTGTTTTCACCATGGTGTCTTAGCGAGTCAATGTGTGCGATTGAAAATAATTCATGGCTCTTTCACGTAGTTTCCGCACCATCCACCCTCTCCAGTAAAAGAAACACATCTGCGAGCTTCCCTCTGCTTTTGTTGCAAGAGAGTAAATCGCATTCTGCTTCGTAGCAGAACCTGGAGGTTCTTTAGTGATGGTTCAAAAATAGAGAGCGTGTAAGCGGAGACATATGCGAAGGGTATGGATCTGTTTGCGGGTATCCATGGCTTCCACCTGTGCTTGTTAAAAACCCACAGTATTACCATTTACTGTATGTACTGTGCCTTCTAAACAAAACAAAGACACTGGCTGATGAAAACTGTTTGGAATGAAAAAACACTACTCAGTGCGAATGAATAGTTCTTTGCAAATCTGCTAACATCTTATCCTTGCAGTCACACAGTTTTAACTATGGCATCGGTTTGACCTGACAAGCATTCTAGTATGTTTTCTATTATTTGGACACAAGCAGTGACATGTCACCAGGGGCAGATATTTACTGTACATTATGTCATGTACTCTGGGGCACAGCGGGGAGTCGGCAAGTCCTGATAAGCCAAATTCAGTGAGCTGCTGCCCGTGCCAGACATATCCAATGTGCAACTGAAAAGGGGAAACCCGTAAAAAATAATGACGATTTACGAGCATATTTTGGAGGGTCTGCAGAGAGATTTTAATTGAAAGCAGGAGAACCCTCAGGCCTCTCTAGCCACATACTGGAAAGCATAGATGGGATTCTTGAAGAGCGTATATTGTTATTGTAGAACAATGGATGAATAAAAATCAATTACAAGAAAGCTTTAATAAAGCGCACTTCTTCATTGAAAACAGTAACTAAAAATAATTGCCTGTGGTGTTCTTAACTTTACACAACTGCCATTGTCACATATTGCAATCCAAATTTCAATTTACAGTGGTCACTTAATTTCTTTATATAAAATGAAAATTACATTTTAATTTTATAGAGAGAAATTAAGTGACTACTGTATACTTTTAATACAGACTTATTGGCCAAAAGAATGACAATTTCTGTTAAATAAATTCTGTTAAAAAAATTAACAAATGCTGCTCAATTTTATATTTAATTTTGTTTAATTTGCATTTGCCAATCTCCCACAACTGCTGTATTCTGTACAGTATCATACTTTATGCGTAGCATTAACATATAAACAAACATGGTTATTAATAATATCATGGTTATTGCTGATGCCAGTACAGTACACTGCCTCATTTCTACATTGTAAAAATGGCTTCTTTTCAACCCAGCGTTGGGTCAAAAAGCAACAAACCCAGCTGCTGGGTTAACTAATACAGAAAATGTTTATATTTGACCCAACAATGGATTAAAACACCCCAGCACTTTGGGCTGAAACAACCCAGCATAGGTTGGGTTTGTCCAGTTTCACCTCAAGCTGGGTTGAAAATAACCCAGCATTTTTTAAAGTGTAATATTCATAACAACAAAAACAATAAGGATTTTTACTTTTATAAAAATAAAACCAAAAACATACAAAAATACTGCATTTTCAACTCTGCATTGGGTTCAAAATGGATAAACCCAACCATCGGGTTGTAAATTAACCTATTCTGGATTGTTTCAACTCAAATGCTGGGTCGTTTTAATCCATTGTTGGTTCACATTTGTTGCATTTTCTGGGTTTATCTAACTCAACGTCTAGGTTCATCCCTTTTTCATCCAACGCTATAGGTTGAGCATAAGCAACAACAGTTAGGTTTATCCTGTTTAACTCAAAGCTGGGTTGTAAATAACTCAGCATTTTTCCACTGTACCGCTTTAAAACACCATACATAAAGCCATAATATAACATATTTAACACCTACTTTTTATCTTATGGTTTAAATGTGAATAAATTATTTCCTAACTCCACTACTTAACCAGTATGACCATGGAAAATGAGAGCGAGTCAGCTGCACCGGCCTAACCTCCACCAGCAGCTGTGAGCTTTTATTGAACTAAATCCAATTTCTGTCACAGAGAAGAGGTATACAGATTAAAAGGGTAAAGGTATACAGATTAGTTTGGATGCAGCACAGTCTTAATCAATCCAAACGATGGCACTGAGGTTAAACAGCCGACACATGGGCTTTTCATCAAGGCGAAGAGTGTACCCGGTAAATGGACCTGTAACCCTGCTAATTTATAGGTTATGCTGGCCAGTGCGTGCAGCGGGCTTTGATGGAACACCTGCAGTGAAACAGTATCTTTACTGCCCTGTGCAGAAACTCAAGCCTGCCTAAAGGCTCGTTCTTTTACATTCAAGAAGATATAGTTATGCGTGTGCGTTCAATGAATGTGCGTGTGTGGGCTGACAGCCAGACGTGCCACCTCATGTCTTTGAAGATGATTATAAGTAGTGATAGTCAGCGGAGCACGAGGCACAGGTTTAACTTGACGTCATGCTTGACTGTGTTGACAAGGTAAGGCAGAACATACAATGAATGTACAATGAATGACAGAATGTATGCAAGTTCTGGCAATCTTTAAATAATAATAAAAAACTTTTATATAGCACCTGTATTTATCAGAAACTTGTCTTACAAGATTAAGCTACTCAAGTGATTCGAATGAATGTTTAAATATTTTGTTGATGATGATGATGATACTTGAACTTAATTGTTTGATTAAGCTGACTTGGTAAAATAAATAAATAAATAAAATAGATGACTTCCATGCCCTCACTGCCTGAGGTCAGAGTCACTATGATAAATACAGGAACCTGCTCTATAATTGGCTAAATTGATGGGAAAAAGTTCCAAATGCCTTAGAGGGCAAAGGCCGTGGTTAGAGCGTGCAGCGTGTGCAGATGGCTGCTCTGATGTGCAATTGAATCTAAAGATATTTTCCTGCACAGGAATGCACCCCCACCCCTGCCCGCAGCACTGAGGAAAGCACTGGGAGGATATAGTTGAGGATAAGCAAGCTAATAATAGAGATTTGTATGGCTGTCAGATATCACGCCTTGTTTATTTGTCATCACAAATAAATGCTTTTATTATTTTTTGCAGTATCAGCCAATTTATAGCTATAGTGAACTGGGGCTAAAAAGCTACAAATCCATGCCTTTGAAATTTGATGCAGTGAGTCTTCATAGAATCTAAATTTAAGATGATCATCGAAACTCACCTCAAAGTTGTCAAGGTCATCACAGTCATAAAAACTAAGAATACCCCAAGTGCAGTATCTCGGTTATATGAGTGAGATTGCTTCCAAACTTTGAGTGGGCCAAAATTGGAAATTCAATATCACCAAATGAACAGTGCTGAATCCTTGAGTGTGTACAGTATATAAAAATACAAAAGTAGTGTGTGTATAGGCTAATTCACACTAATATAACAAACGCCAACAAACACCAACATTCGAAATTCTCATTGACATTGATCCAACAAACGAGTTTGTTATATCGGTGTGAACAGGTCTGGCTATACTTGCGAAGGCCACATTCTTTAAAAAAGTTGTTTCATATGTAACATGCGAAAACATTTTAGTTTAATAAAAAAAGTACTTTAATACTGGGTTAGCAGTAGTGAGCTAAATCTAACTACATTTTTATTCTTGGAACATTTGTGATAGTTAAAGGGGAACTCCACCCAAAAATGAAACTTCTGCCATGAATTACTCACCCTGAAGTCATTTAACAACCATAGGCCCTCCGTCTATCTTCAGAATGCAAATTAGGATAGTTTAGATGCTGTACCGGTCCCCCCATTGACTACAACGCAACCAACCGTCAAAGCGTAGAAAGTGATCGAAGCACATCGTTAAATAGTCCATGTGATTCTGGTGGTTCAGCATTATTTAATATAATACGATGAGGATACTTTTTGTGCACAAATTAAAAAAAAATAAGACAATTTCCTGACTTTTGTGTTAGTTTACAGTGGCTGGGATTTTCATATGGTAGAGATTTGACGTCTAACATTTCAAATATGCACTAATATTTGTCTGGAAAAGTCTAAAGGCGGGCGTACACGGTGCGAATTCTGATGATCGGAAGATTGTATGTCCACGCACACATCACGATCAACAAATCGGCTCGTTCAACAGCATACACGTCATGGTTTCAATCCGATAGCTCACGAACCTTTTCGATAAGGTTAAAAATTATCATGAGGTCGGGAAGTGCTCGTAATTGGCATTCTGCTCTGCTTGTAATTCCTCGCACAAGATACGAGCCGCGACCATACGAACATCAACGATTTCCTCGAAATAGGAAAAAAATCGTACGACAGCAAAAATCGCACCGTGTACGCCTGTCTTAAGAACGGCGCGCGAGATATCATCACCGGTCCAGTGCACAAGGGGGAAAAAAGTGCCTTGTGTGAAGAGACAAACCAACAACTGCTGGATGACTACAATTGGACATTAGAGATCCTAACATGTTCCTCAACTTCTCAAGTTTACTGTTTCACACAAAGTCGAACATAAGCTTAACTGCTGTCAGAGTAAAACCGTAAACTAAGAAGATCTATATACATGGATATATATTGAGAGAGTGTATATGTATGTCTGTATGTATATATGTACAGTATGTTGATACAGATGTCAAGACAGTAACTCAAACGCACTTACTGAGGCTTTCCCCATAACTTTGCTTATCCATGTTCCTCTTGAACTCATTAGAGCTTAATACCCCTCACAGCTGCTAGCAGGACTGGATCTCCCGTCTCGCCAGGCGGACCCTCCCTGGGGCACGTTCCCAAATTCCCACCACCCGTGCTCGGTTTCCTGCCCCTGAATAGGAGCGAAAGAGCCACCACTGGTTTTAAAACAATTACCAGTTTAAGAGCTCCAAATAAGCCGCTTCATGGACAACAATATAATGACAGCAACTGTTATTTACTGTAATGAATTGGCCGGTATTATGTGCACAGGGTCCCATGGGGGGTGGTTATTAAAGCTTTTCAATGCTCTTCCACTGAATACATGTCAGGGGACATAAAGGCCACTCAAAGCAACACTAAGACTGTAGCCTTGTTGATAAAAGAGTTGCGGTAAGATCATATTTACACACCATTCACTAACATTTTAAAGCCTGTTCAGCCACATCCTATTTAGGTAAATAAAGGGAGTCTGTGTGGTGGGGAAGTGTGGACGTATACTGTATTCTCCAGAGTTAGTCCAGAGGGGGACTTGACTCAGGCATGGGAAAGCAAATAAGTGGGATTATCTCTTCAAAGGTGCAGTTGAATGAATGGTAGAGCACGGAATAGCACAAAGGTGAGTGAAAAATAAGTGCCTTAGCATTGCTGGGGTATATACACGTATACCAATTTCTTAACCTAAAATTTACCTCTAGTTCTTCTACAAAATCACAAGCAATGACCTAAATTTCATTGATAATCTGCAGCATTCAATACTGCTGTGAATACCAGCCAAGAGGCTTGTGAATACATCAGCCTATAGTGTTTCAGATGATTATATAGTAATTTGACAAAGTATAATGTGTTATCCTATACTTTAATCCATTCAACACCCAACTTTTGATGTAAATCAGTCAGATATAGAATTCCACCTTCTACAATAAATAGATCTAAAGAGATAAATAAGTCCCATTGTAAAGAATAACTATAATCATTGCGATGCTCTTCATGTAAACAAAACCAAGAACCCAAAGTGTCCTGAGCTATAAAAACACAGACTTCTGAGCAGTAAGAATTTTCCTTTGTGTATGATAAAAGCCAAGCTAAGAAACCTGCACGTTTCTTATAGACATTCTCATAGATGCAGGTGGACAGGTCTTGAATGAATGAATGAATGAATGTGCAGCTGTGTTTGAATTTGAGTGTGTACACTGTTGTTTCTTCGCCTCTCAGTAATGTACTGCCTCCATCTTCATTCACACACATACAAACAGGCCAGAAGTATTTTACCGAGCTTCTCCCTTCAGGCAGAAAAACGATACCGTGGTGCAGAACATTTCATACATGCCTTCCCGGACAGTTCCCACACTCAAGCTGTCTTGGGGTGTCTGACCTTTGCCAAGTGCATCGTCCCCCGCCCCCTCCGAAGTCAGCCTCTCTCCTTCTCTTCCCAAGGTCCTCCGGTTTGGACAGCTGCAGCCAAGCTGGCCGCCTCGCTCGTGGAAAACATCCGCCACACATGTAGGGGTTCGTTTGTGGCCTCTGCCAGAAAAAGAGAGAAGGAAGGAAAGATATTGTGAGTGTTTGTGGGTAGCACTTTCCCAGCCCTGCGGACACATGTCTGCCCACCTCCCCTGTCACCCTCTGCCTGCACACACATCCCAGAGTTCATAGGCCTAATCCCCTGCAGCATGTCTCCAATTTAAGGCCTCCTCACCATCAGAATGTGGAACATAAACACGACTGAGGTTACATGCTGCAGTCTCGTCTCTCCTTGCGCCCTGTTTCTCAGTCCGGGCCATCAGCCAGCACTCACCATCTGAGACTCATTCACTTTTAAAGCTGGCTGCACGCCACTATGTTTTGTTTTTTATTCCCAACCGGTAGGACAGTTCATACTTTTTTACTTTCTTTCACCCTCCTCACTTGTCTAGAAGGTAAAGACTTAACTCCCCAAGAACTCCTGGTTTCATTGTGAGGTTCATGCTAGCTTGTTGTCTTGTTGCTTTGCCACCCCCTTGTTCTGATAAAGCTGGTGTGAATGCAGAAGGGGATTAGTTTGAGACTGAGGCTCAGAGCAGGTACTTTGAGGGAGGAACGTTTTTTTAACGTTGCTATGACATTGCATCATGTTTCTGTTTTGGCATTCATGACCTTGCAACAGTAGATTGTGACTGTTGAGGGGAGTTAAATGTTTATCCTATTTGGCTCCGTCGGGGCTCACGCAAATCTCGCAATGATTCCCACTCAAACATTTGTGAAGAAAACATTATTCTGGTATTTGTTAAATAGTTTCTCCCACTGTCAGTGACTGTCAGTTTGCGATAATGTTTTTAGATTGTTAAAGGGATAGTTCACTCAAAAACAAATTCTGTTGTCCTTTACTCACCCAAACAGTTCTTGGACTACATTGACTACCATAGTAGGAAAAATTACTTCATTTTTTTGTTCTGTTGAACACAAAATTAGATATTTTGAAGAATGTAGGACAGCAAAAAGATCTAGGGAATATTTCCTACTATGGTAGTCAATGGGGTCTAATAACTGTTGGGTTACAAGCATTTGTCCAAATATCTTTCTCTGTGTTCAACCAAACAAAGACATTGTGCAGGTTCGGAACAACTAGAGATTGAGTAATTCATTTTTGTGTGAACTACTCTTTAAAAAATGTAACCAGTGCCGGAAATGGTCAAGATTCACTGGGGAGAATTCTAGCTGGGACATAATTGACATTTTAGACCATAGATGCAGAAAATGTCACATGTACAAAAAATTGCATAGTGTTTAGATGCAATTTTATAGATAAAAGATGGAAATCCTCTTCACTTTGAGGTGGAACTCCATCTTGCCTTAAAATTCACCACCACCCCCTTTCGGCCATGAATGTGCCTAAAACATTACATTACAAATATGTAGTCAAAGATGAAAATCAAATTTGACTTTGTATTAAAAAAGCATTGCATATATTTGGGTTATTGTAATAGACATGACCTATTGATCTCCTCTTCCAGTGCTCGTATCTAGCGTGCCCACGAGACCTGGAGAACGTAACATGGCAACCCCGATAAAAGATGTACAGAGATAACACAGAGCTGCAAGTTGTTGATATAAAAAGATCAAAAAGATGGTTTGCGCGAGCGTTTTCTCCCCCGCCTGGCCCTCTCTGAAGCGTGGGTCACATCGCGTCAAGGTTGAGGCGAAACCCAGCAGGACCTCAGTGTTATTTCAGATCACATGTAAGCTGCTCCAGCTCAACCACATCAAAACCGAACTCATCCTGATGCAGATTTCCAGCGAAGGCCCACCGGGATCCACCGCTACGAGGAGCTGCACCCCTAAACTCACCCCGCGCTGATAAAGTGCCTGGGAAAAAAAGTGGGCAGCTTTTTGCTCAGAGCTCTCAGCTTAAGCCTCCCCTGTGCCAAGAGCTTTCATGATTTAAAGTCTGGCACTTGTTTCGTACCTCCTGGCTACAAGCAGTTGAAGCGCTGCTCTTTTTCACTTTACTGAAGGCAGATATCGTGCAAAAAAACCTCTAGAGTAATTCACAACCAGGTTTGGCATTGTCGGTCTAACTCAAATGTTGCAGTGCTGGATCTTAAAAATAATATTTGTGATTATATAATCTTTAGTGATCTCTTTAAGGTTTAAAGGAAGGCAGGATTTTGACATTTGAATGTGCGCCTTTCATCGGTGTTGTTGCATCTTTCCTAAAGCTAAATTTCATATTTAAATGCTTTTTCTGTGCCAAGATTAAATCGTATTGAATTGTGTAGAGTTGCTATTCATACTGGCTTGAATAAAAAATAAATTTGTCAAACTGTTAATTACTGTGCAGTTTAATATTGTCTTTAATATAACAAAATAACTTTATTGTGAACTAATGTAAGAAAAGGAAGAGCAGAATATCTGATAAAACTGCTAATTTGGTATGAAAGAATTTGTTTGATAAGATTCTTTATGATATAACTCAGTTCCTATTATAGAGTATGAATGCTATCAATTAAGATTTTTGTATTAAACTTGCCTTGAGTAACATTGAAAATGGAAACTTTGGACTTAAGACAGGACTTAAGTGGTTCCTTCTTTAAAAAACGATTTATCAGTATTCACAACATTGCATTATCCCATCTATGATAAATGTTGTCATTTATAGGTTTTCTACAGATAACTTGATTACTTGGTGTCTACACAGCAGGATCTCAAAGACACCCCACTAGGAGCTCTGAGAGTTGACCATCTGCTGGGCCTTTCTTTACCCCCTGGTCTGGTTGTTGAGCTGACATTTCACACGGGTGAGGCTGATGCTAAACTGGGTGCCCATTTCCAAAAGTCTCTGCATTGAGAGACCATCACTGGATTGAGCTTGTAGCCACAATTGGCCATTTTCTGGCTTAAGACTAACAGCGATGTCTGGTGCCGTTACTTTTTTAGCTGTACTTTTTTTTGTAAATGTTTTCTTATAGTAAAAGATAATAGAGGTCAAGATGTATTTTGCGTCTTTCTCATAAAACAAAAATTGCAGGTAAGATGCTGTGTTCACACCAAACACGAATATTTAATATTCACCAAAAGGCACTATGGTGTTACTGTATATTACATGTACCAGGGTAGTAAACTGGTGTTTTCGCAGGTACTTTTGAGTACCAAACATAAACCAGGATACAGTTACATGGTATATGCAGTATGCATTTGTAACAATATGCATTTCTAAAATAATATAACATAGCACACCTACATTTTGTAGGTTATTACTCACCCCAGAGAGCTGTTATCATATGATAAAACTAAATACTTTGATATATACCATGGTACTGAGATATATGTACCACAGTATTTGAAGAGTTTGTTTGCAAAAGCAGATAACTCTGTTTAAACAAATAACAAATACATTTTTATTGTGCATTCCAAATAAAATAGGTTCCGTAATAAAAAAATATATCTACAATAAAACACAATAAAAACAGTAAAACATCATAAAAACTTTTTTAAAAACAGAGTTATGGGTTTTTGCAAATAAACTCTTCATTTGATATTTGATATTACTCAAATGTGCTTCAAAGAAGACCTTAGTATTATCATGGTAATATCATGCCATATGAAAGAAAATGACAGATGAGCTCAGTCATTTTTCCTAGACATCAGTGAGATTTCTGAATTTTATTTTCAGAGGAAATCTAAAAAAAAACGTCTCAAAATGAACTCAGTTTCCTAGCCTGCAATCAAAAATATCAATATTAAAAAAGTAAAATATTAATATTATTTGAAGAGTAAGCAATTTTAAAAGGATAATTTTAAGAGACTTTAGAGTGTCATCTACTTTATGTGACCAGTATGAGTACAACCATAGTAACAGGCTAGCATACGTTTTAGTATGACAGTGTTCAAATAAGTCTTTGCATATTTATTAGAAGATGATACTCAATATTCTCCATCACACTTCATCTGCGCCTTTAATTTTTATTTTGATTAATGGTCCATTTCATCACTGCCCCTGATACCTGCCACAACCAATAAGACACAAAAACGAGGGGCTGTGGCAGAACTAACTTAATTCTTGTCGTCCGCCCCTTTGCAAGGTATGGGAAAAATAGCGTGGTCTGAAGTTTTGGGGATGAGAGAAGCGCTCTGAATGGGGAAAAGGAGAAAGAAACTGAAAGGAAAAGGAACTTAGTCAATGGAAAGGGGCCGGAATGGATGAATAAACCAATACCCCCATCCACAGTGTTGATATTTCCCTCAATGGCTCCTTCTAAAGTGAGCATTTTAAGCCAGCCCGACACACTAAATTTGCCCATTGTGGCGGGAGAGGCCCCTGCCTCCCGAAAGACTAGGTGAGGAGGCTCTGGGGGCAGATGGAACCTGCCTATCACCTCAATGGCGCCTTTCTACCCCTGAGTCTACCCCCTATGCCTCGCTGCCATTCACTGGACCCAGTGGGAATGTCCCTGGACCCGGCTCTTTGGTAGCGGCCCCATACAATGAGTCTCTCTAGTGAGGTTGAATGTGGCCCCATTGTTGCACCCAGGGCCATTAAACCACCTCCTGGGCAAACAAGAGCGTCCCTCTTCCTTTATGAGGGCCGAAGGAGCAACAAAGAGAGGAGTCATCGAGACAGAGAAGGGCTGGCCTTTGTTTGGTGTCTTTTCTGAAGGTCTTCAATAGCTGAACTGGGAAGGGGAGGCTTCTGTTTGGTCTTTAGCCTGCCCATATTGCTGGACACTGTTGTTTGGTAAAGCGGAGATGTGAAGTTAATTGACTGAATGGCCCCTAAACGCCATGCCACAAATAATTTGAGAGGGCAGAAAAAAGAATTGTGTACCAATAAGTTCCCACTTCTCTGGCATAGGAGAAATTTTAGCCCGACTCCCTAAGGGTCAAGATACATTAATGGCTGTTAAGTGTGTTGGGGGGATAAATAATATCACTGTGGCCATGAACAAAGATCTAAAGACACTAGGACACGGTTGACTTTTGGTTTGCCAAATGTACAAGACAAGATCATATATGTATTTTGTTGGATACTGCTTATGTAAAAATTGTTTGGACATTAATATGTCAGATTACCTTTTTGGGAAAAAGTAAGGTATTACTGCTCAAATGTTGGTCATTCATTGCTCATGATACTCTCATTTGGGTTAAGCTATTGCTTACAATATGGAAATGTATTACATAATATACTGCATGTTTTCCAGTACATTACCATATATTTTTCTTCCGAAATCGACAGAAATTAGATAAATATTGGCATAAAATAAGAGCATACAGAGTATTAAAAAAAGTTACTGGTATAGCTTATAATGTGGTCTTGAAAGAATTGGTTGAGGTTATATTGACTTTGCTTGCAGGTAAATTGAGATCTTCTGTTGAGATCTAGTCTGAAATTTAAAAGGAGACACATTTGTGATCTTTTTCTCAGGGAAAATCTAAATGATATCTCAGTTTGCTGTCCATCTCAGGAAAAACTACTCCTTAGTGATGTTTCTTTCCTATGAAAATGCTATCATCCAAAGTTTCAGTCTATCTGAGACCACCAGTTTTATGATTGCAGCTATTGCTGCATGGAACCGTTGTTTCCCCCAGAGGAGCAGGAGTCTCCCCGCACTGGATCTCTGCCACCATGCCCTCAAGCCTGAGGCCTAATCGAGTTATCATATCAACAAATCTCTCATCAGGGGCCCACGTCTGACACCAGCAAAAAGAAAGGCCAGTCGACGACTAATTTCCAGCAGCAGGATGCTGGAGCTCGCCTGCCAGGCGGGATGAAAAATACCTGCAGACCCCAGTCGAGCTGCCCTCACCATCCCGCTGGGAGAGCACTCACGCTGGGCACCATGCTGGGGCTGTTATTCGATTAGCTGCAGCGCTAAGTGGGAAGCTCCATTCTACATTCTGCGAGAGCAGCTAGCCTCCCACAGGGCTGACGCTCCTCTCTACTATGAGGGTGAAAGAAGAGACAAGGCAAATCAAAGGGAGTGTGCAACTATAATCTGAATAAAAGGCTGTCTGTGATTTTGTAATGAGCGGGTTCTTGACACCCCAGGCAGCCAGGATGCAGCTTTGGCATTGACAGCAATACAGTAATATCCAGCCAAGATCAAGCATGTCATTCAGGACTAGACCCTCGATGTTGACAACCACAGTTTCTTCAATTGAACTTAGAAACAAAAGTGTGCAAAAAATATGAAAAATAAAAACTCAGAATGTTGAATTCGCTAAAAGATTATGCTGACTTGACCTTGGTGTCTTGGTAAATCTGAGCATAGGTTAAAACATTGTTGAGATCTCTGAAACTCAAGTGGAGACATACAATGAATAAGGTTCAATAAGATGAATTCATATACGCTGCACAAGAGCTTAACATTACAATTTTGTGAAATAAAGGCTATATACTAGAAGCATACTTTTCAAAAGCTACAACCCTAATAAACAAAATGATTAGCTCTGGATGACCTCTTACGGAAATCTCTCTGCCTTGCTCTTTTACAACATCGGAGTACAGGTCGGTATCTCTAAGAATGAGCGAGCGGATGGGGTGGTAAGTGGGGGCCCTCAAGTTGACCTGACACTCTTCTGCTACCTGCTGTTTCTCACAAAAGGAGCCAATCCCAGACCCCTTCAGAAGAAAGCCAAGCAGATAATGAGAGCACCACGGCTCTTGCCTCTTTTCGCCCAATGACCACTTTGTGTGCCATGAATAAGATTTATACTCCAGGAGCCATTATTTGCCAGACTATTTTTCTTAGACTTACTCTTTTTGTAAGAGTATTTCTTTTTACAAGTGGAATCCTGGAGATGCCCGTCAAGCATTGCAAATTGATTATAGTCTTAAACATTTATTAGATTACCACGGCCAGGGCAAACAATCAAGAGGGTGAGAGCTGTCAAGTGGCCTGGAATTCCACTATACTCTTGTCATGACGATCTCTGCGAGTCTTCCTGGCTATAGAATTGTGGACTCGGATACAAATGCAAAAACCGTGCAAATACAAATGTATCAAACTGCGTCCAAGTTCAGATGAGCTTTAATGAAACTTTTATTTTGTAAGTAGTCTCTATGAAGAACCTATGCTAATTTCAGTTATTTAATTTAAGCACATTTACAGACGTTTACATTACATTCAATCTGTACATCATTTTTTTTAGAATTTGTGTTTTTACTTGCGATTCAAGACCATGACTTGAAAAAAGGATACCATACCACTACCCCCCCCCACCCCCAAGTTGTTCCAAACCTGTATACATTTGTTTTGTTCTGTTAAACACACACACACACACACACAAAAAGACATTTGGAGGAATGTTAGCAACTGATAGTTCTGGGACATCAGACTACCATAGTAGAAAAAAGAAAATGAACAAAAAAAATGTACAATAATTTTTCCTACTATGGCATTCAATGATGTCCTAGAACTGTCAGATGCTAACATTCAACATGAGAGTGAGTAAATGATGACAAAGTTTTCATTTTTGGATGGAGTGTCCCTTTAAGACAATGGTCTACCAATAGCGTATCAAAAGTTTCTCTTACAATTCCTTAGAAAAGTGAAATAGTCAAATATGTTTGAGTACAGGGCCACATATGAAGTCAGTCTGCATTGCTCAAATAGATGCATTGCATCTTAAAGACATATGAAATAAAATTGCATTTGAATTGTGATTTTTGACCTTTTATTGCCAACTTAAAACATTTTTAAATATAGTTTTTTTTTTAAGTGTAGAAAAAGACATATGTGAGATTTAAATGGTCTGCTTCACAAGGGAAACATCTTAGAAGCAGGAATTTTCATAGACAGCAAATCTGTCAGAATACAGAAACTGTGATACTAGGGCGAGTTTTAACCAAAATTAGATGCAAAATGCAAAAGAAATAAGATACAACAATAAACAAATGTAAAAGCTCACTTGAAACCTTAACCAATCATGCTCTTTTCCTTTCATACCCTCGAACACTTTCTACATGCAGCATGGCAGTTCAGCCATAGCTCTCAGTGGCTTGCAGAGTGAAATAGATTTTTTCCCTCTATTATCCACCATTTTAATCCCATTTTCATTTCTCTCCTGTCACACAATGAGAGCTGGCATGGCAGGAGCTCGCGGGGTTGTGCTTTAAGCGGGCACGCCATCAGGGTTATGATTAGAATGTCAGAGTGCCCGGGAGCAAGCCTGCTGTTTTTGGGTAGACTAGCACAATCTATGTCTAAAGCCTGAATTTTCTCAAACCTGCCATAAGGCGAGTACTCTAAAAGAGGCAGCCACAATAAATATCTAAGAGGACCCCCACCTTACGCATTCAGCTTGATTCTAAGAAACCGGGGGGTTCTCAGATGTGCTCTTCTTTTCAAATGTGATTCAATCACCGTCCAGAGATGCTGAGGACTGCAAATCTGCCACCTTGAAAAGGACCAAGGGAAATTGATGAAGGTTTGTTTGAAAAGGCTGTTCACAGAACACACGGAGAACTGCTCCATCAAAAGGTGGCACTGCCAAGACCCGAGACAAGGCTCTTGGAGTTAATCCCTAATTAGCTGAATCAGCAAAAAAAACAAAAGCATGCCAACAATTATTAGTTTAAAGAGTTTGTGGCAATGAGGAGAAAAGTCAGAAAAGACTCATTATACATTGACTTCTGTCCCAATGAGTCCAATGGTTAAGAAACGGTGAGACCAAAGATAATTAACCAAAACAAACTATTAATTTAAGAATGAGACAAGTGGGAAGACACATGAATGATGACTGAATGAAGCATGATGATGAATATGGGAGAGCCTGGGGAGAGTTTCCTGTTTAGTGGATGCATTCTTATTCTATAAATGTATGCTGTGACAGTTCTATAGTATTAAGAAATCAAATAAATGCAAAAAACAGACAGACAAAGACAAAACATGCAAAAACAATGCAGTGACTTTGTAGTATTGTATCTGTTACATAGCAGAGAATGATTTAGACCACATTTGGTTTGTTTGGTTAGTGTCAGTTACCATATTTTGCCATAATAAAAAAATGTATAAAAATAATGAAAATCCATCCATCTTTATGTGAGTTGAAGAAAAATGGCATCAACTGACTCTTCTTGAAAAATCTGGCCTGACTGCTCAAATTATATCTATTATAAGCTAATCTGGGTATAAAGACAGTTTTGAACACTGACTTTTTATGCACAGGTTTAGGGTTAGGGTTAGAAAATTCTGACTAAATTTCAAGAAAGGAGAATATATATATTTCAGATGTTTGTGTTATAATGGAAGATGCAGGATCAAATCCTACACGTTTATCATTATTTAATAATAAATAATATGTGAGCCTGGATCACATTACCAGTCTTAAGTAACATGAGACAATTTGTAGTAATAGTCAACAATACTTCGTATGGGTCAAAATTATAGATTTTTCTTGTATGCCAAAAATCATTAGGATATGAAGTAAAGATCATGTTCCATAAAGGTCTTTTGTAAATTTCCTACCATAAATACATCAAAACTTTATTTATGGATGGAGCAAAATCGCTAACAGAAATGGCCGGAAACACGTCTACAGTGCCTCTGATGGACAACTTTAAAGACAACTTTTTTTGCACCCTCAGATTACAGAGTTTGAAATATTTATATATCAGCCAAATATTGTCCTAACCGAACAAACCATATGTCAATACAAAGCCTGTTTATTCAGCCGTCATATGATGTACAAATCTTAATTTTAAAACATTGACCCTTAAGACTGGTTTTGTTGTCCTATATTGTAAAAACACAATTTTTATTGCTGCTTGTATATTTGTATTATGTAATACACAGTAATATTTATAATAAACACCTATATCACTGTAGCTTAGTGCATGGTCACGTGCGCGCACACACACGTATATATAGAAAGAAAAAGGATACAGCACCCGACTTCAATAGCACTGACTTGAAATCCTGTCAAACCAGTTTTCGGACCACACTTGTCACTTCAGTGGCTAGTGTTTGAAAACTTGAGGGCCCTTAACTCTCATGGTTTGCAACACAAAGGTTGGAATGTGCCCTCGCCGAACGACACTACATGGAAGGACTTCGCCCATCTTCTTCGCATTAGCGTATGGGGTAAACACACTGGTCTGCTGCTGGTGGGAAAGCTATGCCTAGCTTGGCGTGGGGCAGGAGGGGGTGCATGGGGGATTTGTATGGGAATGTGCGGTTACTCTGCGAGACTGCTTTGAATGTGAAAGAGCACCCACCTCAGAGAGACAGCCCGGGCGGCCGGCCCATGAAAGACGGGTTGGCAGCTGCACAGCACGGAACCAATGTGACTGTGAAGGGGCAGCACGGGGAGCATGCGGTATGTGGCAGAACCCTCCTGGCACCTCACGCCAGCTCGGCTTTCCACGCCACTCACTCTCTACCCTGGGACCTCCACCAGCAACCCTTCAGACCCTGGCCCGCACCCTGAATAATCCCACAGGAAAATGGGGGCGATGCAGGTGGTCCCCTCTGACAGCTCTGAGTCTAACCGCGCCGCGCGTCTTTACCTACCGTCACTCTATCCGTGTGCGGCCAAAGGGACGGTTAGATGACAGATAATACAGTTTTTGAGAAAAGCCATGGGGGAAACATGATGCGCTACACCGCAGGGATTTCTCCTGCTCTTCAAGCTTCATTAGTACCCGATGCGGAGCGCTCTCTAAATTCGGTTGCCCTTTTGTCTCTCTGAGATCTTGTCTGAGCGGGCAAAAGGTTTAGATGTTGAGGTTAAATAGTCATTATTCTCTCCGTGCTCTCAAAGGCCTAATAAGGGTTCTCCCTTTCTGTGCAGGTCCCTCTGGTCATAGCCTTGAGAGAATTTTAGAGCCATTGAGATCCTCTCAACAGCCACTATCAACAATCCCATCACACGTGATAATGTTTTTGTCTAGAGGTTTTTTTAGACATGCATGTTTTTTTAATCCTACTATTATAATGCTGATGCATAAAAATATATACACTCTTATAAATAAAGGTGCTTATAAAGTTCTTCACAGTGATGCCATAGAACCACTTTTGGCTCCACAAAGAACCATACAGTCAAAGGTTCTTTAAAGGAACAGATGTTAAAAATTAAAGGTTATTTATGGAACCAAAAAGTTCTTCTATGGCATTGAGGAACCTTTTAAAGCACTTTTTTTAAAAAATACAATTACCTCAGTATTTTGAATACATTTTGTAAACAAAATACACTACATTTATTTTTAAATATTTGATAAAAAAACAACTTCTAATGCGAAGATCTCAGAGTCTTGATGTAAAACATGTGAAATTGAAACCATTAGAAGTAATTACATTAGCTCCGAGCTTAAGAACCTGTTACACTGGCAACATGCTGGGTGATCTTGTGTGTGTGTGTGTGTGTGTGTGTGTGTGTGTGTGTGTGTGTGTGTGTGTGTGTGTGTGTGTGTGTGTGTGTGTGTGTGTGTGTGTGTGGGATATTATGGGATGGGGGTAAAAGACAGTGCGCCTGCATCCAATCTTTTTTAAAGCTTCCTGTGTAAGAGAGAAACTGCACGCTATAAGTGATGAAAGGGATTCATTCTCACTAAGCGAGATCCGCACGGATTCTTCTGGATCACTTAAGCAGAACCATACACATGCATCCCTCTGTCCAGCCTGACACGATCAGATTCACAAAATTTCCAGTTTATCTCGCACCTGAGGCATCCACTCTAAACATCTCCCATCTTATCCTCAGGTAGTCTGTCATCATGAATCTACAATTACATGCAAAACGGTGGGTGAATGAACAGCCAAATACAGGTTCAACAACGTACCATAACCCACAGAAGACCCACAATTTGCATGCAAAAATTGTGATATGTACTGCTGGTGTGCACTGCTTTTATTTTCTTCTTCGACAATAAAAACAGGAAGAAACGTCAGTCTGTCTTCCTGACTTATTATGTACAATTGTTGACAACATGTGTAAATAGACCTCAATGTCTGCACAATGTAGAAAAGTGTTTATTGTTAGCTTTCAATTTGCTGTTTATTCAGAATTTAACAAACATTTTCAAATGAAAACTCAGATCTATTAAAAATTTAACAAATAGTTTTTCACTGTCTAAAAGTTCTTATTTCTGTCAAATGAGATGTATATTAATTCTATCTACACTGAAGGGGCTACATGATGCCATAGAAGAACCAATGTTTGTCTATATTGTTCTATAAAGAACCATGCATTTCATTAAAGGTTCAAGAACATAATACTAAATATTCTTTGAGAAACATTTTTTCTATGGCATGAACCTTTTAAACATCTTTATATTTATGTGTATTTTTCTATAGATGGCTTTATCAGATGCACACACCTGGCCCAAAGTTAACTTCCGGTCCGTGTTTGTTGATCAATCTGGCTAGTGGCTAATAATATAACTATTTATATTTTATTATAATTTACAATAATGTTTTGTTTTATTTTATAACAACTGTATTCAATAATTAGTTGAATTTTATTGCATATTCATTTCATACAATAAACAATTTGTTGAATGGGTCGTGTACTTTGTCGCATTTAAGTTTAGTCAAGCAACGATTCATCTACTGGTATACTAAAAATAATACTGACTAGACATACTTTTAACTTGCTAGCTAATGCCATTGACTTTGCTTGTTATCAAAAACAATCTGGAGGGATTCTATTTTTTGCGAGTGTGTACCGGAAGTTCCGTACCGGAAATTTTACTTTTGTCTGATGAAAACATACAATATGTATTGTGCAAAACGTATGTCTACATATGACTCTGATATGAGCTCAGACAGATGATGTTCTCACGAGTGCATCCATCTGCAGCTATCTTCAGTTAAATGGAGCCCTGCAGAGTGACGTCTTCCACTCGCAGGACATTTTTATCCCTTTTCCCCAGGACATACGAACTTGGAATATTTTTGTTCTTCCTAAAGGGACAAGGCAGCAAATAAGCCCTCGGGTTCCTATCAGTGAAATCTACACCACAGAATGATTTCACATTCCCTCTGTGTTTTCAGTGACCACCTGTTCCACTTTCTTCTGAGGTCTGATCCGTGTCCGACCCTTTTGTAGTACTCCAATATTCTTTACATCTATTACTGGCTAAGAAACTAAAGCCTTTTCCAATTTTTCCCCCTTCGTTTTGTGGAGCTTTACAATCATCTCTCCATGGTTACACATCTTTCTTCACTGTTCAACCAGACAAGCGGCACAGAGGAAAAGTCTTGTTAGATTTCTATATGTCTGGCCTGCTGTCTCGTATAGCACAACACACCGTCAAAAGGGATTCTGGGAACTACAGGTTTGTTGCTGCCTCGACAAAGGGTTGAGGTTTACAGGGATTTTTTTTGGGGGGGGTTAAACAGCAAAATGAACTGTACCACTCAAACATTTATGGAAGGGGGCTTAAGTTTTAACAGTGTGGCCTGAAAGAGTGTTCTCGTGTTGTGTAGATTCCCCCAAATGTCTATAAATGAAGCAAGAAGAATCTACATTTTTACTGCCAGCTGCATTGATATGCAGGACACAAGGCATACAGTTTTCAGACAGTGCAGGAAGGACGGCAACAAGGAATGACTACACAGTCAAAGCAATGAATTTATATAAGCAAAGAAACACCAAAAGACTGTAAAATAAAGTCTATACCCCAAGTGCACGTAACAAATTATAAGAGAATACAACCTCTACAAATACACAGATGTTTCACTAACCTCCCAGTGGGTGCAGAGAAAACCAATGTGTGGACCCTGAATGAATATGACCAAATCACGACAAAGAAAGTGATGAAATATGAGCATCTGTGAGCCAATGACATCCCTCGCCATCTGAGTCAAATCGCTCATGCTTTCGTCGGGATCGCACAGTTATTGGAGTCGAACAGAGATGCTAATACAACCTGACTATTATTAATATTCTCTCAAGCCTCATACATAGAAAGCCCACCTAAATTATGCAAATAAAGGCAGATTTTGACCTAAAAGGCTACAACTGAACGCTGCTGATGCCTTCTAAAAACAGGGCACCGCTCAAAGGAGGATTATAAAAACATTAGTCACAGAAACCGCAGTTCAATGACGCCACATATTTCAAGTCACTGCTTATTACTCTGACACCGTTTGTAGAGGGTTCTGGCTTTCAGGGCTAAAAGGAAGCCACATCTCATTGAAGCACATGGGAACAGGATACTCTTCTGCTAAAAATACTGACTGTTTGATCTCTTTTGATAATGGATATATTTGTTAGAAACTTGCTGTTTATTGTTTTGATCTACCTGTAGATTTACTGTATATGCAGAGGCTTTAATAGCAAAGAAAATATGATGCAAAGTTTGTGTTTGGTTATAATATAACCAAAATAAAATTTATTTTATATATCATTTATTTTCATATGAATTCAGATTTATATTTGATTCTATATTAACTATTACTAAACTACTACTAAAATTAAAACTACTCAACAGTTATTGATTGTTTGTGGATGGAAGTTACATTTGGGCCTCATAATTAGATTAGATTAGATTAGATTCAACTTTATTGTCATTACACATGTACAAGTACAAGGCAACGAAATGCAGTTTGGGTCTAACCAGAAGTGCAATAGCAGCAAGTGCAGGATATACATTGGTTGCATAAGTTACATAAATAAATATACAGAAGTAATTTACAGATGGAAATGTACTATGACCATGATTTACAGATGTCTCTTACTATAAACAGAAATTTACAGATGGATATATACTATGATCATGATATACAGATGGCTATTACTATAAACAGAAATTAACAGATGGATATATAATGCTCATAATGTTGTTGCAGCTGTCTATAAATATTTTCAATTGTTTTTGAAAGATTGATTATTATTATTATCATAATCATTATTATGCCATGAAAATAGTTCCACAAGTAAAATATATACCATTAATATGCATGTGGTAATTCATTTAATAAATTCAATCTAGTGTGTTTAATGCACAGAATGTTAGCTTTTTTTCTATGAATTGTATTACAGTGATGCAGATTTAATGTTGCATGTCTACCCAGCTGAAATCCTGTCGCAGACCAGGTACTGGAGCTGTTCTGGAGGCCATCAAAGCTTGAGTTTCCTGTTACCCTCAGACCTCATTCAATGAAGACCAGGTGGGTCAGCTTGCAGTAAGAATTAACATGTTGCACAAAGAATATACTGTAAAATTGTTGACACAGACGTCTGGGGAGACTGTGTATGCATGAACAGTTTTGCATCACATTTTTCCACTTTAATAAGAAACAGTTCACATTGCACTGCAGTATATCTTTCATGCCACCAGGGGGCATTAGTAAGTTCCAAAACAGAGCTCAATTACCTTTCAAATAAATAGGCCTATTACTAAACATAACTGTACTTTAGCTAGCCTTTGAAAGAAAGAAAGAAAGAAAGAAAGAAAGAAAGAAAGAAAGAAAGAAAGAAAGAAAGAAAGAAAGAAACCTTTTAAAAAGTGACACTCAAAACATGGCACGTGACAATCTTAGCATGTCCGCCCCCACAAACACATGCTGCCCCCACCCACTTCATTATGTCTGATGCAAAAGAGCAGCAGTATAACAGCAGAAGTGGGTGTCACATCAGAATACCTTCCTGGAGTGATTGCTGGCCAGAATAAAAGCTCTGTAGTGTATGTGAAAAACAAGAATGTAAATAAACACACAAAAAGGTATACAGCGGCATGGCACTTTAAAGGCTTGTCACACCAGTGCACTATCGCACTGCCCAGCAATGTAGCGGCCCCGCCACAGGTTTTATATAAGAAAGGGGATTAAACAGTGGCCCACGGAAGCATCACTGCGGCTTAAACCATTTTGTGTGGACGTGTGAGAGGCGAAGGGATAATGCCATTTACATCCCTGTTCATAAGCTCATTGAACCTTTAGCATGATTGAAGCCTCTGTATCCCTTACTGAAAAGTCCAAAACAATGAAAAGGAGAAAAAAAATCCAGTGAGATTGCAATGCATTAATATTTGCTTGGGATATAACATGTCTTAAGTATCGTACAGTATAACATGGAATTCATGTTTGAAGGAAAAGAACAGCCACACAACTGTCTTACTGCTTGTCTGTATGTGTCCAACAAACATAGGAGCTTCCCATGGGTCCCATGACAGATTTTACTCTGACCTTTTAGAAGAAACGTGTCCTCACACCTGCTTGAATTTATATTCATTGACATTTACATCCGACTTTCCTGGCTCAAAAACATCACATATATGATGGATTCAGATCAATTTTGAATAAAAATGGTAGTACATTTTGTCAGCATTTAAGCAAATGCAAACCACCAGAGATGTTAGATATCCACAAAGGACATCATTTTGTCATTGAAATATCAGGAAAGGAAAGGAACGGCACAAATAACCAAAAATATGACTTCTATTTAAATATTATGTGTCTCACACAAAATGCACATTACAAAACATATGAATTAAAAAATGTCTCAAATTTGTCTCAAGTTTGCGCAAATCTGTAATGGAAATGCAGCTGGTGTCAAGCAAAGTTTAATCTTACTATTACAAAAAATAACACAAGTGATTGGCATTATAAAGGATTACAAAACAGTTTCTAAAAAAATAGTAGTATTGTGTGTACCAGTAGTTTCAGTGTCATGTGGGACTACTAAGTCTCATCTCTGAATGGGGCCAAACCACCTGTTGCATTGCTTCTGTATTATAAAATCAATGGTGTATTGTTTATATTATGACAGTAGTCATAAAAGATCACCAGCCAACATTATAGCATATATTTATATTTATTTACTATTATACTGAATGATAGCACCTGTGCCTTAAAGGAACAGTTCACCCCCAAATAAAAATCCTTTCTTCATTTACTCATTCTCAAGTTGTTTGGTTACAAGCATTCTTCCAAATATCTTTCTCTGTGTTCATCAGAACAAAGAAATTTATACCGATTTGGAACAACTCGAGGGTGAGTTTTTATTTTCGGGTGAACTGTCTCTTTAAGGGTTTTGACTGTGCGTGAGCATATATTATATTATACACTCCAGTATCAATACAGCTTTTTCATTGGTTGTTCCTCAGACTACTATGTTTTGCTTTCCATCTCATTGACTATATTTATATCTTTGCTCTGAATATAAACAGGTTTACTTCACTGTTGTCACAGCATCTATCATTCAGTCCCTCTTCCAGTCTCCTGTCCTCATACATGCCCTAACTGCCCCAATCAGCCCTGCGTTACCCCCCTCAGATGGGCCCTGTGTGTCAGCGTTCACTAGCGGGCAGGCGGCGGGGTGTTTGGGCAAGCAGCAGGAGAGTTGATGCGTGTGTCAGAGAGACGCTCTCCCACATTCCCCCGGCGGCTGGCAGTACGCCGGCTGTGCGAAGGGGGTTCGCCTCTTTCTCACGACCTCTCAGGTTCCTCCGCTCATCTGGGAGCTATTCATTTCCTGCCAGAAAACAGCCTTTCCCCTGCAACTGCAGGGCGAGAGAGGGAAGAGGAGTGAAAGAGAGAGAGAGAGGGTTGGAGAGGCAAAGGGCTGCATAGTGAGTCCAGAGCTTGGTACAGCAATCCCTGTGCTTAAATCATAAATCCCAGGCTTGTCAAGGCTACAATCAAAGACGAGGCGGTAATGATGACGAGTTAAGAGAGAAAGCAGGAGAGTGAGAGATAGAAAGCGAGCGAGAGAGAGACACACAGAGAGATCACGCCATATGGTAACACTTAGGAGCCAAGAAGGAAGCAGAGAGGGGGCTTTCGTTTAGCCCTTTTTATTTTTCTCCCTTTTCCCTTTTTTCCTTTTTCTCTTCTCAAGCCTCTTGCATTTGCACAGAGTGTGGGAAAAGTTAATTGACGTGCATGGTGGCTAACCCCTGGTCATGTTATGACATGTGCACGGGCGCCCCGGCACAGTGGTCAGTGCGCCGGTAACCCGAGATGCTCATAAAGCTGTCCTCCAGGAGTGAGTTTGCAGCAGGGTATGGGGGGAGGCGTGCCATTGTCGGCAGACCCGAAGGGGGTCGTGCGATGGCTGGATGTTTCAAGGGTTGCGCCACTTGCCTCCGAATCCAGCTGTGACTTCGGAATAAACAGGAAATTATGTGTGGGGCTTGCCACAATATTAAGAATCTGTTGAGATGGTGGGCATGTAAAAGTGGGCAAGGCGGAAATGTACCCAACTCTCCCATACCTACTTTACATTTACACATATGGCAGATGCTTTTATCCTATGCGTTGTACTATCCATTTGTTTCGAAGTATGTGCAATCCCTGCGATCGAACCCATGACCTTGGCGTTGCTAGCGCTAACCACTGAGCCACAGGAAAGCCTTTACTTTACACTTTGCATGCATCTGGATGAGCGTGCCCTCGCTTTCTAACATGTGGTTTCAATCTCTATACGTTCGGCACCAAGAAAGGTGTGATGGAAATACAAAATGATTGCACTTATCCACACTTGTGCCTCATGGCAAGTAATTGCAAACACCTGCAATGCCTCCTTCAAAGAATGGCCACACTGGAATAGCTTTAGGCAGCATACACCTGGGAAACACCGGGACGCATCAAGAAGGAAACGTTTCATCATGCCAAGTGCTTTCCCATGTTACACCAGAAAAAGTCATTAGAGTTGTGTATAAACATGTATACACAACTTCGTGTTCACACGGACAATCACAGGAGCCTAGAATATAAGCATAATGTAAAACATCAAGTTATAGTAAGTTCATATAGCAAAAATAATAGCTTCAAAATATTTAGATTTATAAGGTTTATTTCAAGTTTTAAGTGATTGAAACACGTCTAAATAAACGATGTGAATATTCAAAAAAGTGGTCAGGTTTTATAAAGACTAGTTCTGTATTTAACCAGTCTATAGGGCTTTCGCTGTTGTGGTTCACGCTTTGGCTGCTAGAGGGCGCTACGTGGCTGTATAATAAAATCGTTCGCAACTGCTCTTTTGAAACTAAACTTTGTAGTCGATTCCGAAACAAATGATTCTATAGCTGAATCTGGAAAACCCTTATATTCAGTTTCACCCTCGTGTTGACTGTCTCTCTGCACATAGCCTACAGGTACTCGACAGAGATGTTAGAAATGTTTGAGAAACTCATTGTGAAAGAAATTGTGTATGAATATATCAACCAAATTATTTGTCATTACTCGCACGACTCATTTTATAAATAGACAATATTCTTGTTTTAGGACTGTTTTAAGGACTGTTTTAAGGCCTTTGCAGATTTGTTGGAAATTGATACATTTGTGTTAAAAATAACAATTGAATCTTGTGTAAATAGACTGGGGCTTTCATTCTAAAACAGTCTAAAACTTACATTTTATTTGACTCAATCTGGATGACTCAAAAAGGACATTCCTTTGCAAATTATTTTCTTTTTTCCGAGTTTGTTTTATAGCATTGAGAACAAGAAACAACTCTCTTTGCAGACTAGCGCATAAAGTAGTTTTTGCTTATAATGCGACCGTTTACAACCAAAGTTAGCCTATAACCAAGAAAATATTAGCAAAAACTAAAAACGGAGGCAAAGGAGGTTTGTTTTCAATATTTATTTGTCTTCCAAAAAGAAGAAACTTGAAAGCGCATTCAACATATCTTTGGCATCACAACGTAGAAAAGATACCGCAAATATAAAAATGCAATGAACGGAATTCAACAATACAAAACTTATTTCAATATGAACTTCTCTCCCTTTAGAGCTATACAAATATAGTGCATTATCTCTTAAAACACATTTGATACAAAAAGAACAAGAAAAAGTAACGCTGAACAAAGAAAACAAGTGTAATTTGTCTTTAAGAGTCTTAAGAGTTTTTACGCCATATCTACCAAGGCCGCCAAACGGAATCTGACGTGACGGAAGGCGCTCCCGGAGACACGGCCACTGGGACCGGCGTGCTGGAGTTGTTGGCATACACTGGAATAACGGGGCCGTTTGGGGCAAAGGCAGCGTTGGGGATCAAAAAAGCAAACTGTCCGTCTGTTGCGGGTACAAGCTGGAAACCTCCGTACACTTTTGTAGCATCAGAAGTCAAGTTAGGAGAAGACCCGCTTTTGCAGGGGACTCCGCTGAGGGGCACAACGTTGGCTTGCTGAGTCGCGTTTGGGATTTGAACCATCGGCTGACTGAAGGTCGGATGAGGCCCTGCAGGTATCTGGTGCTGTGTTGGATAATTCATGGCGTTGATCTGCGTCATGCAGCTGGCTAAGTGACCCAGCAGCCGGGTCCTGACCTCGGTGTTAACCCCTTCACAGGTGGACAGGAACCGGGTCACCTCGTTCATGCACTCGCTGAATCCAGCTCTGTATTTCCCAAGAACGGTGGGATCCGTGTTTAGGGCAGCTGTTGGTAAATGAAAAGCCATTCGATCAGATACCAGAAGCCATTAATAAAATAAGTGTTTTATCAAAGATTTATAAGAAACGCGGCCGGGGTGTCTGGAAGTTCTCACGAAACATTTATTTGAGTTGGGACCTACCAGTCATTTGTGCCCGCTGCATGTTTCTCAGATGTTTCACTGTCATCTCCAGGATGTCTGCCTTCTCAAGTTTAGAGTGTCTGGAGCTCTGTGTCAAAATAAGAGTTGACTTAGACGCGTTTCCATATAAAGCGATACATCAATAACACCACGTTTAATTGTAAGACTCGGAGTCAGATTCATAGCACTTACATCTTTTTTAAGAGCATCCAAGATCAGCGTTTTCAGCTGGCCCAAGCTTTCGTTGATTCTTGCTCTTCTTCTTTTCTCCATAATGGGTTTAGAAGACTAAAAAGCAAAAGAAACATGCGTCAAAATGCATTCTGTATCCAACCGCTTTTACGTAAATACCTCGCAATGCGACGAGCATTTGAGAATAAATGTGTGCTACGGTGTAGTATAAATACATACCTTTCTGTGCTCGGAAGCCGTTTTGGGTTTATCAGGTGTTGTATTCATGCTTGCCGGAGTCGCGGCAACCGGAGAAGATGAGTTCTTTTCCATTATATCGGAAGGCATCTTCTCTTGGAATATCCTTAGAGATTTGAAAAGAAATCCTCCCGTGTAATGTCTTCTGTTCGAGTAAATTTTAAGTACGCCGATACGGTTCCAGATATGAATGGATATCCTAACGAAGTGTCCCGAGTTCAACTGTTGCGCCAATGATGTCACAGTCTCTGATTTCACCGTTCGCCAGCGGTCTTAGCAACTGCCTACCTCCGCGTCGTGTTGGTCTTATTTATATCTCCGACTGCACGCGAACGGCTCGTGTGAAACTTCCCAAACTTTCTTTCCCACAGTAACTTCCCACCAATCAGCGCGAGGGACACACGGCCCGAGGGGAGGATGGCTCGTGGTCGGCGCCCCTCCATTGGTTGTTTAGCGTTTGGGCGGGTGGCCAATGGCGCGCGGCCGGGTTTAGGGCACAACCGGGACTGCCTTCAATCATTCAGTTTACATATTAACACTTAAGAGACAGTCTCTGGACAGAAATGGCAAACTTTGTAATTATAATGCAATAGCCTACACATTTTGCATCCGCGGAAACTATAAGAATAAACCAAAAAGAGTCTGGCGTCCTGCGTAAAAAGTATAAATAAATTACTATTTAAGTAGCCTAAATAGAAGTGAAAAAAATTAAATAAATATGTAGCTTGTCATATAATCAAAGTATAAAAGTCTGACATTATTAACATATGTGAATATAAGTTAAATAATTTCAAGTTGAAATAAATTGGAATTCACATTGTGAAAACAACATACTCAAGGAAGGAACTTATTTAATGTAGTTTATATATCAAGAACTTCACTTGACAAGGCAGTGCTGTATTTCTTTAAGCGCGTCTCTGCTGTTGGCATTTTGACATCTGTCGGCTCGCGAACGCTATTGTGAATGTGGAGCACGTGCCAGGATGTTTTATTACCGCGGTGGTTGAGGTTTGGCTGGCGGGCTAGGGGTGGCGGTGGTGGTTTACATTAGAGGGAAGGTAAATAGCAGCTGCTGTTCTAAAAGCCTGGGAAAACCACGCCCACTGAGAGCTCGATCGGGCTTATCGGAATGCGAGCCAGTGTGAAGATATTTCAGACAGAGAGCGTGCGCGGCACGGATAGCGTCCTTGACTGCGTGTGACAGAAGCGCTCTAATTTAGGTCATGATTATATGATCCTAGGATTCACAGACGGAGTTCGCAAACAAAATAACCAATAAATGCATTTTTGCTTGCACTTCATCATTCGTGTTATAAAAACGGAACATTACACACTTTCGCATACGTTTAGATGAATGGAAATAGAAAGGTAAAAGTAAACACGAGAGATGCAGAATGTCGAAATGTAGTTTAGATAACCATGACAGTAAAACGATGACCTAAACTTATATTGCATATATTATGATAAACTAACAGTTGTTAACGGTCTGTCATAATCCACTCATAGGAAATGCGCTGTAGAGTGAGCGGAGTGGGTTGGCAGCCCTCTGATATGCGCATTTACAGGGGTGAGAGTCTCCAGCTGCTGCGGATCCCGCGACACGTGGCGCGCAAGCGGCGGGGGAAGGCGCTGCTGCCGCTGCCGGCTTTAGCGCGCGCGTCTGCGGGACAGAGCGCCGGGGGTTCGACTGCAGTTCACGAGCGTGATACATCATAATGACAGGCTGCTGAACAGTCTGGAATATTACGTGTGTGTTTTAATCACATTTCGTCGTATGTGCAATACAAATGGCACTGTAACATGTAATTACTCAAGCAGGCATACTAAAAATAAAAATTTAGTTGTAACAGCGTGTCTTGGTACTTATGCAATGCCAGGAACACGATTGTAAAGTCTATTGGGAAAATTAAACATGGTTTTATTATAGTAAAAGTAGTAGGCCTAACCATGCTTTTGACAGATTGAATAACCATACTGTTGTTATTGTGGTGAGGCCATAGTAAATTCGTGTTTACTATAGTTTTGTAGAAAACTAAATAACATGTCAATTATAATTATGGTTAAATTTCAGGAGAGATGTGACCATGATATTTTAGTATCAAGATAATGATCATTTTTCTCTACAGATTTTAAAGGTTATGTCTACTCGGGTCGCTATTTGTTTACACTGCGAAAGCGATTCATCGCTCTTTCTCACACTTGTAAATGACTCGCAAAACAAATGTATTGATGTCAAGCAGACAAAGACCGGTAGATTCAGAAACCTTTCGTCTCCGCTTGAGTAACTTTCTCATGCTCGTGTTGCACGAGGGATCTAGAGGGTGCATTGAATTACGGGCAGGTTACGCTGTCCCTCCCTTTACCCCCCCTGAGCACCTGGACGCTGCCAGTCCCGTGTGTGTTTTCCTGCAGTGTTACCTATTGTGGGATCATGCTTTTATTGTGTCTATAAGAAAGTAGGCTCATTGTTTCATTGTGTATGAATCACAGATTCTGAATTAACTGATGCTCATGATAGTTAATGCAACACTTTAAATGAATCGATTTTAAACAAACAAATCTCTCAGTTGTGCTTATTGAAGAATTTTCTATGGTTGGTTTAAAACCCACATCTCACCACTTTTCTCTGCCTCTCTATCTCTCTCTTTCTATCTCTGTTCATCACGTAAGCATACACATGCACACACACTTCCCTGTGCGGCCCCCTTCCAGTGCAACTCCACCCCACTTCTCTCTCTGTCAGAATCATATCTTTATCGAGGTCTCTCAACCATGGCTGTCCACACACAGCAATAATGTAATCAGGACTAAAGTACGTGAGAAAGTTGTAGATAGCATGCTCCCAAACAAGCTGCGCTGCAATCACAGAGCCCGTGTAAAGTTAATGTGTAAGCCGCTGATGAATGACAGCTGCCAAAAGAGATTTGCTGTTGACGGCTCGAAGAGATCTCTTGAAGAGGATATGAGGATATCGTAGTGTCAGCCTCACTCAAGGGGTCATCTGTACAACACTGGCAGATGAACAAAAAGTTGATGGACTTTGGGCTACTAGTAAATGTCCTTGGTCTATTTGAATATTCGCTTGTGTATTTGTGTGCTGTATACAGATTTCCAGTATGATTAATATTGCCTGTAACCAAGATATGAGAAGACAACCATTTGCTGAAGTGAAAAATGTGAGAGGGTGCCGAAGTTTGTTCCAGCACCAAGACCCTTCAAGTACATCGAGAGAAAGGAAGAGAAATAAGAGGTGGGAGAGATGAGAGAGGGGAGTGAGAGCTGCTTTGGAGACCCTCCAGCAGTCTTCCCACGGAGCAGACGTAGAAGCGCCCGCCCCTCACAAGTGCAAGTGGTGGAACATAGCCGCCACAACTCGCACGCAGCAGCAGAGCTCTGAACAGTACAGCCTCGAGGGCCTGCGGGGATTAGAGGCAGGGGCGTGCTAAAGCGTCGATTCATAGTGTACTTCGGGCGCGCACACATTGCACACAACTACATGTAAATTCCCCGAGACGAAAACACACCTTCAAACAAACACACACACAGATCACCCGGGGTCACCGCGAGCCTCGCAGACATCAGCGCTCTGCGTTTCGTACTTAGCAGGGGCTGGGGAGTTTTTCAAACAGATGCCTGGCGCAGCGGTGATTCACGCCTTTCCGGGCTCGCTTCGGCTCATGCTGCAGATTCTGTGGCAGGGGAGAAGCGCGTGCCTTGGGGGGGATCTTTAGTACAGCTTAGCCAAGTTCTCCATGCAGCGCTCTCCCATGGAGCAGCGTACCAGGGGCTGTGTGATTGTGTGGAGGAGGCAGCAGAGACTGGGTCATGGGTCACGACGTGAGGATGAGTATCTGGCTGCCAGGCTCAACTGGTTTGGGTGGTGAGTGAATTAACAAGCCGGGGGCGCTATTGCTAATGACGTGCTTACCAATTGAAACTACACTTTCAAACTGAAACAAATACATTAAATACTTAGAGTACAGCATTTTTAGTAAGCACCATGTAACATTCACTTGGTGATGTCATTTATTTTGTGTCGTTTAATTGTGTAGCTCACTTTGTGAAACATTGTGTTAACATGCAAAAGAAATGCAACTGAGACTTTCTCAGACCGCATGCATGCTTTGTGTGTTCAGAGCATGCAAAGATTCTTTAAAGTTTAAGATAGCTGATACCTGATAAATGTTTTTCTTTCACCGTTGATGGTATCTACCAAACCCTGCAGATAAAGAAAAATTCTCAACACAATGGCTGAGGAATTGGTTTTTGTTTACGAAATGGATCTTGATCTTTCTTGCTGCGTTTGAATTAAAGGTGAATAAACCTGCCTGTTTCCTATTCAGGGAATCCTATTGTTTACAGTGGATAAACTATTGAAGACATAGGCCTACTTTAGTTGACAGTAACGTCTCGAATAATTATCTTTAACAGGCACTGAGAGAGTGTAAATAATCAGCAGTTGTTGGGGATAAACTAACCTTTGGCTTCACCTCTGATTTTACATATCAATACCTCAGTAAGGATTTTAAATGTTTTTTCACTGCTTTGTTCATTTATCTTCAAAACAAGAAATGCATGTGCCAGCTAAATGAAAAACAAAACATATTTTTGTGTGATTATATTTTAAGCATTTTACAAAGAATTAAAACATCAATCAGATTAAAGTTTAGTACGGTGAATATAAAACTTTGTCAATGGCACATTAAAAAAAGCTTTCAGATACAAAGCTTCTGTTTTTAAGCCAATACACAAATGCATCATTTCTGAAGCAGGTGTTGATGATCATTTGTAAGGCTTACAAATTGCACCTCCACCTCAAGCAAGACCAGGTCCCTGGGTTACATCACCCCGGTTCATGAGCTCTGCTCCTGAAAAACATTTTAGTTCGCCCCCCCCATTCCCTCCACTTCCATCCAGCCCAGCCACCTCCTCTCATTCCACCACCTTTCCCGTGGGAGTTTACAAAGCCAGGATAACCTTGAGACCTCGGCTGGGTCTCTGCCAGGAACATTAAAGAGCTCTACCCCCTCCAAGCTTGCCCACCCAGTGCACTTCTATCCCATTTCAAACATTACATGCTTTTTGTTTCGGTTTACCTTTTCTTACTTTTGTTTTTTGGACTTCTAACATCTAAACATCTCTCTGTTTTCCTTTCACGCACACACACACACACACACGCACACACACACACACAAATTCACACTCCCACGCAAAATGCTCTCTCTCTTTCTTTCTCTCTATCAAGTCCTGGACAAAAAGGGGGTAAAAAGCACTATTCACATGATCTCCTGTGCAGTGCACTATTATCTGCAGATTGTCGAGCTGCCAATTTCAATTTCACCGCCCTATTATCAAGCCTTGAAATAAACGCCTCATTTGAAAAGTAGAAATCAAACTGTCTCTACAGGAGGGATGACTGACATTGATTGCAAACTAACTATTTGGTGCCAGGCTGCACTTTGTGTGGCTTTTGTCTCTCTTCGCTTTTTTCCCTCAGCTTCACGGCTGTCATATTCCTTTAGTACCAGAGAAGGTCAAGTGCCACTGTCTAAAAGATCTGAGGAACTGGAAATGTCTCAGACCCCCACACAACAGCAACAATGCTCCTCTTGTCTCCGCCCATTTCTTGCCACTGCAAGTTTACATATTTGTTCAATTCTTTTCTTTAAAATTTTTTTGAACATTTTTTATTAAATGTACTTAGTGCACAATATTATTAAATTAGATTTCGCGTAAAGCCAGTTTTGAAGTGAAAAAATCATTGATTAAACCAAACATTGTTTGCAATGTGTTCTTGCCACTCGGAAAATGAAGAAGTTGATCTCAGCATTCAAAATATTTTAAATTCCAGTTTCAAAAGAGCAAAAAAAGATGCTTCAATTGTTAATACACTAACACAGACACAAAGTCCTTCAAAACATCTCCCTGTTCTCCCTATCCAGTAGCAACTTACAAGTTCCCATGACATCATATGCCGCCTTTGAGTTCCTGGCTTGTTGCTCATTGTAACCTAGGCTATTCATTGCACCCCGCACAGAAGCACTCACACACACATGACCTCATCGCTGGCACATTCTCACCAGGTTTCACCTTGCACCTCCCAATCACATTCCGTTTTCCCTCTGGCTGTATTAACACTGAATCTGGCCTCAGTCTCACTCCACCCATTCAGAGTCCATTGTCTCCCCTTGGACAAAGTGGCTAGCTTAGCCTTGCTCAAGCGTCAACTTTCACCCTCAGAGTTTACAGTCTCATTGCTGGTAGTAGACTGATGCCTGAAAGCTTATAATTGGTTTCAATTGAAGTTTCGCTTAAAAGAGGAATTAAGCATAGACTGATCTGATTTACAAATCCACAAATAATCAAAGGTTACCGCGGGGTTTCATTCTGTGATTATCCATTGGAAATGTAATTGAATGGTTAAAAGTCATCATTATCAATCTACAGTTAGAACAAGTGACCTGATTGGTCAGTTGTATCATAAGGCATCAGACTTTCTTATTGGCCTGTTTTTATTAAAGGAATACTTCACCCAAAAATAAAACTTCTGTCATCACTTACTCACCTTTGAGTTGTTCCAAATCTGTATACATTTCTTCGTTCAGATGAACACAGAGAAAGATATTTGAAAGAATGCTAGCAACCAAACAGTTTTTGGACACCATTGACTACCATAGTAGGAAAAATGTCTTTATAATTTTTTTGTTCTGTTGAACACAAAATGAGATATTTGAAGAATGTAGGACAGCAAAAAGTTCTGGGGCACTTTTCACTACCATTGTAATTTTCCTACTATGGTAGTTAATGAGGTCCTAAAACTGTATGGTTACAAACATTCGTCCAAATATCTTTCTCTGTGGTCATACAAACAAAGAAATGTATATAAGTTTGGAACAACTAGAGAGGGAGTAATTCATGACAGAATTTTTGGGTGAACTATCCCTTTAAAATGAGATATACAGAAGAGCTAAAACGTTTTGGTAATTTGTTAACATTAGTTAATGCAGTAGCTAACATTAACTAACAATAAACAATACTTCTTCAGCATTTGTTAATCTTAGTTAATGTTCATTTTGAATTAAAAAAATGTACCTCCAGTATTTTCTGTCAACAGCTCTGCAGGTAAATGCAAACACATTCACCAAAGAACATTGCCATTCTTTTGTATTAAACTAGCAAAAAATGCACCCAAAGAGTACAAAGAGTAGCTGCATTTTGATCAAATGTTTTTCCAACACCACCAAATTTCAAACAAATAAGGCTTATAAGGTCAGAAAGAGGTCAATGGGGTCCTAGATGTAACATCTGCTTTACCATCCATCTGACTGTCCTGGGGCTAGACTTTTAACTGCATTAAAGTGCACCTCTGACAGATCAGACTGGATAACAACATCTGTAACACTTGGTCCTTCTGTAGATAAGGAGATGTTCCCCTCTCTCAAAGACCATCACAAATCTTCTTCCCAGTCAAACACAGGTCACACCCCTTTCCCTACAAGTGAGTCAGACAGTCTTGCAGTGATTTAATGAATAATTTATTTTTAGCTACTTGTTGTGTTTTACATGATGTTGAGCTTCCTGAGTCTATTTCATTTAACGCAGGAAGGAAGGAGCCAACCGGACAGTATTTAGTCACTCAGTGGCACAGGAGCTTTGCATAAATTACACGGAGACATAAATGTGCAACTGGGGTTGATTTTTCCCACACATCAGCCAATTAGTCCCTTTAAGAAAATAGATAATCCAGGTCCAATCTAGTCTTGCCGTCTCTTGCCAGACTGTCAAGGATTTCTTCATCCTTCCCTCCCCAGCCATTGCTCTCTCTTTCTATCCTTCCTCACTCCTTAGTGAACCCCATCTTTTCTCCTCCTAAGTAACTTTAATTGTCCTGGGAAAGTCATGGTTGGCCCCCCGGGCACAAAGCTCTGGTTTCTAATGAATGTTCCAGCTAGGGGATTATGAGCAGCTATGGGCAGCCATGATGTAAGTGGATGTGACAGAAAAGGCGTGATCCTACTTTCTGAGCTGTGTTGTAGGGTTCAGAGCAAGATCAAGCTCAAAGTTTCTACAGTTTATATTTGGTAGATGCTTTAACCAATTGCATTGAAGGTATACATTGCATCAGTATGTTTCTATTCTGAAAACTCGTGACCTTTCTGTTATTAGTGTCACTCTCTTATATAAGCATACTGTACTTTAAGCCATTTACGCAGATGCTTAAACGTTTCTTCATGATGCCATAGAAGATATTTGGTTCCACAAAGATCCATTTAGTCATAATCTCTTTCTTACCATTTAATAATCTGAAGAACGTTTTCGTCAACATGAACCTTTTGTGAAACAAAAAGGTTCTTCGGATTTTAAAGGTTCTTTATTGAACAATTTAGACAAAAAATGGTTCTACTCGCCAAGTAGCCAAAAACGAATGTTAAAATATACTAAGCTACAAAAAGTGGCACTTTAAGCTACTAAAAGTATTTGTATCATTCTCACATGCTTTATAGAGTTTTTTTTCCTTGTATTAAGTGTTTGGACACCTCCTGGTTGTTAAACTTGTACTTTGGAAATGTCATGTAACTATACCCGCAGTTAATCTACTAGGACACCTCTGTGAACTTGAGGAAAACTGGCTTCATGCATCCACAAAAATAACAACACTAGTTGGTTCAATACACTCTTTAATTATGTGCTTGAAACATTCTTCACAGCAATGCCATAGAAGAACCATTTTTGGTTCCACAAAGAACCATTCAGTCAAAGGTTCTCTAAAGAACCATCTCTTTCTTATTTTTTAATGGTCTCAAGAATATATTTTCACCTGAAGCTAAATTCCTCTGCATTATTTCGTAGCACAATTCTTTTAAATGTTTTTATGAGGTGTTTTATAGACCACTTAGGATGATGTAAACAACGCTGGTTCAATGCTGGTCCAGAAGAACTTTGGTTTTAGTTTTTTACCACTACACAGAACTCTGAACAAAATACAACCAACAGAACATTAATAACCAAATCAAAAGGTTAAACAAATATATTAATGAAATTAAAATGAATCCAGAAGTGTTTCTGAAACAAAAATTTCCCAAACCATCAAAAGAGCCGAGGTACAATCTGGTCTTATCCGAACAAAGAACCTTCATGACTTAACTTTAAAATTTTTCAAGTTTAGCTTCCTTCTGTACTTCCCCTGTATTTCTAAATCACATATCCAGAAAAACCTGTATGCAATTCAGCATCAATCAATTTAAGCTTTACATTCACTGTGAGATCATTGAGGAGGCCTTTCTGAAACGGATCCTGATCGGACGTTATTTGCTTACGTGTCTTTACACAGTGTTTCTATTTACATCACACGTCAGCTCTTTCAAAACATGGCATTCATGCGGCGTGCCGGTGATCTGTGATTGCGGTCTGTGCACTTACAATGTTTGTGTATATGCGTGTGTTCAATGCCTTCGAGGCCACTGGAGGGATCAGATGAGGTTTGAGTTCAGGTTAGGTCATGTCTGGGAGAGAGTGGGAAACAAGAAAGAAATGAAAAGAGCAGAAATAAAGTGCAAAAACAGAGCAGAAACAGCAAAATAAGAGTGCTGTCTTTCGTCTGTAGCCAGTCAGATCAGAGTAGAGATCAGTCGTGAGCAAAATCTCCTTCATTCCATCCCGTTCTTTCCGTCTTGTTCAGTGTTCGGCTCCAGACAGCCTGCAGGGGACCCCACGCAGACAAGCAGGAGCACAACTCGGTGTGTGTGGATGTACAAGTAAGCGAAGGAGTTAGAGAGAAGAAATGAAAGGCACGGCCAAGCATCGTGCCACAATGTGTGTGGGTACTATACACTTGTATATAAACTGGTGTGGATGACTGTAAATAAGAGTTTACTGTTGGTTAAAATTACCTCAGGATGCCAGTGTAAGTCTGTCTATCTGTCTGTCTGTCTTTCTCTCCTATGCTCAGTACATAAACACAAGCAAAAAAGATCTTCAATGCTTCTATATAATGAATGCAATGTAAACAAACTTGTTGCATGTACTTGCATCTTACATACATGTATGTACCCTGCTGAACCAACCAGCTATATGAAATGATCATTTAAATCAGAGATGCTCAGGGGCTTGTGACACTCCACCATGCCACAATAATATGAACCATCCACTCGCTCATAAGAAAGACCTTTTGATTTCTCAAACATGTCAGAAATGTTTCTATGCTCTTCTGTGATGGCAGTGGAAGACCGGCGGACCTAATCTTATAAGATTTGGAATTAAATACAAAGCATAAAGAGGCAAAAAGCTGCTTTTTGGCCGAAAGGGGAACGAACAGAGCGGAGATCTCCCGTGGAGTGCAGAGTACAGCATATTGTGCGGAGGAGCCTCATAACAGATATGCCGTTTTAGAGAGAATGCGTATCGATGATTGAAGAGGTTTGGGTGTGGGGACTATGTCACGGCTGTCAAATCCATGTAATGTTGACAGGCCGGGCCTTTTTTCCTCTTACCCCCTATCCCCCACCACCCCCTATCCCTTATCCCCCATCCCACCCCACATGCTTGACAGCGCAGCGTGCAGAGTGTGGGAAAGGGCGGCCCAGGCACGCGCCAGATAAGATCACACAACAAACTGCCGGGGCCCCTCCAGGGAGTGCCGCGCATGCTTTCAGAGGCGAACAGGCTCCCGCTGGCACGCAGAGAGGGCCCCCCAGGGCCTGGACACACACACACACACTGGCTCACTGTTGTAGGGGCCCTCGAGAAGAGGAACAAGTATGTCATCTCTCATTTCCCATCCGCTCTCCCTTCATTTCCCCCCTTCACAGTGTGAGTCATTTCAGTAAGCAAGTCCAAGCATTTTTCATTTACTGTTTCTCTTTGAATGGTTCTTTTGACTGTTACTCTGTTTTGTTTTGTTGCCATTCACGGGCCTCTCGTCCAACTTCCTCTTATCCAAATCTTTTTAAATCGGTTTCCTTTTTTAACGCTGTTGCTCTTTCCTTTTCTCAAGGCTTTTTAGAATTGCTCCACGGCAAAACACGTCATGATCATGCCTGTGGTAAATGTAGGCTTTTTTATTGCTTGCCTACTGCATACTTGGCATCTGAGTACTCTTCTCAGAGACTGTTTACTGTAATTGATGCAGCTTGCAGTGAGTATTAAGTGAATTTTTAACCCTAAACTACAAAACAAATAATATTGTGACCTTTAAAAAGTATTTGGAAACCCAAATCACTCTTAAAAATCAATGAATGTATATTATTATATATTATATAACAAAAAAATGGCAAAACATGTATTTATGTTTCACAAAACAATACTATATATATATATATATATATATATATGCCAGAGGAGAACTGGCTCTCCCCGTTGAGATGAGTTTTTTTTCTCCACTTCTATACATTTATAATGGAGTTTTGGTTCCTTGCCACGGTCACCACTGGCTTACTGGGAGACTGCTGACTTTGCGGAATCCGTCAATATAATTTACGTTGAACAACTTACATTATTAATTTTTCGTAAATGATGATGTACGCAAAGCTGCTCTGCAACAATGAAAACTGTGAAAAGCGCTTTTTAAATAAATTGAATTGAATATAAAATATGCATTGTTTTATAATCAAAATTGTGATACTAGATCATGTACAAGTAAAAATCTGTGGTTACTCTGCTAAGACACCTGTGTGAACTGAATGATAGTGACTTTACCTTGAGATTAGTTAGTTGAAAGTAATAAAATAAAAAATCAGGTTAATTCTGACAGATATTAAGAAACATTTGACACAACATTTTTAATGCCTGTCTGCGATGCAAAGTTTCAGTTTTATAATTTCTTATTGAATGCAATGTACACATGACTTAATATTGGGCCACTGTACACTCTTCCTAGTTTAAGTTTCACCATGATGCACTGTAGTATGTGTGGCAAACTTGTCAGGGAGCAAAATTGATCCATCTGCCTATCCATTCTTCCATTTTTCCTCATCCGCAAGCTCACAACTCATATATTTTCACCCTGCATATACTCACATAGCACACACACGCAGATGCCTTCTGTAGCTACGTGTTGTGTTACACTGTCTCACCATCCTTCTCAAAACACGAACAACGCGTTTACTGCTACATTTGACAAAATCAGATTTATGGAATTCATATTTATGCAGTTTTTATTGTATATACTGCTGTGTTTCATGCATCTGAGAGGCAACCATAAAATGTGCATGTTGGCGAATTGTTCCCTGATGTCTTGTTTTGTGTGTCTAAAAACTCCTCCGAAATAGAATTAGAAGGCATAGGTCAAGAGAGATACTCTTATCCCAGAGCAACTCTCTCTCCCTCTCTGTCTTACTCACTTTTCCTCTTTCATATTTTTTCACACAGACAAGGAGCTCACTTATACAAAGCGAGTTTGAAAAGCTATTCTCCCAGGTACACTCTCCTTATGGCAAACCCTGCACACCCACACACACGCCTACTTGCACAGATACACGCAGGCCAAAATAAAGACCAGCATGCACGCAGACTGACAGGCATATACCCTGCAAATGTACAAGGAGTTTATCAAATAAGAAAACTTATTCAGGGCACACTCACATGCAATTAGATTTTTTTCACACTTGATTTTTGCCGGCATATCTGCATAGCTTTCCTTCCTTTTAACGAAATATTTACATAGGTTTGGACAGGGGTCAGATAGACGAAAAATATCAAGTTCGTTCCTTAACACAGCTGCCCACATAAACAGATCTATTAGCCATCCATACGCTTATACATCCATTCAAGACAATCAGTTATTGTGGTATGGAGTGATATTGCAGTTGTGCATCATAATTTAGAAACACAAAGTATAAATGATTTAATGAATAACCAAATAACAATGGAAAATTAGTTATAAATAAAGACCGAAATGCCAGGCTTATCACCGACTGTCACAGTAAGGCTGGTTTTGAGAAACGTGGGGTCAGCGGAAGGTCTGCACTAATGGGTGATCCTGTGCAGGGTAATTGGGGCCCTGTAGATCAAACGGGAACCTTCATTAGAAGAACTCAAGGGGCCACTAATCCACCATGTTCACACACACCGGGGAAACAGAACGGATGGGGTTGATGAGGGTGTGTGTGTGTGTGTCTGCTTGTGTGTGTACATGAGAGCATGCAAAGGGGGTGCACCGCCTGGCGCCCGCCTTGGCGAGCAAAACATCTCACCATAGATCAAAGAGACTCTACATCTCTGAGCCATCCTGAGAGAAACAGGAGAAGCAGAAAGAGGAACTTGTTTCTTGTGACTGGCACGGGGTAATCCACCGTGTGCTTGGACAAGCTGAGCAGACGCAATAGGTCAGTGTTTGCTCATTTTGCTAAGGTTTGCTTTTTGGTGAGAAACTAAAGTAAATGTAAAGTCAAAAAGATCTGAAGAACTAATTGAATATGATGACAGAAGGTCTGACTCCAAAATTAGCTCCTAATTATCCCAGAAGTTACTGTCTCAGAGGTAAGAAAGGGCTACAGTCTCTTCTTCCATTTCCTTCCTTTGTTGCTGTTTTTGGGGCACACGGAATTAGCACCAAGCTGATTTCCAGCCCTCTTTTACATTTTTCTCCCAGGGCCAGGCAGCCCGTTCATCTGGAGATGTTTTCATCTTGACCCTGACCAGGGGGGAGAGGAAGGTTCAGGAGCCTTGCTTAATTGCCAATTTGTGATTCAGTTGAGCCCCATTGCAGACGGGCACTCAAGTAAAAAATGATGTAGCCCCCTTTCATCAAACGCCCCACCCCGGACCCCCACATAGACCCGCCCTGCATTTCTCCTCCCTTCCCGTTCGGGTGTCTCTTTCCAGTTTCTCTTTTCCCCTATCCCTCTTCCCTCGAGTTGTCTCCTAACCCAAGTTTTAAATCAAAGCTTACGGGTGGTCTGTCGCCTGCGAAGGCAGTTTTGCTTTCCCATGCCCCGCTTTTCCTCGCCGAGGTTCTAATTGCCAAGAGGGTGACCTCCCCGTTCCTTTAAAATCACACCATGCAGAACGTTTATTTAGGAGGCACAGGGGAGAGGAAGAGGCAGGGCCACGTGGCTTTGGCCGCTACTTCAAAGACTGGTCCAAGAATGGTGAAGGGAAGTGATGATGTATAAAGATTGCTTTGGAGAACCAGAAAACGACCGAAATAGTTATGATGACAAGATCCGCTCTCCTGCCTCAATGAATGGCTTTGGTTTGTCACCGAAACAAAGATGCAACAAGCACGTTATTTGTTTTGGTTGAAACGATTCCGAGCAAGTGTTGCTAATGATTGTGCCAGACAGCCACCTGTTTCATGGTTTTTCACAGACAGAGTGGAGAAAAGACCTCCTTGATGTTCTGCCCAGATGAGCTCACCAGATGGAGAGGGGGAAACAGCACAGGATGTTGTAGTCACCGATCAATTGTCAAAAGTGGGCGTTGCGTGACTCATTTTTGTCTGATATGAATATTTTTGTCTGTATGGAAATGGACCGGTATGAGCGACGGTAATATCGGAAGATTTGGAAACCAGGCCAACTTATTCAAAACAATTTCAGAGAAATATCTATGGATAATATTGATGATCAATAATTGTTGAATGTTGAATATCAATGAAGAATTTCATACAACTTGATTGAACTTATGTGAAGAAGTTTACAAGAGATAAATTCGACACACCAAAAGACGAATCTCATTAAACAGTCATTTACTACAACTGAAGATACTTACTCAGGACAAATAAACAATACAGTTTTAGTTTTCCTCCTACACAACAGGCAGACTTTATCCACATCAGTGGATCTAAAAATACACACAGACACGCCCGCACACACTCACCCTGGTCGAGAGAGGGTTAAGATCTCAATGTGTGTTACACACACACCCCTCCCTCCATATCTCCACACCGGTGAGTGCCAAGGGCAGAACACCATCCCTCCACACACACACATCTCCTCCACCAGGCTGTGCTTCTGATGCTCAGTGCTGGCTTGGACCCCACCGGCCACAGGCTGTGGAATGTGTGAGAGCCATGTGTCAAATCCCCAGACTGTGGGAAAGTTCTGCTCTCTGCTGAACTCTCCCCCTCTCCTCCCGCCCTCTCTCTCTCTCGCTTTCTCTTCTGGCACTCTCCCGGCGACCGTCCTGCCCCGCGTCAGCCGCGCACAGGAAATGGAGGGGGCTGCCAAAAGCACGTCGCCTGGAACTATGACTTCCGAAGAACGTTTTCACGCCAATAACTCCACCGCCCGCCTTCCTCCTCAGTCTTGGTAGTGGGGACATGAACTGTGCTGCAACAGTTGTGTTTCCCTGACGCTCTCGATTACACGGACAGAGCTATATTCTTGTAGTTTAAGATCTTTTATTAGAAACAGGAACTTGAGCGCAATAATGGTGTGTGAGGTGACTGTAGGTTTGTGATATAAAGTGATTTAAAAAGAAAGCAGTCATTTGGATGAAGCTTTAACTTTCCTGTAGCTTAGTGGTTAGATCATGGCGCTAGCAACGCCAAGGTCATGAGTTCAATCCAAAGGATTGCACATACTTGGAAACAAATGTATAATGTTTAATGCAGTGCAAGTCTCTTTGGATAAAAGCGTCTGCCAAATGCATAAATGTACAAGTAAAGGAAAATTTACAAACAACTTTGACAACACAGTATGTAATCATTTAAAAAGTACATTGTTTAAACATTTCCTGAAAAAACGTCAATTTGGTAATACAAGGTTTCAGAAGGACAGCAATGATTTATTTTATTTTATTACATGGCTCGCTGGAATGCTTGATTTTGATTGGCCAGTCACGACATTTGCAGGTTCGTTACTCCCAGATAACAACCGTTCAAAGCTAATAACATATGGTAACCCGGATGCTGCAAATCATTTTGACAGGTACAGTTTAATATTACATAGATATAAATGTGTCTTTAAATAACATATATGACATTATATTTACAAATGATTAAACTAAATTGCCTCTCCATGACATTTGTACGTCGTTTCTTACCTTAAAACCAAAAGTAAACGGCTTTTCCTCGCCAAAGGTCTGCATTCTGTAAAAATCAGCTAATAAAATATTTCATAGTCCAGTTTTTCTCAGGTGGCAAGTAGCCGTGTAATAAGCTGGACAATGTACAAGCAGCCGGCTGTCATCACGAAATCACACTGTTGGGACTTATTTCTGCAATAACAACCGACTGCCTGTACATTATCCCTTATGTAGCATATGATGTGTATGCAGCAGGTATTAAAACAAGATGCACATTCATCACATGCTGAGATTGGTGCACATGCTTTAGTCATGAGCTGGTGGCTCAAGGGGACCCGAGTTTGAGTCAGACCTGGATCATGTCCCGATCCCACGCCCCTTCTCTAACCCCCATTTCTTCTGTCAGCCTCCACTGTATCCCTATGTCAATAAAGGCAACTGTGAAACAATAAGGCAAAATAGTGGTTTGGTTTGTCAAACACTAACATTGTGTTCCAAGCAAGAAAGGAAGTTAGATTTAGAACAATATCCCAATAATTGTAAATGATGTAAATGTATTTCTGAGCATTTCTGAGTAAACTATTCCTTCAAAACCTCTTCCCTCAGCTCTTACAATGCAATACATGTACAGTTGCAATGGTCACTGTTTATATAGAGAATATGCAAAGGTCGTTTCAATGAAACCTGATTTGTCACACATGTGAAAGTGGATATTTAGTTTACTTGACCACAGCTGGAAAAACGCAGAATATGAACAACAACAATGCACAGCGTTTGCCTTCACCCATTTAGAAAGTTCTGAAACCACTCTAAAAATACAACAGTACACCTGCCACAGACCAGTCAGACCTCCCCACACATTATACACAAGCCAATGACATGAGAAGCCACAGGATCTCCTAATGATTCCTCCCAGTATGTTTGTCAAGGAAAGTGCTCAAAAATAGTGTGGAGTCAACTGTTGTCACTTACAGTGACAAACAAAAACAAGTGCAAGTGGCAAAAGTTACAAGTTAGAAAGTTGCAGGTCATTCTGACTGAAAATATTGCATGAAAAAGTACCTAAACACTCAATTCTGAATATACAGAGGTACTTTAATCTTGTCAATTCTTGGGAGTGAGGGGACAGTCGTGACAGTGAATTATTTTGGACAGCATCCACTTTCCTGATTTGGCAGTGGCATTTCCAAGGCTTCTGAATTGGCATAGTAAGAATAAACTCTCTGTGTAATGTTTGAACACACTCACAGCAGTCTAATGTCAGTTACTGGACCATCTCACTGGTAATTTCAATGATACACATGATTGATTTCGGTTTCTTGTAAAGGCTAAAGGCACCTAAATTGTCTTTTTAAAACTAGACATTTGATCATTCTGTGCTCCATTTCTAATTACAATCAACATTTTATTTCTACGCTTCCAGCTTAATATAAAGCCCAATGATATATGTGACCCTGGATCACAAAACCAGTCTTAAGTAGCAGGAGAACATTTGTAGTAATAGCCAAAAATACATTTTATGGGTCAAAATTTGCCATTTTTCTTTTATGCCAAAAATCATGTTCAATGAAGATATTTTGTAAATTTCCTACCATAAATATATAAAATCTTTATATTTGTGCATAATATGCTATGCTAAGGACTTCATTTGGACAACTTTAAAGGTGATTTTCTCAATATTTGCACCCTCAGAGTTTTAAATAGTTGTATCGCGGCCAAATATTGTCCTATCCCAACAAACCATACATCAATTATTATTATTATTATTATTATTTATTCAGCTTTTAGATTATGTTAAAATCTTAATTTCAAAAAATTGACCCATAAGTCACATAAGGTCTTGTGTAACTTTGGCCGTTTTTTTTCAGCAAAGGCCCAAGTGGCATATGATTAACAGGTAAAGCAACCAATCACGTTTCATTTTAAGTCGCGTCATGTTTAGAGGCGTGGAGATGTCCCCACAGTAACAGACCATTCACGAACATATTCAAAGTTAACATCAACAACAATATTTATTTTTATGCTGTGAAGCTCGCATACGTTTAAGAATTTAACATTTAGTCGATCATGATGAATTCTTCTTGCAACCGATGTAAGCACGACAGCTTACTACTTCAATTAGACAGCTTGTGTTGTTTCCAGGCGGACCGTTAAAGAATGCAACACCCACATCTCCTGGAAATCCTGTGGAATTAAACCAATCAGATGACGACTTTGAACTTGCTGAAGTGTTTCCAAGAAAGTGTGCCTTATGCATCAGATGTTAAAGCCCATCTGAGGCTTAGACTACATTATATATACAATTGTCTGAGAGATGCAAATGTGAGAGTCTAAAAATTAATCCTGGTAAAAACGTTTTTGCATAATTTGTAAATATAATGTTATATATGTTAATAAAGGACATATTTAGATTACATTTTTGTGTAATATTAAACTGTGCCTGTCAAAACAATTTGCAACATCCGGGTTACCATGTGTTATTCATTTTGAGCGGTTGTTATATGGAAATATCAGTCCTTGGAATGTTGCGGCTGGCCAATCAGAATCAAGTATTTTAGAGTGCTGTGTAATAATTCTTTAAAATATTCATTAGCATAAAAATCTTACATGATGGTTGTTGGCTATTTTTTACATATATTTTTCACCAAGCTTTTACTCAAGTTGATGCGCTAGTGTACCCGTAGCATCTGACATGCACTTGAATAGCTGTTCACTGGAGTCACCTCTATGCATAAGAGGGCTTTTTTTCAGTTGATAGAAGACATCATGAAAAATCGGCTTACTTATCCACTGTCAACTTCACAAAGGTCATTAGTCCCGTGCTTTAGAGCATTATGTTAAAGACTAGCTGACCACACTTGAATGGGCAGTCTACGTGATATGATCTGTCTGTTGGAGGTCTTTCTCCAGGGTGGTAGTATTTGAAGGAGAATTCATGATCCAAAAGGAAGCAGCTGTCCTAACCTCACGAACATGCCATACAAATGTTCCCAATAGTTTTTGCCTTCTTGCAGCAAAGCCACTAAATGCAGACCTGGTGTGCCATGTGGAAATCAAGACTCTTCTACATAAACAACCGCCAATCTTTGTGGGATAGAACACAGGATGTCCTGAATACTTTGCAAAGCTAGGGAGGCTTTTCGGATGATTTTGTTTTTAGATTTCTATTTGAGCTGTGATAATATTATAGGTAGACAGTAAAGCTGATAAAATCAAAGCTTTTAGATTACATTTTTACTGTGTAGTGATATAAAAAGAAGTAGCTTTGATTTATTCTACTCTAACCCCTAACCCAGGGGTCGGCAGTCCGTGGCTCTTCTGTCGCTCCCAGCAGCCTTTATAATGCTCTGTTTATACCAGTTACTAAGATGCGTTTTGGTCGATCACATCACAAGTGGACAAAAGAGACACATACTCTTGTGGCTGCGTTCATCAAACTCTGAACAGAGATTTAATGTTGACACAAAACTTTACATAGTAATCATTCCTTTAAAATCAAAGAAAAGCCAAAACAGTAGTTCAAAGAAAAAGGTGCCCGTGCAACACCTCAACGCCACTCTCCCGTTGCCAGGCAACATTCACACTTTTTGCCAGGGACAAATAGATGCTAAAATCTAAATACAATCGAAATCACACTAGTACAACTGGGTAACTATCTTACATGCATAATAATACAGTTTATATTAATGTCATGTTATTAATTTAAAGGTAATTTGCAGCTCCAGGCAAATTATATTTGGTGGGAGAGGGGCCAAAATAGCTCTTTTGGTCACAAAGGTCGCCGACCCCATGCCCTAACCTATTCTTGCTCTTTATTACCTGTAGCTTCCACTCCAAACTACCATCTGCTGAGCTGGGCAAGTGGCCAGTGACAAAAAGGAAAGGGGGTAAAGGGGTAACTTCAGGCCGGGGCACAGCACGAACCCTCTCCTTGTGCCCGGGAAGTTGAATAACCACCATATGCCCCGCATCGGCCTGGCATTCTACAATCAACTCTGGCCTTAGAGCTGTGTGCCAACTTTCAGCCGGTTTTCCCACACTCTCCCCTCAGGAGAAACGGCAGCAGGCTTTCCCACAGGTCGTCCGCCGGGCCTGCCACTGGCCGTCTCCTTGCCCCCGGCCTCCTGGCGTAATCCTCCTTGGCACCCACGACCGGGTTCAATTCAGTCCCAATGATTGGCTTACAAAAAGGACCGGACTGGGCTGGAGACTTGGGACCGGGCGCCTGTATGTTAAACCTTCTGAGGCCCAACCGCTCACACCCGTCATACAATGGCTGAAAAAAAAGGAATGAAACGCTTGTCTGTCGCCTTCAGCCTTCACTTGGTGAGACCTGCTGAGGATACAATGTGAGAGTGAGTGTGTGTTTATGTGTGTGTGTCAGCAGGCTGACAGCTCATCTTAAGTGGTGTGTCATCCATGAGGGGACATACTGGCCAAGCACGAGTTTGTCCCCCTCGCTTCCCCCACAACCCCCATCCTCCAAATACCACCTGACTGCACTGTAGATTGGGATATGGAATTTGGAAAGTGTGTTTTTGCATCCTCTGGTTTTTGTTCTTTGACAAAAAGTAATAAACTTATTAGTATCGGCAGTAACTTTGTAAATTCAAGACATTTTGATGCATTATTCTTTTATGTAAACTATAATATCTCGGTGGCTTTTTCATATAAGTAATGCACCCATTTTCTTGTTTATTTATTTTCAAAAGGTATACATATCTTTAGCTATATTTTAGGTTTTTTTTATGCCTTTATTGGGACAGGACAAAAGAGAGCTGACAGAAAAGCATTGGGTGGAGATAGGAGAGCGGGATCGCCAAAAGACTCTTAAAAGGGGAATCGAACTAGGGTCACTGTGAGCACACTGGCGCTATACGTTGGCAGTGGCACGCTCATATATATATATATAAACAGTTTTTTACTGTCTTGTGTTAGTTTAGCAAATACAATATTTGTGTTTACACAACAGTGAATACGTTTTCATAATCGTTACACACGTATAACTATGGTTGCATCCCACAGTCGGTTTGCTCTTGAGTGTTATAGACTGGCATGGCAAGGTTGCCAGATATGTGTAATTAAATATCAATAATCACTAGCCTAATGTCACTAGTCCAAATAGCCGAACTTAACTTTTATAAATAAAATCATATTAAGTTTGACAACTAAATAACAAATCCTTCCACTCTTAGCCTGCAGTTTAAAAGCATCCCAATTCCAAGGGAAAACTGCAGACTTGGCAACACTAGATCCCAGACCGGCTCGCATTATTTCAATATGACCCACAAATTATTGCCCGTACAAACAGCTGCTAATGCTGCATCTAGTTATATAAATATATATAAGCCTATCAAATAAAAAAAACTATATTTTCCAACCTTGCTGATAAATGTCAAAATGTTCAAACCGCTGTGTATCCTGGTATGATTGTCATGGGTGCTTTAAAGCCAAGTAGACAATCAAGACATAGAGATTACTGCCTGCAATTACAAGTTCCTCAAAACATCCTGCTTTAAATAGGCCTAACCCCCCCGCCCACACACGCACGGCACACACACAAGATGCACAGAGAATACAAAACCTAAACAAGGTCTAAAATATTACAGAGGTAATGTTAAATTTTATTATGAAAGTTCACTGTGCCGTTTCTGACAAATCTATACAATCACAACATTCTCCAATCTCACGCTGCACAAATCACCTGTAAAAATATGAGGAAACACAATGCTGTGTGTCAGGTGGCATGGGCCTGTATATGTGGGATCGGTGGGTGTGGCAAGGCGCCAAGCGGTCCTTATCAGCCCCTACGGCCTAGTCGCTGCTCCCTAGAGATGGTCGGTGGGGAGAGAGGAGTCCCTTTGTTGTTCTCTCTGATCTACGACTGCTCTTTATGGCATGCTTCAGATTGCTATCACTGTGGGAAAGACAGAAACAAGGCCCGGGGAGGGTGAGCGCGTGTGTTTGCGTGTGCGCGCGATCAACCAAACAACCTCTGCCTTTGACTCACCGACAGCTATTGCAGGGCTGCCGCTGCTGATATTGCTCATAAAGAAGCTCCCGGCCAGCTGCAGGGACGCAGGAAGATGATAAGAGTGAACTTTGACCTCTCGGTTCATGCTAACAACATACATCAGTGAAGTCATGAGGTATGTTGAACTCTTATAGGCAATACATGACTCAGGTGAAGCTATGGCCCTCTTGTCATCTGTACTGTCTAAATAAATGTGGAATCGGTATCTAATTCGTATTTGTATGATGTCATTTATAAGTTTTTGTTATGACTTGCTTTTGTGACAGTGACAGGTTTAGGGCTGGGGTCTCATTAATGTGTTTTTCTAATAATTGTATGTTTTTGTAAGATTCACACGTATGAATTCATATTACTTGCCACCTTGTAAAATATTGAATAAGGTGGCTGAATATTGACAATGTTTTGGATTCATCCTCTCACCATTTGACCTGAGCGACAAAGTTGTATTGTATCTTGATATTCAAAGTTACGAATAGCAAATAAGACACTTAGTGCCAAACAACTAAGAATTTTAATTCTGCTTTCCTGTTTAGCCAATGTGACCAGACAGGGAGGCTGACCGCTCTTCTCACAAGCCATAAACATGAGGCGTCTATGGGCGTGAGGTCATCTCTTAATCTGTGGAAGGTTGGGCTGTTAGCTGAGTCATAAATGAGTTCATGCAGGTGGTGTCAGAGGGTGAGGGTAAATCACCCCTCACTCACATGACCTCAGTACACCACACACTTAATTAAAGACCTAATGAGTCACCCAGCCAACCAGGACAGACATGCAATAAATGAACAAGGCTGTACTGGCACCAGTGATGTCACTCTTATTGTAAAACAGATAGGGCTTCAAAACAGACAGGGCACTGGAGACCAAGTGTAAGTAAGATGAACTTTAACCTGCGGAGAGTAGCTGGTCTGGAGTTGCAGACAGACTGGGTTGTTGAAGGCGCTATTTTGATGCGTTATGGGGGTTGACAGCAGCAGTTATACGGTTGTTCGTTGCTGCATTCAGACATTTAAATGATACTCAAGGGATCGTGGCTGGAACCATGAAAAGAATTTACAGCGATGTAGGTCTTGCTTGCCCTGCACAAAAAAGTAATTTGCTTTTCATTTGGAAGTTCTGAACATCTTCATGTCAGGATGAATTAATTAATGAGTCAGTCAGTCAATGAATCAAAGCATCAACAAACAAACAAGTGAACTATGTCTAAATGAATTCATGAATAAATGTCTGAACATCCAAACCAACGAATGCACAAACAAACAAACGTGACTACATGGTGATGGATCTTCGTGCGACAAGCCCTCAGAAACATTCAAAAACAACAAGTCCTTTGACAAAGCACTGTAGTCTGCGGTAGCATCAATCCATACATTAATCTTTAACCAAAATGTGTTGTCAGCTGATGTTATTTGAAATTCCTGATGAGGAAGCAAAAGACATATACATTACAAAATAAGTGTGCTGTTGTTTAAGGCAGAGTATGGAGACCTCCCACTAGCTCAACTAGTTGCAAAGCTGCATGACAAAAGCAGGACTGATCTGTCATGAGCCGCCCGTCAGAAGAGCTCACCTCCTGGAGCTCCATCAGAATGTACGGCAAGGAGAGGCACAGGCCTGAGGTGGACACACCCCAACCAGAAGAACTGCAGGCCGTTCTAGTGAACAAGGCCCAAACTGTTCTTGTCTGCCAGCTGTGATCCTGTGCAACATTCTAATAAGCAACCGCATTCTGCTTCATCAATGAAGACATTTGAATAATTTAATGGTCAAAACTTTTGTTTGTGTGACCCACAAAAGGCAAAAAAAGTGTCACCCAACTGTGTAAATGCTGAGTAAACCAGAACTAATGAACCCCAAGCTTACACAAGCGTGCTATAAATTTTCATACTAACTACTGACAACATCCACTTTAGAGGGTGTTAATGTTTCACACCTTGAGGCCAAGAGCCTGTGATGAAACAGCTTCCATTTGCAAACACTCACACCCATCTCCCCTGGTGAGCATTACTCAAAATTTTTTGGCTTTCCTATTTCTCAGCAAGATGGGGTGTAGCTGGTTGACTGGTACTTCACTCAGTCTGGTCAGTGCATCTATTTCTATACAGTATATAAATTGAACTGGTTACATAAAGCTGCAATGTATAACTTTTTAGAAAATAACCAAAATTACATAAAAAGGTCTCCTTACCATCAAATGAACCCAAACAAAGATATGTAAAGTAACCTGAAATTTTATGTTTTTAGCAGAGATTGGCACTATAGAGGCAAATTGCAGCTTTATAAAAAAGCCTATATTTCTCACTTGTATTGTTCTCAGTGGACAACAAGACCGACTTACTGTAAGAGAGGGCCATATGATAAAGTCAGTGTTTGCAGGATTGTCTTTTTTTATCTTTATTGGCCTCAAAGGACATCAGTTCAAATGAGCCATTGACCCTGAACTGTTTTTTAATGATTATGTACAAAGTGATGTTTTTCAATTATGTTCAATTTTCAGCCTAATCAATCAAATGAAATCCAAATTAAAGAGATGGTATTTTATTTGTTACAAAAAAGTAATTGTTACATTTTGTAGACACTAATCAGCATGGCCAAACAACACTGCAGCAGTCTTACAATGGAGTGCAGCCCACGTAAGAAACCAAAGCAGAGTACACATACAACTGATGAGCAAACACGAAACTCAAGTCAGATCTTGTGAGACAAGCTACACAGCCTTCACCGGCAACAAAGACATGTTGCTGTATCATTGTTGGTATGATAGAGAGAAATGGAGAGGTTTGTTGACCGAGGGGATCTGGACAGCAAACATACAGAGCAGCTTGGCTGCCGGCCCGCATCTGTCCCGCATGCTCTGCCTGTTGGGTCACAAGATTTGAGGGATTGGCCTCTCTCAAGAGGGCTGAAGCCAGCCTTTATCTCTAGCTGACACAATGTGATAAAAGGTTGTAATTAGCAGTACAGCAAACATTAAAAACCAGTGAAACCCTGGTCATTTGGGGAATAACAGGCGTGTGTGTGTGTGTGTGTTCCAGACCAGCTGAGATCACTAAACTAATCCAAAATACAGAGACTTAGCACCCACAAATACTTTAGAATAGTGAGGCGTCTGTAAAGTAACCGCACACCGACCCCCCCAAATTTAATCCTTTGATATTAGCATTTTAATGCTCTGTATCTATCAATGGTACTTTGTATAAGAAACATTCCCTTAGAAAACACCTGCCATCCAGCTTGAAATCCCTGAATCGAAACTTTTTACTGTAGAACATTATACTGTAAAATCTGAACAGCAATTTTTTGCTGTAACCCCTCTTATAATGGAGATGTTGTCTTTGAAAACAGCACTGTCGTCTGAAGTAAGGTTCACGGTAAGGTTATACGTAATTCCAGCCACTGTTTTGCACTTGAATAAGATAATATCTTTGGATATATACAGTAACATCCCTGGAGGAACATGTCCACATACATCCTTTCATCCTCTTCTTCAGCTACATACTGTATGTTATATACATTTATATTGTAGGATTGTAAAATGCAAAACTCACAATAGCTTTTCATGTCTGAAATAATGTGATGACTCAAAACAAAACATGTCAATAACCATGTGAGGCCTTTAAATACTATGAAACACGCCCAAACTTTCAATTCATTTCGTTATATGAGAAATTAATTGTCCAGTTTTTTCTCAGGGTATATTTGCTCATTTTAGGTGCACTGAAGTGCTCTCTCTCAATATAGTTGGCCACTTCTTTTTGAAATGAGGTAAAAGTGCCATCCTGAAATGAGTAAACTGGTGGAGTGGCACTCTAGCCCATTGAGGGTCTGTGAGTGCACAGGGTGTCCTATTGCTTGCCTCTGAAGGTTTCTTGGGTAAAGGGGCACCTCTTTGAAACCATAATGCCAAAAGAAGGGAGAATGCAACAAAGGTTTTTTCTCAATTGCCCGATCGAAAAGTTGCCCCTTAATGACATGCTACCACACCACAATAAACTCACATAGAAACATGGCTATTCTGGGCCAAATTAGCATCCGGACAATAGCAGGTCCACGTACAGCTCAAGCTTCACACACTTTACAGTCTATCAGCCCAAACCAAAGTAGCACTCGCTTTCCCTAAAGACCCACCTCTTTACATCTCTATGGGGCAACTCATTAGCTAAGTTGAAACTCCTCTTTTCTTATTGCATCTCTGTCTTTTGTGATAATGTCAGCTTTTGTTTCCTTTAAATGATCTTAAACAAGGCCCATTTTCTGGTTAATACATATTTACAACCATGTAAGGTTTTTGTGGGGATCCTGTAGTTTTATTTCTGAGGGTGTCATTCCTCAAGCAATAAAATCATTAACAAGCTGTTTCAGGGGTAATTGTTTGGCCATTTCTAATTTTGTTTCTGCAGACCTTAAAGAGTCTGGAACATCTGAGCAGACAGATGGCCAGACAACACGGGAGCCAACTTTAGCCCTGCACAGACTATATAACTAATAGGCTGGGAGATTTGATGAAAACAGCAGTGACTGGACATTGCAAAATTACATTAATTGAAATATAATACTTGCGCTGCAGAGGTTACAGATCAAATTACATTTGAAATAACATTTGAAATAACATTTGAAATAACATTTGAAATAACATTTGAAATAACGATGCCCAACAACTTTGAGACTGTGACTATACAAAGAGAGCACCTGTTTTAAATACAGTAATGGGCGAGCCAAATCCAAGGATGAAGCTTTCATCATGAAGATCATACAAATGTCCCACCGACATCAGCATTTACAAAAGGATATCACAAATCACTTTCAGTGCATCAAGGGTCACATCAACACGTACATGTCTGGGCATTAGCATTGTTTGTGTACTGATGAAATTGCCTTGTTATCTCTGTGTTTCGGTTTCTAGCCCCCCTTCCTTTTACAGTAGACGTTCGGGTGAGGGGTCATCCATTGAAAGAAAAGGGCATCTGTGGTGATCCATGAAAAGGGACGAGAAAAGAACAAAAGACGGAATCCCCTTGGTTACAAAGACAAAAGGGACAGACACAAGGACAGAGAGATCGCCCAATCATCTCCTGTCGACAATGATACGTTTCTAAGAACAAGCAAGGATAAGTAAGGATCGGTGGGAGATAAGCTCTGGTCCTGTGTGGAGATTTGAGCTCAAGCCACTAATTCCACTCCGCTTAGCACGCAAATCATTTCTCTCTCTGCCAAGACAGCTATGGTCTGAATCAGCCCCTGCTTAAGTAGAAATAAGCGTTAAACAGATGTCAGAAAAAAAAAAACTTGCTGGATCGAGGGTCTGCATGGAGGGACAAAAAGCGGCCAAAAATACTACACTTAAAGAAACGTAAAGGATCAGTGCTTGAAATGGCAACATAAAACTTTGAGAAGATACGAAGCAACACCTGTAAAACAATTTACCACCAAGGCAAGCTAAAAAAAATGAAACATTCATCATTTAGTACTCAACCTGATGTCATTTCAAACCTGTATGTCTTTCCTTTTTCTTCTGAATAGAACATATTTTCAAAGAATGTTGGTAACCACAACACAACAACCCCATTGGACCCCATTGTTTGGAAACAAAATGACCAAGACTTTTCTCAAAATATCTTCTTTTGTGTTCCACGGGTTTTGAATCACATAAGAGTTTTTGGGGTGAACTATCCCTTTAATTTTCTTTCATTGTATGATTGTTTTTACATTACAAATGACAATTTGTGGTGTACTGTATGGCTAATATTACAAATTCATGCAAGATGTTAAGCTCACTATCACTACACCCTAATGAACAGGTTGGTAGGCTTTACCAGCAGTCTTCTCCAAGTTGTTAACAAGTCTATACACTATATCCATGTAGCGTAATGATGTTACTTTTGTTCAAAAATGTTTTGTTGACATGATTTGGATTTCCTGGGTCTAATCCACGTATTGGGGAGAAGAGGAAATTCTTTCACACAAAAAGAGACAATATAGCTAGCCATGCTGAAAACGATGCCCCTGCTGACTTCTACATGACAGTCAATGTAGCAAGAAGCTAATGCTCCAATAGGCTTAGCCAGCAACAAAAGTATCCAACCTCTGAGAGAGTCAGACAGTATTCTTGGGCCTATTAAAGCACCTGCCGTTTGCCCCAGTAGTTCAGGAACTCCTCTCTTCCGATGGTTAGCTCAGGGGTCTAGATTAGGCGCCTGCAGCGTAGACATCCTCCGGGCTTCCCTCTTTTAGAACCTTCCCCACAGGATATCATGTCCTGGATCTACAACCCACTCAAAAACTAAGAAGATCTGTCCCTCCCCCTATTACCTAACTCTTTGGCTTCTCTCGTGGGAGCTCAAAACTAAATCCGTTCTCATAAACTGACCATTAATGGTCAAACGTGCTAAAAATAGCTGGACTAGATGATTTCTATGTGTCTAACTGGGTAAGGGATAAACTAAAGCAAAATATTAAACTTATGAAGGAGCACCTAGAACACAAAAATTGTTTTCTCAAACAATGGCTTGGCATCCTGTGTTTAAGACACTGATCAGCCGTTCAGTGGCATATGAGTTATATTCCACAGCAAATCAATTGGCCACCGGGGTCCAGAGATAAGACAGCGCTAGTTTGTGCCGGCCAACGCACAAAACACTGCCTCCATCAATCTTTGTCCCGATTCTCTCACTGCTTGATTCTGCTATCAAACGCTGCTCAACAAACAAAGACAGCAGATGCTATCATCAGCATTCTACCAGAGGCAGGTCAACTCAGGGCACAGTTCAAATCTCCAATATGAGCTTAAAAGAAGCACCTGAGTTTTACAGCTGCAGAACATAAGCATTCTAAGTACTATGGGGAAAATGTTTGTTATTTAATAAATAAATAAAAATAATATATATTCTTTGTGATTTATATAAATAATACTAATTTTATTAATAATTAATATTTTTACACAAATGATAAATGTAATAAATATTAACATAAAAATGTATGTATATATATATATATATATATATACACACAGACACACACACACACACACACACACACACACAAATAAACCATAACTTTAATATAGACCACTTCGCAAAATGTAAACATTGGTCCAAACATTTTTTATTTTGTACATATATACATATAAATACATTTTAAAGATTTCCATTTAACATTATAATCTGTTTTTAAATGTTGTGTTGGCATTTTGTTCAAACGATTGTGCAGCGTAAAAAAACTGAAACAGGAAGTTCTTCTGGGCCTGGCATTGTTTATGTCTTCCGAAATGGTCTATAAATAATGTATATGCAAGCTGCAATGGAATCTTTCATTTATATTAATATAGTAATTATATTAAATAAACAATTTGTTGAACTTTATTGTATATTAATTTTATTAAATATACAATTTGTTTAGTGGGTTTTATAGCTAAATTTGTCACATTTAAGTTTTTTAAGTAACTGTTATTTAAATAACAGTTCTTCTACTGGTAACCCAAAATAATACTGACTAGACATACTTTACACTTGCAAGCTAATGTCATTTACTTGTTATTATTTTCGCTTGTTATCAGAAATAATCTGCAGGGACTCAGAGAGGATGTTTGGGCCATAAAAGCGTGCATGCGCAGTTACGTTTGTTTATGTTGTTGCTTTGAAACCGTCTATATAATATTTTCATAAATGATAATAAAGTAACTCAGTAATAAATAATGTAACTTACTTTTTCACAAAAACAAAAACAGGACCCTTGAGACGGATTTTCACTAGTCATTCCGACTCAAGTATGTTTGACAGAGAATGTAGCAGCTAAATATTTAAGAATAGAATCTAAACTATACAAAATAAAATCTACACAGGCAAGGTGCTGGTTGTTAAACAAACACAGCATTACTTCATGAATACTAATCATCAGATTCATTGTTCCCTGAGGTATTCAGGTGTTTGCATTTACATTTCCTCTGTTGACCTCATAGAGGGTGATTGTGATGTCATGGCAGGGGTTCCTCAGGTGGGTTTGGGGGGGAAACACCTGCAATGATGACATTCACATATACACACACCTCAGGGCTAGAAGGTAGGGGGTGAACTGTATGGTGCCTGGTTCCTGTTGGGCTATTCACAAACAGAGTAAGTTAGTAATTATGCTGCCAAAATGTAAAGCTTTTAACAACTGAAGCTCATGAGTAAAGAGCACAACAGTGTTGAGCATTAGCAAAGTGGTCAAATAAGCACAAATGGATTGTCTTTAGCCTACCAACTGTGAGAGATTTGTTCAAATCGGTTGACATCTGTAATTTGGATTCTTAAAGAAAGAATTGCACTAATGCAAGCCTAATTTCACACCTATTACCTTAATGTTTAATATCTAACTAAAGTTCAGAATATTAACTCGCTGCATCTTAGATCTTTTGGAATTTTGCTGACGTGACTACCGGGAGAAGAACATGTGCGTTGAAATATAAAAGATGTGATCTTTGTGGCCTTTAAGGTTAGAAAATCCTTCCATACAATCACCAAAAATAATACCGCAATGTGGACCATGGAAACAACAATAGATTGATAGAAAACCATCTCTTTCTGCTAAGCTTTGGTCAGTGGGTTGACCAGAGGAATGGTCAGCGTAGCAAATCTCCAGCTCTCCATCATTTTGAAAGCTGTGTCCAATCGCATTCATCCAAAGCAGCAGGTAGCCCACATACTTCGGCCACCGTGCTGACCATCTCCTCCCATTGGCCAAGGCTCCCTGACCAGTTCATGGGTCACTGGCCTGGCCGGACACAAGCGATGCTCATGACAAATGTGGTCTGGGGTGGCTTGCAAAATGATTAATGACTGGTCAGATTACTGGCACTACAACACACCCGCCAGGCATCAAGCTCTTAAACAACAAGGCCTTTGTTAAGGCTGCATTTTTTTTTTTAGTTCTTTATTGCACAATGCTGTATTGCCAACCTGCACCATGATGCATAAATTTAGCATTTCCTTTTAGCATGCTTTTGTGGATGAAGATATGGCAAAAATGTTGTGGATTCCATAGCTCAGTGCTTTCAATGTTATATTGTCTTTGATGTTTGAAAATGTAATTTTCATTAGTTGAAGACGTGGTGGCCATTTATCCAAATGCTAAATTAAGGAATAGCATCATGTCACTCATTTTCCTGACAGTAGTTTATCTGATGCAAAACCGGCTAAGTGAATCCATGGCATTTGGACGCCTCAGAAGTAAAATTTGCCCTAGTAAAAGGAGGAGGGCACATTTTTTATTGTCCTTTTGTTCTTGGTACGCGATTATGAACAGATGGGCTTCTCTTACATCCGTTTTTCATTCTAGATGTAGATGTCAAAACTACATCCAAACTACAAAGCAATTTTTTTTTAAATGATCTCACATGGAAAACAAATTTTACAAAATACATTATGCCATTCACGGCACTGCAATGATTCACTTTAGCTGCGTGCACACAGAGTAACACTGTCGGTGCCTTCACGAGCAATCTTAGCGACGTATAACAAGCAAGTTGTGTTGTAAATTATCTCAAACCAATATTAATACATTGAAAAGATGGGAATTCAGTGAGTCACGGTATTGAATTGTGCAACCTATTCAAAGCTAAACCATGTTTTTAGCAGGCTGAAAAGCCCCAGCAGCTGCCAGCTCGTGTGGGTGGACTGTTTGTCTGCAATGGACCAGGGAGATGGGCCTGGAAAGCTCCTCACCCTTTCAGCTAATTGGCCGTGGGTTGGCCCTGAAATTTATTGGCATTTGTGTGATAAACTGCCGGCATTGTATCCTTTTCCTATTGTGTGTTGCAGGAAATAATGTCCCCCCTTACCAGATATGGAGCCTGTTCTGGTCAAAGGACAGGGAAAGGCAGCATGGGTCCTGAGGTGACTGACCCTCACTGTGGGATGGATGTATCCTCCTTGGCAATATCCCGCTGCTGGAAATTAGTCGTCAACAGGCCTCTCTTTCTGCTGGTGTCAGGCGTGGGCCCCTGATGAGAGATTTGTTGATATGATAACTCGATTAGACCTCTGGCTTATTTGAGGGTACGGTAGCTGAGTGTGGCTGCAGAACGCAAATGTTCCAGCTATGTTCCAGCATTTTTGTTTAAACTTTCATCTTAAACCATAAACTTAAATGTGACCTCAAGATCACGTCAAGATTAAGATGTACTGTTTACCTATAAGCAGAAGGCCAAATTAAAGGGATAATTCAAACAAAAAAAAATTCATTTTTATTACCCACATTCTTTGAAACATGTATATGACTCTTTCTTCTGTGGAACACAAAAGAAGATACTTTGAGAAATGTCTTAGTGGTGTCCAAACAATGGAAGTCAATGGGGTCCAATGTTATCTGGTCACCAACATTCTTCAAAATAATGATACAAAGTCATAGAGACGAATGACATGAGTGTGAGTAAATGATAAAAGAATTTTCACTTGGTGAACTATCCTTTAAAATGTTTTAAAAGTTGAACACTGCAAAAATAGACCACCATTGCTGGTCACCGCAGCAGCTTGTTTTGGACCTTAGTACACCCTAGCAAGATTTTTACCATGTTCACCCACTAATCTAATTTTAAAGATTTTTTTTAAAGAGATAGATATACATGGAATATTTCTTATATCAAGCAACACACACTAACATAGTTATATGGAAAAACATGTCATGAAAAAGTATACAAATTACAGTTTTATGGGTTATATTTATGGTTATTGTATTTTTTTCCAGTCAATGTTACAAAATCATAAATCAACTCAGTAAATTAATAAACTTTGCATGTATGCATAAGAAAATAGCTTTTATTTAAGGCATGAATCACTGGTATGATGGCGAAAGGTTTGTTGAAGTTTTATTGAAAGTCTGCAAAAACTTTAACAATTAAATACCAATACACGCAGACTAGGTAATGATTTATCAAACACAATGGAACAATGAAAAATGGTCTAATTAGAAGTTAAAATTCTTTAAACAAATATAAAACCCCCTTTGAAGAATCCAAATAAAATGAGTAGTCTTGATCCCAGGTAGTGGAAGAGGTATTATTCAGTAAATCACTGTGGATAGATTGGCAAGTTCAGATCTTCATATTAATCCAGTTTTTGTGTTAGGAAGGAATGAGTTGCATTCTCCTCACTTATTCCACTCATTAAAGAAAAGTCTTAAGATGGATTTATATCAAAAGACCGGATCCCACAAGAAATGCACCAGTGCATTTAGACAGTTATTGCAGGGTCAACTGCAATTCACTTGGGTATTAATTACAGAGCAAAAACATGTCTGTCTGTTTAACATGTCTTACTTTCCCATGCATTCAAACCATCACATCATTGATAGATTTTTCATTTAGAAGAATTATTTAAATGTATAACATTGATACATAAAATATATGTGGATTTATAGAAGTAATGTATTTATAGTTTTAATTAATATGGTAACACTTATCTTTTCAAGTAGAACAAATTACAGCCTTCACATGGCTACACTGTAATTTTTCTGTATTTGCACAGTCTTACTTTCTCTTTCCAAGTTTTAAGTGCTGCGTCATTCCTTCAGAACGTTCCTCTGACCTGCGCTTTCATCCAGACTCTCTAAAACGTCTGTCGTGTATCTTCCAGCACACACGGGGCATTAGGCCACGTTCCAGCTGTCACAACACACGCACATGCTAACCTGACCCCACGGCCTCTAAACAACCCGACTCATGCACACGCCAAGGCCCAGACAGGATGTAACACATGTCCATCATATTCCAACCGCCTTTTCCCACGACCCATGGGTAGTATAACATAAACAGCTGCGCTGTACAAGAGACCGTGTCTCTGTGTCCTGATATTTTACACTTGTGTGCCACACGGGCTGCAGGTGGGAAAGAACGGAAGCACACTACAAGACACAGTTGTTGTTGTTTTTTTTCAAAGTTGAACAAGGTGAGGTATTCAATAAGCTGGTCTCTCTGGTTCAGGGAAGAGCGGTCGAATGCTTAGGTTTGTGTAAAATAAAGATCTCTAACAAGCAGGCTAAAGGCCTCAGCCTCTAGCGTCAGTTGCTAATGCATCTCTTAAGAACGGGGAGTAAGATTTACACAGAAAGTACCAGCTGGCTTTTGTTAAACTTCTAACATCACAAAGCAACACAACTAAACAGAGACATTTTTAACTCTGTTATGATGCGGTAGATTTTCAGGTGAATGGTTACTGCTGTAAATTGCAATTGGGTAAAGACACTAAAATTACTTCAAATGTGTGAACTGTTGTTGTTGTTTTTTTCTTCATTTAAACCTTTAACTCTATTTGTAATTTAAAAAAAACACTTACATGAGGTGAAGAATCCACTCACTCATATCAGTAGTCTAATAAAAGCTGTTTGTCCTACAGGCCTCATGGCAGTGGCCATTTTAAAGTCACATGACCACCTGAATGCTACTCACTTTATATTTTTTTATTTTATAAAATGTATTAACTTTCTGCAATGCATTTCTAGCCTCAGTGACTTCAGTTAAACTCATTTTATTGAAAATAAAAGGTTAAAAATAAAATAAACGTATTCTCTGCTTGGGCTGTTCTGTCATCATTTACTCACCCTCAGATTGTTCCAAACCTGTATAAATTTATGATAAACACAAAGGAATATATTTGTAAGAATGTCAGTAACCAAACAGATCTTATCCCCATTGACTCCCATAGTATTTATTTTCCCCACTATGGCAGTAAATAGGGGCTGAGATCTGTTTGGTTACTGACATAACTCTCTATAGTATTTTGATTTCAAAAGTATAAGTTAAATTATCAAAAATACAAAACTGTCAGAAATATTAAACTTGTGTTTGTATTGTCTGAGATAAATTGTTGTAGATTGTGTCATAAATATTGTTGTTTAGAAACACATGCATTGTTTATTATATCACAGCTCCAGAAATGCTTTTTGCACTTATTTTGGACTCGCATACAGTTGAAACCTCACAGTGATATTAATTATGTGAAGGAAATGGACAGGCTGAATAATGAATACTCATCCACAGGTTTAGAAAACAAATAAGACAACCATAACTAAAAGTTACTTGACAAATTTGAGATCCATCGTGAAACGTATGAGTTTAATGGCCATAACGCTTAACAGCAATACATTCAGCAAAAAGATTGAAGAACATAGGAAAGTATGGCATCTAAAAGAATGGCATTTAAGACAAACATTAACACAACAACATGTTCTTTAAGGAGAATAGAGAGAGAGAGATTATAGTATTGATCTGAATATCTCCTAATGTGGTAATTTAATAACAAAACATCCTATGACTATTGAATTGGATTGATTTATAACAATTACACACCAATTCAGAGAGTAAAGTGACCTGAACGTACAGTGGTCCAATTTCAAAAGAATATTATTCCCCCACTGGGACAAATCAATAAAGTCATGCTGAGACATTTTACAGTAAAGCTGTAATGTATTTAGCTGTCCATATCATTTATCAAAGGGTTGTTAGAAGTGGGCATGGAGATGTCTAATGTTCACATGGAAGTCATGAGTAGGAAACCAAGCTAGCAAATAAAAGACAGCCATGGACAGATGACATGTTCCAGTAGCGCTTCAGGGCTTTAAACTGTTTGAAAAACAATCAAGTTTCCATACAGATTGAATTATATGATTATTATATTTTCCTAGCTTAATATACCTGGATTGTCAATGTCAAAGTGGATGTTGGAGCAGTTTCTCACTTTCACAATCCCATCCCAATAAGGGCAAAACATAGGCCACTAAACCGTAGATTAATCCATCAAAAACCGTGTGAAATGTGTACTAATGTGAAAATTGGAAACAGCGTGATGTAAATGCTAAGATTGTGAGGCACATTTCTGTGAACCGTATTGGGGGCATAAAAAGTTCTGTCTGCAAGGACTATGATCATGGAAAATCTCTAAACACGGAGCATAAATCGGTTTAATTATTCCGCGCCAGAGTTCCTTTGCAGGATACCTCCAGAGGAGTAGTTAGACATGTTAAGGCTTGCCTGAATGTGGACACATGCCCCTAATGTCCAAGAAGACCCCCTCTAAGCAACTGAGTTAAATACAAACTGTCAGAAGTCGCCCACATGCTGAAACCCAAATGATGGGTAGGGCAAACAAGACAGGGTTGAGAGAAATTAGGGGACTTTCCGAGGGGCTGGATATGCATTTAGGGTGGAGATCAACGTATACAGTTCCTCAGCATGAGGTGTGAAAAAACACTACAGGTAGCTGTAAGTAAAGGACAGAGTTCTTCAAACAAAATCGAAGAGAGGGTGGGACAAATACTAATGTGCCCATTTGTCTATCCTTCCCTCTGGAACGAAGTCAGTTTCTGTCATGCCTGATAAAATACAAAACAGTTTTCGATGAGAGTTTATAATGGTTACAACGTTAAATCCATAGGTTGGAAACAACTTGGGGATGCAAAAGTCTTTCCGTGCCATAGGATGAAAACATCACAAATTAGATTTCTTTGTTTTCCTAATTGTTTCTCCAACTCTAAAATGAGAACAGATGGTGAGCGAATGGACACTTTTGCTTAAATTGTCTGCTTCTCCAATTTTTCCCCTAAGAAAAGATCACAATCCCTCATGTCTCTATAGATGGTTTCATCAGACGCATATGTGCCTGGCCCGAAGTTAACTTTCCGGTCTGTGTTTTGATCGGTGGGCTAGTGGCTAAAAATAACTATTTATATTTTATTTCATTTATATTAATATTCTATTGTACAATAATTGTATTAAATTTGTTGCATTTAATGGTATACTACGTTTATTAAATAAACAATTTGTTGAATGGATCGTGTAACTTTGTCGTACTTAAGTTTAGCCAAGTAATCGTTCTTCTACTGGTAACCCAAAATAATACTGGATAAACACTTGCTAGCTAATGTAATTTTCTTTTTTTTGCTTGATATTCGAAATAATCTTTCTCTATTATTTTCCTTGCCAGATCTTTGAATAGATACCGTACCAACTGCAGTGCTGGCTCTGTATATACTCGTGAATGAAATATAGCTGACGTAGTCATTGTGCAAGTGTTATTCACACTGTGATGGGCAGCTGTCCCTCCCAGTAGACCTCTGATAGCAACACCTGCTTTGTGGCAAGAGGTTAGTGACATGTGTACTCTTTTGTGCTACTACCCAAGAAAGTCCCTCCATGAATACATCTGATGAGGCCGGCAGAAGCAGTGGGTGAGTGACAGCACACTTCTGCTAAATCGTAAAGGATGGATGAGTATAAGCAACTGAAACCTTTCACTAAAGGCCTTTGTTTAAACCCAGGGGTGAATTATACACTCAATGGTCATCTTAAAACAATATCTGTATGCAATTTGTTATCAACCTCATGTGAACCTTATGCGATTCATTTGTTCACAATTCACATATTGAGATGGTATACAAGTTATAAATTGGATTTTAATCAACTTTTGCCAGGTTTCACAGACAAGGCTTAAAGGGTTAGTTCACAAAAAAATAAAATTCTGTCATCGTTTACTAACCTTTGAGTCATTCCAAATCTATAAACATTTCTTTGTTTTGATGAACACAGAGATATTTGGAAGAATGCTTATAACCAAACAGTTCTTGGGCTCCATTGACTACCATAGTAGGATAAACTCCTTTATAATTTATGAGATATTTTGAAGAATGTAGGACAGCAAAAAGTTCTGGTGTACTTTTGACTACCATTGTAATTTTTTCTACTATGGTAGCCAATGGAGTCCAAGAACTGTTTGGTTACATGTATTCGTCCAAATATCTTTCTCTGTGATCAACCAAACAAAAACATGTTGCAGGTTTGAAACAACTAAAGAGTGAGTAATTCATGACAGAATTTCCATTTTTTGGTGAACTATCCCTTTTAAAAGACTAAAATGTTTGGGTTGTCTTGACTGAATAAACACCAGTATTGTTTTTAAAGGTAACTTAAATATCCATACATTTTCTTAAATATCTTAAAAGTCCACTCCTGGTTTAAGCTGAGCCTTGTCTGTGAAACCAGGCCTTCAAGTTTCTGATAAAGCACTTTAAGTGCTCTGCTTAGGGCGAGTAGTTCATATGAAATTCATCCCTAAACCAAGAATGTCAGAGGTAAAAGAAAGACAGACACTTTGAGACTAATTAAAAAGTTCCTATCAGCAAAGGTTAGAGTCACCTGTCTATTTTATAACCCTCAACAGATGAGCATTGCTCCAAGGAAGGGAGTTTACTGAGGTGTAGTAGGTAATTGTCAGGTTGAAGTAAAATGATGGAATTTGTTGTCAATCTGCTCAATCTGCTCAACAGCCTCCAAACTCTCCTGACCGTCTATATGTTTAAGTGCATTTTCCCACATAAAGATCAAAAGGTTGAGATCAAAGAACCAGTGGCGGGGTTGGTAATATCTTTATAGCCCATCTAAGCACCAGCAAATTGTAGGCGGCTAATTTGGTTCATTAGCATTTCATTATTATCTTCTAGCAAGTACACGACAGGAAAAACATTGACATTAACGGGAGCCAACAGCTCCCAGATATTATCATGATTTTTATAAAAACATTTTTAAAAAGAAAATAATAATAAGGCTTTTCAAATTCAATATTTTCTTTAATTTGTGTTTTGTCTTTGTTTGGCCAATTCATCTCTCAAAGAGCGATTGTAACCAGATACTGTCGCTGAATTATTTACAATATTATCAAATGTGTAGAATTACCAAAATATCAATGAAGTTTGAGTCATGACCTATATGGTTTATCCTTACTCTTATCGCTCCAATATAATTTCTTGTCATCATCTTCACTACCCTATCTCTTAAAAGCCAAAAATAGCTTTAAAAGCATCATCACATTGCACAGGTGATGAGAGATCAGCTTTGTTACTTCATTGGTGATAGCATGTTAAAACAAGTGGACAAAGATGTTTCTCAGTTTCCCCATCTTTAACGGGACACACTGATAAGAGGAGATAACTGCGAGCAAGTCACTGACAGTCCCTTGAACTTTTTTCCACGCTCATTCCCATCAGACACGCAGCTGTTTCAATAACTCCCGATTCTGCAATTCATGCTTCCCGTCGAGAACTTAAAAAGGGCTGAATCAAGATGCTCTAAAGCAGACCCCGACATGGATTATTTGGGTTTGCGTTAACAAAATAAATGGCAGTGCGGCAGCTGCAGTGGCTCCCCCCGCCAGACCGCAGCCATCATCCCTTTCAGACCCTTGAGATTATGGGGCAGATCCAGGAAGGCTTGCTAAATCAGGCCTGCATGTTATCAGATGTTTCCTACGTCTAAGCTCTGAGTCAACTTACACGACTTAGGGTGTTGAAATGATCAGTAACCTCCTTCCATCCCTCCTACTCTGAGGGTGTAGGAGCAGTTTAACAGCTTTACAGAAAAAGCCCTACGTCGCATGTGGGAGTGTGTGTTACAGTATCTTGGGAACTGTGTAGTATTCGCTCATTTCTGGTAACTGGTATCATTGGTGGCACACGTGCAAAAACTTTAAACACCCACAAACCAGGTGATATCTAAGCTGGTGCTGTGTATTTACAGTAAGACGTTGTCGAACTTTTGGAGTGCAAACATGCCCCTTTCATGTAAACAGGCCATTTATAGTTTATACAAGACTTATCGTGGCTGAAATTTTCAAGGAGGGACAGAGTTCCAGTTTAGGAATTTTCATCTTTTATCCTTATAATAGCCTACAAACACTATGCAAATGTTTTTCTTCTATGGTTAAAAAATATACAGGCTGTCCCAACTACAGTCACTCCAGAGAATCTCTGCTATATCCAACACTGAACCTTATTCATAATGGTCATTTAAGGGATAGTTCATCCAAAAAATGATAATTTACTCACCCTCTTGTCATTTCAAAGCTGGATGACTTTCTTTCTTCTGCAGAATGCGAAAGAAGATATTTTGAAAACCGTTTTTGTGTCCATACAACAGAAATCATTGAGGAACAGCGTTTTTTGGTTACCGACATTCTTCAAAATATCTTCTGTATTCTGCAGAAGAAAGTAATACAGGTTTGAAATGACAAGTAAATGATGACAGAATTTTCATTTTTGGGTGAACTATCCCTTTAATAATAAACCAAAAAAAAAAGTAATGAAGGCTCACAGACTTTTTCATTATTCTAAATGATTGAGTTAGTTAACACTTGTTTCATGAGCTTGTTTTATCATTTCATGCTGACTTTTTTCTCCTATGGTCCCCAAACTGGACAGATGGAGAGAGGAGGGTTCCTGGGCAGGTAGGCATCCCCAGAATGTGTGGGCGGCTTGGGGGCTCTCAGTGGGGGCTGAATGATGCATAACTGCCTCCCACCCACACCCACGGAGAGAGGCTGGATGGGGTCATTGTCCCCACACTTTCAGGGTCCCCTCCCCACTTCTCTGGGACCACAGCCCACCATGCTGAGTGGGCGAATCCTGGGGGTCTAACGCCTACACACACCTGCATATTCAGAGGGACACACAAATGTTCAATGCAAAAATTCCCATCATTGTTTTTGGAGTAAAATCCCAAAAGGTATTACAATGCCCTGAGCATAACAAAAACTTTAAGACAGATGTTAGATCTGCTTTTGCAAATAAGCCTTAAAGGCCTTTTCAGCCAATGATGAAGAAGAAAGTCTAAATACTATACAAACTTTAGCTTGAAAAAGATGAAGACAGAATCTTTATTCGTAAAATCAGTGCAATGCGGATACCATCTACATATGTTGCAAAGTGTTAATGTGTGGATTTTCTGGCATGCAGAACTGAACAGATATAGTGCAGTAAAGTTTTGACTTCCATGACAGCTGTGTGTCAAGACGTTGCACAGAGAAAATTACTGTAGTGATATTTTAAACACTACGGTGTTTCTTACTATATAATATGACTAATTTATATAAATATGAATGTATATTAATATTTGATTTTGTAATATTTGTATTAATAAACAGTTTGTTGCATTTACATTTAGCAAAGTAATGGTTCTTCTACTGGTAACCCAAAATAAAACTGGCTAGACATACTTTTAACTTGCTAGCTAATGTCACTTACATGTTACTTCTTTTGCTTGTTATCAAAAATAATCTGCTCGAAGCAAACAAATACATATACAGGGCCACAAGAAAGGTTATAACCAGTTGCATGTTTTCTATGTGATATGCACACAAAATGTGATGCTTATGGCAATATGCATCATTCAATTTTCCTAAATATTGGTGTATTACCAAACTTTCACTTGTGGAATTACATGAAAAGTACAGTAATGATTTCGATTATACGAATTTGAGGGTATTCTTTGATTTATATACTTTGCCAGAGGCTCTGTTTGGGCACGGAGGCAGTTCTACTTGGCACGGCAAACAGTGGTGTTGTGTAGGCGCTTCCCAAAAAACGGGCCTTGGTAGCCGGTGTCAGGCCAGACGGAGCGAGAGATGTGACGGTGCGCCCACGCGTGACACACGAGTCTTGTGGAAAAATGGGAGGAGGTGAGGAGACGGCCGGTACCACCGCCAAGCCCAAAACCTCCGTGCCACATGTCACACACGACAGAAGTGAGTGGAAGAGGCCGGGCGAGGAGCCTAACGGTGTCACCTCCTCCTTGCTAAAGCATATTCCACCTCAGAGTACCTTCAAAGAATGCCCTCAGAAGATCTTTATGGGTTTCTTTGGTTTTCATTGTGGTATCAACAACAATGTTATGCCAACACACTAAGTAATAAAAGTGACTGTGAAAGTACAATTTATAAGGAAATGTATTTAAATTGGTCTGCATCAGTGTTGCATTTCCATGTTGGTGTAGCTCAGATTATTACCATAGATCTGAAAAAAGATCTAGTCTCAAACCAAGTGTCCCAGGGACATCACTACATCAACGTCCTGATCCCTACAACATGGCCCAGACCTGTGCCCTGGAGTGACGTGACAAACGGGATTATTCCCTGTCAACAAGACTCTGATCCTGGCCCGGCAAAGCTCCCTTTTCTAAGGGAACCCCTGCCCTTACCATCCCATCTCCACCCGCACTCTAATCCATCATGGTCTGTCAAAGGCAACCCTGGATCTCCGCCCCCTCATGGGTCAGCATTACCCTAATCCACTGGGTCTGTGGCCCATTCTAGCGGAACTCCTGGTGTCCTGTTTACCCAGCACATCTGAGTCAACAGCAGCACCGGGACCTGTAGCTCTCATCTCATTAGGTCTCCGCTGGGTGTGCCTTTGACATTTACAGGTTCGCCCTCCTGTCCTGGAGACATCCAGCATAGCGATCCAGATGGCAAATATTGTATGACTACAGCGGAGGAAAACATGACAATTTTTGATATTGTCACTTATGAAAGAGCTCAAAGTCACTGAGTTGTGGGTAACTTGAGATTTTATTGCATAAGAGTCTGAAAACATAGACAGTTTGGGCAGGTTGTTGCTTGTTTTCCTAAGTGTACAATGAAACAAGGAAAAGTGCAGTATTTGGTTTAGTAGTGCTTTTTGGAAGCCTCAAACTGTAAAGTGCAATTGCTGCTCAAAAGACTTCCTGTGGATCTACTGAGACTTGAATGTTGGAAGCATTGTTTTCAAAGAATGAGATGTTAGCTGTAGTTCACAAAACCAGTAAGCAATTCAAGCTACTCACCTCCTCTATTCAAATCCCCAACAGCAGTGGTGACAGTAGTGTCATTTACAGGCAAGGAGATAAACATTAACAACCAATACCACCCTCTTGTGGTCGAAATGTGCACAACAGGTGGATGGCAGCAGCATCTTGCAAATTGTAACGTTTTGCGGGGATTATGGTTTCAGTGCATCATTTAGGGAAGTCAATGCAACTTCTATGATATATTCATTAAAGCAAAAGAGGACATACATGATACTAAAGAATTATAAAATGAATGGCTTTAACGTCACATGCAGAAACCGAAAGGTCTCATCGCATCCAGTTCAGGTATATTTCAGATAAATGATCATTCAGATAAATTGATCTATATATAAAATATGAAAATGAAAAGATTTTTTTTTAACTCCACCGTAAATGTTACAATGTTACAATAATTTAGTAGCCTATAATTCCTTATTTTCAGTGTTTTATGAGGCATCATTGTGCATTCATGTGAAACTGCAACGTCAGGAGGTCAGATTTTAAATGAAAAGCCCTAGGGCCTTTGGACTATGTCGCCCATTCATTGCATTTAAAAAGAGTCGTGTGACAATGTAAAAAACTGCAGAAATATGAATTACCCCCTTACTCCTGACACACAGGCAGGTACTCACTTTGTTACACAAAATACCTGCCCTGGGGGTTAGAGACCTTATATGGCTGCTAATGTTCACCTGCCCTCACAACCAGATTCCAGCTGCAATTTCAGTACCACCCATTATGTTGAGTCGCCTGAAGAGTCCTAACCTTTCACTGGCTGCAGCTGTGGGACGGTATTTTACAGGATAGAAAAGAATCCTAAAATAATTATATTTTTTTAAAGATTATTTTTATTTAGTTTTAAACTAATGTGATAACTAAAAAAGAAAGATTTGAAACACAACAACACCAAAAAAGCTCTTGACTGACTTTTACTGGAAACCAAATGGGACCTCCCCAGTTCATCTTAGACCTAGCCACAAAGTGATCATAGCAATAAACAAAAACAAGCCAGTCATGTTGTTGCTATTTATACAAATGGAAACATTTGCACTACAGATGGAGGGAAGAAGGCAGTACTGTAACTCAAAATCACAGGTTTAAGGTCATGCACTACAGGTGTAGCCTACCTTAAATTAAAAGTTGTTCATCTGCATTTCTTTCAAATGTAAATAATAAATGTACCTTTTTGTGTTTTTTTCTTTTTACTTTTCACTTTTTGACATGAATGCAATGCATCTCTGACCTTCCCCCTGTCTCAGATGAAATACTGTATTGTAAGTCACTTCCTCTGCTTGTGTACACTCTGACACAGCGCCAGCCTGAGGAGACATATCTACATTGATTTACGTTCCATTTCACTCTTTACTCTGACCATAAAACATACGTGCAGGATGTTTTCAACTCTTTATCTTCTCATTCTTGCAGTTCTTAAGCCGACTCAAACGGAATGAAGGTTATAACATGTGCTCTCAGACTCCTTCACTCTTCAAGCAATTTCCCAAACTCAGTCCAGGAGATTAACTCAAGCCAAGCTCCAACATCTATTTTTATTCAACATCCTTTCATTCTTTATTAATTATTATTGAATCCAAAGCTTGAAAAAGTTGAAAAAATGATGCCCGCAGCATGCGCTCCGGAATTCCTCTTAATGTCTGCCCCCCATTTCATTCTCAAAGAACACGTGGTTGGTTCCTCATCAGACCCCACGTTCCTTTTACTCGCTCCGTATTCCTGGAGTATCTGAGTGTCATAATCATAGTGACCATGCTGTGTGTGCTATTCTGTAGACCACTGAGAGTCTCTAATCCCTGAATACCTATCCAATAAAGGTGTGTGTGTGTGTGTGTGTGTGTGTGTGTGTGTGTGTGTGTGTGTGTGTGTGTGTGTGTGTGTGTGTGTGTGTGTGTGTGTGTGTGTGTGTGTGTGTGTGTGTGTGTGTGTGTGTGTGTGTGTGTGTGTGTGTGTGTGTGTGTGAAAGAGAGACAAACACAGATAGACCGAAAAAGAGAAAGGCAACCCCCTCAGAGTCTCGGATCCCACAAAATAAAAAGGAAAACCGTGATGTTAACTGGGGCTCCTCTATTCTTTGTTGACGGCACACTAGATCGCTATTCCAGCCTCGCTAAAGTCTTGTGGGAATTTGATCCCGGGAAACACAGCATGATAGATGAGGAGCGTTTCTTTGGCAGATTTTCACGAGTGAATAATTGTAAGCAAAACCTCTTGGAGCTGAATGGGTAAGGATTTTCAGCCTGCCAACCTTTTTCATTATAATTTCATTACGGATTTAGTGTCATATGTTGGCCTAGAATGCCATTGCAAGAACATGTATGATCCATAACAAAAGATCAAAACCCACACGCCTAAATTGATCTTATTTAGTTCCCATAATAAGTTAATAAGCGTCAAGAGCTATAACCTTAAAGAGAGGAATCATTTATGTATTTGACAATAGACATATTACAGTTCATTTTGCATAAATAGTTTAAGCATAAATAGTATTAGACATGCACTACACTGGATTTATGTATTTATGAATTTAGTCTTCGTCTGGCTTTTCACGCTTATTTATAGTACGAACATTCCTTCTGGTTGTTTAAAAAATAAAAATAGATTGTTTGTTACTGGAAGCAGGTGTTTATTTCCAGCATTCCACTTCTTCGCACCACATTGCATGAGTAAAACAGAAAATGTTAAATAAAACTGCTGATCTTTTATGAGAGTGACCAGTAATGTGAATTGTCAACAGTATTGTTAACAGCAACAAACAATAGTGCATGCTTGCAATTGTTTGTTTATGTGGTTTTTGTTTGTTTGTTTGTTTGTTTGTTTGTTTGTTTGTTTGTTTGTTTGTGGTTGTGTTTATCATATGGCAGATGTAGTTACAGAATATTGAAAGTGGAATAAAAATGATGTTATTATTTACAAAAGAAGATATTTTGAAGAACGTTGGTAACCACCATTAACTTCCATTGTTTCTTAAAATATCTTCTTTTGTGTTCCACAGAAGAGTCATGATGAATTTTTATTTTGGGGTGACCCCCCGCATTTTTTCCTACTATTGAATATATTATTCTTATTAATATTAATTACTATTTTTCTTTGGTTCATGATACTACTACAGTACATCATTACCACCATTGCTGTGCATTTGTTATTAATAGATTCTAGTTCCTCTTTTGTTTTCAGAAAACATCCCACGATTAGCAAATTTTAGTGCATTTAGGACATGTACAAATGGCTCTGTGATTTAAAATCACTTTATGGCCTCTTTACTTCATGAACAAGAATCTTTAAACCATTGAGATCAGAATGGTTGAACTGCTCAAGCCCACATGAGAGCCAAACAATGAAAGAGCCACTCTTGTGAAGATTCCACTCCAGTATGGAGATCGATGCAGTGGAAGTCCAACATATCCATCCTTTGAACTACAGTGGTTCCTTTAAATTCCTCCTCTCCAGCAGCACCTAGTGCTGAGGCTGCCAACTCTTAGGACCCTATGAGCCTTCATATAAATAATACAGAATAGTTTAATCTCCAACGTGAAGAAAAAGCACATCTCGATCTCCAGCAAAAGAGCCTCTGGTGTCAGTTAGACCAGATGACCAGCAAAACAGGGCATGGAGGAGAAGAGAAGAGGGAAAGGGAGGGCTGCCCATGCGTTTCAGAAGGGTGCCCTTTCTTATCCTGCACCACTTCCTTTGAGAGGGTTTTCCGAGAGCCGCCTTGCCGTCTTCCCATGGCAACCTCTGAGGTGGCCCGGCAGACTTTTTTCCATCCTTGCGTAAAACCCCCCTCATAGCTCAACCTCCCTGCTCTGCCTGGCTAAAGTTTCTGCTCCAATGGGTCTGGACAAGGCCACCATTAACTGCGGCCCTGTGTGGAGAGCACGTGGGACAAAGGGCTCAACACGGTGTCCCGGCCCTCAGACAAGGCTGGAAACAAATGTTACAGGGCCGGCGCAGAATAGAATCATCCGGCCGATGTCACTGAATACATTTACCTACCTCAGAGCGCTTTCAGCTGCCCGCTTTTGTTTTATACGGGTAAGAAGGGAAGGAATGAATGGTGGGCGGGAGGGGGCGGAGAAAGAGGCATGTGATGAGAAATAGCCGGGATCACCACAGTGACCGTATAAGATGCTACAGACAAAAAACATCTCAGAGTTTTGCTAAGGGGAATTCTTCAACCCCTTTTCGTGTTATTTTGGAAATTGTCTGGCCCCTCGCTTCCACACCCTGTGCTTTATACTAATTGGATGTTTGGATGAAGTGCTTAGAAATAATTAGCCGATGATCATTTTTAAGCCTGAAGCTTAGAAGAATCCAAAGACTTGAGAGGCATGTTGTTTACGAACCAAATGCAGTATTATGAATGTTGTTATGGCAACCATCATATTCAAACAATGTGAACCACAATGTAAAGAATGATTACATAAACTGAGTTATAAGATACATACATTATTTTTACAACAAAAGAAACTGTGTTTATGTGTCTGTGTCATTTCACTTGGAAAAAGCTTTAAAGGGACAGTCCAAACCTGTATACATTTCTTTGTTCTGATAAACACAAAGGAAGATATTTGTAAGAATGTCAGTGGCCAAAGAAGATTTCATCTCCTATTTACTGCCTAGGGAAAACAAATACTATGGGAGTCAATCTGTGATGAGATCTGTTTGGTTACTGACATTCTTCCAAATATCTTTCGGAACAACCTGAGGTTAAGTAAATGATGACAGAATTTTCATTTTTGGGTGAACTTTCCCTTTAAATTAGAAAAAAATGATAGATTAAAGTCCACTTTTCAATCTTCCAGAATCACCACATGGTTTCCGCTTTGAGCTCCTTTGCCTTGATAATCCGCACAATCCAGTGAGTTTGATTCAGTCGTCTTTTTAATGGCATTCTAATCCATTTGCTCTTTGAGTTTTTGTAGAAGTCACAGCCCGCGGCTGCCGTCACAAAAGGAACCCGCCAGTGTATGACATTAAAGGTTTTGTGAACTCCTCCATACTCGAATGCCCCCTTATACGACGCTTATGCTTGGGGAAGTACACATTTTCATGTTCACTTCCCATGTTTTCATCCTTGTCGTCATGGTGATTCCGATTTCTCCTCTTGCTTTCCGTCGAACCCATTTCGGATGACATAAATTCATTCTTCTGGCCTTTGTATCAGACATGACTGAATATCTACTAAAGTTGCTTCTTTCACCACCTGCGCTTTGAAATATGAACTTGGAACCGTATGTTTCTTTAATGGGGAGGGGTTTGACTGGGGTGAAATGCTTTATGTTTCATTGCCTGAAGAGGGGAAGGTCTAAAATATAACTCAGTGGTCACATCATAAAGCATAAGAACTGTACATCAAATGTCCCAGTAGGAGTTACACAGGCGCAGATGGGAAACGGGGCATGATGCCATCGCAATTGTTATATTATAAAGGGGTTTTTTGGAACAAGGCAAGATACACAATTCAACTGAATAGAGGGAATCCTGAAAAGATATTATATTGTCTAATAATTCTTTTCTATAGTATAACATATGATACAGCCTCATCATTACAGAGCTTTCCATCATTAAAATTGTTAGATGATCCTGTCACATAATACTGTTGATTTTTTTATCCTCTTAACTCCACAGCCAGGACATATGAGAAACAAATATTTCTTTTAAGCTGTATATGAAGATGAAGATGCATGTGCATGATTTAAATCTTCATAAAATTCAATGAATTATTCAATGATTTGCAAAGACCAAATATATCACAAAAATAGAGAGAATATAAGATTGTTCTATGAAGTACACACTAAAAACAAATGGTGCTAAATAGCACTAAAAGTGGTTCTTTGGTTCGTAATCATAGGGAAACCACTTTTAGTACTATTTAGCACCTATTTTTAAAGAAACAAATGGTGCTATGTAGAACCATAAGAGGTACCATATAGCACTTTATTACTTAAACAAAAATGGTGCTCAATAGAACCAACAATGGTTGTTTGGTTCATAATCATAGGAGAACCTCTTTTAGTACTATATGAAACCTACTCTTAAAGCTTTATAGCACATTTGTCAAATAGTGCTATGTAGAACCATTACAGGTGCCATATATATTGTTTTTTTATTGAGCTAGCAGGGCTCATTATTATGCCAGATACTACCATAGACAAGTTGCTTCTATAAATGACACTATTATTTAAAAAATAAATATTTAATCATAACTATAGTTTATAGTGAGTCTGTAATAAAACTGATAATGATAATCCCCAATGTTATAAAAGCCAATGCCTTTTGAATTCATATAAGAAATAAACATTATTAGTAAAAAAAACTTTCATTGATGTATAAAATCTTTAAATCTGTTCCACAGAACAAACGAAAAAAGTTTTAAAGGAAATGACATTTAGATATGTATGGATTTATGGACGGTTTCAGCATCAACAACATAAACAAACGTTAGGGGGCCCAAACTTAACTTCCGGTAGAACTCCACAAAGAATCAATAACTGTTAGTTTTAAATGAGTTTAATACAATTGGTATACAATAAAATCTTAATGTTAATGTAAATAAAATATTTCAGATGAAACCGTCTAAAGAGATATAAAGTCAGTGGTTGTGCGATTTGAAATTCCGGACAGATAGCCCCAAAATAAAATAAAAATAAATAGGTTAAACAAAATTGAATATTAAACTCTATTTTATTTTATTTAAGTGGTGTCTCAAAATCAAAGACTTTTGTAAAAGGCTGACAACATATTATCGATCGCACAACCCTGATAAAAAGACGCACGGAATGACATGTGATAAACTAAACACATGAAACATCTAGATGTCTAGATTAAGGAATTAATCATGACTAATTTACATGCTAAAATGGACACCTTTTGTTACCCCTGGCATGTGGATGCTCACTAACTAGATTTGGTTGTAAATGTTTTCTAGCTTTCCTGGACGCACAGAAAATTGCAATGGACATATCCAAAGCTCCCATCACTGTGTCAACAAAAGGCAGACGGGGCCTCGCCTCTGGTGACAGCAGACAGAGAATGGAACAGAGCCTCCAACTGACAACATCCTGTCCTTGCTCAATGAGCCTGTGTCATTTATAACAAATTGGACCCTTTAGCCAGACTACCTGCGTGGGTTCTGAATGCAGTCAATGACTGACTTTCCCCCTTTCCCTTTTTGTTCCCTTTCGGTCCAGCTTTCCCCTCTCGCTATCTCTCAGCATCTCTCCATCTCAAGTGGGCTGGAAGTATCCTGGGAACCTAGCTTACAGTCCAACGGGGCTCTTAGGACAGCTTGCGAATTAGCCTTTATTAGTCCCTCCCTGACATCACGACCAGCATTGACTTGTCAGAGCAGCTAGAGCTAACAATGGCCAAAAGGGGCGTCAGGCAGCGATTTGCTCGAGTAAAGAGAGTTAAATGACCCACTTATTTCTTGTCTTTCTACATGCTAGCATAAATGTTACTATGTGACTTCTCATAGCCAGACCACTGACTGTGGTGAAAACACACAGTACATTAAAATAAGCACTTACTACAGGGCTTTTCAGTTTTGTGTGCAATACGCATACGAAAACATGGGCGGTCGGTAGGAGTTCCAACTAAGCCTGAGTTTACTACTTGACATGTGATTGCATTACAAACCAAAGACTCCATCTTTAAATAGTACATCTACAAGCCAAGTTGTAATTCAGGGTAGGGCAACCAGGCCTTAACCTCTAAGAAAATGTGCACACAATGTGGCTTCAGGTTCCAAGGGGTCTGCAGCACAGCAGCATACTTCAGAGCGCAACGCCGTAAATTATAATGGCGCCTTACGCAGTACCGGGCTGGACACCACCATACATTTTCTCTTACACACACATTACTTTCCCATAGATCACACTTCTATCCTCCCACTGTTTCTTGAGGTGCCCGACACAGGCGCGCTTGGGTTTGGCCGCTTGCTGCAATCCCACATCTCGTCTGTGGGAGCCAGGAGCCCGGAGTCAGGCCAGGCAGCTTGCTTGCCTCACTTTCTCTCGTCTCCTCCTCCCAGTCATTCATTACATCTGGGGCTCCAGAAACAGCAGGCTGACTGCACCCAGCATCCACCCTCATCCCCCGAGACGCTGCTATAAAGCAGAACCGAGTTTATTTGAATATGACTCACTGCCTAATAAACCACAACGCCTTCCACGATGATGTCATGTCATTACAAAATACCTATAGTTGTTCTGTCAATGCACACAAATTATTGGCTATTATGCATCAGGGCACTTGTTACAGTGTAATTATATGTTTAATAATAAACTACATGCACTTACTATAGGGTTAGGGTGTGATTATAGTATACTATAGTAAATACATGTAACGTGTAAAATAAAGTGTAATCTAATCAAAACCACAAATGTAACTATGGAATCATGTTGTAACAAAAAACTCTGAAATAAATAAAACATACACTCTATTATTGTATATTTTTTATATTATGATACTTTAAGATCTTCAATAGCTGCCTTGGTCTAGAAATTGCAAAATGTGCTCTTGGCATTGTATCAACCAGCTTCTTATGGTATCACCCTGACCCTTAAAGCAGTTATTTTGGGCTCTTATTGGCTCCTTTTTCTTCATTATTTGGTATTATATTTTTGTCCACAGAACAAATATTTAAAAGGATAGTTTTCAAGTGTGATAGTTTTTATTTATTCGCCATCATGTCATTCCAAACCTGTGTGACTTTATTTCTTCTGCAGAACACAAAAGAAGGTATTTTGAAGAATGTTGATAACCCAAAAACCTGTTAACTTTCATTTCATGGAAGAAAGAGTCATAATTCTAATTCTAAGCACCACATTTTATCAGCTATGTACAATCTATATTAAAACTTTACTTTTCACACAATTGATGTAAGATTGACAATGTGCAGTAAGTCTCAGCACTGAAATGAGCATGACGTCCTTCCCTGGGTGGTCAGAACCCAGACGTCTGACCAAGGCAGCTGATCTCCCCTTTTCTCCCCTCCACAACCAAACCGATGCTGACCCACAGAGCTCCAGGCCAGAACTGACCTAATGTCAACAACCCACTGAGAGCCTTCAGGCCCCTGGTCTATCTCTGTGATTGGCCCCCTGCGGCCTGTGGCTCTGGGTCCCTAGGTGGGTATTGTGCATGTTGCTGACCAGTTACAAAAAGTTCCATGGGGGCCAGTGGTCAAGACGAGAAGCTGGAGAGGTGAAAGGAGAGAGAACGCGCTCCCCGCCGTTCCGGCTTCATTTGGCAGGATGCCGACCGACTGCCTTCTGAAGCAAGCGGGGACTTGGAAAAGCAACCCTGCACAATGCTGTTTGTGTAAAGCTTTTCTGCAGTCAATTCAGGTCTCTCGGACCACCATCTGCCCAAGATAAGCACTTTCATTCTATAGAAAAGTGCTTTCAGGTCTATCAAAACACTTTTTGTTCCTATTATCTGTTTATATAAGGAATACGAATATACTGTTATTGTTTTTCACTGAAAATACTTGAATAATACTTTCACTAACACCCCACACTTTTTTGACAGGATATACAATTCAAACACTCCTGTCTGCCCACTTCTGTCTGATAAACTCTATTCCTCCTCGTCCAGATGGAGATGAGCGATGCTCTGTGATCTAACCCAGGTCCGTGTCCAGAGTGAAAAGGGTAAGAACAAATCCACTAACATAATGCAGATGGTGAAGCAGGAAAGCCAGAACTATGAGCGATCTCACTGCAGACTGTGAGCTGTACAACATGTTGAGAGGGCCAAGAAGATCTGGGACTTCATGCTGTCATTTGTGTTCATAGAGCCATCTCCTCGCATAAGCTTTCCATATGCACAGGCCTTTCATCTAAGACAGAACATTTATAATATGGCCACATTGCTGATTTTAGATTCAAGCTTTACTGACATGGCAACAAGAAGTTTACATGTTGAAAGAAACAATATACATATAGGATTTAGGATTCTGTACTTTTTCTATTTTCTTTAATCAAATCTGAGCAAAACTAACAGGTTTGTTATAGCAAATGTCAAATTTCTTTGGTTGTATTGAAACACACAAATTGCTCAAGGAAAATTTGTCATATTGCTCTTGAATAAAATGCAAGGTTTTTAATAAACGTGCGTAGGTTATACCATCTCGAGTGTATATTGTCATAACAGCAAAAGGGACATACAAAATATTACAAAATTCTGACTTTTGTGTAGGTTTTTTAAACTTCAATACTTCAAATGTGATCAAAAATGATAATATTATATGCATTATATGCAGGAAAAAAATGTGTATTATGGAAAAAATGTAAAAGAACAAAATTATTTCGGACCCCAGTATATATCCATCCTGTCAAACTTTTTTGCAATTTAAGGAGGGTCGGAAGCTTACATTTAAGTATTTTCTACTTTTTTTTACTGTTCAAGAGTATGTTTTACTATTGAGGTTGCTATAAAATGTGGCAGATTCGTTTCCTAAATGTGACCCAGTCTGTGAAAACCCAGCTAAAGTCAATTTTGTGATTTAGTACATAAAATCTGATTTTGTGATTCTACCCTATCTGTCCAAATATAGGCCTAGTCCTGATATGTTTAATATTGAGTAAGGTTATGTTAAAAATTGAAATCATAGCAAAATTAATGGCTGAAATTAAACTTTGAGGTTTTCACAGACTGGGTCACACGTGACATAATGACATAAAGAACCTTTTTTGTCTAAATGGTTCTATAAAGAACCTTTAACACCCTAAGAACCTTTCTGTCTCAATACGTGTGTGATGCCATGAAAAGAAGATTTTAAGCCCTGTTACCCAACACCTCCATTTACATCATTAGTCAAACCCGTGTCTTTCCCAAACGTGTGACATCCTTCCTGTTTATCCGAGCTGGGTTTTCTCAGCACGGGGCTGATAAGTTTAGTGACATGACAAAACGGAGCCTCTCTACAGCAGGGTTTGGTGCTCCAGACAAAATGGCCACATGATAAGAGTGTAGAAAGCAGCCGATTGCCTTTAGCCCCTCATCAATCCAGTCTCAATCCTTCTGGGATGACAGTGTTTGACTGTTTCCAAACGTTTGAGGAAGCCCGGCTGGAGATAGGCCTTATCAGAACCAGGCCAAGCTGCCATTCTGCATCCATCAATCTATCAGCTGCTCGGCGGCCTGGAATCGCACCTTACCCCCTTGATCTGATATGGTGGTCAGACCAGAAGCTGAGACCAATAAATGTACATTTACATGAAGTGCATTTTGGGAAACACGTGTTGTCTATCCATGGATCTAATGTACTTGTCACTAATGCCTTGCTTTACCAGGTGAGCTACAGAAACTCATATACTGTAAAAGCTATTTAGCCAAAGACAATAATACTGTTGAAAAAGCTTATCTCATAGATTGAAGTTAAGATATTTTCTAGGAAACAGTGAGAAGCAGTTTTGTACCCTAAGAGGTATGGAAAGGTTTGAATCTCCTGAGGGGTCTACTAAGCCTTGTTGTTGTTTTCCTTTCAATTAATGGAGAGGTGGACTCATATATCTATATGACTTCAACTACCTGGTTTTCTCCCACCCTCCCGGCTTACAATAAAACAACTGGCCAATTAACACAGAATGGAGACACACTTGGATCGTGATCTGTCCCAGATTAATGACTGGCCACCAGTTTCATTCCCAGCGGTCATTCATCAGACTGCACAAGTAGGTCACTTCAACATCAAGCATTTCGTCGAGTCCACCGGGGCTCAGTACTCAGGCTCCAATTTGATTTAATTGCTCATTTTGGACTCTGACCTGAAAAAACCCTATTGGCAAGATTTCCCAGCAATTCGGTTCTCAGCCTTTGCTAAAGACCACTGTGTTATGAATGGCTCTGAGATGCTTTTCTGTACAGTGAAAGCATTTATTTGTAAAGATGAAGCGTGCAGCTTTTTTGTCTATTGCACTCTCTGTTTGAAAATAAAATTGTTAGGTGTGTTTCCCAAGAAATTATACAGCCGTGGAAACAATTAAGAGACCATTCCAAGCATTTCTAGATGTATTGTGGCCATTCCAGTCCAGTGTCTGTTGAATTTCAACTAAATCAAACCTCAGGAGTGACAAAGTCATTCAACAGCAATGAGAAAGACTGACAGAATGACAACACACATTAAAACTGTGATAAAGTTATAACGTACATTTTTTTTTTACAAATATGTACTAATATTATTGTTATGAACTTGTTTTATTTGCAGCATTTTAGGTCTGAAAAATAAAGAGCATCTTTTCTGTTATTTTGACTTGTTTCTCCTGTTTTTATTTTCTGCAAATTTATATAGAAACAATATTTTGGTTTGAAATGTGGGGAAAATATTGTTAGTAGCTCAAAGAATAAAACAAAAATAATCATTTTACCTAAACACATTCAGAAAAATAGGGCATGTTACAGTAATTGTAGTTATGTACTTGCTCCATTACTATTTTTTTATAAAAAAGTTTAATTTGTAGAGATAAAATATCCCATAAGAATAAGATCACAGATGAGATCTCTTTACTATCTCATTATCCTCAATATATCATGTCCTCTCTTTAATATCTCATTATTTCTCCTAGACATCAATGAGATTACATGGAGAGCAAATGTTATCATTGGCAAACTGAAACCACGTATTTCCATTTTTCGTGACTTTTTATCATAAATTATTTCTATTGCTCACCCTTCATGTTTGTCTGTGGGTTTGGCAAATATTTAACAAATGAAAAGTAATGAAAAAAGCAACTTTGACAACAAAGGGTTTAGTCATTGCTTGTAAAGTGGCAGTTTTGGAGATACAAGCTTTCAGTCCGACAGCGGCGATGTCTAAGTTCATACAGAACGCTTGATGAAATTTGATAAAAGTACAAAGAGACAGATCAAATAGAATTAGCTGTTTGCGGTTTCTCTAAGGAACTAACAGTGTTAGCAGCGCTACTTAACACACTCCATCCAGACATTTATTGGCCATAATTGAGCGCTGTGTCAACAGCTAAAATCCTTCTAATGGACATGGAGCCGCTTCACCTGACTGCCGTCACATGCGTCACCTAAATAGATCCACATGATTCGTACTCACATACTTATTATCATCCGGTTACCTTCAGAATATGTCTAGAAAAAATCCCTTAGGTTTGGTTAGTATTTAATCCCCTGTTGCCGGATTTTGCTTGCAGATGAAAAGAAAAAAGGAGGGGAAACCTCTTTCAGGATCTAATTTACACATCTGTGTCTAAACAAAGTAAAGCTATACAGTTAACACACACTGCCTTTTTACGTCCCTCTGAAAAGATCGCGAAGGATGAAAGCTGTAGTATTGTAGTCCGGTGCGGATTGCATTTCAAAGCTGCCGCCCTCTGCGACCAGTCTGACCTTTGAGTCTCTGTCCATTCAGCAAGCGGCCTTTGTCGGACCACCGGACAAAGCGCAGGAGGGCTCAGTCTAGCTGTTGAGCTGATTAGGGGAGTGGACTCCGCACCGCTCTGCTCCAGTGCCCTCCCAGGACCCTTCGTCGGCCACAGGGGCCTTTGGGGGCCAAGGTCAGCGTCCAGCGTGACCCTTTCGGACCCCCATCATGTTTGGACACATGCGAGCACAATGCTGCACAGGCCCTAATCCAGCAGATTAGCATATGGGGAGGATAAAAGAGGGCATAAGGCTACGGACTTGCGCGCCCACCGTGGTGAATGCAAGGGAGGTGGAGAAAGGGTTGGCATGGAGATGGACAGATTGTAAGACAATAAACGCAGTCTCATCTTTTTAAAGTTGGATTTGTGGGGAGGTTTAGGTAAGAAATCATCCTTGGTTTGTATTCAGAGTGATCTTTCAATTTCGTCCCATGTTTAGGAGGAATTCAGTGATCATGCTTAGACATACTGTGGCTTGAGTCTTCTATTTTGAGAATATTGGAAAAATTGTATCAGGAAACTATTGGAATTTTTCTAATGTTCATTATATTTCCTGTTTTGTGATGAAACTGTATTGCACTGTACGAGTGTATACTACTGTATATTTTGCCATTTTAAACACTGTGCTTAAAGATTTATAGATACTCCAAAATGAAATTGAAACATTCTCACTACACATTTTTGTACACAATAACAGATAATATAGCAAAAATATGTCCGATAGTAAGCAAATAATACTTTAAGTTCATTCCACATAGCTTTGTGTGTAAGTCTATTCCTTGTATGGACATTTTGATATTTTAATGGTATTTTTATTTATTTATTGAGATTGCGAGAAATGGTTGCTGTATGGAAAAGAATTGTGGAAAGCATCTTTATCAGTTAATCTTTTGTGTTCCATAGGAATGACATTTGGGTAAACAAACAATTACCAAATTTTCATTTGGTTATTGTTCACTTTTATGAAAACTAATCCTACCAGCACACATCAAAATATGAATACCAAAACTCCCCAGTTTGACCCTTTATGTCAGAACATGGTACCTTTGCATCATCCCTTATGAAGCTCCTCCCCCCCACAGACAGCCCCCCATTTTCTCCGTATTGACCGGGTGACTGGGTCCGATCCCTCGCTTCTCATCGCCGTAAGCTGGTGGTCTGCTTGGTCATTTCCTGTCAGGAATTCAGAGCCAGGGGGTTCGGGGGGGTGGGTCTTGCTCTGACGCTCCTGTGTGTTCTCATTCAGCACTGGGGTCGTGTGTCAGGGGTGAGAGGTCGGGTCTGGAGGTGTGGAGGGAGTGCTGAGGCCTCGGGCAGGTAGGCCCTTAATTGGTCCTTGGGGAGCAGGGAAGATTTTGTTGTGCCTGTGGGGGAGTCAGTGTGTGAACTTGGAGCGTTTGTGATAACAACTGGAGGAAAGAGAGCTGTTGTGGGTAAATGTGTCGGGGGAAAGCCTTTGGGTGGGTCTGGATATGTTTTCTGTAGAATGAGAAGGTGAGGACAAAATAAGTAATGTGCTACTTTTAAATTTCAGTATTTAACAGTATTTAAGTATGTGGTCACACATGAATGATATTGCATTGAAACATTTCAATGTTGTTGTTATTATTATTACATTTTTATTAATTAATAAAATAAAATGTAGATATTTTAGTTGTGGCTTAAGAATTCAAATGAACCTACAACAGTAATGGTGTGGCATTTGCATTTGCATTAATATTAAAATTAATATTAATACACACTACATATTTCTAGTTTGTGATAATGTGTCACAACAGACACAATGGCAGGTGTCAATCGATTGTCTCAGCCTCACATAAAGTCACACCTTAAAGAATAGTTCACCCTAAAATACAAAATATGTCTCAATGGTTTTGTGTCCATACAATTGAAGTCAATGGGGGCCAATGCTATTTGGTTACCAACATTCCTCAAAATATGTTCTTTTGTGTTCTGCAGAACGACAGAATGAAATGAGGGTGATAAAATAATTTTCATGTCTGGGTGAACTATCCCTTCAATGATGTATCATATGATCTCTGTTGCCAGCAACCAATTGCACCTGTAATACCAAAATGCTTTGTTCTTTATAACCTTCGGCCCTCTCTTCAAAGATCCCTCCTACATGTCCATCTCTTCTTATTTGTTCCGGCCAATTTGTTTGCATAACTCAGCCATTACCTCAACAGTGAGCCATCACAGCATGCTGGGTAATTTCATTAACAAGAGAACCCTGAAGCTGCAAGAGGATACAGAAAGACATACTGATGGTGAGGAAGAGGTGGGGGGGGGTCACAACACTTTTTTACTCTTTGAATGACAGGATGAGATGAGTGTGTGAGACGCAGAATACACAGATGTGTAGAGGCAACAGTAAGACTGTGCAACTGTCACATTGAAGCGCTTTGTCATAACGTGCTCCACAATAAGAACAGGCCTTTCTCATCTCAGGTCATTAAGCATCATGCCTGAGGCTTCGGGAAGCCGTGGATAAGGCTTGGCTACTATGAATTTAAATCTCAGGGCCATAGAAACACATGCAAGAGCTTGACACATGACAAAAAACAGATTGCTCTTGTGATTCTGAATGGGGTTCTCGAAGTTTATCTACATTCTGAATTATGTTCAAAGGACGTTTAGCAGGAAATTTTTTAAAAACATTATTTGGTTATAGACTGTTTTAGGGGCAACAACATAAACAAACTTTATGTGGCCCAACTTCCGGCAGACCTCCGCAAGTAGTTTTAATTTAATTTTATACAACTAAATATACAATAAAATATAAATATAAATAAACATTAATATAAATACAAAATCAAATAAATTGTTATTACTAGCCACTAGCCTGACCGGAACGTCAAAATATAAATTATAAAACATCGAAAGGGAAAGTTCACCCAACAATAAAAATTCGATCATTTATTCACTCTCATGTTATTCAAAACCTGTATATGACTTTTTCTTTCGTGAATTACAAAACAAGACATTTTTAAGACTGTCTCTTTTGGGTGAACTATCCCTTTAGTTGTGTGGGAGAATCCGATAGGACAATACATTCACATATTGATCATGTATTATAAATCATCCTCTTCTTGAAAGTTACAGTATATGCTATTCAATTTACAATTATTTATCAGACAATACAAAATAATAATTCCAAAATATACAGTAATGCATTTGAATACATTAAGCATGTTCTTATGTATTAAATAAAAATACTGGCTTCATAGAAACGGATACCATGTTGTTTATTGTACTCCCAGTGTTTCACTAAGCACCGGGCCTGATCCAGTAAGTTGCGAGCTAGTATTTCATCTCAGCAGACTCTGTATCCTCTGTTAAAGCTGATCGGGATTAGTCTCTCACAGATTACAGACGGCACAACGTGTCTATAAAAGAGCGTTATGTACTGGAACGTGCTGTGTAACAGATCTATTGGATCGTCCTGTTTGCTCAGGGTGAGTCCCGGCACCCTGGGAGCACATTATCCACCTATTAAAGCCTTGTAATTATTTACCTTCCCCATCCTAAAGAAGGGCAACGTCTCTCAGATAAAGAAGAGCCTCTCGCATCGCAAGTGCTGTTTGAGAAGAGGCTGGAGAGGGTTTGGATAAGAATGACTACAGTTCCTCGCTGTTGTCAGAGCAAACATTCCTGAGCATAGGATCACAGCGATGGGTACACAAGCTCGCAATCACCACCCCCAGTACACACACACACACAAACCAACAATCCTGGCACACATCCACCCACCCGTATATGTACACACAGGCATTCTTGTCCCCTGGCTGCAAAGGGCAGGTCCTGGTCTGGTGAGGGCACAGCAGTCATTCTGGACAATGAACACAATGGCCATTAGGCAGCAACTGTCAAAGGCTGCAGGGTGTGTATCGGCCTTCCCCAAGGTCTTAACCCAATATTTGAGCAGGCCTGTGGGTGTGTTGACCACAGGATGGCCGGAGCAGCCGGTATAGTCTAGTGTTCGGTCATACCAAACTGAGGGACGTTCCCGCCCAAACAAGCAGGTGAATAAACATGATGTCCAGAGTATCTATAGCAACAGCGGCGTTGTTGGTAGGATTCGTACCCTGGAGACTCGGAGGCATCGTGACTGTGTGTGCCAATGATTTGTCTCGTGAGGACAAGTGTGAAGGATAGTCTCAAATGAATAATCTCATGTAGGATCACCTGTCACACGTCCTGGGCTAGGACCTCATGTGAGGATGTTTATGCAAATTCGATGTTGGTAAACATACATAGACGGGTAGATTTTAGGTTAAATTTGTAACACTATTTAAACAGGATATCCTATAACTGTTCATTTGTATTGACATATTTGTCTACATGTTTAATGGTCCCGCAGGGTGACCGAAGGCTAAAAATACTAATATTAAATGCTGTCATTCAATAAATCATAAACGTAAAATTTGAAAAATGTAAATACATAAATAGTTTTTGATAGAAGTTTTTGACTTTACCATACTGTGAACATTTCATACAACACAAAATTGTGTTGTAAATATTGGAATTTAGGTTAAAAATAACCATTCAATTATCAATAATAACTGCCTAGAATTTGCCTTGAATTTTCTAATGGCATTTTATCAACCAATCTTAAACCGGAATGCTTTATTTTTGGTTAGAGGTATTATTGGTGGTTACATTGTGTAATTGTGGATAAATGCTTACTTCTATATTAAACGGCATCTCATCTAATCTGTTGTTAGCGCTGCTAAGCTACAGAGGAAATGCAAGCAGCACCCAGACTTGTAAAGAATCTCTGCGTCAATGCAAAGGCTCTACACTTGTTTGCGAAGGGCTTTAGCATCTGCTAAGATACCATTCTTGCCAATGAAGTAATGTCACCAGACTCCGTTTGGTGCAGACACACTATACCACTTACACAGTGAATGCGGCCCTTAGAGTTCCCTGCGCTGTGGTGGCAAGCCCCTACAAGAGCCACTCCGCTTGGAAGGATCAGCCTGCCTGTGGATACACTTTCATCCTGGCAACCGATCCCCCCTTCCCTTCTCCATACCAAACAGCGATGTTTACCTAAAGGATGAGAGAGCTGAGCCAGGACCTCACCTGCTGGCCCCGAGGTTGCCATGAATACCCCAATAATCCCTCTAAATCCATGCAAATTTGCCCAGGCCGAGTTGCTAGGCCCGGCAGAAGAAGCGCTCTGTTGTTGATGGGCTTGCCACGACAGCAGCCCTTATCTCCACATGAAAGTGTGAGCCTGTCATGATGCAGACCTCATTCACCGCCTTCAATGGCCCCCGCTGTCTCTGAGACTTTTAGAGGATGCTGTGTTTGCTCCCAGACGATCAAAACTGTGTTAAATTAAACCAGTAACAGTAAGCGTTCGTGTCCTTTTATGAGTGGGAGAAAGAGACTGGCTTGTTTTGTCTTGTGAGTGGAAAAGAGACACCGTGGGGATTATGGGGCCGAAATATAGATTCGCCATCGAGAATCGTTCCCCCAACAAAGGGCTTAATTCATTTATGACATTCCAAGCCGGGAGACAGTGAGATCATCTTATTGATTTTTCCCACTTTTCCTATTCATATGAATAGTGAAAAAACAGGAAAAAAGTCCTGACCAAACAAACGCTTACGAAACTGAATCATGGATCCATTCAACTTTTCCCATAAGCTTTAAGGATAAGTGCGTCACAACCGGTGGCTAATATCTATGCTAAATAGTTATAGTAATTTATGACTTGGCCTTAGTTGTACGCAAGGGGGGTGGGGAAGAAAATAACTGACCTTTGTGCCTTGCCCAAAATCCCCATGGGCCTAATTCAGCTGGGGAATGGACCCCACAGTAGCAATGGGAAGATGCCTCAAACATAATGCACACAATGGCCAATTGTACCATGATTTCTCTCCTCCACAGAAAGCAAAGAGGCCAGGGGACAGTAAAGGGTTGAATGAAGCCTGTTGCTTAGACAAGATGACACTCGGTGATGAAGGGGTGTCGACTCAGCAATCAAGAGGGGCAATAAGATCTCACTCGGAGATACACGAACCCATGAATTTAAGATACAAAGGCAAGTTTACAGTAATAAAATTGGTATTGTTAAACAAGAGGATTGTCATATTATGAGTACTTGAGTACCAAATATAAGTGGTAGATGAATATAGATCAGCTAAAGATGATCTACGTGTACTCAACTGTCCTATTTTAAGACACCACGAATAGAGGTACAAAAAACTATATTTGTAGTATATTAAGTACAAAATTAATGTGTGAAAAAAGAGCACTTTAGGTATATTATGAAAGTATACTTTCTGCACGTTTTACATGTGGAGGTCAAGAGAAAACAATTTATGTTTTATTTATATATAATGTCTTTGTTTTATTTATCTATTATTACTATTATTATTTCATTTTAATTATGATTTATGGAAAGTTGCTTTGCAACAATGAAAATTGTCAAAAGTGCTATATAAACAAATAAAATCGAATTATGTTGTTAAAAAATTTTTTTGGGGTCAATGAATCATACTTAAATATGAATGTAGGGAGGCAGAGAGACGCAGTCGTATCCATCGTGACTCTTAAGGCAAATTATATTGGTGTTGAATTATTAACAATATTACAATATATTTAGCACTGAAACAATATCAGTAATCGTTGTTAATATTACGACTATTGACAATACTGGTATATTGTGACAACCCGAATACAGTTTCTAAAATGGATTTTTGAGACAAAAATGATTTCTAATATAGCAATAAATAACGCATCGCATTTAAAGACCCACAAGTGCACAAAGCACACAGCTTCATTACTGTTGCCTGTATCAATGTGGTTAAAAATTAAAACCCAACCCCGTCTTATAACCCTTTATCAACTGTGATCTGTATAGCACCGGGACAGCACAAAGCCCAGAGGGGCTGGCCCGCCCCAAAAGACAAGCCTGCGAACAAATGGTTACATGGCCAAAACAGCCCAAGAGTTGAACTGCTGAATTTATTTCAAGCTTTATTCACAAAGTGACTCTGTACGCCCACCCTCCCCGGTCCCCCCAAAAAGGCAGACCGTGGGCCGATGACAGAAGGGGCATAGACGGAACAAGTCAGTGTCTTTTGAGGCGAAAAAATAAAGCTTTGTGAACGTCGACAGTGGTGGCACATTTGACAGGTCTTTACCAGTCTTGAGCTCTTTTGTGTCGCTCACATAATGGAGAAAAACACAAACTGAGCCACTGTGGCGTTGTGGCCCCGGCTATTAGTCAACGTGACGGCCTTTGGAGATGCTAATGGCCATATAGTGTGTCCTCCCCCATCTTCAGAAGCCAGTTATCTGATCGCACAAAGGCATTCTGCGAGAGGTTGACTTCTGCTTTGCCCCTATTGAAACGCTACCGAGTCATTAGGTGAAAGTATTTTTCTTTTTTGCCTCCTTCGACCACACCTTCTCCGTCTCTCCTTTTAAACAAATGGGGAATGTAATCATTCTCCGAGACGCGAAAGAGCCCGGTTGACTCGCATGTATGTATGTATGTATGCGGCCCTCAGGTGCTGGAAAAGAAATAGAGCGCTTTCTTAAAAAACAGACACCCCGCAATTCCCTCCGCGCCCCTCCGGCGAGGTAACGATGCCAGTAACAATCAGAGCCTTGTGAAATGGGAGAATATGCCCAGGAGTTAAAGACCTCTTGCCCACTGTGTTATTCATCAGGGCGGGCTGGAGCCGAAAGCTTAAGGGCCCCACGCTTCCACATATAGCCCAGAGGTGCGACTGTGCAACTCTGTACTGATGAGCGCAGGGGCCGCAGAGCAGAGAGTAAACCTCAGAGCCAGGGCCATTCACACCTAACACAGATCATCTTCCAGCTTCATAAGCTGCAGGAAATGCACACTGACATACAGTACACACACACACAAACACACACTCACGCATACCAGATAGCAAGGGTACTCATTAAACATGAACATTCCAGTTAATATGAAGTCAATTCTAAATAACATTATCCAGCAGTCTCTTGAAAATACACTATATGGACAAAAGTACTAGGACACCCCCTTGGAATAAACAGGTTTGCCTACTTTAGTCATTTCCATGAGCACAAATCTTAATGCTACAGCATATACATATGTAACACAATTTCCATGCATCAAAGTCATTTTATTGGGCACAAAGACATTTCTACTCGTTTGTTCTGTTATATAACAAAATGTCTGTTTTTGTCCTTCATATAATTTTTTATTTTAAGGGCAAAACTTGACAATAAAGTCCTTTTATTGGAAAAGCGTGTTTTTGTTTATTTAGCTCAATTTGCTAGTTAGTAAAATAAGCTGCTTTAAGTTGAATGAACTTAAAATTGACAGACAACTTGAAAATTGTCAACTAAACTTTTTAAGTTGAAAATACTGAAGATCAAAGCAAAAAGATAACTAATGAACTAATTGCAAAAAATGTAAGTTGAGTTTGGGCAGGACCCTTATATTCTAACATGATAATGTCCCCAAGTTATGTTAAAAAAAATGTTTGCTTCAGTCTAGTGTAAAAGAACTTGACTGGTCTGCATAAAGCTCAGATCTGGACCCAGCTGAACACCTTTGAGCCAAACACTCATCACCCAAACCCATCAATGACTTTATACAGGGGTACAGCCATTTCAGCCCTTCCAAAACTATTGCAACAAAATAGAAACAAAATTCTTGAATGGTATTGTATAGTATAGCATTAATATTTGTTTTGATTGGAATTACTGGAATAGATAAACATGTTTATTAGAAAGAGGCATTCCAATGCTTTCAAGCACATATTGTCCTATACACCACCACATGAGTTTTAAAAACAGAATTCTCCATTTGTTTGTATTGAATTGTGCCTTTAAAGCATTTATGGGCCGACTGAAAAATGTGGAATATGTTTTGTTTATCCTGTGTGTCTAAGCACTGGAATGCTGAACAAGAGGAAAGGAGCGTCTGAGTCCAGGAAACTCTAGCTCTTTTAATAGCTGTTGTTTTAAAACATCAACTTTGACAAATCTGTTTTCTCTTCTTTCCTGTTTTACAATACAACAACATTTTAATGTTCAAATAAACTGAAAGCATAAATTGAGAAAACATGCTTTGTGACACCTGACAAAATGTTTAACAACAATTGCCAACAAAACACCAAGCAAACCCCACGGAAAATTGCAAATGTCAAACCAGAACATTATTCACACACAAGCTGAATACTGTCCACCTCTTGAATGTACTTTTAAAGTCACTTTTATTGTTTCTTATTTAACACCAATTTAATAAATAAACCACATCTGATGGGGCACATGCAAACATTACAATCTACAACAAAAAATGGGGCAAAACATTCTTAAACAGACATATGGATGTTTAGTTACAAGCACCACTTCTCATATATTTCCCCATTGTGACAACAGATTCATGATTTTACTTACTGTAGAGATACTTTACAAGTACATCTATATTTATCCATTCACATGAGATACTAGGAACAAATGTTTGATGTCCCATAAACTCAAAATGAGAACATAGAAGTGGCTTTTATAGTTAAACCCAAGCAGACCTAAAAAAAATCCAGGGAGGGAGATATAAAATGTACAAGTGATGAATGAAAAGTACACAACGGCTGAAGATGACCAGGGGGTGTGAACAATATTCTCTTTGATATCACCTCACCGGCATTTCTCTTCCATAAACCAAAGCTCAGACTGACTATTAGCAAATAAGTGAGATCTACTATACAAAGAACTGCATATATAAATGTAAACTACAAAATAATTACAGATGAATAAGGTCTGTTTAAGTGTAAAATGATATCATTTTAACTGTGACATCTTGGATGTGTCATAAAGAAGGACGTCGTCCAGACTCTGTGAAATCACAAAGGCGGCAACTGGTGCTCAAACGCAGTTTGGAATTTTTCTGTATTCACGGCAAGGCGAATTAATAACAGATGCATTTTACCGTGCGGTCTCTCTGTAAAAATAACCCTAATTAATGAAGAAAGTTGAGAGAAATAGAAACCCGGACAAACTCATTTATTGGGAACGAGGGATGAGCGAAGATGTAGGTTCGCGTCTTTCCCTCCTCGCGTTTGGAGAACGTGTCTGGTGAACACATTGGGGTTTTAAGCAGTGAGGGAAAAGAATAAAGCATTTGTGTTTTGACGGGTACCATTCTATACTTGACGAAGTGCTTTTGCTCGAACAGTGATTAAATGTGCAGCAAAGCTAAGGAACTCCAGCTTCACTTCACAGAGACAGCTTTTGAGAGTGTGAGCGTGTGGACAACTGAAGCAGGACATGTTAAAACCAGATGAGAAGAGAAGCTGGATGGACAGTTGTTTTGAGAGGGCAAAGAGCAAAAATATTGTTGTCTTTGATCAGTGCATTTTCTTCTGTAGGGGTATGACTGTGCCCAGAAACAAGCAGAACCTGAAATAAGACAAAACAATTATTAAGTTGTATTTTATGTAATCTAAAAAACGGAAAATAAATTAAATAAAATTCTTATTCTTCAAACAATTAGTTATTAAATTAAATGAAAAATAAATAAATATTATAATTATTATTATCGTTCAAATATTATATTATATTCTCTTAATTCATTTAATTTTTCATTCTAAAGTTGTATGGACTTTTTAATCACTTTACAGAGAGAGATTGCATTTAATAAAAGTATCATATTTTTAGAATGTAAATTATACATTTTTAATTCTTTCCAAGCCTATAAATCACAGTTTTAAGATTCCATGATTTTTACAAAAGTAAAATAAAAACTATAAAATACCACAATAACAACATGAAACATTTCCATTTATTTGCTCTACAATTTGTCGTTACTTCAATGATAAAACAACGTACTGCTTTATTTCTCCTTGTGAAGAGCTTCAATGAAGGCTTCAAGTTTCTCTTGAATTTCACGTACTTTTTCTGTAAAACAAAAAATGCACATGTGAGCAAAACACAAAAGTAGCTGCCAGTTCGGCAAGGCACCCAGCATCCCTGTTCGACTCCTCAAGTTCAAGCATGCCTTGGAAAAACCCGAACCCGTCCGCATCACTGCAGACGTAGACTCGGATGCATGACAAGATTTCTGCATTTTCTCACGGATAAAGTATCAGTCGTGTCAAGTGCCACCGTGGGCACAATCTCTGTCACCCAAACAGCAGATGGTGGCCACTGACGGCTCAACACTGAAAGGTATGTGCGGTTGAGGAGCAGATGATGAAGAGGTGGTGTTCTATTGCACCTCCTCACCTCCACATGACGCTTCAAAGCTTGTCCCCTTTAGGGAGTCGAGGAGAAGGTGGAATCATTCCCTGGGAAAGTTGCAGGAAGGCATCATTTGAAATCAGACATGATTCTGTTTCAACACAAATAATTTTCAGAGGTAAAATTTTTACCTCTGAAAATTATTTGTGTTGAAACAGAATCATGTCTGATTTCAAAAGTAAGTTTTTAATCGATCAAACTGAGAAGCTAGATGACAAAAGCAGTTGAGAAATTAGCTTCAATGCTAGAACTATTAGATACAGTATTAGATATGAACGCATGCAAGTCTATTTGTCCTAACAGTGTGAGACAAACAGTTAAAGGTGTCGTGTGACAACAGGTTAACTGGGCTTTTCAAATGGACACTGGGCAACACGTTTTCAGCCGTAACTAAATACTGTCATTTGAGGCTCGTGCAGCCGTTTAGGTGATTTTGTGGTGTGGGGATTCCCCGTTTAATTTCAGAGACCCACATAAAAGACATAAGACAGCCTTTGTGGACATCTGACATCTCTGAGGTCTGAAATCCAACACTATGACCCACACACCGGCGCACACGTGCTCTCACATAAAAACACACAAACTTTCACAAATATCCCGAAGCCTGGAAACGTGACCCTTCGGCACCCTCTGAGCGCACACGCATGCACCAACCCCTGGTCCTGTCTTTTTTTGTGCACTGGGACATAAAAGAAAGTCATGGGGAAGGTAAGTGTATGTAACAGGCACCATTAAGTTTGGGAGAGGGTATTCCGACACAGCAGGTGTGGAGATGAAACTCGAGCTGAGCGTGGGCTCTTTCGTAGAGGTACAGTAATGCCTTAAATTGTGAAATTTTCTGGATGGATGACACTGTAAAAAAAATCTCAATATCTTTGAGCCGTTTGACAAGTTTTGAGATATATACACTATAAAAACTGTAATTCTACTAAATTTACAAAAGTTTTGAAAAATGTGTGAAAAATGTGTGAAGAATGTGTGCGCGTGTGTAATCAGTAAATATTTTTGAAGTTTTGAATTGATTTATACAAAAATAGAATAGAATAAAAATAATAAAATTAAATTAAATGAAAAAAATACATTAAAATTAAAACATATGCAATAAGATGCAATAAAAATTGTACAATATTTTAAACACTTTCACACAGCAAATTCTTCACAATACTGATTTAGTCAACATTCAAAATCTCGGCCAGCACTAATTCTCACTATTGCCTTGCAAACCAGTTCATGTTAAACTTGTAAAAGTGTCATTTAGTTTATAATACAAAAAAATGAAAGAATTGACACAGTATATCAAATGGATGTGCAGGGCAACTGCAGGCCCACAGAAAACAATCAAACTCAAAATAAAACGAATAACTAAAAATGTTGTGAACTTGTGTGTTTATTGGCTTATCGTGCCTGAAAAGACTGTGAGAAACAGATATTTATTCCTGTCCGCCATCTGTTTGTTCCATGTGGAGGAATGCAGGATGATGGCTAAGAAAAGGCCAAAACAAGACTTTTCTTTTCAGCCACGGAAATGTGGCACAGGAGAGAGAACTGCTCCTTCCCCAGCTCCCGTGAGTCCGAGAACACGATCCAAACTCCATTTAGAACCCTGTTTACCTAAGAGATGAGCTTTTGGACACATCCATTCATAGGTCTCCTCTCTTTATCTGGTCATGAATATTCCCATAATCCTTTGGCCCCTGTCCCAGCAGCCTCCTTTTTTGGGGGTGTGTGGGGTGGCTTTCTCTTCTCGCAGGATTCCTCCTCAATCCCTTCTTTGAAAGGGGCTCTCGCCTGATCTCCACATGAAATGATATCTCTTTCACTCCCGCTCTCGCGGGCCTCTAAGCCTCCTGGGCCGGAGCGGCAGAAGGTTGGAGAAAGCCCTTAATTGACCTGTAATTAGACTGTGAAACAGTGTGGCCGTGGAGAACAGAAAGGAGAGGAAAAAAGCGAGAGTCAGGGCACGGGATAGCGCCAAGGAGACGGAGGCCGAACTGAACTGAAGAGAAACTCAATCCCTTTTCATATAAATGCTCCTCAGTGTTTGCCATCAAGTAGCACAACCGTTCATGGGGAAAACGGCAAAGAAATTAAAATGTGGAAGTAGCGTTTTCAACAGCTCACGTTTCCCACCATTTCTTCCCAGTGAGATTGCTGAAGAAGGTGTGAACCACAGGATGATCCTCATAATACGACAGAGGCTTTGAAAATGTTAACATCTGGGATGAAGCTCCTAAAGCAATAAGCAGACAACCAGGGTGGCCCACGAGTGTCCCTGTACTTCTTTCTTCAGCAGAAGACAAAAGAAGATATTTTGAAGAATGTTGATAACCAAACAACATTGACTTTTGTGTAGACAGAAAAAAGCATTATATCATCGTGAATAAACGATGACATCATATTTCTTTTTGGGGTTTTGGAAATTTCCCTTCTTCCTACTTCCCCCAGGCCCTGTTAGAGACTCCATATAAGGGTTATGCATGCAGACAGTCTCGTGTCAACACAGGTGTACGGTGAACTCCTCACCTTCCTTCCGCATGCTCCCTCCAGCCTGTCCAATAAGCATTTAATTACAGGGCTTTGGTGAAGGTAAGTCGGGGGCAAGTCGAGACGTGGATCAGCCAGAAAACAGTCAACCGGACAATAGACGGCTGTCCCTCTGTTCCTGCTTGAGACTTGAGCGTGTGGTTATTATCTACGCCTGGAGAGAACATTCTCATAACTGCACGTCAGTCAGCGTAAAGATTCAACTTTGACCCTGCACTCTTCAAATTGCGGGTGGCGTAGTGGGTCTCAAACACGATACGTTCGAGATCCAACTTCATGTCAATCTCACTCTTTCCCATTAGCCACCGCGTGCCCAGATGACGGGCACATCCACAACGGGCACATCCACAAGTTCCTCAAATAGCAAACAGTCAAATTCCTTAATGCCTCTACAAGCGAGAGGATGTCATCCTAACTCCACCGGAGGTGATGTGTGGAACCTGATCCCGCTGCATGCTAGCTAATGCGTGTGCCGAAATCTGTCAGGGCTTTTCATCGGGTCCTGATTTAATGGATCATTAGGTGGGAAAACATATTTATTGATGAAGGTTGTGTACTGGTTAAAAGGGTTCAAGTTTAGGACTCCGGATTTTAAAGAGAAAAGCAAGCTTTGTTGGAGCGGTTGGCAGAATGCATTACGGTGACACAGGAGCTAAAATTATAGCTTCGGTAAATCCCTTCTCTTAACTATGAATTGAACATAGACGTGATAAAGAAGCTGTACTATGTCATCCAGTGTCATCCCGACTGTGCCAGAAGGTGAAGCATTGCAACAAGCGCACTGTTTTTGCTCTGCGAGGAAGGAAATGTATGGTTTTCCTATTACCTCATAGTAGGTTATCTGACAGGTAGATGTATAGTGCAGTGTGAAGAGGCTTTGGAGAACAGCCTTGCAGGAGACTGACTGACAACAGGATTTGCTCCTGTTCACCCCAGAGGCGGTGTTGTGATGGAGACCAACTTAGAAATGGAAATGGCACTTTTTATAAATAAGGTATCCTGTCCCATGACTTTTCTCAAAGCTGCAATCTGTAACATTTGTCTCTATGTCGCCATCTCATACTCAAAATAGTGTAAGGAGGCAGAAAGAGAGAGAGTTTAATGCCATTGTAGCTATTAAGGTAAAACTGGTGGTGAATTTTTACTATAGTATCATATTTGTAAAATTAACCCTATATTGATCATTGTAGTTTTTAATATTGTTATTATACCTGCATATCATGTCAATACTGGAATATTGTAAACAAATTTCTGGAAAAAAATTACATTTCTGTAAAACCGTACCTGTCAGCGTGACTTTATAAAATGATTATTATAAACTGTAATCATTATATTTATATTTATTTTCAAAGCTTATTTGATTTATATTTACATGTCTTTTTATCAACAAAACAACAAACTATAATCTATTTGGGCAATTATTAGAAAAGCTAATATACTTTCAGACCTCTAAATTCCTTCATTTATCAATGTTTCTGGCCCTATTTTACACCCTGTCCGCGAACCACCAAACGCAAGACCGCTGGTCCACTTCCCACTCACGTGACGTCAGCTTCCACCAGGTCTTAGGATCAGTAAGGCACAGAGTGAATGTAAAAGAGGGAAAATGCTTCCTGAGGACCTTTCCTTCACAGGGACGACCAGTGTTGAAAGATTTATATGTGGGGAGCAAGACCTTCGGGTGGAATGACGGAGATGAGTTGGTTGGAGTGGGCGGCGGGTTATCGGCCTGCATGGGAAGACTGGGGCTACGGCCAGCTTTGAGGGGGGAAGGGGGCTCGCTCCAGCTGTTTTAGAGACGGAAACGGTTTTCTCTCGCTCCCGAAAGAAAGGCATAATCGTCTTTCTGTCACTGGAGGGGCAGGCCAAAAATATGCTTTTCACATCAGAGCTACGGGGTGCAGGGACTATAGCGGGAGCGTGTGAGAAAGAGGAGGCCAGAGTGAGAGAGGAAAAACACAGGAGCTGGCAACAGATGAAAGGCGAGTTTATAGAGTTCTCTATAAACTATTGTGTGACATCCCAGAGCGTGCCATTCTGTGGAAATGAGAACTCATTGGTTGAATGCATTTCTGATAAACACATCTTGATTGAACTCATAAAAAAAGTGCTTTAAATGTGAAAGTTCTTATTTACATGTACAACAAACTCTGGTATTAAATGCTTTTTTACAGATAAGGTTTTTCTGGAAAGAAAATATCATGGCTACATCAGAGGGCAAGCTAAGAAAGAGTTCATCAATTTCAAACGTTTCTCAACATTCATAGGTCACTTCTTAAGTTTAGCTCTTTGATAAAACTCTGCAGCCCTGCTACCAGGACAACATCACGACCAGGCGATAACACAGAATCAACAGTTCACAGCCGTGTTACCCCATGCACCATAACTTTGAAATCCTTTGCACCAGAAAACCCGATAAAAGCAAAAGTATGCACTCATGCCAAACAGCGGCGGCAAAGATTAGATAAAAGACAAAGAGCAAGTCAGAGAAAGAGTCAAACACTGTAAGAAAGTTGAGACGTACAGCAGCTTCCGTGGTGACCTAACGCCTCATGCAAACACAGTTAAGCCCTGTGTATACAGAGTTAGGGGCAGCAACAGTACATCACTAGACGAGGAGGAAATGGAAGATCACTTTTCATTGAGCGCTGGTTTCCACGTCATCCTTTCACGAGACAGACAAAATGATGTAGGTGTAAGACCGGGGCTGAAGAGAGAGAATTCCTACACAACACTGAGAGTGAATCACAACAGCTGTCAAGCAGACTCTAGAAAATGTATACATGTGGTATAGATCATGCACCACATCGTTTTTTAAATCATAATAAAGTGTTTATTTAACCTGAAATATTTCCAAATAAAATATTTGAGCTGTTTAAGCGTATAAAACATAACAAATAAACAGATGAGTAGCCTATTTACATTCTTGGCAGCCACAGGAACTACAAAACAAATTTTTTGAAAACATAAACAATAATATATTTATACAATTAGAGCCAAACACGTAAAAAATCTGAGTTGGACATTTTCATTTAAACCTAGAAATAAACAAAACATATTCTAATTTTGAAGAATTTAAAGGGATTGCTTACCAAACAACAGCTTTAAAAAAAAATTCTAACTTAAATATTTTGAGTTCCTGTAACTAATTTTTACTTTTGAGTTAATTTAACTTAATTTAAACAAGTTAATTCAACACGATTTGTTGTAAATGCTTTTCAGTTCCCAGCATGCTTTGCGTCCGACTGCATTAGGAGAGTACATTTTGAAATTAAGTGTTTAATTTAATCTGTTTTTAGAAAGGATAAAGCTCAAATTAATGATGAATGTTTATTTATCTTGGATATTTAGAAGAGTTTGTTGAATTTTTGAGTTTTGGGGGTACCATCATTCAGAAAAGTTAGGTTGTGGGAAGTGCCGTAGCAGTCGTGTGGTGTTGCATTACTCTCTTTAAATGATATATAAATGAAAGGGAGTTACCTTACTAAAAGTTCAAAATTAAAAGGAATTAACATGAACAAACTCAAAACTTGATAGTTCTTCTTACTTAAAATCATTTACTAAAAAAACTTATTCAGGTTTACAGTTACCAAAGTAAGTCATACAGGTTTGTAAGTAAATGATGATATCATTTTCATTTTTGGGTAAACTATCCCTTTAAAACAAAAACAAAAACCGACAAACCCACCTTCTCCACCCCAGCCCCAATAATTTCCTGTAATCCCATAAAAAAAGTGTATTCCTGAATATGTGGAAAAACGGACATCCACACCTTATACACATCTCAAGCGCTAATTTTCGAGTGCTTGGGGCTCAGCATGGCCTACAAAAACAAACCTTACAAAAAAATAATGACTCTGGCAGTTTACACATCAAACCGAGAGCCAAATCCTCGACTGTCATAAAGGTTGACAAGAGAGGGAGCCACGCAGTCCCTGGGTTGTGGTAATTGAATTGAAGTCTATTAAGAAAATCAAAGACTCATAAAGCCGTCTCCTCACATGCCTGCAGTTGCTTATTAGCGATGTGGGCAGCTGTCCAGATGAGGCACGGTGCCACGCAGCTGCCCTGGCACTCCGAACGCACGACGCGTCACATCACCCCCAGGCAGGGAGTCTGAATGCAGCCACCTCGCACATCTAATCCCACGCATTCCCTCTAGCGCACACACATTTTCACACACAGACGTACGCGTACACAATCCCCAAGTGTGAAACCGGAGCAGCTCTGCTTGCCTGCCTGCAAGTAAGGGCAAATCGCTCTTAACACCAGACTTTGCCCCGGGGGTACATTTTTTCTCTTTGTTAAGGGAAGTACCCCTGTCCTCCCCCAGCTCCTCATCTTCAAACAGGCAGACAGGTGAGGCCAGGGTCAGCGGCTCTGCTCCCCGCACCTGTGGGGAGTAATAGCCCCTCGTGGCCCCATGTGAGCTGGACTCAACCTCTGGCCCAGCCCCAGGTTCCGTGAGCCCGTCAATACATCTCTCGCTTTATGAAGGGGGCTGTCAGTTTTTCCAATCCGTCTAAAAAAAGGCAAACAGGGAGCGTGTAACAACAGCTCATAGCCGATTTAAAAAGCGCAGAGTTTGAAATCCCCCCGCTTCCTAACCCCTCCCGTTCGCTACTGGGTTCTGGAATCCTTTCCTGTTGGGTCTTGTAAGGTGGGCGATGTGAAATAGACGTGCCTTGGAGACAATCTCTTAAGATAAATTGCTCGCTTTCTGTCTTCTAACATAATTATTCAGAACTAAAGCAAACCAAGTGCTCGGTTGGATTTCGAATGGCACGAAACATATCGAAAGGTCCAATTTGGTGATTCAGTACGGTCAAAGATTGGATCTACAAATGCATCATCATCAAAGTGAACTGGAGCACAACGTTCAGAGGGCCGCACTCGGAGTAATGGGCTTCAGTGATTTGTAAAAACGCCATGAAGCTCTCTCCAGAAGTCAAATGTCTGAGAGGAGCTTGTCATAAACGTTGGTCAAAAATGATACTTCAAACTGAATGGAAGAGCCAAGTAAAAATAATATATGCTTAGGTCATTAAGGTTCTGGAAATGTTTTATTTTATCCAAGAATTACATTTCTGAGAAGGTGAGAAATGAAGGGCAAGCTTAGACCAAGCGTGCTAATCCATGTTGTTAAAAAAAGATGAACCAGACTGGCTTTCCTGAGCTGGGTAGAGATTCTGATCGCATGCGGTGGGAAGTCTTCATACAGAGTCTTCTTTTTTTTACATGTCAGATGTCCAAACACTTTCAAATGAAATGGATTTTGATTGGCTGTCAACATTTTAATGTTCATCAGATAAAAAAATTGCTCTGAAAATGAACCCAGCCATATCGGTTCTCTGTATTGATATTGTTATAGTTGTGGTGTGTGACCACCACTATTTATTGAATAAAACTAGAATAAAACAAACTTTATGGCTATCTTTAGTTACCATTTTTAATTTTTAATAACAGGCTTTAAGTTCTGCATGTGTAGATTTTGTCCTTATAATCCTTCAGACAGAACAAAGTGTGAAACATTTACCACTAAGAAAGGAAGCAAAAGCTCCAGGAACCCTGGGAACATGATGCCATCTCGCATACGAAAGGCAGCAAGGCCGGGCAGGCCCAAAATTCCTCTCCACTATTTGAAGAGAAGTTGCAAGTGGCCAGGATTCTGTCCAGACTCATGTTCTTTGCCTATTCCTGCAGGACTTGGCAAGCCGAGGAGAAGAGAAACCATTTCATGGCAAACCTGGTGCGCTTACAAAAACACCACCTTTTGTGCCCCGCCGTGTATATGCGCACAGATTTTCGTGCGCTTACGCTACAGACCAATTCACCCACAAACCTCTGGTCTGTCAAATAAACAAAGTTTTGCAGCCATGCAAAGATGCATTTGATTTACCCCATGAAAAGAGCATTTCACAGTATACTGTCATAGAAAATTATTATATTATACTGCACATGATCAAGCCATTATGAGTCCTGTAAACTGATGCCAAAGAGAAAAACCCAAACTCCTTGTTCGTTTTCCAGTTCCAACTGCAAACAATGACAGACAATGATAACAGGATGAAAACAGATGGGTATGAAATTACTTAATTATTCTATAATAAGAAGCAGTTTGTGATTAAATGAAAACCATAAATCAGATTTGCATTGTGCATCAATGCAGCCAGATCACTGCTCTATGGATCTATTCACCAGCACTATGCATTACGTCTGTCAATGGATAAAAATAATTATTCGTGATTAATTGTGTTTTTTGTCATAACGTGTTCAATCTGAACTTTTCAATCAATTTGCAAAAATTGAAATGTGAAAATGCATCAAGTGCATCAAATGTAATGTGTCTTTAAAAAGGTTTCATTTATCTCAAAAGGAAACAAGTTTGTCAGCACTGTTTCTTTACATCATTGTCTTACATATCTTGGCAACCATTATTAACAATCCTGTAAAAACATCTCGCCATTTCTTTCCTAAAGACTGCCTGCACCTTAATTGACTGACCATGTGCTTTGCGCAGTGGCAACAGCTAAACCGCTGATGCATGCGTGCGTGCCCAGACTTGCTTTTATTAGCATAACAGCCACTTCTTGGGAGGTCATGCTTGTGTTTTCCCTAAGTGCTGGTTGTCCACCAGGCAACGTCATGCTTTAAAGCACAAGAATCCACTCTTAAGGGTTACCCAATGCCAAGCATCAGGCTTAAAGAGCGGAGGGTCACCAGGACTAGTGGATACGTTCACGGAGCCAAAAAAGCCTGACATCCTGTTCTTTATATTCAAGCAGAGGTAGAAAAGCAAAGACAACACATATTAAATGTTGTTACTGATTGAAATGGTTAGTATTTTTGCTTATGCTGGAAAGAGGTTACTTTTTGTCCTACAAAGTGTCTTAAATGGAAATTAAAATGGATATCAGGGATCTGTATGAATGCAAATTTGCAGAGACCTAAGGCAGATTCATACCAAGATACCAAGAGACTGCAATAATGTTAGATTTAAGTTTCCTTTGTCCAAAAAAGCCTGTTTAGTAGATTCGTTTTTTGTTGTTGTAAGTCACCATATTTTATAGACGGTTTTAAATTAACAACATATAGAACGGTTACTGCGCATGCACACCGAAGCTTAACTTCCAGTACACATTCAAAGAACAGAGTCCCTGCAGATCATTTCTGATGACAAGCAAAAGAAATAAGTAAATTACATTAGCTAGCAAGTTAAAAGTATGTCTAGCCTAGTATTATTTTGGTAGTAGAAGTGTCTAGTTTCCTAAGCATTTATAGAGCAGATTTTACCAAGAGGCTGCTCTTGGATACACAAGGAAATCTTCATTGAATAGGCAGAGAGGCTCTTTATGACTCCGGAGAAATGGAGACGCTGCATGGGCAGTCTGACCATTGTGTCTCGGCACACACTAACCTGGGCGGCAGGGCCATTACCTCATTCTGTGTTATCAGAGTAATGACAGCTCTGGGATATATACGAGCGTGTGCGCGAGCCGTGCGTCTGTGCCTGGTCAAGTCTGAGCATGTCAGTCGTGCCTCCACAAATTGCCGCTTTAATCAACCGAGTGTTTAACAGTTACCAGGGCTGAAGACATGACAGACAGCAGGCAGTAAGATCTCACACCGTCTCCCACACTGCGAAGGGCAATTAGAGGCTCAAGCCTCAACAGAGGAAGGAAAAGAAAAAAGGGAATGAGTGTGACGGAGAGGAAAGTGTGTGTGGAAAGGCATCTGTATCCTGGTCGGAACTAACATTGCTTCAATTGAATTAGAAGGTATTAAAGAAAATGAAATTGCAATGAAATTCTGAATGTCATTTGCAACTTTTGTGCATACGACAAAAGGAAATGAAGATCTTTTTGACTTGAAACTATTTCTGGTTTTAATTATTATTATTTTTAAATAAACTGAACAGTTCCATTGCATCAAGGGACAAACAACAAGGGTTTCCCAGTTATAATGTTTCCATATTCTGGGTATGCAATTTGGTATGCAAATCAATGATTTTAAATGAGACTTAAAGATAAATCCAAGTATTCCAAAACTGCGGGAGGACTAACAACAAAACATTCATGGGAAATCAAATTTGGGTTTTTTATATCTTATTGCAAATGTAAATGCTGAAGTGAAATCTGACACTATGCAATATTGCTTGCCCATCTTAACTGTCATGAAACTGCTCATGCTAGCAAAACAACACTGCCCTCTAGTGGTCGACCCGCTGTTGAACTGCAAAAAGAGGAGCAAGTAGAAAGCAGAGATGAACTTACTGAGGTCTTCTGCAAGTTGAACCCTCCTGCCTGTGATCAGCTGGACTTTCTTCTCCGTATCCTCACCAAAATCCTCCAACACTTCTTTAACGTTCTTCTCTAAGCGCCGAACTGTGAACCCAACAAATGGAGGACCGTATTTAAGGGGTTTGAAAGTGGATGGGTCTCAGTTACTCTGATTTGTGTTAAACAACCAGAATATGTTAAGACGTAGTTGCACGAGATAAAAATTCAAAGACGTACCCTCTGTATTGGTGAGTTGCTGTCGAAGTGTGTTGGCTGTGATGGCCAACATCCTCTGGATCCTCCAGAACAAAACTACATCATTGCACTCAAGCTAGCATATACAAAACAAGCATTATTACTATTGCTGTTCATATTTTCTTAACTACATATCCAGGTTTTTTTTATTAAAAAAAGGTTTTCTAGTAGAGAAAAACTACATTTGGGAATTCTACCAAAATGTTACTTCTTGAATGTAATTCAATACAAACCCAAGCAGCTAATACATTGTACTGTATAGAAACTGTCTGTTAGATTTAAATAATGTATTTAAGATATCTTTGCTGTCCTTCTGAAACCTTGTATCTCCATTTTTGTGATTTTTGTCATAAATCATTATTATAAGTCACCCTTTATTTTTCTCACTGTTTTTTGCAAATATCTAAACAATAAAAAGTATTAAAAAGTGCTTTTCAACCATTTTTGTGTTTTTAAAAAAATATTATTTGGACATCTGAGGTGTCGGAAGGACAGCGACATCTATAAAGCGTGCCTGTTTATCTGTCTGTCTTTACCTCAGAGTCTACAAAGTGCCTCTGGTAATAGTAGAAACCTCTTCGGCAGAGGTTACAATGAAGCATGGCCTTCTGCAGGAAGTGACGTCGATAAAGCTGGTGCCACGTGTCCTTGATCTACAAAGGCAAATTCAAAACAACTTGAAAATCTCTTCCAACGAACGAGAACATTCAAACGGCACAGTCAAGCAATGTCAGAATCTCACTGACCAGAACAGGGTCCACCTCCACTCCTCGGGCTTCCAGGTTTTTGCGCACCGTGGTGACCTCGTCGTTGGCCAAGTAGGCGGTGTGGTCCTCATTCACCTTCAGCAGACGTTCCAACTCGTTTTTGGTTTCATTACGAATGTGCTACACCACAAAAAATATGACAATTGTGACACAAGCAGTGACGCTGAAACATGCATATAATAAATAGACAAAACACTGTGTAAAGGAGTTTTGTCTGTCTAACCTGTTCTGCTGTTCGATTCTTCCATCTCAACCACCGCTGCTTCCAGTCTGGCCCTACCATATCTGCTATTACAGAGTCAGCTGCAACACAGAAAAACACGTCACACTTTAAAAAAACAGAGAGACAGAAAAAGAAAGAAAGATCATTTGAGTAATTTTGTTAATAAATGGGGAACATACTGTCTTTAAGGCGAGACTGTAGCGTTTCCTCCATGAACTGAATAGCAGCGTCCCACTGAGGCTTATCTGTGATGGAGCGATCCTCCAGAGCGTTGTGTTGAATCACTCTCTGCATCACACATACATGAGTCACACTTACCATCAGACACCTTGTGCAAAAATGTTGCTATTCAGGTAAGGATATTACCAAGCTATCCATGGCTCTTTCAATCCACTTGTGTCGTTTGATGCTCTCGTCCTTAACAGCTTCCTTCAGCTTATCAAAGATGTCATCTTGGTCTTTCCCTTTGTATTCTGCCATGAAGCGAGCAAACTCTTCCTGCAAGGTCTCCCAAGCAACCTTAAAAATGAAGAAATGAACTTAAGAGTAACAGAAACCAGGCAAACGTTCAAAGGGTTTAATAAAAGCAAATGTGTTATCTATTAAACAATGTCATTTTAAAGTAAAAATAATAAAAATACTTAATTTATGAATAATATTCAATAATTTCCAAACTATTTTTTAAACATGCTGTATATAACAAATAGTCATTAAAGAATGACGAATTAGGCGTTGAATTTGAATCCACAATTTTTTCCAGGTAAATACATTTCTGCAAATGACCGACCAATCAGCAGTGTTTATTACCTCTAGTGCTTTATGAGGAAGTTGTTTATCGGTCCATTGCTTGAGTTTGATGTCTACAGTGGTGTTAAAAGTGCCTGAGTTCATGGTCTGTGCAGCGGGCAGGTAGATGTTCTCAATAACGTGTGTGGAGACCCTCTCCCACAGCTTCTTTTGAAGGATTGACTCCCTAAAAAAACAACAGGAATTAAGCAAATTATGCAAATGACTAAGTTAACATCAAATTAATAGTTTGCAACAAAAAAACACTAATGTAAATGGGTAGGTTATAAATAAATGCGTGGTGCAACAATTTAGACAAATGCATAAGAGAGATTTATCTTCATGGTTATCTTATATTATAAATATTTAAATTTATTAAATATAAACAGTTTGTCACACCATAGGACACGTGTATGTTTTCATCTCGCAAATATATCAAATTATATTTAAATATGTTTCATAATTCAAAACCGCATATGAAAACTGACATAATGACAAAAACATGTGGAATATTTTGAGAGTGACGCTCAAACTCAGATGCTCGTAAAAAAATGCTCATATTTCACAGCTATCTGTGTGCTTTGTTTTATTGTGGTCCGTCAATATACACATCTCCAATAGCAGCAACCAGAGTTGCTCAGAGAAGCCAGCCACCCTCCAGCTATTCATCATGTCATTGATTTGAGAGGCTGATGGAGCACACTGGGCCTCCTACAAGCATATGATCTATTTCATTTAGCTTGCATCTCTGGGTTTTGGGTTCATAATTCCACATACAGCTTGCGGCACTGCATTCTGATAGTGGAGACGGCCCTGAAACCGTGAGATGGCCGGTCGGATTTACTGCTAGGCAATAAATTGGAGCATGAGGATTGCCATTATTGTGGTTTTAATAATGAGCAGAATGCATGAAGAAAAGTTTGACATTTTCAGTGTTATCCACTGTTTTACATTGGATGTGTCAGAATGCCAATGACAAATTTAGCAGAGTATAGACTTTATTTATATTCTTTATATATATTCATTTTTTATTTATATTCCACATTTAATAATACTAATTATTATAGAATTATGGACATTATGCTATTCTACACTCTTATTGGCTGGCTTTTCTTTTCATTTCTGGTATATTTTTTAAAACATTAATACACAATTTTTACTTCGCAATGAAAATATTTAATGTTGGCAGAATACAATTGTTCTCCACATAACTAATTTGACACAAACAATCTGACATATGCCTTCAGATCAAATGGTTTTTAGGATAATAAAAAACTGATGTGATCCTAAACCTTTAAAGTGATGTCTCGTACGTGCCTGGCCAGGAGTTAACTTCCAGTTTGGTTTTATTTTATATTTAATTTATATAAATATTTTATTGAATATTAATAGTATTATTTTAAATTAAAACTACTCAACAGTTATTGATTCTTTGTGGTGGTCTACCCGAAGTTACATTTGGGTCACGTTTGTTTATGTTGTAGCTGTTGAAAAAATCAAATGTACATCTTGGAAGAAATAAATCAATTAGTTTTGTAGCTTACCAGTGTTTTGGTGTAACCTGACTCAAGCTGATCACCTCATCCAAGATCTCATTTTTGGCCTTCTCAAAGAGCTCATTCTATGCAAAAAGAAAACGATAGTATGAAAAGAAAAATAGTAAGAGTATGAAGAAAAAAGTATGGTAAAGAAAGTAAAATTAAGTAAAGTCTTCAAGATCTAGTACAGGAGTTTATTCTTACCCTATCCAGCTCTCGCAAGCGTGGGTAGTTGTTCTTCCATTCAGTCTCGAGGTTAAATCGGGATGCTGGTCAGTAAGGGAGAAAAGTTCAAATGAGTTCATTGCAAGAGACTTCCAAATAAATGCTTTTCAGAATCGTGCAGCAAAAAATATTGTGTCAAAGGACATCTGACCAACATCTGGTTGCATGTCATACATAGATGAGACCACAGTCCATGAGATACGTGGCCACTACTACCATAAAACAACATCAATGTTTGCTTAGCCTCCCAAAAAAATAGTGTGAACTTTGGCTACAACTTTTTACAATAACATTCCTCAAACACCCGCCATCTCCCTAAACCTCTCTCCTCTATAGGGACTCCAGACAGACTGCATTGCCACAGTGATCAATGTACCCAGAGCCAGGTGTGTACTGTATCAGCAACCCCACGTCCCCCGGGGGCCCTGTGTCCCCAGCACACACACGGGCCGGCCGCCTGACTCACACAATGGAGATGACGCTAATTGCTCTGGTTATCGGACCGGCCCCGGTACAACTGCGGAGATCGATAGCCCACACAAAGGTTTGAGGAGCGTCCCGGGTCGGGCAATAAATCTAGAGACAGAACGTTTGCAAGGGTGGCCTGTTAATTGGCAGCCCGGAGGTCTACAGCACGCCCAGCGCGGAACGTTGGAGCTGAGGTGAGGTGTGACGAGAATAGGCATACACAGGATTGGGAAACAGCACTGCTGAGGTGGGTTAAGTGGTGTTGGTTTGGTTTCTATTAAGGTTTATTTACTGGGTCTCTCGAGAGCTGATGTGTACACTGGTCTTCAAAATGCCCTTGAAAATGAGCATCTTACTAAGGAATTTATAATAGAAAAGATCAAGAAAAAGGCCCAACAGACACTACAAAAGTAGTGCTTTATACTAAACTTTTGAACAGTGGTATTTTCAAAATGTTCTCTTTTTATACTATTTTTAATCTCCAAGTTTTACCTTTGAAGGCATCTGCTTGTTGTTCCACAGACTCTCTCACCATCTTCCAGAAACAGTCTGACACAGCAAGACTCAGGTTCTTTGTGGTCACCTGGTGAGCTTTCAACATGCCATCCCTACAAAAATCGATAAAAAAACGCCCAATTAAAACCAGTACCCAATCATAAAGAAAATAAGGTAAACATTTATGAGTCCTACCTAAGCAGTCTGGAGTTCTGGAAGAAGTCCTCTTCATAGTCCTTTATCGAGTCTATGCTCTCATTGCTACTGCCTGAAAACCGGATCAAAAGATTACAGTATCAGGAAAAGTACAAATTTAACTTCTTCACAAAGATCTGATGCTTACCTCTTCCGGTTACTACAGCAAAGTAGCCAAGGGCCTTCATTGGGAATAATTTTCCTTCAACTATTTGCTGAATCTACAAGGAGAATCGTTTGAAGAAACAAAATGCTTTAGGGGCCTCTAGTGGCTTATACCGTGAATAACACCTATGATTGGAAATCAGCCTTAATACAAAATCTGAAAGGTCTTACCCTGTTTGGACTGGCCAGGTTCTTTTCTGCCAGGTCAACCTTGGTGAGAACAAAGATGGTCCTTTTGCCCTGAGGGTCCATTTGGCTAACTAGATCTGTGACTATACTACGCTCTGCATCAACTGAGCCATCTAAAAGACAAAGAGAAATAAACAAAATAATACACAATATACTTTAATGACTTATATGTTGTAACATTTTAATAAAGAGGTAAAAACATCACCTTGAATGCAGAGAATGATGGCATTTGGATTCTGCATGTAAGCTTTGCTAATGCTAAAAATGGTTTCTTTTGTGTCAACGGCCATTCCTGTTGTAACAGTCTATACAGAAATTAAAAATGACACGAAACTGGGGTTAAAAAAGTGCATCTAGCATCTGGGTTTTGCAATGAAAAACAGTATAAAAACATTCCATAACAAGTGATTGAAATATCAGAAATCTGTAAAACCTATAAATCTGTGAAAATAAACTTACACTGATGACTCCCGGCAAGTCAACCAGCACCATTCTCTGGATGCCTGGACCCTTAACGCTCAAAGAAATGGTCTAACACAGGAAAAAAAAACAAAGTCCCTGTATTTTTGCAGTTATAGTTTAGATAACCTGTTATGCATTTTAATAAACATGATTTAGCAATTGCAGTAAATCTGCTCACCTCTGGGCTGACAGTCTGCCCCTGTTTTACGCTCTTCTTCATCCTGATCTCGATTTCATGTCTCAGTGCTGCCAGCTGCAGGAAGAAAACAAAGAAGCATCATCCCACAGAACTGACAGCTGAATACTGAGATTGAAGATGAACTTAAGCTAAGAGACTTACATCCTCCTCTTTCCCAAGATCAAACTCACGGGTGCTGTCTTTGAACATGGCGACATGGTGAGGTCCTTCACTTAATGTCACCTAAAGCAAGTATAAAATATCTATAAGATATAATATCACAAATAATACATGGATAAAATGCATAACAGGTTTATACCGAACGTCACATGCAGAAACTGGAAAACAAGTCTCATCGCATCCAGGTTTAAGTCTTTTGTATGCGCTTCATTACATAAAGAGTCATTTTACTCAAAATGCCTTTAAATGAGCAACCAAAGATGATTGAAATCGCTGCCCATCATCACGTAAACAGATAGATAAATAAAAGTTTCTTTATTTTTCTTCTCACAGACATTTGATTATTAAAATAGCATAAAACACCTAAAAAATAGAAACAGCTAGCTAGGTTAGTGGATTACCTTAAAAATCCATAGATATCACTGATAGATAATACTGTTAATACATTTTCTCCAATAAGTAACAAGAACAAATCTGAAGTCACAATAGACCTGCGATGAGACTTTCTTTTCAAAGTCCAGTCGTAAGTGGTCACAGGACACACGTTAATATCAGGCATGTGGATCAATGTGTCTCAGATCACCCAAGATGGATGTTAATACCAGGTGTAAACAGGTCCCAAGAGTATCTGAGTGTTGTTTGTTCCATTCACCTTGACAGGAGACCTGGTCATCATCTCTCCAGAGCCTCTGGGGAAGATCCTGGCTTGAGCAATCATCTCCAATACGCTGGTCTTTCCAGCACTCTGGTCTCCAACTACCACCACCTATTCAAGCGAAGATATGACAAAACTGTCACAACTGACCTATTGACAGATGTTTTATGTAGATAGCATGCAGGCAAAAATATGTGTATGGAATTCATTGACGTTTCTACAGCGGGAGTAAAAGATGACCGACCCGTGGCAGGTGATCTTGGGTATTGTAGTTGGAGTCATAATCTGAAAGGATGTCCAGGACCTCAGAGTACATATCAATTAAAGACTTCTAAAAAAGGAGAATGAGCAAGAAACATGGATTAATAGATCTGTCCTTTTTATAATCGTATACAACAGATAAAAAAAGTAAAAACAGCCTTGTAATTGTGGTATTCTTGCATGTATTACTCCTATCCAAAATGAATGTTGAAATCAAACCTTGACTTTTCGTTGGTGAATACCCTTGTCATCTTTTTGCAATACGACTTTTCTCAGTTCCTTATTCTCCTTTTCCAAACGTTCCAACATCCGCTGATACTTCATCTGTAAAAGAAGTTACAGTAATGTTTAACAGTTTTAACAGAACTTTACTATAAAAACAATAAAAAAAATACAGATACAATCAGATTGACACTAGAGGGTTAATACCTGAGTTCGAACAAGCTCTTCTTGAAGCTGGTCGACTTTTTCTTTATCAGATGACTGTAAAAACAAGAAACAATGTAGCAGACTAAGACTGTGATCACGTTTCCAATATCTCCCTGTAAGAGCCAATTCACAAACAAACCAAAACCTCATGCATTACATCCCAGCAGAGGAAAGGCAAGTTAATGCAGAGCAAGAAAACTTCAATTCCTGAATTTTCAAACCAATGAATCAATCTTAACATAAATCTCCATACTACAAGGATGATTGGTGAAGAATCCATAGATTATAAATGAATGCAGCAAGACAGAATCATTCGTTGATCTACACTTACAAAACATACACACTACAGTACAAATGAAACATATTAATGAATAACAAGTTAAATAACTGATAAATGATGTAATCCTGTCAATTTACAGATGTGATTGGTTTTGGTGTTAGACATGTTAGTTCTGCAGGTCGAGGGCCAGAGCAAGATGGTACATCACTCCATGCAGTGAATAGTTTTTTTTACTCCTGGAATTGTGTAAATATATGGATTTGCACAAGGATTATTTCATCACCAAAAATGTATAATATCCCAATACTAAATGAGAACATGGACTAACCTTCACACTGGTTTAAAGCAGCTTGAATTAAATTTGCATTGTGTGAATTAAAGGTAATATTTTCAATGTCAATCAAATTATAGTTTCATAAGCTTAAAGAAAATGTTTATAGCACGTAATATGTGAGATGCACATAGAATACTGTCAAATTTTATTTTTCTAAAAAACTACATTTGGTACAAATTCATTCATAAAGGTGTCTGGAATGAAACTTGAAATGACCAAGGATCTTGAATGGACGGGGCTACTTATTTAGTTTGTAACTGCAGTATTTTACAGCTGTAGTACTCTCACACCAGTCATAAAAACCACCACCATTCTGCTGGCTTTTTTCCATTTTGGAATTTTGTTAAAATACATTAAAAATAGACAACTGGGAGTAAATTCACACATTTTGAATTTGTAAAAAACATACTCAAGAGTGTCAGAAATTCAGTACATGCTAACTACACAGATTGATGTGGGGCAGTGGATGACTGGCATGAGAACCGCAGCGCCCGTGGAGTGGTGGGGGCGTGGACCTTCACCTTGTGTTTGGGCTGCGAGGGGCTGGGGTTCGGGGCCGGGCTGGGACGGGGTTCACGCGGCGGAGGCGGAGCATTATTGGCTGCCGCCGCCCGCCGCATCTCCTCCTCATGCTGCTGGATCTGCTGCTGAATGAGAATGAGCTCGCTGAGCAGCCCCTGCTGAGGGACGGTACAGTGACAAAGAGGGGCAGTCAATCAACCTGCTTACCAACCAATAGGAGGATGTAGGCAGAGCTACTGGGAAGTGTTTCACCTCACTTTATGTATTGCTTTTGATAACTCATTCTGACAGGAGGGGTGGGCCATTTTATTGGGAACATAAAACATTACAAATAGATTGCATATTTACACTTTTACTGTTATCTAATATTCTAAAATTGTAAAATCTCATAGTAAATATTGTAAAGCTGCTATACTTGCAATACAGGAATGCCTCAGACATTTTTAATGCACTGGATCATCGGGGATAGCAAGCATTTGAGATACAATGAGTAGTTTAGTTGCATAGCAGTGCAAAGCTTGCTAAAGCTATAGAGAGAGAAAAGATTACTAGATGGGTTTTTTTCTTTTAAACTGCTGCATCTTCTCATATATATCTATTGCATCTGTAGTAAACATAATGTTATTCAAACAAAGTCATATGTTTAGACTGCCAATATAGCTGCCACAACCTCGTCTGTTGAGAACAGTTCAGGAGGTCTACAGTGCTGTTTATATGCTAATATGAAAATCTTCGGTTTAACTGATGATAAACTGTTTCTATTGCAGAAATGGAAAAATAAAATAAACAGACATTAAACATAAAATACCATTTTTTGCTCTTAGAGAAGCAACAGTTTTCTAAGAGTATGAAATGACTATGAATGAAGGAGGGGAAATGCTTTTACACAGAAAATGAACAGAAATAAATCACTGCTATTCTGTAACAAGAGTATTCACATATGAAAACTAAGCCAAATGTAATTTACAAAACATGAGGTACAATATAACACAGCAAAATTTCAGACAACGGTATTGCTCACAAACAAATACACAAAAACCCAATGGATCTATTGTGTACATTTTACTATAACACATACAAAACATGACCATACCGTATGAAGACACCATCTTATAAATAAGTCTGGCTGTTCTATTACACCAGAAGTAACACACCAAATGAAACTAACCAGTGTAAAAAAGGTCTCCCTGACCCCCTCACTGATACTATTTTGTGTAAATGAGACCAAAATCCAACATACAAAATTTAGTAAAAAAAACTTTCCAAAAGAGTGGAAGCTCTTATCGCAGCAAAGTTAAACCAATTACAAATTAACCACTTAATGTTAGGATTTAAATGTTTAGTAAAAATATACAAGTAAGGTTTTGGGTGTCCACATATGTTTGGCAATGTAGTCTGTTTCTAATGTCTGGGTGGGAACAGCTTAATAAAGCATAACTTTAACATCAGCAAGCTACTTCACAAGCATCAGTATTTGGAAGCACTACCAAAAGCATGACAGTAAGCGCAGGATGGTGTGTTGTACTTAAAAACAGCTTTATGTTGAAAAAGCTCAAGCAAAACAGCTAGGCGAAAAATGCTGACAAAGTAAAATAACTACATATATTTTGATTATAATAATGTGCAAATTCAAAATGATCAGAATGCCATGTATGAAGTTCATGCTCAAACCTACAGACAAACGCTGGAATTATATTATTTACCTTCTTGAACTGTTTATCGCTGCTGTCAGACATAGCTGCAGATGCTGGTGGAATATCTGGTGCTCTCAGGGCTGAATCGCCTGTGGTTTCTGTGAAACACATCAAAATAAAGAAAATTAGGCTTTTGCACCCTTAAAACATACAAAATTGGCCAATACATGTAAATGGAACACAAGTCAGGTGACAATAAGAATTACCATGCCAATGAAGTATACAATTAAAGCACAAAGTCACCATATCCCAAAGATACCCGAAGGTTTTAAAGGTAAAAGTTAATTAACAATAGAAGGAAATGTACACACTTTACACAAGATATAGAGAATAATGTCACATATGTACACAGATACTTGTAAACATCACACGTGTTTTTGGTTGTAGTGTCTGTATATATGATAAAAAACTATTAAAAACATGAAAATACATTTCACTACCGGTCAAAGGTTTAGGGTCACTTGCCTTGTCAACAAATTTGTGCCAACATGTTAGGTTTTTTCATTTCAAAACAAAAATTGTACTGTCCAAATATGCTGGATTGAATAATGAAAAAATGGTATGGTAGCATCTAAAAGCAAAAGATCTAGACATTGAATATTCTATTTTTTATTTGTATTTTATTACTTTTTATTACAACATAGATAAATCTGAGTTATTAGACCTACATTATTTATGAGTTTACTAATATTCTATGATATAGAAAATAATTTAAAAAATAGTGGTGTAGGTGTACATTACGATACATTATGGCACAATTTATATAATACAAAAAAAATATATACAAAATGATCTGCCAAGTTCTTTTACAATTTGACTTCTGTTTAATTCTATAGGATGACCTGTCAACACAGACATCAACATGTTTTTGTTATTTTTTTATTTGTGCTTCACTGCTAATAAGTTCTCTCTTGATTTTCAATTTTATTTTATTTTTATTTTAACATAAACATTTCAGTTTTATTAGTCTGTAATTCTGACCTATTATTTTTTATCAATTTCCATACAGGGTTCAAGGTTAAATTCAAGGTTCATTTAAAAGTTGTATGTACAACAAAAATGTTATTGAAAATATTTTGGAAATAAATATGTTTACATTTTGTTCAAAATGTTTTGATACTATTGGATACCCAACAACGTATTGAATCATGTGCCAACATTACACCACAAGTGACCCTAAAAGTTTGGACCAGTAGTGTACATACAGTTAATACCTCTATACACTGTTCTACGCAATCATTCATGGTTGTTTATGTTTACAAAACATACAGATTAGCTGTTTAATACTTTTCAAAGCTCTTAAGCTGCAAGACATTTAATCACACTGAAGAAAAAAGAAATATTGATGGTAAGATAGGAAGAGATATAAACATGGTGAATACGGCCCACAAAACCCTTAGAGACAAGAAGGTGAAGTCAAGGGACCAAGTGGCAATACAAATCAAATCTGAGCAATAACACAGAGACTGTTAGTGTCAAAAACTGCATCTGGAACTGCAAATGCATCTAAGATTGATAGACTGTTCTGATGCTTATTTGCATCTGAATGCCACTACATACTTTTGTTATAATCGAGTATTTATAATGAAGTCAAATTAACATTTGTGTTGTTTTTGTGGCTAGAGAGAATAGGAAAAATAAAAATGGTTTAATGATAACAAATGAATATGTAATTATTATGCAAATATATTTTCAACGGTTTCTTGTGGAAGTCAACCAGAACATCAGATTTATAGATTATTCTGCATAGATAATACATTTGTTTAAATATTAGTCATTGTAGCAATAAAAATAAACACTAATAGATGCAGATGCTTTTGTTCTGAACCATCGTGCAATTAATCGGCTTGTTTTCCCACCAGGAGACCTCTAATTCTTTATGGAAAAATATGAACTTAATAAGCCAACAATGGCTTGCAATGTCGCACACCCATTTAGGTCAGAGGGCGGCATACAGCAGCGAAAGGGGAATCTGAGACATTTACACACCTAATAACAGACGCAGACCAGAAGCTCCATTGACTTCACTACTCAAACCTGTGAAGAACGTGGGGGTAGGGGAGGAGGGAGGGACAAGAGGAACAAATGATATGAAAATAAAATAAATAAAGACAGTAGAAAAAGGGTGGAGAGCTCATTTGGATTATGTTGGATTGGGCCCTAACAGATGAGTCTGAAAAAAATATGAATGGAAACGTCGTTTTGAGTTTTGTAAATGATTCTCAAAGGCATCAGATCCATAAGGACTATAGTTATTATGCAGACACCTGTGAGTTTGATATGATAATAAACCAATTTTAACCAGAATTTCTAAAATCTTAAAAGTGTGCTCATTTGTTCCAACTCAATATATAATATATAACTCAAGATTCAAATTTGTTTTCTTTAAAGACAAATATACTGCGGTATGATAATCTGATCAGACAGATAATTATCAAACATCCACATTTGAAACATGAAACAAAAAATCTTGTAAGAAACAATTCCCAAATATTTCCAGCAGAACTGGAAAAATACATTCAGAAGGTCCAACACATATGCTACGTTTAACTTAAAAAATTAGTCAAATGTAATAAAATACATTGAAATTAAAAAATGTTGTTTGATCAAATATATGAAACTTTTTAATGTCTTGCTCCCTGATTTTTCAGGTGGCATGATTTAATTTGTACTGGTGTCCAGCAATGTTTTTGCTCACCACTGGAGAGGAGGCTTTTCAAGAAGGTGAAGTTCTCGCCAATCTTTTCCATGTCAGGCAGAAGTTTGGCAATCTCTTCCATTTCAGGCAAAACACTCGCAAGCTTGTCTTTAGTCAGGGACAGAAAATAACATTCACATTAGAAATGGAGCTACCAGAAAGCCAGAGAGAGAATTTTACTTAATGTACCAACAAGACCAAACAATATCTTTGTATACTGTTTAAGGATTTTCTGTGATAAATATTGTGATATGAAAAATTACAGATTAACTCTATTTGAGAAGAATTAAATATTCTACAACAATTGGTGATTCTGTAAAGGAATGCATCTTAATGTGAAAAAGAAGCTCTGTTTCAACTTGGACCTTGTATTTCTACAGCTATAGGATGGCAGCAGCAAACCTATACACAACACATAATAAATAACAATAAAGTCTAAGAACCCATCTGAGTAAATTCTTTCATATCAGGCAAATATTATGCTATGCAATATACAACAATATATAGACTAATATGTGTTTACCTTACTACATAGCACGCTCTTATCTGACTACTGCACGTGTGCACATTGTGATGTTGGTGCTGAAACAATATACTGTTAAATTGAAATATGGACCTCCATGCTGTGGAGGCAGCAGTTTACCTACCTAAGTCAATATTTTCACTCAGCTCCCAAACAAAGTCTGGCACGATCCATGTGTATTGGCTCATATCAGGAAGCATATCCTTCCATTCGTCATACGTCTACAAAGACCAAAACAGAAAGGCCGTTATTTGCATCGCACAAATCATGTCTATAGTATCAGTCTCAAGTGTATTCTTGATTTGTGGTATTTTGTGACTTTTAGAGATAATCGGACATCAAATAAGAAATATCAACAATAAAGCCCAACATATATTGTAACAAATATCTTTAGCTTTTCATGGTATAAAACAAGTTCTTTCATACAGTAGGTACAACACAATCCAATAGACAAACATACCTTTTTTGCTGTATATCCTCCTCCGACCGCCGAACCCAGCAAGATGTACCTCAATTTTAGCAGTCTGGCAGCAAGACGGGCCACCCAGAAGGTCCGATGCTGTTGATAGCCATGGCCTCCTGAGCGGGATTTGGGAGGGCGCATGGGGAGTCTAGAGAGAGATGTGTAATGTCGAGCTGCTGAGCAGTGTGGTGGTCTCTGTGGATTGTTGTTAGAGGTGTAGCGATGGTGGATGGCACGAGAGAGCGGGTGCAGTTTCTGCAGCGGTACTCGAAACTTTACCCCCATTCTGGAGGGAAGCAGATTCCTGCACGCCATGCTGGGGAGAAAAGACATACATTAGATGTTACATAAAATGCTATAATGATAACAAAATTAAGTTATTGAGTAAGACATTTTCATAGACAAAACTAAAGGCTGTGCACTTATCAGACAGATCAGATGGGGTCTCCTGCTTTCTGCATGCAGAGCACATGCTATAAAGCTCCAATTTTGACAGTCCTTTAAACAGACCATTAGTGGCCCGAAAATTTTGCTTATTGGATTCAATATATACTTGCAAGCAAAAATGTAAACAGAGCAACAAAAATCCAGTCACGTGCTTGTCCGTTGTGCAAGGTTAAGATTAAACATATATTCTCTAATTATATTATTATAGATTAAATATATTATTACACCAATTTTTCTCTGCTTATTTATTTAATAATTCAACCAAAACCGAAAGTGATATTAGTTTGAAAGAAGATTGGGCGGCGGTGTCTATATTATTCAATGCAGCAGTTAGTGTAACCTGTCAGTGTGACACCCTGACTAAACGCTTCCAAGTAATAGAAATATCGTTTACAAATACAGTGTATTGTATGGAGATTCGTGGTTAGTCATTTAATATCCACAAATCCATAGTGTCCAACTGGATCTACGTTAAAATGAGTATTAAGAGGAAGCTGACAATTGAGCTATTCTACTTACCAGGTAACTACACTTCCGGCTCGTAACATACTGCTATGAGCAACTTAACAGCAAGTATAAGTGTCTATTCGATCTCTTTTCAATATAAAATGCAATTCATCTTTCCAAACGGGGCACTTAGGTTAGCTTCATGGCTAACAAGGGCATCGCAAACAGGCGATCACCAGTGTCAAGTGCTGGAAGAAAGTAGTTCCTGGTCTAGGGCATGACGTCATGTTGCCAAAATAAAGGTCCACAAAATAAATGTTTCTTTTTAGATTTACTGTTCACAGCTATTTTATTTAACATTATGTTCATGTTTTTACCTTTATATTTGTTTTTGTCAATGATTATGGTTGTAGAATGGTTTAGTTGAGGTTGGAATACAAGCAATGCAAAATGTACAGTCAAACTGTAAAAGTCATTCATAATAGAGTGCTTACATTTAATGCTTTAGCAAAAATAATCAGCAAAAATGACATGTTTCAATACATTCACACTGCAAACACACAGCTCCACAAAAATGTCTTTTGAAATGGAATTTCATTGACCAGTCATGTTATTTCTTTCCAATTTGGCTACTCCTTTTTCTTTCCTTTCCTCTGGACTTGAGGTTGAACAAAACAGAGATCCTTCGTTTCTGCAAGTGTTTCGGACTGCTGGTTCATCCTAGGTGGCAAAAAAAGAAATAATGACAGAAAGACAGTGTTAGAAAGTTGTTACTGTTATTCTGTTATTGAATAAAGCATTAAGCCCCATAACATGCAGTGAATTTAGAAGCTAAGGGGTATTGTTAAATTTAGGAATGGGCACATGTAGGCTACCCGAACACAATGCGACACGGCAAAAGACAATAGAAACCATTAAGAATAAGGTGTTTGTTGGGTCTCATCGCACCACATCCAGTGATTCTGTCACCCAGAAATGTGACAGGGCAGAGATGACACTTCACCTCACGCTGATATTTCTTTTAAATGTTTACTGTATTTTCAAAAACCTTGATGGAGAATTTTCATCTGTGAATGTTTGTGAACTCAATTAAACAAACAACATAACACATGAAATAATTTTTGAAAAGATATTTATTTTATTTAGTCACAATTTTGCCATTATACTATAAAAACATGTTTAAAAAAATCTAGGACCTGCACTGTTTCCCAACCCATCCACCTTACAGTACAGACCCTACTTCTAACTCTAAATGAGACTATGGGGTGAACTGAAGACCACCTGCCCGCTCTTTACCCAACCCACCCACCGTCAGGGCACTTTTCAAAAACCAAGACTATAAGCAAACTAAACAGGTAGTTGACAGTGCTGCATCAGAGTTAGGAAACAAACGCATCTAATGGCGAACATCGGATCAGGTGACAAATCACTTTATCTATCTAAAATATTTAAAGCACACGGCTAATATCTATGATTTACCATAAGTTACCGTTTTCACCCGCTTGCCAATCTGGGGTGTTCATGCCTTCCTGATCATTGCCTTAAAATGACCGAATGCAGTGAAAGTTGCGCTTTATATAGACAAACACGAATATTCCAGAACACCACTAATCTGATTAAGATCTGAGTTACACTAAGTTATCTCTAATAAATGAAGTTCGTCTTGTTTTTAAAACTTTACCAGCAAAAACCACACAGCAACCAGTTCAAGAGTTCATTCAAATTTTATTATTATTTGTTGTGATATTATAACCTACAAAACTCTCCTCAGTTTGTTCTGCTAACATTGCTTATAGGTAAACATTACCTTCATGTTGTAAACTTGATTCTGTTACTTCATTACATTTAAAACATTAGCCTAAAGAATAAAGATGGTGACATTGTGTGAAGGTATTCACGTTTAAACAACATTCTAGTCTGATGTAAATAAATAAAGAGGAAAATGGATAAAAACAGACTTCAGTGTGGATTCCTAATTTTTGTTCATGGACATTTTTATAACAACTTTCCTAATACTTTTCTTACAAAATGTTTAAATTGAAGTCTAAAAACAAATACTGGACTGTACTGTACATGTGCAAAAATGCTAAATTAGGCTACAATATTAATTTCACATTATCAAAACCCGAAATGAAAATTGTGTCATCATTTACTCACCCTGGTTATTCCAAGCCTGTACATGACGTTTGTTTTTTGAGACCATTTGTAGAACATTGTTCTTATACATGAGGGATGAATATGTTCATTTTGTTTTATGTTTCTATTTTCAGTTTTTGAGTGCGTTTAGGGGGAATTTCAAATGGAACCTAGTGTCCAAAGCAGTCAGCAGTCAGGTCTCATTGCAGATTTATGATACATTTATGTGAAATGAAAAAAAATGCAATGTGGTGAAGGTTAAAGCACTCAACCCATAACCCAAATTGCTGGAATCATACTGTTTATTGTTTGGTTTGGTGTCCTCCTCGTCCTAATAACAATAATATTTACTAGTCAATTCAAAACCAGTGTCATGCTCAGAGGTTAAAAACAGCTTCAATACTGTATCTAGGCTCTCTGTCACCGACACATGATGTAAAATGTCAATTGAATCCACAGGGCTCACTGCCATAGCAAGATGAGATCAATCATAGCTCTAAGCTAGAACACGAGACATGATCAATCTGTGTTTGTGCTAGTAACGTACTTATGAGACAGGACCAAGGTTTCTATCTTATAAGAGCCTTTCAATTCATAGGTAAAACAAAGATACTGTATGTTAGAATTTATTAACTCGATTATTGATTCTAAAGGCGTGTTCAACTCTAACAATACATTTTTATAAAAAGTTCAAAGAATTTAGAGAATAATAGAGAATGTGTGATGAACGCTGGCTGACTGTACATATACAAGTGGATGGTGGTTATCTTCAATAGACACTTTCTTCTAAGGCCGGCATAAACATTCTCAGAGACCTGGATTATACTGCAACACATTCCACATCTGCACGTGTGAGAGGCCACAACTGGGACTGGGTCTAATTTTAGAAGCACTTTGTCTTTTTCTGACTATAGGTTCATTATACAAATCTCTGTTTAGAAACCAAGAGCAACTGTTGCCCCATGTTTTTTTAGGTTGGAGACTATTTTGGGTGTTAGAAATCACCTGAAATAGAACTAGAACAGAGGCAGGTGAAAACAATTGCTTCATACACAGAAATGTACAATGAGACTATAGCAACACAAGTACAAAATGTGTTTATTCACATTCAGTTGCACATTCACTTTTGATCGGACTCAACCTAGCTTTGAACTATTTTAATGTTCTTTCAATGTCACAACAATATAATTCATCATCAGTCAATGTCTTATAATATAAGTTATGTGAATAACTTATTTTGGAATAGCATGATAAGAATTACGTTGTTAAGCTTTCTGTGTTTACAAGCACCAATACAGTATGTTTGTAAATACTGAAAGAGTGAAATACCATGTGTTACATTGCTTATTTCAGTACTATTATAAAAGACAATAATGGTTAATGAGCAGTTAAATGTATTGATAATAATTATTAATAGAAGACATTTATTCTGCTGAGAAATTACTTTTTCCTTATGATACTCAACTGTAGGCTCTTTGTAGTTGCAAATCACTATAGAAATTTGCATTCATAGTCATTTTACAATCGCTCATAAAATCAGAATTTCAAGCTATTTATTGTATAAAATGTATTGAAGTTATTGACGGTTTCATCGGACGCATGTGCCTGGCCTGAAGTTAACTTCCGGTCTTTGTTTTGTTGATCGATCTGGCTAGTGGCTATTATTATAACTATTTAAACTTTATTTCATAATATATATATATTTATATTTATATTGTATTGTATAATAATTGTATTAAGAAACTATTTATTGAATGGGTCATGTAATTTTGTTGCATTTAAGTTTAGCCAAGTGACAGTTCTTCTACTGCAACCCAAATAATACTGGCTAGACATACTTTTAACTTGCTAGCTAATGTAATTTACTTGTTATTTCTTTTGCTTGTTATCAGAAATAATCTTCTGGGACACTATTCTTTGCGGATGTGTACCGGACATTGAGTTTGGGCCACAAAAGCGTGCGTGCGCACTTTGCGTGTAACATTTATTTATGTTGATGCTTTGAAACCGGTTGACCAAAAATGTTTAGTTCTGCTTTCATTTTCTTACTCTCTTGTCATGTCAAACATGTAGAAGAGAAAAGTAGATATTTTGAAGAATTTTGGTAACCAAACATTGGTGGTACCCATTCACTTATTTTGTATAGACACAAAACCAATGCAACCGCTGTTGTTCATTTACCAATATTCTTTAAAATATCTTCTTTTGTGCTCTGCTAAAGAAAGAAAGTCATACAGGTTTAAAATGACAAGAGGGTGAGTAAATGATGAGAGAACTTTCATTTTTATAACTTTTAATATTTTATATAAATATGTGATACACTATATACTGACTGCAAATCTGTTTTTGGTCACGACTAAGGCGAGTGTATTTCTTATCAGAACACAAGAAATAAATCAAATAAATAGGAATAGTGACCCTGACTTCCCACAGTTCATATAATGATACCATCTTTGCAAATGAGGACAAGGATCAAAGAGACATGGCCACAGGTGTTCTGTATTAGCACTGGCAATGGCCTCTCATACTGTATGCTGCCCCAGAGGCCATCAATAGGAACAACTGGAGCAGGACAGTAGACGGAGCTTGGGGGTGGTTGTTGTGTGCCCCAGATTGCTTCCTACAGAGGAGGGGGTTTATCATATTCAACAAAATGAGGTCATCTCGAAAAGAGTCAGCATGCACTAATAAATGTATACATTTGGAACATCATGTGGCTTATTTGTGAATGCCAACAGTTTGGATTGTGTTCAGTGTAGACATCATTTATTATTACAGGGACAAAGCACATAGTTGCATTTGCATTGATATCATACTGTACATGGTACTACAGCATACACATACTCTCAAGCAGACACTGACTCTTGTTGCATCGGTCCATAATTATTGACAGGTTTGATGTGCTCACTGGGTGGAAAGAATGAGAGAATTGGAGTTGCACAGTGTGTGTGTGACTGCACCATTCTCACTCCCCCCCGGCCCGGCGCTCTGTAATGGAAAGATTAAAAGCAGAGCACCAACCCAAAAAACACCATCCCCTCTCTCTCTTTCTCTCAGTCTCTCTATATCTCTCTCCCACCCCTATACTACATTCCCCTGCCTCCCCCCTCCCTCTTTGATGATAAATAGATTACAGAGGATTCACGAATTCAAAAACCTGGACGAATGCTGTGCATAACTCTTCTTGGGTCAGCTTAGAGCAACAAACCCATACGTTGTGAGCACCTAACTGGAAGAATCCAATTACAACCTACCACACTGCTCAGAGCCCAGCCTGTCGTCCAGAGTCCTACAACACCAATACAGCTCTGAGAGAAAGGGTTCCCCGGCTCATCCAACAGCGACAGTTCTTCCATCTCACATCGGCTGTACCCTGGTCCATCTTTCTTTTCCAGGAGACGGGAGCCTCGTGGAGAGCTCCACACGCAAACGCCCAAGCTGTCTCTTCGGCTGCTCCCCGCAATTATTATGGACAATGAGGACGATGATGATGGGAACTTCACCAAGTGGATGAGCAGTTACTGGGGGCACGGGGTTGGAGAGGACCACACCAAAGCAAGAAAGAGGAGCTTCATGAGGCACTCGCGCATCAAAGACGACCGCCGTGCCTCTTTGCCCTGCATGGTAAGATAGTTGTCAGTGATGTTGCATGGGGGAACAGGAATGTTTAGATGGCATTTATAAATGTGCAAATGTGGTTGACATCGGATTGCACGGTAAGCGATTCCTGATGCATTGGGAAGAAATCGAATCTTTGAAAAAGTTCTGATACAGGGCTATGATTGTGGGTTTGGGGCACAGTTTGTGTTGTATTTGACATATGGTCTCAGCTGATTCTGTAAACACAGCTGGGCAACACATTGCATAATTGCTTTGAAAAAGAACCACTTCGTAAACAGGGAAATATGCACTGAGGTGACCCATCTGCAAATCTCAAAAAATAATCAAGTCAGGAAACAATGTGATGGATTCCCTGTTAACTTTTCTGCTGTTTTTCTAAAAGTGATTTTGCATATCTTTTATTCATATCTTGCCTAAATATTAATCACATTTTAAAGTCAAACAAATGTATGATAAAGGTTTAAAATGGCATAGTTATAAAAGAAATGACTTTAGGATACATTTACTTTCTTGGGGATAAGCCAGAGGGATGGATTTGGACATACTGTATAGTGGCCAGAAGTGAAAAAAGTGTCCAACTTTGTGCCATCTTTTACACTTAAGAGCTCAGATTTTAGAACAATTTAAAGAGTTGTTGCAAAAAAAATAATTATTTATACCCCCAAAACATTTTCTTTATTTCCTGCAGCTTTTTAGTGTTTCTATGCATTTTGTAGTATAAAAAATAAGTAGATATGATGTTTGCCTTTTTGCCACATAATTTAATCCAATACTAAAAAAGGTTAGTGTTTTGTACATTTTGTATCATACACCTCATATTTGGTATAGGCATAAACAAATAATAAAAACATTTTTTGGCCACTACTTTACATAGCATAGTTATTACATGAGTTATTATTGTTTTGATTTGAGCCTTATTTACTTTTATTAATTAATTGTCTGTTAATCAATTTTATAAATTTTACTTTGTTTTTTAGCAATTTTGTTTTTTTTATGATTTATTTTTTATATTGCAATATAAGATTAATTTATTTTAGTTTAGTATTTGATTGTCATTATCATTTTTGTCCCTTAAACTTGTTTCAGTTTATTTCTGAGGCAACATTTCAATTTTTGTTTAGTTTAAGTTTTTTCAATAATTTTAAGGCTAATTCAATTCAATAAACAGCAATGTTTTCAAAGTTTTAATTTTAGTAATCTAAATTAACGTTGCATAACAGCATGCTGTATTATTTCTTTTATTGATTTCACTGCAGGCATCAGCTACGATTTAAGTTTTAATAAACTATGGGAGATACTTAGACATTGGTTCAGACTTCATTGCGATATTAAACACGGACTCAGTTCATATCCATCATGCTAACATTGTTCAAACCAGTGGTCTCCAACGTGGTGCCCGCGGGCACTCTGTAAGGTGCCCGTCAAACACAGGGCTCAACATTAACGCTCAATATAATCTGTGACTATATCGATCAGCCAAGTGATACATCGTCATGAAGTGTTATTATTAGATTTAGCACGTGTTTAAAGCTTTAATAATTTCAAGTGCAAAAATATGTGAAAGTAAACTCAATCTGGTCCTGTGAACCGACAAACAATGCATCACAAATTTTTAAGTTTGAAAGTATTTTATCAACAAGTAGCTAGAAGTAGATGATTTTATCTCTGGTTAGCCCTCACAAAAAGGTTGAAGACTCCTGATTTAAACCCTATACAGTGCAGTTTCAAAACTCACCAGCAGAGATTGCTATTCATGATTTTACTGATGTAAATATTGGGTACACTGTTAAAAATTCTGTACAAGTTACAGTATTACTGTAAAGGTAAAGACTTATTAATGTTTAATGTTAATTTATCTTTGAACAAACTTGCCAATAAATTAGATAAATATAAATCTATAAGTTACTGGCAAACTACAGCAAAATTTTTACAGTGTATGTATTCTGCCCAGCATGCACTGACAGTCTAAATTTAAATGTTTGTAACAGAAGATCATTCAATCCTTCAGTTATGTTTTGGCACTATGCTTTGCAGCATTTGCTAGAAATAATCTAATTATAACTGTAACAAGTGCATAATAAACACCGAATGGCATCACCCCAAGGTTACTAAGGCTCTTGAAATTAGCTTGATTCAAGAGAATTAGGAGTCACTCAAGCCAGAGCTTACTGACTAATGTGACTCTGTGCTACAAATCATTTTAATGAATAATAAAGCCAAATAATTATACAAGCACATGTGTATTACAAGCACATCTTATGCTATTTATTTCATTTTTGCATAATTATTAAGGTTTTAGGTAGTTAGATGCCACCTAATAAGCGTTCACGTTTTGCACACTTATGTTGCATTTGCCATTAAATATTTACCATATTTGTAAAAGTGCAGCTACACAGTTATCTTTGAGTACATTTCTGGGCATTCCTTTAGTCCAAACTGTAGATTATGACACTAGCAACACAGATAAAAATGAGGTAAAAATGTACTTACATAAAAAATAAATATTTTATTGGATAAAAACATCTGCCATTAATGTAAATATGAGTATTAAATGAAAAATACAAAAAAGTATTAAATTATCCAATTTATTGGCAAAGATAAATGAACATTAAACACTATCAAGTCTTTATCTTTACAGAAAAAAAATAAAATAAATAACAATCTGAACAAAACAGAAAAGGGTTGATGAAGATTTTTGGTTCCCAGAATGCTTTGCATGACGCTGTAATTAAATTTTTTTCTGTAAAGAAAAAGACTTCATGTTTAATGTTCATTTATCTTTGAACAAACTGTTGCCAAAATTAGATAAACAAACTACAGCAAACATTTTTTTACATTGTATGGTACATCACTGTTTTCTATCCATGCAGTCGTTATTTGACTTTTTCTTTTTCTCAGTCTCAGCTAGAGGCCATGCAGTATCAATTCCATGCAAACGGTAGGGCGTCTGTCCACCTAATGACCCGTGAGGAAAAGGAGATGCACTCCCACCCTCGGGCCCGCCGTGTGTCTTCAGACGAAGGCAGAACCAAAGTGATGGGACCTGAGTGTCACATCACCACCATTCCAGAGCTCTCCGAGTCCTTGGAGAAGCGGCTACGTTTCCACAACCCGAAATTGATATCAACAGTGAGTTAAGAACGAGATGACATCATGTCACGTACATCATACCACTTTATACCACATATACAAGGCTGTAGTTAAATCATTTGACTGTATTTTGCCACCCCACCCTAGAATTGTTACCACCATATAGCTACGTGTTCGAAATCAGACTTTCAGATTCTTTTTTGTGTGTTTTTAGAGTGATACAGATAGCATATGTCTTGTCTGCCATGACGAATTAAGGAGTGGAAGGGGTGGCATCCAAGAACTTCACTGCAGCCATCATTTCCATAAAGAGGTAAACATTTTGCTAAATCACAATTCTTTCATGTTGCACAGAATTACTTTATATGCTCCAAGTATTGCTATAAAAGATATCTTATACATGGGCCGTCTCTGTTTTCCATGTTCTGTATACAATGAAATATTTTTTTACTCTGTATACAATGCAAATTCTTTGGTTACTTGCTCTTGTGCCAGCTATGACACTGAAACTTTGTTTCTGATGGATTGGGTAGAAATGGCCGGAGCATGGCGCACGACCACGTAGCAGGAGTTCTGCTGCTGCATGTGAGCGAGGAAAAGAGGATGAATATTACTTACCCCATCGCCAGCTCTCTTTACGGAGACAGCGTTGATTGATTCCAGTATAACAACTACCTGGATACATACCACAACAGTACATCAACAAAAAAGTGATCATTCAGTGTATTATTGAAAGTCAAAAATATTAACATGTTTTAGCTCCACACTACTTAAAATTCAACACAGTCATTTCTTTGTTTGTAGTTAAATAGTAAACAGACAATTTTTTTAGTTAATTTGGATTGCTCAGATGTTATTGTACATTATGTAAAATGATTGTTTTTTATTTCCTACTGTACTTTGGATCATACCTTGAAACTGTGACCTTCTCAAAGATGCATGTTCGCTTATTGTCGTAGACTGGATAACTATAAATGCAACTTGTGAATGAAATTACAGATCGTATCTCCAGGGTCACTGTTGTGGATATACAATAGCTTGTTAAATACACATGCTGGAAATTAGCTGGTGGCTGCAGCCACTGTAATGGAAATCAATAGCGGTCCAAAATTCTGCCTCATAGAGGAACAAAGGCGGCAGATTGTCAAACATGCAGTTGTCATGCATGTGTGGCTAGATTGCATTGCTTAGTTATATAAAATGTAATGAGCTTAATGTACACACAGTCTATAGCAGGGGTTTCCAACGTCTTTGTAAGCGAGGGTTACCTGAAGAGATCAAATCATCCAGAGGGCTTCTTATTGTTGAAATTCTTTCAAACTTTAAACATGTGATGCATTATTGTTCGGCCCACAAGACCAAATTGAGTTTTCTTTCACATATTTTTGCACTTGAATATATTAAAGCTTAAAACAAGTGCTAATAACAACATTTCATGATGATGTAGTGGCTGATCAGTATAGTCAAAGATTATATAGAGTGTTATTGTTGAGCTCTGTGTTTGGCGGGCACCTTGCAGAGTTCATGCGGGTTACCAGGTGCCCGCGATCACCACGTTGGAGACCACTGGTCTATAAACTTGTTACAGTCTTTTCCTGCTGTATATAAAAAACAGAAACATATAACATCATGCAGTTTATGTCTACATAAAGAACTATCAGACACAAGTTTGGACACACCTTTTCATTCATTATCATTATATTTTCCTTTTTTTATAACAATAGTAACAGCTACAAAACTATAAAAACAACAAAAACTGCAATATGAATATTATTTACAAAATATATGAAACAAATCAAAACTATCTTATATTTTAGCTTCTGTCAATAATGTATCGTGTATATTTGTTTAAGCATAATTTAGATCACAATGTTTTTTCATTATGATAAATATGGCTGTATATATTTGGCCAGTAAAACATTTGTACGGGTAGCCTGTTTAGCTAAATGTGGTGTGTTTACATACAGCCACACCCTGGCTTTGAATGACCCAATTTGACTCTCTTTCAGTGCATTGAGAATGGCACTGGCCGAAACAGTCATGCCCTATCTGCCGAGTTCATGTGATCATGCCTGAGCCCCTCTAGTGATCTCCTGTATACATTCTAGGTCTAATATGCCATTGTTCTAATATTGACTTGAAATGTCTTTGAAAAGACACGTTACAGACAATAACTTTAAGTGTGAGACAGACAGGCAGGCTTAAATTAGGTACAGGGTTGTGTCTGTAGCAATCGCTTGAACATAATTACACGCTCACCCTGTTGGAAACAATGGTTAAAATACAGTAAGACGGTTTTAAATGTTCATCTGTCTGTGTTTGAATCTCTAAAGCCTCTTGATATCTCCTAAACTCCAGCTCCATTAGTTTCTTTCCTATCTCCTCCTTCTCTCTGGCCCATTTCCCTCTGTGCTGACACCAGAACAGGATGTTTGGCTGGGCTAAAAACCATGCATGCTTAAGCGTCTGACCACAAAGCCTTTCTGTTTTCTTATTTTCTAACCCTGCACTTTCATTATGTAACATCTACATTATCTAATGACCTTACACACCTCAAACTAAAACACAGCCAAAATGTGTTTCTGATGATGATAAGAAATGTAAGTTTCGGTTAGTATAGCCTACTATAATGTAATATAGATATGTAATATCTGAAGAAATATCTATATTGTTGAAAGTATTGCTCTTTATATTTGTATATTTCTCATAGCCAAACTACAACAGTTAAAATGAATGTGCAACCAGTGCCTTGATATGAGTGCCACATCTTATAAAACGTAAAATAAACTTGAGGATCATAACGCAGTGAGATGATGTTAACATCCTCCTGGTCGTGCATTTGTGCACGTACCCAAACGCTATGTCCCGCCCTACAATCATAAAAAAGACAACCTAAAGAAATAATGTAGCCTGCTCTTATAATAAAATAAAGATCAAACGCACGCTTATTTATAATTCTACAAATGGGCCAAATCAATAGAAAATCTTTATCGGTTATCCTTTATCGAACAAACTAACGCAAGTTAGTAGGCTACCTTTTAAAGTTTGTATCAAGATTATTAATCTTAATTGTGTTCTGTAAATGATTTACCAAGGCTTTTTCACAACAACAAGGACAAAGAAACTAGCTTAAACGTTTTTAACCCACTTCAAATTGTTGTTTATTGTCCAGCAATCTTCTATACTACGTTCTACACGAGAAAAAGTGCACACGTGGAAAAGATGCCAACGTTTGAGGGACAGGCAAACTAACCAATCACATTTAACATCAATGACGTCCACTCACTCCCACGAGCAAATCGTTTATTAGAGTGGGAGGTTCCAGTGTAAAGACGCTCTGGAAAGATAAACCCCACTAAATCTGGCGGTGGAACAGCTGGAAAAGTGGAAGAAGTTGATGGGAATTCCAGAGGGACGAAAAGGTCGTGATCAAAATGGTCTAAAGGCACTAGTCGTTGTGAGGATGTTTGAGCGATTTTGGTAAACCGTATAGCAACAGATGCAGATTCCCGACAAAATACATCGACTCTGAGATTTCATCCTTTTTCCAAGAAAATCAAACATTTTTGGTAAGTCCCCAAGGTAAGACCACGTTGTTGACCACTTATACGTATTGAAGTTATTGATCACGCTTTTATTTATTCATACGTGAAATAACGGACCTGTGGCATCATATAGCCTAAGCCTATTTCTTAGTCCAAATTTGATGTAGGCTACAACACCAATCTTTCAAAATGAGAAGGCGAATTAGGAAAAATCGCAGCATTCCCATGTCACCAATATTTTCAAGTTGTGTTAACATCAAGTTGTGTTCTCCTTAAAAGATTTAACGTTGTACGTCTTACTAAAACGTAAAACAGCAGACCTTTATAGTAAAACAGTGTATGTAAAAAACTGCCAAATGTTTATATAGCCATATAGTTATTACTGTGCTGTGCTTGTATACGTTTGTTGAGTTTCCCAGTCCTACACTGGTGTATAAGGATATAAAGTATTAGTCAGCTTGTCATGTAATATGTTAGTTATTATTTATTATAAGTGCTCTGAGGAAGGATTTCCTGAAACTAAAGCTTATGAAAGAAACCTATAGTTTTACTACAAATAAAACAAAAAATTATGGTTACTAGTTAAAACATGGTAATCACAAATTAACTGTGCTTTTCTTATATAAACTATATTATTTAACCATATTTCTAGTCAAACAAATTGTATACAAACTGATAGAAAAAAACATGGTAACTTCACTTTTACTTTAGTAAAAACCATGTTAGTTTTAATAAGGGTTTAATTATAATAATAATATAAAGTTCTTATGTCAATAATGTTCCTGTTTAGCTATATTGTTGGCAATAAAGATCGGGCCTCTTCATTTGAGAGGTACAGAGCTTTGTCTCCATGGTGACAGAAGAGCATCCTGAGGGGTGTTTAGACCCCTGAAAGGCTGCGGAGATCAAAGCTGCGCACAGATGCTAATCATTTTCAGCGCCACAAGTGCTATAACAAAATACAGTCACTGGCCAGTAAAGATTTATATCTAACCAAGAAGCAAAATAAGAACATTCTTTGGTTTGTTTTCTTATTAGTACACTTTCCATTAATTCTATGTGTACTTCCATGTGTATTGAATTTTAGTTCAAGAAGTGGTTATCTGATAAAAGGTTATGGTCTCAAGGACACACTCACACTGATTAAACACTTACACATCTGATCATGGCAGTAATGGCTTTCTTTTAAACAAAGAATTTAGTCACAAGATTTGAATGACATTGGTGATCCACCTTTGGATTAAATATTATACAGAAATCAGATACTAGAAAAAGCTAAATAACTTACTTCTGTTTGAATGATGTTATATAATATTTATCCCTTTTTAGAATGGGAAAATTGAAGTCTGCTTTTACACTATATTATTTGTAGAGATTGTATTCAGAATTTCTAGTACAGTCATTCATCTCTGTTCTGGTCTGTTTTTTTCTAATGCCCTTACTTTGTTTTTAAGTGTGCTGTTTTAAATAGCACTGTTTAGGTGCTCGCCTGGACCCTCATTACAGCGGCTAAGAGCTCTCACCACTTTCCAGTGAATCTTGATTTGTTTCGAGGACTTTGTTTCCTTTTCCCCTCTGTCTGGGATATGCATGTCTAAAATTGTTTGCTTATTCTGGACGGCACTGAAAAGATTGGAAAGTACATTTTGTGACTTGCTGTATTTGGCTTTTTTTAGCCTCCACCCTGGTGCCAGTTTCCTCAGTGCCTGCCGCACTTTCACCTCATTAGATTTTTAAACAATTTGTAAACCACAACCCTCTAACTTAACATATCAAAATATATTTTAAGACTGGTTTAATATTTATTTTATTAATCAAAATCATTTTTACTTTTCAGGCCATTTGAGAAATCATGGGAAGTTTTAAAGGCCATGCATTGCCTGGAAGTTTCTTTCTCATTACTGGTTTGTGGTGGGCAGGAAAGCAGTCGTTTCTGTATGCCACCCGCAAGAACAAGAGTGCTGGTGCAGGGAGGCTTGCAACCAGAGCTACCCAACGGCGCATAGAAATTATAGAAGGAGCAGTCATTTTGTGTTTTTCCATTATTGGTAAGTTGCTGCCTTGCTGTCATTATTACAAAACCAAAATGCATTTTACAGTTGAATAAATAAAGGCTCCTCAGTGCTTTAAAGATGCACTTTAGGTTCAGCAAGGAAACCCTGTTTATTATCAATATGTCAGCTGCATTAGCGGTTTAAACATTTTTAATGCTACACTAAGGTTTCTAGTCTTTTTGTTTTGATTGTTTTGTTTTTCTAGTGCATAAGTGATGACAGTACTGTGCAAACGTCTTATCTTTAGCTTTAGCATGCCAGTGTAGATATAAAAATGGTAACTTCCAAGAAATAATTTAGGTAACAGGAATGTATGTTGAGATTGACCCTCTCCAGTCATAGCTAAAATATCATAAAATATACAACAAAGAAAATGAGAAAATTCACTTTTGTTCTTCACATGGCCTTTAGAAGACTTAGATGATGAAACGTTCTGCTCTAAATATGCCTTGTGTTAATATGTATGCATTTTTATGGCCTGGGGACAGAAATGTTACCGATTTGGTGGAATAGCCCAAATAGATTTTCAAACATTCTTTGATGCTAATAGTTATGTACATTTTTTGTAAGTCCTACCGCAGAGGGTATGGCCCACACACAGATATGATGCAACATCAAGTCATTCTGAGGTTACATAAAAAAACTGAGACCGCATGAATGCATGAACTAATGACATCATTTCCGAGATATTTCCTGCTGATATTTCCAAGCAAAAGATTTTAATAAACGTTAAAAACATTTGTTTTGTTAAAGCATACTATGTGCACAGTTTGCACAGTACTGTACTAAATAACTACAAATAACTAAAAAAAGTTCATTGACGTCCACTTTAAAATCTACTTACAATTTATGGATATTCTTCTGATATTTACACAGGCATGCTTGCAGAACAGTTTTTAGCAGGTGGGCCCAAGCTTCAACTGTATGATTCTTCCACTCAGCGTTGGGAGCAGCTCATGAATTGGCAGCACACCACCATGTACCTGTTCTTTGCTATCTCAGGGGCCATATCGCTCACTGTCCACAGCACAGATATTGCTCCACTGGCTTTAGACCGTATGCTGCTGGGTCTTGCATTCTTTAATGAGGGTAAGAGCTCCCTCTAAAAAGAAATGTTTGACTGTGTAAGAATGTTAAATATATTAACTTTAAGCAAACTTTTAACTCACATATAACAGAGTGTCAGAGAACATCATTTATACTGATAATCAAGTATACTGTATGCCATCAAATCTATCATAAAATGCAATGAATATGTTTGCTTTTTGCAGGATTCCTCTTTCTTTATCATCTGCATGGAAGAGACTTGCTTGACATCCTTGTTCACACCCTTCTCCTCTATGCCATCTTTGGACAAGCTCTTATCTGCTTTCTGGAGGTTTTCCACAGGGGAAATATACTGCTAGAGTTGCTAAGAGCCACTCTTACCATACTGCAGGGCAGCTGGTTCTGGCAGGTCAGTGTGCGTGTGCGTGTGTGTCTGTATATGTGAATACATGAATCAAGAAAATATGTTCTCTATTGTTTAAATGCAATTTCTGCCACCCTTGTTTTTTTTTAGATCGGCTTTGTGTTATACCCACCCAGTGAAGTGAAATGGGATCTGAAAGACCATGACAATGCTATGTTCGTAACACTCTGCTATTGCTGGCATCTAGCGTTTGCATTGCTCATCGTTTCTGTTGTGTACTGCTCTGTTCTCTGGTGAGTATACACAAATCATACCTATTGTAAAATGACATTAGATTAAATGTAACATTCAGTGTTCTCTCTTCAGCTGTGTCCGTTCCAAAGTGAGGAGAATGCCACTCATGGAAATGGGGCTTTTGAAACCAAGGGGGAAAGAAGTGGAGTCTGAAGATGAAATTTTATGAGAGTTTATCACACTTTAACACCCATCCAGCTCTGCATCCATATGCATTTTAACCTTGTCAGTCTCAGTAAAAACTTGGGATAAGGTCTAAGATATATAGACATGGGGGTATTGTCACTAAATTGTAGGCCTATTTCCTCAAGAGCAATTGGCAGACACAGTGTGTTTAAGGGAGCAAACATTGCCAGTCTTGCCTATTAGTTTAGTTTCTTCAAACAAGTGACCTACTCCACTCCAGACAGCTGTATGTACATGGAATATATCTTGTGTGGTCACTCTTTATTTATTTATTTACTCTGTTACATTTCCATCCCCAGTAGCATCTCAGGATCAACCTGCCCCTTTAAAAAAAAACAAATGACTTGATTTTCCTGTTCTTCTATTTTAATTGATTGTTTGATTGATCTTTATATTTTTTATTTCATGCAGTACATCTTTGCATTGTTTCTCCATAACTTAATAATGTGTACATTTCAGAATTATTTGTGCCTTGTTAGTATTCGATTTGTTTTCACTCAAGGACTGATATGATATTTTTATTTAAGTTTTTCATGTTACTATGAAATACATATTCAGATCATTGTAGTTGAATGAATTTTGTTTCAAATCAAAAATATTGTGCTGAAGTTTTTCTTTTCTTGGCAGCCATGACAATTTCTCAGCTCATTTGTTGTTTTAATTTGTGCAACAGTATTCATTAGATTTTGAATTTCAGGATTGGCAATTGTTTGAAATCTTACATTTATTTATGGATTTCATTCATTTTGATTAGATGCTAACTTTATCCTATTACATATTCATACAATGAATAAAATATTCAATACAATGTGCAATGATTTTGTGCTAATATTAATTGTTGTTCATATTCATTGGACGTATTTCTTTTGGCAAAACTAAGGCCATCTCTATACTTAACTATTTTGGATACACTTGTTTAGTACCAATAGGTGGCGTGCTTAAACAACAGGTGGTTGTAGTGTTCTGAAGAAAGGAACCCAGAAGGTGAAGGTATGCTATGAGATCATTGATGAGTGATGTCAAACGACTGCCAGCTGGACGATGAGACGGTGCAATAGTTTAATATTTAGGGATTTAAAGTTAATTGATTGAATATATAATCATGGATAAACTCAGGGCGTTTCTGGGTGGTCGTGATGGAAACGGTGACAACAATCGTAATGTACTGCAGGTAAATTATTTTCCGTTTCGAGTAGCTTATAAACTTAAACGAGTTAACTTGTGATTTTTTTAATTTTGTGTACCAGACGTTAGATCAAATATAATAAAATAATATAAATAAAATAACTTTTTGCTCAGGTATAAACCTATAGTTGGGATGTTATGCTTTTCATTGAAACGTATACTGTAAATCACGGTTGTCGCTCACTCAAGGTGGCGAATGAAGCGTCCACGCTGGGATGGGGAACTCGCGTGAAAGGATTCATCGCCTGTATGGTCATCGGAATAGTGTGTTCAATCTTGGTCAGTGACTTGTACTTTAATACTTTCATTTAGGTTATCCTAGCATACTAAAGCGAATTTTAAAGGGATGGGCGAATCAAGTATGTGTTTAGAAAAGCAGTATCACCGGTTTGACAAGCTTACAGGAATGCCAAAGAAATGCACATGGCTTTTAAAGTATCTGGAGTGTATAAGAGGAACTACTTATTGTCTTATTAGTAACTTCTTAATCGTGTTTGCATAATCTTTTTTTATTCATCTTTTTCATAATCCTTTGTTTTCCAGGGAGTGTGTTGCCTATTTATTCCCAAAATAGGTATAATTCTCTTCATTGTTTTTTACACATTCGGCAATGTATGCTCCATAGTAAGGTGAGTCTTCAAATTCAGCGTAACATAGCAGCTTAGATGTGCTAACTATTATTTTGGTTTAATGACTTTAATATGATCTCACTGGCAGCACCATGTTTTTGATGGGACCTGTCAAACAGCTGAAACGGATGTGTGACAAGACCAGAGCCTTTGCTACAACTGTTATGATCGTGAGTTATTGCTTGGCAGTCATTCACACCACATTAATTCTCTAACAAAACATACAATAGGAATCTGATTGTCTTTTCAGACAGTTTAGGTGGGTCTTTTAACAATGAATCGCAGACAAATTATTTCGCCTTTGTAGACAAGTATACCACTTGTCAAAGTCTTCTGTTATTCAATTCAGTCTCACATTTTTTTTGGGGTCTATAGACATGTCTAGTTCTCACACTATGTGCAGCGTTATGGGTAAGTTGTGATCTATAGGCTACTTAAATCTTATTTTATACTGATATCAGATGATATTTTATTAACCCTATTGTTTGAACCACAGTGGAAAATCTTTGCACTCACTTTGCTGTTTGTCATACTGCAAGTCATTGCATTTGCTTGGTAAGTTTTCACTGATGCTTGACCATCAGTATTGTTAAGCATGTCATTTCTCGATGCATTGTATAACTAAATACTCGGTGCCAAGTGAATAATATTAAGTAAATAACAGTGTGCATAAGGCCTGTTTTAAATAAATTACTTTTTTGCTACAGGTATGGGCTATCATATATTCCATTTGCAAGGTTTGTTATATTTTACACTTTAAAAAGCATTGTGGCATTTAACTTTAAATCTGTGTGCAATACATTTTCAATGATTGTTTAAGCGTTAAAACTTTTGCAAGAAGTTGATATTTTAATTGACATCAGTAAACAAACATATTGTTATAACCTGGGCATTTTATAGATAATTGAGTCTGCTTTTGGTTCCGGTTTAAACTTTTTAACTTGTTTATCTGTCTCAACCAGAGATGCCATCCTGAAGTTTTTCTCCATGATGTGCTCCATGTGTGTGAAATGAAGACCTAGGGCTTTTAAACAGTTATTACCTCCACAATCTTCTGCTAAAGTGTTTGGTTTTTTGAGGTCCACAAATGGTCACCGACACAATGCAACTTTCCTAGTAGTCTGTTTCTATGTTGTGCTGGATCAAAGTGTGGTCAAAGTAACTCAAAGTGTAAGATTGCTATTCATTGAATGTGTTTTTATATTATATTTTTTGTAAAATGTATACAAAAGGAAAATGGATATGTAGAAAACTTGAACTACCTTTCTTATGTCATTTTTATTGTATAAAATGAACAGATCTTGTAAATAAAGAGTTTTATCAACTAACTTTTGTTCTTCTTTAACATGTCACAATGTCTTTAGATTTGCATTCCACTTAAACCTCCCAACCCACATAGTATTGCTTGGTTTTGCACGAAACCCTTTTGTTTTTTGAGATTGTATATATTTAGCGATGGCGCCTTTAAAATGGGTGCCACGTGTTTGCATCGCTGCCCAGTCATTGGACGAGCTTTGTCTTTGTCCCCGCCTACCTACTATTGCAGGAAGTGCTGAAGTTCACTTCAAAGTCTGCTGGCGCGCGGAACACAAAACTTACATTAATAAATCGATGCGTTTACTAAAATAAAATATATTAAATTATACGTATTTAAACCACAATAATGTCTACGTTCCTTCGAGCAGTTAACAGCATACCAGAAAAAGACAAATCGGAAATTACGGAGAATGACTTAAAAAAATGGGGACTAGGAGTCTGTAAGTTATCGAGAGATTTCTATAATGTAACGTTAAGGGGTGGTTTCCCGTACATAACTTAAAACTAATCTTAGATTTAAGTAAATGTTGGAGCTGTCTTAACCGAAAACGGCTTCCACTGACACCTATTCAAATACACCAGTGCCATTGTTTTGGCTCAAAATGTACACACGTAACGTTAATGTTGTTTTGTAAGGCATGTTTGTATAAACTACTCCTAATTTAATTAAGGCCTAGTCCTGATTTAATCTAATCCCTGTACGGGAAACCGACCCAATATGTTTAGAAGCAAAGTATTTAACTTTGACATACTTTAAAACAAAGACTTCAACTAAAACACCACAATTATTTATGTCCTAACAGCTATTCATTTGAGGTCCTATCAGCTAGATGGAGTAAGATGGCTCTCACAGTGTATGAAGAATCAGCAAGGCTGTATTCTTGGTGATGAAATGGGTCTGGGGAAGACGTGCCAGGTTAGTAATAGAATAAGATGAAAAATCCCATATACTCTCAAGTATCAGATAAGTGAGAATTTATCTTCTACTGTAGACCATCTCTCTACTGGCATACGCCAGAGGATGCCTTCAAATGAATGGTCCGTTCCTTGTGCTGTGCCCTTTGTCTGTTTTGGAGAACTGGAGACAAGAGTTGGAACGGTAATTACTGTACTGTACTGTACTGTATACTACAGGAATGAGAAACTGTAAGATGTGTTCTTCTTGAATAAGTATCAATCGGGTGTAGTATCAAAATCTGACTCCTGTAAGATTATGACTTCCCTGTTTTCCTGTACTATGAATAGGATTAGGTGTGGGGAGGGCTTTAGAGATAGAGACCAATCAGATAGCAGCATTCCCAGTGAATGAACCAATAAGCATGAACAGATATTGCCTGAAAGACTGTGCTGTCACTGTCACTAGATGGAGACAGCAGCATTTGAGTGTTGCAGGTATATGGGCCATTCTTAAAAAAAAAAAAAGATTCACATTTGCAATTGTTTACACTAAAAATGTTTAGATGTATTTTAATATTCTTAATTATTATATTTTTTTAGGGCTGTCAAACGCTTAATCGCGATTAATTGCATTCAGAAAAAAGTTTGTGTTTACATAATATATGTCTGTGACTGTGTAATGTGCATATTAATTTTGTATTCATAAAAACATACACATACATGTAGGCCTATATATATTAAGGAAATATTTAGATGTATTTATTTATATTTACCAGTAATTGAAATTATATTTAAATGTTTATTAATTTTATATTATTTTATATTCTATATTATGTAAACACAAACTTTTATTCTGGATGCGATTAATCGCAATTAATCATTTGACAGCCCAAATTTTTTGCATGCTCTTTTGGATTTCTCAATGCTCAACCTGGGAACTGAGTAGTGTCTGGGTGTTATACAAAATTGTGGGGTATACAAAATCAGCAAATAATAATAATAAAACCTGTATGAATTATAATAGGGACGTTGATGTCATTTACATAAATATTTAAATTCTGGATCATGTCTGTCAAGTCAAGAGCCAATATTTTGAGAACGACCCATCTAACGTTTTTATAAATGATAGCTTAGTTTGGGTCTCTCACTTTCTTTGTGTCTATACGCCCAGTTTCTGTCCCAGTCTCTCTGTGATCTGTTACACTGGAGATAAAGAGAAAAGGGCGGAGCTCCAGAAGGAACTCCGTAATAACAGACATTTCCATATTCTTCTCACCACCTATGAGGTTTGTGCACCTGTTTTGAATGTATTGCATAATAGTTACAATTAAAACATAAATATTTGCATTATTTCACTGTTATTGTTTAGATAAAACATGTTTTCATCATCTTTCATCAGATGTGCTTGAAGGATGCCAGCTACTTGAATAGGTGATCATCTCATTGTTTTGATCAACCAATAGCAATCTGTAACTCCACACAGCATTTTGCACATATAATCTGAATCTATATGACACATTCCAATAGCTAACTGCACTTTTCTTTTTTACAGTTGGAAATGGAAGATTTTAGTTGTAGATGAGGCTCACAGGCTGAAGAACCAGCAGTCGTTGTTACATGAAACCCTCAAAAAGGTATTTTTTTTTAAAACCCTAATTTCTGCTTTATAGTTTACGACAGATATTAACTGCTATCTGCACACTTCTGTGGCTCAGTTTATAGTTGGATTCAGAGTGCTCCTGACAGGAACCCCCATTCAGAACAACCTTCAAGAAGTCTATTCCCTTCTCACTTTCATTCAGCCTAGTGTGTTTTCTCCTGATGACGTTGAAGACTTTGTTACTGCCTATGCAGACGTACAGACTGACTCTTCTTTAGGTATGGACATGAAAATCTTTGCAGAGTTCAGTTATAATTAATATAACACAAACAATTGCATTCTATAAACCAACTGACTTTTTTAAATTGCACCAATGGCTGTTTTTCATTAAAGCTTTTCACATCAGCTCTGTGGTCCATGCATGAGCTTAATGCATGCCCTGTATACCGGTTATAAATTGAAAAAAGCACAGAATGCCGTGCTAGTTCATTTGAGTTGTTCCAAATCTGTATAAATTATTTTGTGTTCTACAAAATTTGTTGTTAAACACAAAATGAGATATTTTGAAGAATGTAGGACAGTAAATGTTCTGGGGCACCTTTTACTACCATTGTAATTTTTCCTACTATGGTAGTCAATGGGGGCAAAGAACTGTTAGGTTACAAGCATTCGTCCAAATCTCTTTCTCAAACAAAGAAATTGATACATTTGGAACAACTAGAGAGTAATTCATGACAGAATTTTCATTTTTGGGTGAACTATTTCTTTATGATTTGAAGGGTCAAATATTTACTGTCTAAATCTAGCCACTGCAAAAATGTGACTGTCGGTACTTAAGGGCTTTTTATGCCCACCAGCTGTGTTCAATTGCATTTTTTGGAAGTGGATTTCCATGACTCCTTGCAGCAGACGAGTCACGAAAACGCTTGTGTAGGTCTAGCCAATTGATCGAATGATCTGTTTCAAGGAGACATTGGAAAGATCTGGTGCCAAAGATAATATCTTTATATAAGATAACCTACAACCTGTCATATATTCCAGAGGTTATGATAACACTAGAATATTATCAATTTAGGGCTTTGTGTATAATTTGTAGTTTGTAATTTGACTATTTTCCTTGTAGCCAATGAACTTCATGAAGTCCTCCAGCCCTTTCTGCTACGCAGGGTTAAGGCAGAGGTGGCGGCCGAACTGCCCAAGAAGACAGAACTTGTGGTTTTTCACGGGCTGTCTGCCCTACAGAAGAGATACTATAAAGCAATTCTGACGAGAGACATTGGTAATGCTGCTCTACCTAAAATTACAACAGACAAAATTGGATTTTTGAAGTTTATTGCAGTGTTTGTTTTATAATTTCAGATGCCTTTAGTACAGATCAAAGCAGTAAGACTCGACTGCTGAACATTTTAATGCAGCTTAGGAAATGTGTGGACCATCCCTACTTGTTTGATGGTAATGTGTTTATCTTGTTCCAGTCATTTCCACCAGTTTCCACATGAAATCGCTTTACAGTATATCTCTCTATTATTATAAGGTGTGGAGCCTGAACCGTTTGAGATGGGCGAGCATTTAGTAGAGGCCAGTGGGAAGCTTTCTTTGCTGGACTCCATGTTGGCGTACCTTCAGGAGGGGTGTGTCTTTAAGTCTAGCTTCTTTTTTGTCACGTGCTAACAATTCTCAAACATGTACATCTTGAGATCGTGGCCAGTTATTTGTAGGTCAGATATTCTCTGAAGTGACAAACTGGATTTCGACATTCTGCATTTATTACATTTTAGCTACATGCACTGCAGCATTGTGAAATATCATAGCATTGTTTCCCAAACCGTTTAAGAATCATGCAACATTATTGTGTATAATAATACATGTATTAAATTCACATGCTGATATTGAATAGGTGATTATTTGTGTGATATGTCGTATTTAGGGGCCACCGGGTTCTTCTGTTTTCTCAGATGACCAGGATGCTGGATATTCTGCAAGACTACTTAGAGTACAGAGGTACAAAGGCATACTTATTTCTGCGGTTTCATAACATACATCACAAACCACCAAGTGCTTTAAAATCTAAATAACAACAAAAAACAGTTAAATCAACAGAATGGAGTTAACAATGACACTTATGAGAAATGTGTTTGTTTAAGATTGTCTTATAAAAGGAAATTGTATTCTTTATATGGAACATTTATGTAACCGTACCCAACATGTTCTAGGAATCTAGTTCCATGATCTAGAGCAGTTTATGTGGGTTCAGTATCACATCCTGTGTTTACTGCTGCATGTGCGTTAACTTGCTAGCAGCCCTGAAACTGTCAGCTCTGATTGGTGTCTCTCACTTTTGTAGGTTACAGTTATGAGCGTCTGGATGGCTCCGTCCGGGGAGAGGAACGTAACCTAGCTATTAAAAACTTCAGCACTAAAGATGTGTTTATATTCCTACTCAGTACCAAAGCTGGTGAGTTTACAGTCTGACAGTGCCAGTCTAAACGCTTGACAATCTGATAGTAGGATGTCACACCATCATAGTGTATCAGTACACAGCAGGGCACATCCATTTTTTTACATTCAAATGTGTTTATTTTAAAGGTGCTGTGGGTAATATTTAGGAGGATCTATTGACAGAAATGCTATATCATATACAGAAATGTGTCTTCAGAGGTGTATAAAGACCTTACATAATGAACCGTTATGTTTTTATTGTCTTAGAATGAGCTTTTTCTATCTTCATACATCGCAGGTCCCCTTACATGGAATTCGCCATGTTGTTTCTACAGTAGCCCTAAATGGACAAACTGCTCTACAGTGCACATTTCGTATATATTTAATCTCCTTGGCAAAAAACCGGAAACAGCGACATCTTTGTCCTGTGTCAGCCTGTGTAGAACTTCGAAATGGAGGGGCAAGTGGTGGTCTGAGCCATTGGCAAATCTAGTTTCTTCTAACCAGAACACACGTGTTATAAAACTGAAAGCCAAATATATTACATCCTCTTTGATGTAGAGAGAGATTGTAGAGTTCAAACTTTTCTACAGTACAGCATAGATATTTTTGTCCATTAATAATAAAAGTATACTGTTATACACTGTTGACTTACTGTTACACTGTGTACTCTATATAAACTATTTAAAGACCATGTGACACAACAGTGGGTTTTTATCCTGTTTTTAGGAGGGGTTGGAATGAACCTTACAGCTGCAGACACTGTGATTTTTGTGGACAGTGACTTTAACCCCCAGAATGACCTACAGGCAGCAGCACGGGCCCACAGGATTGGACAAACAAGGTATTGCTCTGCATGGAAGTAGAAATTTTAGAGGGATAGTTCACCACAGAACAAAAATTCGGTCATCATTTACTCACTCTTTTGTCATTTAAAATCTGTATGACTTTCTTTCGTCTGCAGAACACAAAAAAATATATTTTGAAGAATGTTGGTAACCAAACCACAACGGTACCCATTGACCTGGACATTGGTTTTGTTTCCATACAATAGAAGTGAATGTGTACCGCCGTTGTTTGGTTACCACGATTATGAATTTTTGGGTGAACGGTTAGCGCTGCAATGTCACCATTCTTTCCTTCTGCTTGACTGTGTCGACTGTTAAATCTAATCTTTGCTTTGCACACAGGGCTGTTAAAGTCATCCGGCTCCTTGGAAGAGATACCGTTGAGGAGATCATTTATTCTCGTGCCGTTTCTAAACTGCGTCTCACAAACGCTGTAATTGAGGAGGGACGTTTTTCTCTGTTGGACCAGGCTCAGTCTGCAGCGTCTGGCCTTCAGGTGCATAGAGGTCTACGTGTCTGGCTTTTCAGGATACATCTGTACTAGCTTATCTCTATCATATCTGATGTCCTGTGCTGTTACTACATCCTGCTTTCTGGTTCATATCTCTGTGGGTCTAATTGTGGTTTCCTTACTTCGTGTGAAACAGAAAACATTGTCCTTCTTTCTCAGTATTATTTTTTCTTCATATTCACACCACTCTAGTTGAGTGAGATCCTGAAATTTGGAGTGGATAAGCTGCTTTCATCAGAGGAGAGCTCAATTCAAGATGTGGATCTTAGGCAGATCCTGGGACTGTCCCGCAACGGACAGTGGATAATGAATGAAGAGCATGTTATACCTAATGAGAGTGATGAAGAGGAAGATGAGGACATGGAGGGGCAAAGTAAGATTAGTTTTTTTAGTAATTTTACTGTAATTGGCATTTTTAAATGAGTTGATCTTTCCTGACTTCTAGATCACATGTACTTCTTTGAGGGGAGAGACTACTCTAAAGACCCCAGTGCAGAGGATGAGAAGACCTTTGAGCTGATACTCGAGAAGCAGCTGGCCGAACTAGATGATGCTGGGAAAGAGGGCCGCTCTCTTCGTAATAAAGCTGGGGTAGGGTAACACATATACAGTGTTATAATGTGAATTAAAGAGTACATTGTTTGGCAAAGACGAATCCAACTATCTGCCCATCCATCCATTCATCTATCCACAATTATTAAATGAATCCATCCATTCATCCATCCATCCATCCACAATTATTAGATGAATCCATCCATCCACAATAATTAGATGAATCCATCCATCCATCCACCCACAATAATTAGATGAATCCATCCATCCATCCACAATAATTAGATGAATCCATCCAACTATCCATTTATCCACCCATCCAATTATTACATGAATCCATTCATCCATCCACAATAATTAGATGAATCCATCCATCTGCTCATCCATTCATCCACAATAATTTTCAACCCATATAAAGAAAAGTATATAAAGAAACCTGAATTTGTATGTTTTAAGCAGAGATTAGTAATCATTTATGTATTAGGTTCTATGTGCAAAACTAAAAGTAAAAAACAAATAATAAAGTAAATAAAATGTGGCACTGCCCATCAGGCGTCCCTTTCTGGGCCCCTCATCGAGCCTGGGAGGAAGAGAAGGCCTCTTACAGATTTAGAGTTAGATCAGAGACGTCAGAAGAGACAAGAGGCTGCTGCGAAGAGAGCGAAGCTACAGGAGGAGAGGAAAAGACAACAGGAAGAACTAAATCATAAGAAAAAGTAAGAATCTGCTTGGTAGTATTCCTTTGTTTATATTTTACCGGTTTGTTTCTGCGGATGTCCAGTCTAAAGGATGTGTGCAAGTTTGTATCGTTGTGTATGTTTTTCAATGAAAGGATGGCTTGGTGGGACTCGTGTGGCTACAGATCACCGTGCTTGCCCTGTGTCGACAGCGAGGGTGAAGATATGGAGCCTGATGAAGATGAAGATGTCAGCTTGAGCTCAACCGATTCAGATCACATGGCCATTCACTATGTGTTGGGTGATGTGACCCACCCTCAGGCTGATCGAGAGGATGCTATCATTGTGCACTGTGTTGGTATGGCGCTAATAAAAAGTTCTTATCAACGCTCTGTTCAAGATAGCCAGTAGCAGAGATATTACGCTGACAGAAGACCACTGGCAGCATATTGATTTTTCCACATGAAATATTAACAGATATAGACCCGGTTTAAAATGATATCAGTTTAGGTAAAGTGTTAAAGAAACCTGTTTGAACAATCATCACATTTACAATTCCGCTTGGTGATGCTAGTGTCGGGGATATCACACTTTACATCTGTATATGTGTGCTTTGTGTAGATGACACTGGACACTGGGGAAGAGGAGGATTGTTTACCGCTCTGGAGCTCAGATCAGATGAGCCGAGCAAGCAGTATGAGTTGGCTGGCGACATGAAAGGTGAATAAACCTTCCCACTTTGCTCTGACAGGCCCAACTGATGCTCTGCCATTCCAAACATTCCGAACTGACGTCAGTGTCTGTTTAGACACAGGATCTGTTCAGCTCAGTTTTTTATGATGCTGCTTGCAAGCTGACTTTCTATAAAACTGTCAGCATCGATTTAGTAACTTGAGTCACAATATGATGAAAGCTTAATTATAAATGTCACAATTGTTGTGATGTCAGTGCTATAAAGCTGTTATTTACTTATGAGAGCGGCTTACTGTTTACAGATAGTAAACCGGTTCACGTAATTCATAAATTACCAAATGTACACACATTCATGATCTTGTTTTTATAAGCTACGATAGGCCATGTGTTACCATGATTGTTAGAATCAGTGATGATAAATGACAATAATGTTCAGTATGCAGTTTTACCAAATTACAAAAAGCTTGTAATGGCTCAACACAGTTCATCCAATCAGAACTGTGCATTTTATAATGTGACATTTTAGTGCGTTATGGGTGCAATATGAATAAATTCCATGCTGTCTGTTTTATAGTTGAAAATCCTGCGGATACTAAAGGGATAGTTCACCCAAAAACGAAAATTTTTGTTATCATTTACTCACCCTCTTGACATTTGAAACCTGTATGCCTTCTTTTGCAGAACACAAAAGAAGATATTTTGAAGAACGTTGGTAACCGAACTTTTTTGTACGGACTATTGAACTATTGTACGGACACAAAAGCAATGCAAGCGAATGGGCACTGCCGTTGTTTGGTTTCAAACGTTCTTTAAAATATCTTCTTTTGTGTTCTGCAGAAGAAAGAAAGTATAATATATATAGAAATGACAACATATCCAAGATACACTATATTAATGGTATCAATCATTTATGGGTATAATATTTTATGGTAACAAAATGCAATATGAATTATGTGTTGATGTTTATATGTTCCAGATTTAGAGCTGGGGAATGTTCTGCTTTTTCCTATTGATGACAAGCAGTCCAGACTCAGCGGAAGAGACTTTGTGAGTCAGCACACTGTCTGATGCTTAATTTATTGCTGTTTAACTATTAATCTTTAACTTTTAATGATCTGTCAAATTTTTTCTGTAGCTGGCACTCATAGTTGCCCAGCAGAGAGATAAAGGCAACAACCTATCAGGCATTCGGCTCTCTGCCTTGGAGGAGGCCCTTAAGAAGATCTATAGATTTGCCAAACAAAAAAAGGGTATATCATGTAGACGGTTTTAAAGCAACATAAACATTACTACACAAGCACACATTTGTTTTTTTAACTCAACTTCCGGTACACATCCACAAAGAATATTGTCCCTATGTCCATTAAAAGAGTCTATAATATAATATTTACATTTACTTCACATGGCATAGTAAAGTGCTTTGGTAAGTAAGAATTTGCTAGGAATGCATGTAATATACAGTAACAGGGCTTTTGTTGTTGTGCATTTGTGTGGTCATTTGTTAGTCAACTTTCCTTTTTTTATAGCAAGTGTCCATCTGCCTCGCATTGGCCACTCCACTAAAGGCTTCAATTGGTACGGTACAGAGAGACTCATACGCAAACACCTGGCTTCCAAAGGCATCCCTACATCAATGTATCCTTCCCTGGAAGAGTATTTCTATGAACAGTTATGAAACCTAACATTATTAATAAATTAAGAACAGAATTTACATTTGGCTAGATGCATTTATACATTGCTTAATATCTATATTTCAGTTAAAATACTTTATAATACTATAAATAATACCTTTGGACAAATAGCAGTATAAAGTGTGTCAACATCCTTGACTTCCTTTTCAGTTACTATTATAGCCGAGCATCTTCCACAAAAGCATCCACTACATCTACAACTTCTCCATCTACCTCACATTCAGCCTGTGCCCCGGTAGCATCCTCACCTGCCGGATCCCCACACTCCCACACTCCTCCTGGTAACAGTAAAGGCCCATCAAAGTCACCAGAGCTCTCGGTTACATCACAAGAAGCTCAAAGTGCTCCAGGGTTGTCTGACTTCATGAGAGGTGTTCATGTCTACTTCTACAACATGGCTGCTACAGAGAAGAAGCAGCTCACCCGCTATTTGATCACATATCCTTCATGTATGTTGCGAAAGAATAGTGTAGTGGGATGTTACATCGTGTTCTGAATCTCAAGAGCACAAATGGTGATGGTTCATAGATTTAAGCCTACAGCCTTTCATCTACCAGTTACTCCTTAACATAGCTGCACTTATGATGGTGATGAAGAGGATCTCATGAGCTCACACGTCACTCACATTGTAGGAGAAGTGGACAGCCCTGTTCACGCACAGGTAATACATTCCAAACACACAATTGTTCAAGGTACTGACTGAGTTGAGGCATTTCTGATGCTGTCTTGGTTCTGTGTAAATGAAACATCAGCCTTCAACTTTTTCTAAATAGAGCAGAGTAGACAGTTTCATTTTTAAAAGTATAATTTCAAAGTTTCATTCTTTTCATATTTCTATATTCATAATTTCTTATTTAAGCCTTATAATATTATTTATGCAATTGTTTTTGTTGTGTAAATACATTTATGTCACCTCTGAGCAGCATTAGTTTCAGTAATATGCTACGCATTATTCTTGTTTGTCGTTTCAGGAACTGCAAGATGTATTGCGTCAGAACCCTCAGGCCATTCTTGTAAAGAAAAAGTGGTTGGAGACTTGCTTTGCTAACCAAAGAAAGGTCAATGCCTCTAAATATGTAATTTCATTAACTTGACAGATCTCTTTCTAAGTTTCTGCACATGATTGATCACATCAGTTTGCCTCTGGTGAATTCACCCAGTATCTGCCTTTGCTTAATAAATGTACAAATTCTTTATTCAGGTATGCCTGATGAAGGTATATTATACATATACAACACTGGGGTTTCTATGCACTCTGTATAGTCTCTATAAACAAATTGAATCTGTGTAGCTTGAGGTTATATGCCATGATTATGTTGTTTTCTGTGTTTGGTTTACTGCTATTGTCCATTTTTATTTAAAAAACGTTTTTTGTTTTATTTAATGTGATTATAAATATGCCTGGAATAAATAAAACGTGCCATGGGGTTTATTTTAACCTGTACGCCTCTGGCTAGGGTGTGGATATCTGGTTAGAAAAGTTAAAGCAATATTCGCTTCATACGTTTTGAAGGAATGATAGAAACAGCACGCATTACCATGTAAACTTTTATTATATGAAATATAAAAAACATACCCGAAAAAAAACCTGAATTGTTGTTGCTTTGTTGGCACAACTTGCCATATACAGTAATGTGACAGAAAATGTTAATAATACCTGCTTTTGTAATCAATGTTGTTCTTATTTGCCTTTTTAATATAACATTTAGTATAGATTGTAGTTGTACTAAAAGCAGCCAACCCAATTCCTGCAAATAATATATATAATAATATAAAATAGCAGAAATGGAAAAAGACAGGCCTATTTATTTTTAATATAAAAGGTTTTAACCAAAAGGTCCTTTTATTAAAATGGACGATTCGTTTGTCATTAGTTTGTTGTTGTAAGCTGATAAACAAGTGCACCAACTCTGGTGTGTGTTTCCTGGAAGAAGGCGGAGCGTGTGCGGTGAATACTCAGGTGTGGAGACACGCACACACTATACTGTAAGCATTGCGAGACATCCAGCCGCTCTCAATACAGATCTCTCTTTAGATCGGGCGGAATTAAAAATCATTTACTCGTGTCAGTTTTCAGATGAGCCGATGGGTATGTAGGCTACGTGTTTTACAAATACTTTTGCGTAATTGTGAGTGTTACGTCAGCGAAGAATTTTTCATTATCTTTTGTTTATGTGGAACGGTTATGTTCTATTTTAAAATGTAAAGATTTCTTTTTTTAAATAATAGACTACTGTTTTCTAAATCTTTTTAAAGAATCTATATTTTGTGTAAAACTGTCCACTTGAACTCGACGCCAGTGATAGTTGTATACAGTCGGTATGAACTCAATGAGGAATACATTTATGTCATAAATGACACGTTAATGGATATATTTAGAAGAAACACAACAATACCCATAAGAAACGTAACCAAACACAAGAAACCCTAGTGTTTCAAGGGAAAGTATTCTTTCATTTATGTCGATTTTAGTAAGTAGGCTATTACAAAAACTTTTCTTGACAAACTATTTGATTGTGTTTTTGTATATTTTCAGTTACAATATCTTAAGTATTTATGTGTATTTTATTTATGTGTGATTTATGTTTTGTAATAAAACTTATATTATATATATATATTGATCGAACGAATGTCTGCTCGTAATTTCCCATAATGTCTCATTTATTTAGGTTTGCACCGCAGTATTAAGGTATTTTCCGTTGATGTTAGCCTATTTCATACTGTAACTGCATTTCAAGAAAAACAGAAAATCCCCTAACACAGTTGTGGTTTCAGTAGCCAAAGGTGGTTGTTTTTTTCCTAAATGTCAGTTTTTACTCATCAGTCAAGTCTTCTCAGGACATGCACACTATGTACAGTACATGAATATGAATGGCTGTTGAATAAAAGGAACAACAAATACAAATGTAATACCACTGTGTTTCTTATCTTCTTCATCACATATTGCAGATTTGTGTGCAGGCTGGGCATTTGAAATGGACGCAGCTCATTTGTATTCACAAGGATGATGCCTTCTCTGCAGTGCTCACAATCAGCTGCATATAGGTAAATGAAACATGTCAAAATGACACCAAATGTATCAAGATTATATGTGCAGGGGCCAAAATGAACTAGTCGGCTCACCTAGAAATAATACATTGTTTAGGTCTTACATGTTTAACACCAACCATGAAACTGTGTTGTATATTACTTTATTAAATATATATTTTTGTCCATACTATATTGGAAGTTCTTTGGTTGTTATTTAACATGTAAAGAAAAGTAGACTTTTTATATCCAATTAATTTGATTTGCCCATCATCAGTCAGATTGACCATATTACAATAAATCATCACATACATCATATACAGTGTCGGGTTAAGGTATAAATATATGTGGGCAATTACAGCATTTTAAATGTGACATCTAAACTCTCAGAGAATGTATTACCAGTATATATAGTAAACCATCTGTTTGAATTTTACTAAACCCTTGTTGATAGAACAGTCAATAAACATGCATTATGGATATGACAAAAAGGACACCGTTTTTGTACACATACTTTGTAGGATTTATGGGAATTAAAATACAGAAACCTAAAGAGATAATATAACAAAATAGAGAAATTCATTTATGAGAAATGTTGAACCGTAATGAAGGTGACAATTCTGAAAGTGGCACTTGGAAAATTCTTTGAAAACATTGTGACCTCACATGGGTTTTTAAACCACCTAATGTTGACTATTCATCAGTATGGTAAAAACTAAATTTTTTATGGTTTTATGATTGATATTTGCATGGAATTGCACATGTGCCTCTTGGTGCGCTTTTTGTTATGCAATGCAGAAGTGTCCATACACTTAAAAGTGTAAAAACAAAAGTGTAAACGCAGCTGTTCACACTTCCTCACGTTTTGTTTCTTTTCAGTTATTTTATTCAAGTAGGCTTTATCTGAATTCACAACCTCCTATGTTTTCTTTTTCAATATCCAGGTACATTTCCCCGATCGCCAGTTTAAAATCCTTCAACATCCCAGAAGAGAACGACGAGACTATGGATAAAACCAATATTGACCCCACTGTCTGCGACTCGGATGCCACCGACTCTCAACTCTTTCATGCAGACCCCTGCGTGTCCGACACAGAATCCTCACTAAGTTCGCAGGCTGACTTCTTAAATACCTGCAGAGGCCGGAACATGAACTACAGATCCACCCAGTCTAGCTACAGCCCATACCAGCCCCCTTTGGGTCTCCCCTCTGGCTACAGTCCCCAGACGCCATTTCCCAGTCAGGCCGAGATGTGTATGAGCACCCTGGAGCCGCACAACAGGGATCAGCCCCGCTTAAGTTCAATAGGTAACAGTTCGATGGAATGCTCCAGTGGCAACCTTCCTTCCTGCTTGGTTTCTGGAAATTACTGCAGCTACCCTGGCGATTCCTGTTACTCCTGCTCTCCAGACGGGCACAGTCAGGGAGATTTGAGTCTGGAACAGCCTCACTCGCTGCGCTCTATCCCGACTGCTTTCGCACCTCACAGCTACTACATGCCCCCGCACGCCTGCCCCTCCCACGGGCCACCCTGCTGTAGCCGGTACCCTCCGGATGCGAGTCACATGGATCAGGTTTCTCATCACAGACAGCATTATCACATGCCATGTTGGCCTTCACGTAAGTCTTGGGGTTCCACGTTGGTTTCTTGGAACTTTGTAGAAACGGTGAAAGTTAATCAGTATTAAAGATTAGATTAGATTAGATTCAACTTTATTGTCATTACACATGTACAAGTACAAGGCAACGAAATGCAGTTTAGGTCTAACCAGAAGTGCAATAGCAGCAAGTGCAGGATATACAGTGGTTGCATAAGTTACATTAAAGGTGCTGTGTGTAATATTTTAACCCAGTCTCATCAATCTGCGTATAAATAACACGACTTTACACTTTCCGATTGCGTGCAATGTATACGCCAAAGTCTAACTTTGCGCGCGCATGATCGGCAATCCTTCCCGTTAACTTCAGTGGAGAAGATGCGTTCAGTGACACAAGGAAATGACATATTCATTTTGTAATTTGTGTAATTTTGTCATCATGACATGTAGGCTGTGATTGTTAATTTAACCAGACGTTGTATTTTGTGTACGTTTATTAGTTTGTGAAACTCAACACACAATAGGCAGATAGATGCTATAACAGGCTGAAGATGCTATTTAGATGCTACTCCGATCTGGGTATGCAGAGATTTAAAAATTGCAGACATTACGTGCAACTTTCATAAATATGTTATCTCCTCCTTCGGCAAAGAAGCAAAAATGTGACAACATCTTTGTCCTGTGTCAGCCACCGTAGTGCTTCAAAAAGGGAGGGGTGAGCGGTGGAGTGAGCCGTTGGTTGCAATTTGTAATCTAGATTAAGAATGTTCTTAAGAATGAATGATTAGATCTTTATCACAGGGTTTCTCTTGCCCAAGGCAAACTAAACCAACCTGTACAAACCAGACTAAATGGCAGAACTGAACAGTGCGTTGGCAGTTTTGCATTCGGCTTTCTTACGACAAGCGACCAACTTTCTGCAAGATTAAATATTTGAATAAAAACGTGTTTGGTTATTGCACAAGGGCTGTAATTTGACATATTTATTTGATTATATAAAAAGATGTACATGTTTATTCACGCACACCGACCTATCTGCACAGTTTAATAGATAAATATGAATAATAAATCGGCATCATGTAATGCGTTTGATTTAAAATTATGAATCAATAACAGCCCTTGTTTACTAACCATCTCAATTAGTTCAACCTTTCATGTTTAACAGGCCCTGAAAACAGCAGGCAGTTCTGCTCCGAGTTCACTCAGAGGTAATGTGCAGTAGTGGTGAGTTCGCTGGAAAGCATGTAGCATCTGTAGATAATATTTAACCGATTTTCATTGCATACTTTCTGTATTTTGAGTTTTTTCTGTGTCCAATTTGCACAGTGGCCACACCTCTTCGCACCCTCGAGCTAAACTAACCCCAAGCACAGCCACTCTGTCCCCGGAGCAAAGTGAGTATAGACAGAATATTCAGTGTTGCCCAACATCTAAAGAATGTGAAATGTGTGCTAGTAATTTCAGACTATAATTTACAAAAAATGTCAGCTCATGTCAACATGCTATTAAACAAGTTTGACAGTATATTTGTGGATGTGTTTTTATATTTATATTTCACTGTAGTTTTTATACCGTTTATGGGAGGTTGTTCAAATGTTTTCTTCGGCTCTTTATTGTTGCAGGGAAGGTGTTTGTTACTTATGAAGCAGACAGTGAAAAGCACGTCAAAGAGATCATCAACTTTGTGGCGCTACTGAGACACAATGGCTTCTATACTCACGTGAGACGAGCAGCCTATTCCAAACCTTACACTTAGGTTTTCATGCTTTTTGTTTCGTGTCTCTGATTTGTTTGTTTTTAGATTGACATGTTTGAGCAGCAGTTTAAAAGCATAAGCAAGATCGACTTCATGGAGCGATACATAAATGAGGTAGGTAGAGATCGACTTTTAGATGTCCTGCTATGGGTGGTTTGGTACTTCTGTTCATATCAAGAGTGCATATTCAGACCAGGCATACATTTATTTGAAAACATATGGATATAAGTATCTGTTAAGGCCAACACAATCTCACGTCAAAAACGTAACAATTTTATGATGTGGCTAATTTTGGCTAATTTTTATCAATTTATACAATCTTATTCATACATTTTATTACGATATGCTTTCGCTTTTTTGGCTTTTAAACAATAATGGTTTCAAATGTTGATTCTAATGTTGTCATCAAGAGTCTGAGGTTCTTAAAGCAGGGTACAGGCTGGGAGAACTTGTATTGCATGCAATGTTATTCAATTTCAAACTGTTTGTTGACATTTCTGTTGACATATACAGTAAAGGGGGTATCAACTGAGACTCATTCAAAGCTCAGAACATTTTTAGCTCAGTGACACCATCATATATCTTTTGGAAATGTCACCATTAAAGTTCTAAAATGCCAAGGATTGATCTCTGACATACAGTTGACAATCCTGTTAGGTATTCACTTAATTCAATTCTATAATGCCTTTTCTAACCCCACGGTTGTTATTAGTCCATTATTTTTGAGAATAAATGTTACTGGCACCATGTGACTGTCCCTGTAAAAGGATTTTTTTAACCTTTCTTCTATGCATTTCATGGGTAATAAAAGAAACATCGCAATATTCAATGCGATCAATGTGATTATTAATTCTGTTTTTTATGATGCATTAGAAAGACTATCTGATCATCATAGTCATCAGTCCGAAGTACCATGAGATTGTTACCAACGCATCCTTTTGCATGGAAAATGATGAGACACTCAACACTGTCTACATCCACAAACAGGTACAACTTGAAAAAAAAATCTTTGTTAGATTTAAGGAGATGAAAGCAAAGTCAAGTTTAGTTTTTTTTTGTGTTTTTCTTTCAGTTACAAAACGAATTCATTCAGAATGGGGCCAGGAATTATAGATTTATCCCCATCGTGTTTCCCGGTGCCAAAAAGGTAAAACTTTTTCTTTTTATTATTAAACCCAAAATCAATTAAATGAAAAAAAAAATGAAATTAATAATTTGCCCATAAATCAAAGTTATTTCATGACTTTTTTACTCACTCTCATGTCATGCCAAAATCCCTTTTACTCCTTCCATTGAAAACAAAAGGTTTTTCTTTTCTATATAAGAATAAGTGAATAAGATCTGGGCTGTAAGGCTGAAGTTGTATGACTTCAGAAAGCTTTTGAAGACAACTAAAAAGTCTGTTGGACCACTTTTAAGATCCTATAATGGTGCTTTTCTCATTATTTTGAGCTTTAAAGCCCCAGTACTTCTCATTCACTTTTCATTATATGTAAAACAATGGTTGAGATATTCCTTAAGGAAAGTATTTTGTCTTCCACAAAATAAAGGCGTACATGTTAAGACACGAGAGAGTAAAGGATGATTTTTTGGGTGATCAGTTTTTTTGGGGGGAGGGGGTTTATGTATAGTATGTTTGTGGTTACTTAATTGAAAAGCCAGAATGTTCATGTTCACATTTGTTGTTGTTACTAAATAATATTTAATGTTTCTGACTTAAATCTGTCCGTCAGTGCCACGTCCCCTCATGGCTTTTAAGTACACAAATCTTCACCTGGCCCAGGGACCGAGATGACATCCTCCGTAGACTTATGCGTGTTGAGAAATATAACCCTCCGCCCATCGGAGAGCTGCCTACCATTGTCTCCATCCCTATTAGTTGAAGTTCTTATCTTATGCTTTGAGAAGGTTTGCTCTGTAGATTTGTGATCTAATGTATAAATACCGATCTGTTTTAGTAGTATTCAAAAATTATTTTCCCCTCTGAATTATTGAATGTTTTAAAACCCTTTAAAGCTATTGTTTTGTATAGAACAATCATAACTATTCATCTGTCAAATTGATCAATTAAACATTGAATGATTTTGTTGTTTCTTTTTTTTAAATTTGCATTAGACTAAATAAAAATTTCAAACATACCCAGTAGTTATAAAAGAAAAACATGTCAGACTAAGACCCTTGAAGACATATTATAACAATGTTAAGTCCGAGTCTTAGTCTTTTCAGATGGTTCTTGGTAAACCGTAGTGAAACAATAAAATCTCTTTTGTATTCTACATTGCAGCTTGGTTTTGCTGGTGGTGCCAACAAAATATATTTTAACTGTGGGTGTGTACAGTATGACTGCATATTTATGTAATTAGAGTTAGCTATAAAAGACAAGACGGCTCAGTTTACAATGTGTTCTTTGGCAGAAAATATTGCATGTAATGTAGATCTTGCCTGAGGCTATTGCCACCTGCTCAGGAGACCTAGATTTTACCACGGCCATGCATTCTTCCATTTCTCAAAAACAAGTTACATTCTTCCCAAATTGCTCCCTTGTAGAGCATATTAGTTTATATAAAGCATGGGATTTTTTCCCTGTAATGCTTAAGTGGGACACTAAAGTTTGCAGTATGAATAAAGGCCTGTTTAGCACATTGTTGTGGTTCCATCCACCCTTCAGAAACAGTCAGTCCTTTAAAAGCATTGTGTACTGAAAGAGCAAAGAAACTCTAAATAATCACTGGTTTGGTGAACAGAGACTTAAGTACCTGACAGTGGAAATTTGGTAAGGAACTTGAACCCTGTTGAACAAACATGAGAGTGTTACAGTCTTTAAAGGGATAAAATTAGGACTACACCATGTTTTAGGCTACTCACCCTGAAGGCATCCAAGTTTATATAACTAAATTTTTTCAGACGAATACAGAGTTATAATGCCATATCCTTTTTCTTCAAAGCGGTATCATGGGAGTGAATGCATTTATCGATTAAACATTATTAACGATAATGTCTAACTTCCGTTATTCCTCGGCTGCGCGTGTTGTTGCGGCAAATGACGCAGGCGTGTTGTAAGTTCCGGTGACGAACGCAGCATTTTTCAATTTATTTTGCTGGTTACAGTCATTTGCCGGAACAACACGCGCAATCGAGAGATAACGGAAGTTAGACAATATCGTTAATAACGTTGTCAATATGGGTATAAACGCATTGATTCGCTTCAGAAGACTTTTGTTATGACCACGGAGCCGTGTCGCGCAGTTCTTTGATCGATGGATGCACTTTTTGGAGCTTCAAAAAACGTTTACCGTTCACTCCCTACCACTTGGAAGAAAAAGGATAATGTATATATTACCAAAGATATTAATATAACAAGATGCGCCACTGCCGTTACAATAAATGGAAAGGAATGCAAATTGGCCGCCCTAGTGAAGCTTCGCGCACGCGTAGTGTCTAAATCTAGGCTATATAAAAAATAATGTTTTTAAGCGCAATTCTATCATAGGAAACAAACATTATGGTACGGTTTACGTCATTTTTAATGTTTTTAAATATGTCGTTTAATTGGGATTTTAGCCAGAGATTGTAGAAATATCCATATTCCCATTCACTTGAATTACGTAGAAACTGCCCGGCGGACTAATAGGAGCTCAGGCGGTGAGTTGCAAAGATGGCTGCCGAATGGCAGGACTTTCATAAAAGGACTTTGATTTTACCTCTGATATTCATCTGAAAGAAGAAAGTCATATACACCTAGGGTCACGCCTTGAGGGTGAGTAAAACAGTGTAATTTTAGTTTGCCTTTAAGGTGTTACTGAAGGTTAATTAAATGCCATTAAACATGAATGAATAATTATAAATCAGCCTTAACAATATTGAAATATGAAAAGGATACAGTCATAATTCCTACATGAACAATATTAGCAGTGTGATCTGCTGAGGAATCAGTTTGTAATTAAAATGAAATGAGACAAGAATGATTGATCGTTGAGTGCAGTGACAGAAAAGGTTATGGGAACAAGATCTCCAACATAGTCTTTTTATAGCTGGTTAATTTCCAGATGAAACAAGTTAATTCCAGAAATGTGTCATTTATCAGTTGCACCACAGCTCTGTCAAATATTATGAAGGAATCGTGGCTGTCGATGTGAAGTTGTTTTCACAAAATTACATTACTACAATGAGTTCATTAACATAGAATTTAACAGGATTTTTCCTTGTCTTTAAGCTGCTCTTTACATTTTACATTCATGGATTTTGTCAGAAGTTTTTATCAGAAGTGACGTGGCCAAGTAACGGTTCTTTCACTGGTAACCCAAAATAATACTTGCTAGCTAATGCAATTACTTGTTTTTTCTTTTGCTTGTTATCAGAAATAATCAGCAGGGACTCTTTTCTTAAGTTTGGGTCACAATATGTGCGCATGTGCAGTATGTTGTTGCTTTGAAACTGTCTGCTATTTGGTCAGTATGCGTGTTCCCACGACTGCACAACCTCTCACAAAGTTGAGCTACAGGATATTTATTTTCATATTTTTATTTCATATTTTTATCAGTAATATTTCATATTACTATTCTGTTAAAACTATTATTATTACACTCTTTGTAACATTAGTAGTACCGTTACTAATGTTACAGTTAAAAAAAAGCTTGTAGCTTCTGTGACATCTTCCCTGGATGTCGACAACAACCCCTGGTCTCCAATAATGCCGTACAGATAATTATTTCCATTAGTATTTCCATAATAATTTTTTTCGACTAAATAAATGCATCTATTGTTGTACATGTATTGAAATACAAATGCAGTTTATTACTATTTATTTAGGAAGTTGATTCATTTCCCAAGTTATAGCAACAAAACAATGCTATGAATCACTTTTTAAAGTAAAAGTGCTACACGATGACATAGAAGAACCATCTTTGGCTGTATGTTTTCATGAAAATATTTAACATTCGTAAGTGGTTGTTTGTGGTGAAAATGTGTTCTTTTGACTATATAAAGGTAAGAAATAAATAGTTATTGTAAGAGCTGGCATCACGATAAAGAACCTTTTGTGGTACCTTTATTTGAAAAAATAAACAGAAATGTCACTTTTGTCTTACGGCACATTAAAATTCTGAACGGGCCAGGAACTATAGATTTTTCCCCATCGTGTTTAACTAAAAGGTTAAACTATTTATTTTTATTATTAAACAAATTATCTGAAATGAATAGTTTGCCCATAAATCAAAGTTATTTCATGAATTTTTTACTCAATCTCATCTCATGCCAAAATCCTTTTTACTCCTGTTGAAAACAAAAGGTTTTTCTTTTCTATATAATAAAAGTGAATAAGATCTGGGCTGTAAGGCTGAAGTTGTGACTTCAGAAAGCTTTTGAAGACAACTAAAAAGTATTTTGGACCACTTTAAAGATCTACAATAGTGTTTTTTTTTGTTGTTGTTATTTTGAGCTTAAAAGCTCCAGTCCTTTTGAGTGATCTGTTTTTTTGGGGGTCCCATTGTATAGAAGAATCACAACTACTGTATCGATTCATCGGCCAAATTGATCAATGAATCAGTGATTTTTGTTGTTGTTTTGTCTATAAATGTTTCTTTTTTTTAATTTGCATTAGACTAAATACAAATTTTTAACATACAAAGAAAATCATGCTGACTTTTAAAGACATATAGTAACAGTGTTAAGTCCGAGCAGAAGTCTTTTCAGGTGGTTTTAAGGCCCCTGGTTAACTGTAGTGCCATATTAAACATGTCAGACGTATTCCACATGTATTAGCAAAATTTCTTGTTTATGATAATATGTATGTGTTCTTAATTTCTTGGTTATTTTATGTTCTTAGATATTAATGACTGTAGATTAGAGCGTGTGTTTGACATCATATTTGATCAATCAAATTAAAATATTTGACTCCAATAAATCCATCATAAACTGATCTGCACTACTGCACTAACACCGTTAGGGGGCAGTAACGCCCCTGTCTTTGTTTCCTGTAGCGTTTCAGTTCCACGCAGAATTGAAGGTTTCACACATTCTATTTTTGCACTGCTGAATAATTCAGTACAGAGCAATATATGATCAGTGACATTTCCTCCCATCCAACACTCTGACAATGGGGTTGCATCACTTGATCTTCAATGTGGAGTCTGGAAACTGATATACAGTTGAGAAACTATGAATAGCTTGTGCTGGGTCAGAAAATGATATTAGCCGTTGACCATTATATACAGGTTGACCTATAAACAGCCCTTGCTGTTGAACTTCTGTTTACTTCAAGAAAACAGAGATAACATAATGATGCGATACCACGCTGTCACGATACACGCTGTGTCTCTGAACATGCTCGGCCCATCACTTGGGTGCTGAACGCCCTCTAGATCAGTGGCACAGTATTTCATCATTAGATTCAATTTTAATATCTTCTTTATGGCAAATAAGGACATGAATATCAAAGGAGAAAGCTAACTCTCATAGGAAGATGAAAAAGGGGTGTTAAAATTGCATTCTTGATGCTTCCAACGGCCACAGCGTTTCTTTTATTTCGATTGCATTTGGTGGGAGCGTTTTATAGGCGTCACTTCAGTAAGTATCAGGGGAGTAATTCTGTGCATGAAATCACTGCCGCTGTTTTGTTCCTGCAAGGGGAAGCCGTGTGATCCTTAAACTTGTGAAGTGTTGTTGCCATGGCAACATCCCAGTTCATCAAGGTTCAGTGCAATAAAAGGAGTCAAAGTTTAAATTACAATTATCGACCGACACAATAATAACACACAAACTAATATTACAATAATACGAGGAAATGAATAGCACCAATGAAACAATCCCTGTATTATTGCTGAAATGAAATTCAAGTAAACATTGTTGGTGCTGTAAATGATGTCTGGTTCAGCTGCCCAATGTCCAAGGAAAAGAGAGAAACAGCATTTTAAGACACATTTTGCTCCGTAATTGTGCCTTGTTATCATTGTCACTATATGCTCATTTTCACCAGCAAAACTGGAACGTGTGATGCTCACGGCGAGCGAGATGCATCCACGGAGACCGTCTGCGTGCACGTCCAAGAAAGCAAGCCCCTGGCTCATTAACTTGGGTGTATTTTTTGTGACACATAAAAGAGAAGATATTACAACCCTCTATAACAAGTGACAAAAAAGCTTTATCCCATTACATCAAAGCAGTCATGCTCAAAACTCGGCGGTTAGGTCAATCCTGTGTTCGAGGGCCTCCTCCAGAAAATAACTGAGTCTACAGCGGCAGTCTTGTGGGAACAGCCTTCATCTTTTACCCGGTGGGAAACAATGAAATCTGAAATGAGACAAAAGTCATAGTCATCTTCCCAGAGCTGCTCTTCACTCGCTCAAGAGCAGAATGAGTCTTGACAAAAATGATTGAACTGGGTATAATGTGTCTTTCCGCATTACTTGCGACAGACAGAAATGTCCGACCTGTTATGAATACATTTCTAATCATATTTTTGTAATGGATACGGTGTGCCGCCAATAATTAAACTTCGAACGAAGGAAACGAAACGGAGGAAAGAAATGAAATTCCAGTTTAAACCAATTTGATTCCAAATTATGAATCACTTCCGAGTTCCGCAGAGAGGAACCCTCAGAGTCACTCTGTCTCCTTCTGAAGCCGTGTTTCACAGTCCATTTTATACTTTCTGCTTCAAGAGCTGCAAGGGGGAGAGAAAAGACAGGTCTTTTTTGGAAAGGAAAATAACTGTCAGTCAATGTCAGTTACAAAGAACTTGATGTTTTAATATTGAAGATGTTCAGTAAATATTGTTTATCGTCTGTCAACATTCTAAATAGAGGATGCGCTTACATTTTAGTATAATGAAAAACTGTATTTTATTTTCTCTGTCCCAGAATCCAGGTCGACCAACATATCTCTTGAATTTAAAGGGATAGTTTAACCAAAAATGAACATTCTGTCCTCATTTAGTCACCCTCAAGTTGGTCCAAACCTCTATTAATTTCATGTTCTGTTGAACACAAAGAAAGTTATTTGGAAGAATGTTTGTAACCAAATGAATAAAAAAAAGTAGTTAAAAGTGCACCAGAACTGTTTGGTTTTTCACATTCTTCACAATATCTTCCTACATATCTACCTACACACCAACAAAGTTCATAGAGGTTTGGAACAACTTGAGGGTGACTAAATGATGACAGAATTTTCTATTTGGTTCAACTATCAAGATTCTTGGGTATTACCTCTGATTTTTATAAAACTAGATTTGGGAGGAGCACTGTCATGCAATCTAACCAATCAGAGAGGTCCGTACAGCCATCCCTCACCCTGGTCCCATGACAGTTTTTCAGCATTCCTCCTACACCCCATCACCTCACTCTTGGTTTGTACTCTGGGTTTAGACTTACATTCGTTGCTCAGGGCCCTCTCCTCGGACAGCATGCCAAATACGCTTTTGTTATCTATTCAGATGTTAATGCAAACTTTGATATTTAGTTGAGCCTTAATTTTGCACATCTTGGCATTATGTCTATATATACATACTCATAAAACATATCAAAGATTATCTACAATATCCTATTCTTGTCTTATTGTGCCCCGAGGCCAGCAATTGACATGAATGCCTGTCCATTATAAATGAGCACAGTAAAGAAAACTGGGTCAGTGAATGGAAGATGAATGATTACATACATAGAGAAATCACAGGAAGATCTGTGGTAGTCTACAGTCAGTGCTTAACAAAAAAAAGAGGAATCAAAAACTTGTTTAAAACTAAACATCTTATTGTCATTTCTTAGGCACATAACAAACTAAATAGTCTTTATTTATGTTTTTATACCCAACAACCTTTTCTCAGAAGAAAGAAATCAATCAACATTTAATCATTAAAGAAACAGTTCACTTAAAAATGAAAATGATGTCATCATTTACTCACCCTCAAGTTGTTTCATATCTGTATACATTTCTTTGTTCTGTTGAACATGTAAAAAGTTATTTTGAAGCATGGGGAAACCAAACAGTTCTGGGACACTATTGACTACCATAGTCTCATTTCCTACTATAGTTGTCAATTGTGCCCCAGAACTGTTCCTCCAAATATCCTCTGTTGGGTATGTGTAACAATAACATTTATATTGGTTTAAAGCAACTTTAGGGTGAGTAAATGATGATATTTTTGGGTGAACTATCGCTTTAAATCGGTCTACTGTCTCTGTTAAAGATTCTATCATTTGAGTTACGTAAGGCATCACTCCAACCATCATTTAAACAAACCAATCCGAGAAGCCTTTCCTTTAGACTGAAAAAAATTACTGATGCCCTACAGTGACCCTGTCCTGTCGCGGAGGAAAGAAATGAAGAAGATGGATTAATTACCGTCGTCACTTTCCACTGTCTGTCCAGGGGAATCTCTATAGGAATGTGGGTCCACCCAGACCCCTGCTGCTCTCTCCATCTGTTCTGCACAGCTCACTCCCTCAACAGTAGGCATATCAAAAGGTGCCTCGTTTCTGATGTGCCTTAATTTCTGGGAGAGCGTCAAGGATATAGAGAGGTTGTCTTCTTGCTGCAAAATCAATCATTCGGCACATCAGATGCTTTACTGTCGCACTTCCACTGTATTTTCATTGAATGTTTATTGTTGGACAATGAACGGATTTTTAAAGCAGGTCTTAAATTGATTCTCACCTTGCACGGAGATGACATCGGGAGATGGTGTCCTGACATATAATGGCTTCGCATTTATTTTCAGACGACTCCATGATCATTCCCTAAGCTGGACCAGTGAGCCCTGCAACATGGTGTGAATTTACTTTATAAAACCGCCTTAAAAATATCAAAAGTCATTTTCAAGCATTTGCCGAATGTCATTTTAAATGAAAATGTGTAGGGACCCAGTATTACAAATCTGCAGAATCTAAAAATGAGACATTAGAACTGCAGGTGGCCTCCAAAGATGACTAAATGTGGTGACACTACAAGGTGACATATTTCCAGGTCATTGCTTTGATGAAGTGGAAGGAGAAAATGGGAGTCTTGATCATAACTTCATCCAAAAAATGTCTGTCTTATGACTGGAATGTTGTTTCCCGAGAGCGTATATGTGCACGGAAGGCAGAGATTTGCAAACTGGAGCACGGAGACAAATGCAAGTCATATTCACAAATATGTGCATGATTTACAGCTCATAATCTAATACCCAATGATGTGTTTCACATACGCGTTCCTATAAAAATGATTTTACGAGCGCGTCGCTATTCATCCGCACTTGAAACGTAATGCTAGTTTGAAATTCTTCATGCGAATTTGAAAATGGTTCCTAAAATAATTCAATGTGAGTAAAACTATTTGCAGTTCACCCCTGTAAATCCTCCGTGCTGTTTTTTTCAGTATTTACATGATTGATGGAATGCTGTGTGCCAGTTGAACGAGAACTTTTGATCGTTTAAAACAGAAATAGGAACATTTGCACACATGAATGATCAAACCGAAGGGAGATCTCTTTCCTCTGAACATACGTATACTGAAATTGAAATGTTTTCTACATCATTTTACTTAGGGGATAGTTCACCCTTTTTTCAATCTCAGGTTGTTCTAAGTGTAAAAAATTATTTGTTCTGTTAAACACAGAAGAAGATGTTTTCAGGAATGTGGGGCACCGTAAAATAAATAAATCAGTAAAAACAAAATGTCAGCTGGAGCAACAGAAATATACCATAAAAAAACAGGATATAATGATATATATAATAAATTGTTTTCCCATTTGTCTTGTACATTTTCAGTCTTCTTTTGTAATTTTCCAGTTTTTGACCATAATTCAAAAATAAAAATTTCCCTGTAAAGTTACGTTTTCCATTTTTCTTGTAATTTTTTTGGACCAAAAATAGATGAATAATCTGTGAAACAAAACAGTAAAATACTTTTTTTTACAGTGTACCATAGTAGTTTTCCCTATACTATGGAAGTCATAAGTGCCCCAGATCTGTTTGGATACAAACATTCTTTTAAATATTTATTCTTGTGTTCAGCAGAACAGCTAGGGGGTGAGTAAATGATGACAGAATTTTCATTTTTGGGTGAACTACCCCTTTAAATCAGTAGAATAATGAGTTTTACAATTTACTGCCTTTGTCTTTAAGTTCTCAATAGCTCCTATAAGCACATGTTATCATTGACTGGCAAAACCCAACTCTTATATTACAGAGTTTGTGTAATTGCTATACAGAATAACAATATACCCTTATAGTATGTGCCAGGATGTAGCATACAGCATCTAGCAGTTTAATATTCATGATATTCACGATAACATTTTCAAATATTTATGTTTTGAATATCATCAGTATTCAAAGTAAGTCAGCTGAGCTCTAATTTAAATTGCAGTAATCACCTGGCTGAGAGGTTTAGGTTATAACTGTGTGATAACAGAATAGGTTATTTCACAGTTCTCTGTAACTCCCGACGGTCATTATATGCAAAACGCTAAAAGGAGCATCAACCGGAGGTGATTTGGGCTTTGCCATGAATGTATTTGAAAGAATGAATGTCATTGGAGAAGACATAAGCAGCTTGAAAGATAAATGATTTGATACCAGGAAGATGATTCTGTCATAATAGGATACTGGAGAATTTGTTGTCGTGAAACCACAAAGTGGCCCGGGATAACACGGCACCTTTGTTGCGCTGTTATCTGCGAACGTATGAAAGAACGAATTAGATAAATAATGCTAATTCACAGAGGAGGACGATATTGTAAAAATGACATCACAAGTCAAGTCAATGGAGCGCTTGCTACCTATTGTGTTGCAGATCGGGATGAATAAGGCCTTTATATAAACAGCGCTTTTTAGCTTCAGTATTAGTAATCTAGTTTTGAGAGTACTGAATGAAGTCCTATCCCAAGCAACAGTGCTTGTTTTTCAAAAGAGCAAGGTGTGATCACAGAAACCATGTTGAATATGAAACATTCAAACCGCCGTTCAGAGACCGTCCCATAGGGTACACGACTGTCTGTGTCGTATTCGCAGGAATCACACAGTTAAGACACTGCGGTTTCTCTGAGGAGGAATCAAAACCTGGTGGAAATGCATCAGCCGCATACAAATGAGGAAGTAAACTAAATTTACCACACAGAAATACTTTTTTGGGGATATTCAAACTGCAGTAAACTTCAGCACTTCACCTGAGCTGCTTCGCAAAAGATGAAATGGACTCCAGCGGTTCCCTCTACTATTCCGCTATACGACTGTTTACTTACGCTTCGCTTGTGTGTCCGCAGATATTGGGCCCTTCCTACAAAGGCCCCGCCGGAATTGAATAGCATTTCTTCTCACACAAACATGTTCACCTCCATTGCTTCTGCTCCACAGTGACTCGCGGAAATTGTCAGACACTACAAATAAAAGCTTGTGCTTATGTGGCGGTCGACAAAAACAACATGCGTGAATAAAGAGTTTGCCTGAAAGTGAGGTGCGAATCTCGAACGTGGCCACCTTTAAACGGCATTCAGCATGCCTGGAGGCCTTTTATCCGGCCTGTCTGCCTTGCCCCATCACTTCTCATTATCTTCTGCTGAATATCACAATCTAGCCAATTCCAGGCTGAATAAGTTGCTTCCTGGCTTCTCCTAGGGTTTATTTGCCAGCTGCAAGAGCGAGAAGGGGGGAGACTAGATATGGCCGGTCATTTCTTGAACTCTTCAAAGCTCTCAGATGTATTTTATTTCCTCTTTTAATGAGTCCCATGACAGCTACCAGTAAAAATGCTTGCGGTGTGAGCTCTGGCTTGGTCACTGGCTAACTTTATATACAGAGACAAGTGAGCTACTAATCAAGAATAAGACTTTGTTGTATAATACATGAGTAAGATGTCTTGGCAAAGTAAAATAAACATATTATGTAAGTATTAGTCTTGTATAATCGGGCTGTTGACTATATAGGATAGGGTCTGGTTCACACTGCAGCTTCCTGGCTACAAAACCACCCACAGAGGAAGTATATGAGCGGCAAAGTGACCAACCACAGTTTGTTTTGTTATGGTGGCAGGTTTGTCTAAGACAGACTGACCCACAATAAATGACACAATTGTAGGCAGGAGAAAATATATTGTATGGTGTTCATGTTTTCATCACTCAGACAATAGCTGTGTTTCCATTAGCCTTCAAATTGCGCAAATTGAAATTACACCCCAATGGAAACTCCATATATATCGCAAAAATAAATATATATGCTCAGGCAATTCGATACAGGAATATTTCGCGATATATATCGCATTTATAGGTCACGTGGTGTACAAAGCCATGTCACATAATCATTGTTTTAAGATGGCACGGTATGGTTGGGATAGTGCTGCGTCTCAAATCGCCTACTTCCACTATGCACTAAAAATATATGCTGTTTTTGTTGGAAAAGTATACTTTTTAGCACATAGCAAAACAGTATGCGCACACTGGGACATACTAACACAAAACAAAAGAGGCCGTTGTTGCCTGGACAACATTGTGATCATTAAATGTCACAAACATCAACAGCTCTTCAAGTACTTATACAGTAAAAGTTACATAATAAATGAATGAATATTACATATATTAATTCAGCAAATTACTTAAAGCGTCACTAAACTCTGGTCTCTTGTGAGAAGTCCATGGATCTACACTTCGAATTTTCACCGGAAACAGTAGACTCTCCAGGTACTTTGAGAATACTCATTGCAGCATACTATGATTTGGGACATACTTATTTTATTTCGAATACTATTTTGGACTTATTACTATGCAAATTTGGACGCACCAATAGATTTGGCTTCACACTTCCTCACAGTACAGGTGATGGTATGCACCTCTAAGGTTGGTTGGCAACACACAATGAAGCCCACAGAAGTTTGGCAAGAATTATTTACAAGAAGAGAATTACAATTCTTAGTTGCATTACATTGATTTATGGAAACTGTCATTTCGCAATATTTTGTATCGGCACTTTTCATTGAAAATATTGCATATACGTTTGAGCAAATCTATAATGGAAACCATTATTTAGCTTTATATTTTTGTAATTATAAAATTTTATATTCTTTAGTTTTATATTTGTATAGTTTTTATACTTTACAGATGATTACTTTATTACAACAACAAGCAATATACAATAGACAGCATATAGGGTGATATATGTCATTTACCTCTGTTAAATCACATTTAGGAAAAAAGTTCCTATTCTTTTTTTGTAAAAAAAAAAAAGAAAAAAGTCTATGACTTTGGTTTATCTTGAATAAATATAAATGTCTAAGAGTAACAATTAATTGCATAATTCTATAGTAAATAATTTAAAAACAAGTCCCATTAAACAATGGTGTGGTAGTCTCTGCAAGTGATTACAAAAAACTGAAGATCAGGCTGAGCCTTTAAAAGTGTTTGGGACTAATGTGGACTTGCAATCTCAACAATGTATTCTGAAATGATCAGACTATACAAAAGATGTCCTGAAGTATTTAAAAGGTTTACCAGAGGGCAGTTTTTCTTTGAATCTGAGAAGGTCGCCACATCCATATGACTATTGATCTTTGCCAAACTTGGCTTTTGACAGGGCATCTTTGAATAGCTTTTCACACATTAAATACCATAATTGACAGAAACATAAGATACTAAAATTTAGCATGCAAACTGAAAACTTTGATTGTCTTGTTCTCACTAAAAAAAATATCAGTATTATTGTCTCAGTATTATACAATGATGGACATTCAGCTCAAGGCAATGCATTTAAATTGCATTTAGGGTGAGCTGTGATAAAGCTGTTCTGGGTCTAAGAGCACCGTGGGTAGTCTACCTTTCCATGCGAGAGGGTCAGGCAGATTAAAACCCGCTTTGAAAATCCCAGTCTTCCGCAGCACTATCTGCAGGGGAAACTCTGCCTCTCTGATCACTGGCTTTAAATGAGATGTAAAATTAACTTCCAGTCTGGCGTATGAAGGTCAGTCTCTTGAAGTGGTTCTTTCAGTGAAACACTGTCTATTTTCATTGGAAAGATTCCCCAGGGCATGTGTTGTAATTTAAAGCGAGGAACCTGATGGTGCAGCTTTTTTGCGGTTTGTTCATATCATTGCTTTTTGTTAAATTCAAAAAAGGCTGAACAACAATCCTCCAGCTTTCCAAGAGTCAAAAGTGCTCCAGGTTTATACTTTAGACACACTTTCAATGACTACTATGGGAGGATGCAATAGCGCACGATATATACCTGCCATATACTTTAAGCAAAATCTAAGGCGGCACCAACTGTGTTTGTATTAGTGGACTATATCCTGTTGGCATCCATTGAGTCACTCTCCTAGATGATGCCAACTGAGAATAATGTAGGATCTTTTTTTATTTGTCATTTTGAATTTTGGAAGGCATGAATAATATATTTATCCCACGATCTCTAGACCATCACTGTTTACAGAAGACAAGCAAAACCTTTTGAACATATCCTTAAAGGTACATTTTTTGTGCTTATGTCGCACTAGCATTATGGCACATCTTGCCACAGAAGTAAATCATAAAATATTGATTTGAAATATTCTATCAGCTCATTTGTAACAAATACAAACACTTTTGCTGTAGTTTTGCGGCAGTTTGCCAGTAACTTACTGTAGATTTAATTACAATTTTGTAAACATAAACTTACCAAGTTCGTATATTTTCTTTCATAAAACAAGAAGAGGTCACTTTTCTTGTTAAGTGAATGTATCCTGATTTAAAGTTTTAGATGTTTTTACTAGAAAACAAGACAAAACATTTTAGCAAGAATGTCATGCAGTGTAACTGTGCTAATGCCAGTACTGACACCAGTCTCTTCTTGCTCATTTTAAGTTTAAAAAGTCAAAGTGTTTTTTATTTGGATTAAAGTAAAGCTAAACTCAATACAGGTGGTTTGAAAACAGTACTAATAGGAAAGTAGTATTAAGTTACTGGCAAACTGGCAAGTAAGTTACTGGCAAACTGCTGTAAAACTACAGCAAATTTTTACAATCTATGCCAAAACACAACTTTCAAACAAGACAAACATGCAATTTGGTTAAATCATTTGTCATTTCACATATGTTATGAATTAATCTATTTGAAAGTAAATTATTTGTAAGGTCAAGATGACCCGTTTTGTTTAGTTTATTTTAGGAAATTGTTATCGGATTAACATACCTTAGAACGTATTCCAGAGCGTGGTGTAATAAAATCAAATTATCATAAATTAAAGCAGCTTTTATTAGGATAATGATATGACACGAGTTGGCTCATGTAAGGTTACATGGTTTAAAAATATTTCTGTGTTTATTTTTATATTTATTAAACACATTAATGAGCAAAATGACTGAGAGCATGTTCTGAACACATCACAACTTTTCTCATAATACATTATATTAATTATATCTTATACCTGCCCTCGCTCCAGAATTATTCAAAAGGGAAAATGTCATCAAAATGCCACCATGGCAACACATAATAATCCATAATAACAATATTCTTGTTTAGGGATTCATTTCTTAGGAGTGTAAACAGTAGAAATAATTCCATATTTCTTTGCAAGTCTGTGAAACTTAATAGAATTTGATATCCCTATACACTTTAAGTTTGGTTTGTTTGCATTTGCCTTAACAGCATATGTTTAAAGAAACATCTCTGAAATGTATTTTACCACCACATCAACCCTGTCAACATGCAATGTCTAAGAGAAGGTTATCTCTAATGACCCCACTTGTCACTGTTTGATGCATCTTAAAGGTCACTCTTGAATCTTAAGATTAATTGAAGATATAAATCAAGTACTTCAAGGCTAGCACGACTTGATTTCCATCACACACAATATATATTCATTGTTTTACAAATGAAAGATTATCACAAATAATTACAACTTCCATTCAAATAAACTCGACAGCATTACCAAGATGTTCTCTATAAATATTGAACACAGTAATGCGGTATAGCAATTACGCGCTTAAGTTTAACACGTGAAAGATTTTGACATTTTCAATGCGGCTAGACATATATTGTGAAAGACATTATAATTCAATGCCACAGGTTTGATCTCAGTGCACACTACAAAGAGGTGGCAACAATGGTTATGTGCAGTACAATGCATGTCCTCTGAATATACAACATCCCACTTCTTGTTGCTCTGTCCGACCAGTCGAGTTTCTGCAGGGTATGCACATCACTCTCGAACCGCTCGTGTCAGGCATATAACCGATGTCATGCAAGTTTGAGGAAAAATATTTCTGTGATATCAGCCTACAGCCAGACTTATTTTTGGGTGGCTAGCACATGAAAAGATGAAACTTTTCCTGACCGAGACTGCTTTTAATTCTATTTTTTATTCTACACGGTTTTAAATCACCGTGGTCAAAACATTCTAGGGACACTTGCTTGTTTTATACCTAGTGTTACATAAAAATAATGAGAAAATTGATGGACTGTAAACGTGTTTCTGTAAAAGATTTTGGTGAGACAGCACAAAACAAAAGACGCTGCCATTGTGGTAGAATCGTTTTTCTTTTGTCCATTATTTCAGGGGCTGCATTGTGTAAAAGTGTGAAAGCCCCCCATTTCCCATCACATCTTCGCAGAACAGTGTTGAGGATAGAGAGAAATAATAATCATAGCTTTCATGCATGAGCTGGTAGACTTAGTCCTGTGCGCTTCAGAGGATTTCAAAAGTCCTTCCAGTTAATAAATGAAAGTTGTCCTGTCTTTTTTTTCTTGGGTTACTTTTGTACCGGTAAATGGACTCCTTTGATCGGCTTTAAAACCTGTGGCCTGTACATTTGCAAACATTTTAGAATTAAATTAGCATTTTTTTACCCTCTGACTTTCCAATCCTCTTTAATAACATCATCTACCATCAATAATTATCAATATATTTTCAAGAAATGCAATGCATTCTCGCCTTATTCAAGCAGTAAAATTACCTAGTAATGAGTGTTTGGCTTTTGGCTGAGTAAATGATTAGCAAAGACCAACTATGCCGGTCCAATTTAGATACAGAATGGAATGAAGGGACGTTGGTCGCCATTAACGCTAATGACATTCAGGCAATTATATCCAAACCACGTCTTTCCCAATTAAAAGGAAAATACTCAACACGAGCAGCTCAAAATGCTTTTATCAGAGAGCCCTTTTACAAATAGGCCGACCGTGTCTGTGAGTCAACAGTAAATATATTTCTTATTAGACAAGTCCATTAAATTCTACAGAATGGAAGCAAATGCATATAGGTCCTCGAAAATGGCCGGCCTGTGGCGAGCCTTATCACAGATCCTCTTCTAAAACAAAAAGCTCTTGATGTTGCTTGGAACTTTAGGTTCCACTGACCTCAAATGCTGTGCGCTATAAAAAAAGAGATAAGGCAAGAGAATGCAATACCGTAGAAAACAGAGGGGAAGTAACGGAGGAAAATATTTTTTAAAGGATACAAAAAGTGCTATCTGATGAGATGATAGAAAAGAAAATCAAAAGATTGGTCATTGTGAGGGGAAAATAAAAACATTGACATGAAAACTACGACTACAATAAAGAACCTGCAGCACCTGATTCTTCACTAGGACCTGGAGAAAAGGAAATATGAGAAACCAAAAAACATAAATATGCACAGAATAAATGATATGAAATGGTAGTACTGGATGCTCACTGAATGAAATGTTACACTAATATCTACCGAGTCTGACTCCTAAAAGTATTCCACGCTTAAGTATACCGGTTTTGTCTCAAGGCAACAGAGAAAAGCACTAATAGCCTTGAGCATCTTTAGGGAAAAGAACGAAAAAAATATGCGTTACGAAAGATTTTGTTGTAGCGCTTGTGCTGTTGTGGGGCGTATCACCCATTCTTTAAGCTGTGAATGATTTCCCTTCAAGCACTTCCTTTGTTCTTAACAGTGCCGTGAAATATTTCGGGCCATGAGTCTAAAATTGGATGGTGGTCACCAACTGTGAGAATATGCTGTAACTTCTGAGAAAGATTTGTTTATTTATCTGGGCTGCAGGGTACACCGATGACAAAAACAAGTTGTGACCCGTGTCATTTTTAATCTTGCCTTATCACTGACTCATGTTTGGAAACGTCACACGGAATAACAGATTTGCATGAGGTCGTCTCGAGGTTCCCGGGTGGTAAAAACTCACCGGGCGACGGCATTTAAATAGTGTTGCTGTATCAAGAATACCCACCCGCTTAACTGCTCCATCACGAACTACAGGGAACGGGTTGCCTGGGAAACGGCCGCATGGCAACAGGATCAGAGCCGGGGGGTTGTCTGCTGCTAGCTCTGCTCCCGTTTCCCATTTCCTCACTAGATGGTGTGCAAGCCACTGGAGAGTCGACTTCCTCCCGCGGTCGGGTTCCGATCAAAACAAATCTGGGAAACTACACGGAACGCCATTTCTCGGGCTTTTCGCGGAGGAAGAGTGGGGATTAATATATTTTCGTGCTGATATTTTTATTTTTGATAACGGCGCGGATCGTACTCATTTCGGCGGCGATGGACATCATGATCGCGGTGCAGGATGCTTGCGTCTCCGGTCAGTGGCTCACCGCTATAATTCTCAGTCTTTGCTGCTTTTTACCATCGTGTTTGCCCGCCGGACAGACCGTGGACTATGCGTCCACCGAGAGTGTGGTCAGCAGACAGGGAGATACCGCGCTGCTCAGGTAGGAGACTCAAACTGTTCAAACTAAACTTGGCTGGCACCTGCATCCCATCGCATCAGTCGCTCTGCTCTCAGTTTTGTAAACAACGCTCGGGCAGATTCCCCCAGTGTCGCTCCATCACTTTAATTCAGGTCACAAATAGCATGCCGTGTGAAACGGCTACAAAACCCGAACGATCAGTGCCGAACCTCATTCACAGACACGTCGGTCGATGCTTCTTTTCTAGATGTTTTGGTTGTTGTTTTATAATACCCGTTTTCAGCGAAGGGTTGCATAAGGAGCTGGGGAAGGGGGTAGAGTTTTGTAAACCCCGCCAAGCGGAACACTTTGCACAGTTACAATGAAGTCATTCATGGTTCCTACCGTCTGAAAGATCGCCTCACGGATGTTTGCGTCCTGAAAAGAGCGAAGTTGCACGCGCTTAAGTGGATGAATAGCAGGGACGGTGCCGGAATCGACGGTCTTTTATGATTTGAGTTACAAGCTATGAGCAGTTCATGTTAAACGTGTCGTAATAAAATTACCCTTCATCAGACGCCTCTTAGTTTCAATCAGCAGCGTTAATTGAAATGTTTATTCATGGGTGTGTCTGAGGATAGATATCAAGTTTTGTATTTTTAGGTTTCTCAAATCTTGCCATTGGCTGCTTGTAAATAGCTTGTATTTAAGAGAATGGCCTCATAATATAAGATATTAACCGAGTTCCGAATTTATTTGTTTGCCTTGGGATGGTTTCTGTGAATGATACCACTGATAAAACGAACATTGTTTATGTGGCAGTTGAAGGTAAATATGATGTACCAAAATGTATTAAACGTTTAATTAAACTGATTCATTCATTCATCCTTATAGGAGCAATGTAAAGACCTCAGTTATTGAGTAAAGATGTCATATCTGTGGGTTGTCCAATGCTCTTGCTATAGTTGTTTGAGCAAACTACTCATAACTCCCTATCCTTTTCCTTTCATGCTATTGGGGTCTCCTGCTTGTGCTGTGGCATAAATAAAAATGGACCGTCAGCCCTCAAGTGTTCCCTCACCCCACGCCACAAAAACTGTTTGTTTGGCTTAACTGATGGGCAATTTGCACCATTGGTTATGTTTAGCAGACTGTTCAAACATCAATTTTGCTCTTGCTGAGTTTTTTTTAAGAGAGCCTTGATTGTTATCTTAGATTTTTCTGATGTCCCCCTTTTGACTAAAAGTAGCCTTGAATGATTCTTATATTGTTGTTATGTTTTCAGAAGCGATGACACGTACGCCAATTTCGATGCAGTTGTAGCAGCATTATTGTAGTACGAAATGGGTAGGAAATTATAATAGGAAGGCTATTGTGTATTCTAAATAGGACTGTCATGACTGTCCCACATGTCCAGAGAATGTCAGTTGGTGGTCTGTGAATGCTGAGTGCCTGAACTTTATACATGTGCCTCACCGGAGTCGGTGCATCATCAAGACGTGGGTGGTAACCTGCTCCTTTTTTCCTCAGGCCACACCTCTTCCTGTCAGAGCTGATTAATCGAGGGAATGTTACTGTGGGCTTCTCGCCTCGCAGGGACAATGCGATCAATGTAGCTCTCCAAATGCCACTCCTCTGTTTTATCATTAACTTAAACGGCAACACTGTAACAGATGCGCTCCATACGATTTCTTATGGAAAAATGCTAATAAAAATAAATCAAGGATGTAGTAGAATCATTTTTTAATCTTCTGATGCTGATTGATGCACAATCAGACACACACACACACACACACACACACACACAGGTTTGTTACATTGTGGGGACTTTCCACAGACGTAATGATTTTTATACTGTACAAACTGTATATTGTATTACCTAACCCTCCACCTAATCCTAACCATGACACAAACCTTTTCTCATTTTTACATTTTTAAATAAATATAATTTAATATGTATTGTGGGGACCGCTAGCTATCATTATCTAGGTTTCATTCAATACATACATATATTGCACTGATATATAGGTTTCGTGATCTTTTATGTTTCATTAATTCACTTTGCCTAAATAAACTTTAGACATATACAATTATATACTGTATGGATTATATAGATTAACAATCTCTGCCATTGACATCAGATCATTTTTTATCAATTACCTCTTCTAGTTTGCCTCCTTTTCAACACAAAAAGCATGGGGTTTTTTGCAAACCTTGATCCAACAGCATGTGCTTTATAAAGATGATTTCGAATTTAAAATGTAAATGAGCGAACTTCTTCGAGTGTATCTAATCTGCCTTTATCCTCAGATGGAGCATAAATTACAGCAAACGCAGTGATCTCCATTAAACACAGTTCTTGGTGTCAAATATGCCAAGCTAATAATTGCAAATTGGCTGCCGTTAATATTTTCTGCAGATATGAGGGGGCAGATTAACATCCGTCTATCCATTTTTGTGAAGGAATGAGTCATGATCAGATTCCAAGATCTAGAATTTGATGCACCACCAATGCATCAATCTCGTTCTGGCTATAGTGTTATCTACTCATGGAAATATATAGAGATAGCTTCATTTAAAGCGACACAGAAAGCTATTAGAGAAAAGGAACTTACCAGCAGGTGTCTGACATTCACCAGCAGTATAAACAAATGGGAAGGATGAGATGTAGTGGTTTTACTTTTCATGTTGAAGTTGCTGCGGGAACATGCTCGCATTTTTCACATCAAATATGTATGTGCATCAGATGTGTTTACCCTGCAAAAGTCAAAGAGTAAAAAGTCAAAAATCCCAGTCTTTCCCTTTCTTTATTATTTAGTGTGTTAATTCTGTCACACACACACAACAAAATAATAATCAATTAATTAAAATGTCATTTTTACATGAATCGATGTTATCAATAATTCAACATTTTTCCTGCTTCCGACTATATGCTATATTTTAACGAAAGGTTCCAGAAGAAGCCCCCTTTTCCCACTTCTGGAGTAGGCCACGAGTCCCAAGGTAAAATATGGAGAAAAATAATCATGGCCAGCAGATAATGGTTATCTTCAAAGCAGTTATACCTGAAGCGCTTCTGAAAAATAGTCGTGCCTTTCAAGTAGATTTAACCTCCTTCTCCTCGACCTGTCGCTGATTTTCATGGCTTTTGATGAAGCAGGCTCACTAGATACCAGATAAGCTTCTTCTTTGTCCCCCAGGTGCTAGAACCCACTCTACACTCAAACTGGAGAGCATGCGAGCCTGTGCCATTCACCTTAACAGTAATCCTGTCACCAGCGCCTCCATATTCAATGTTAGTATTGAAGACTCATTTGTCATTTGCAGATACAACATGCCTGAGTATTGAGCTTCAGTCCTCTCTGACAATATTAGAAGCATTTAAGCCATTTGTCAATATGCATATAAAGATAACGTCCAAAACCTTTGCAATTGCCTATTAGTTTATTGTTGATAAAGCTTTCTGGTGTAAGGAATAGGTGTCTTAATTCATTTGTGCATAGTGCATTGCCATGGCTGCAGGTTTTTAAATGGAGTCATGTAAGCAAGCCTTAAATTAGTCCCTGTCATTTGCATAATGAATCAATGCGTGTGGATTGCACGTGGCTGTAAATGTTAAGTAGAGACGTAATTGGAGCGACTGCATTGGTAATTATTAGCGAATGGAATACAAAGTAGCGAAGCAGATCAATAGCAGTTGGGCCTTTGTTTACCTTTTGAAACATTGTCATTGTGTTGGCCGACAAAGAAATCAAGAATTGCCTGATGTAAGTCAATGCTAATTGCAATTTCACTGTAATATTCTGCATGATTGGTCACTTTTATGAGGAATATCTATCAACTTTCAGTTACCTGATGATGTCTATAGTCAATCTTTCTGCTGTTTATTTGTAAAAACAACTTTAAGTAAACAATATAACATTTATAAAGCTTAATACTGTATTGTATCAGGGTTTCCCAAACAGTTCGTGAAACCCTGGTGGTTCACAAGGGAATTGCAGGGGGTTCGTAAGTTGGTACAATGTACTGTATGTGTACTGTATGTCCACTGTATGTCCAGTGTTTATGCAAGTTGTTTCCAATATTTTGCAAAAACAAGTTAAGTTGCAAAGAAATGTTTAATAATAACAACAGTTAGATAAAGTACTACTGATAAAAACTTAAAGTTAAACTTTAAAATGATTGAAAACAGAAATATTTACTTAAAATCTCAGGGGTACTTCAAGTAAATAATTTAGGTCAAAAGGGGTTTGGCTGACAAAAAAAGTTGGAAAACCCCAGTGAAGATTTTGCAAGAATTATATTTTAATGTTCTTGTCTTGGCAGATTTGATCCAAAGTGACTTACAGGTCGTTCAGTATACAGTATTTCATTAGTACATGTGTCATATTGAAAATCAAAATTCGTTCCGCGATTCATCTGTCTAATCCCCGCCTTTTCGCCCTAGTCTGATGTGATTGGTCAGATGGTCTATTCTGCTGTGATTGGTTTAGCGTGTGTTCAAGGCGGGGACTATTTCTACTGACGTAGATACACAGAGGTTAAAGAATCGGACTAGTTCACGACTCGTTCGCGTGATTCAGAGTCGACTCCATTTTTTCCAACACAATAACTTTGTTATTCGGATTTACAACTTGGCAGACTGCTTACTTTCAAACACGGCAACATTAAACACTACATGAAATGTCATTTTGATGATCTCGTGGAATGCACTCTTTAAAGAATTGTTATATTTGTGTCTAGATTTTTCCAAATATCTCTAAAAACCCACATTCTGTGTTGCTTGGTTTCTGCTAAGAATGTTGGCAGTGCTTCACAGCACTGGGTCTGGTAGTTCTCGAAATGTTCAATGGCCATTGACCACATTGCGGTTACATAACAGACCTAGATTTCCGGCTGGATGGTGATTACAATTTTACCGTCACTCTCTGTGAGAAGCACAGGGCAGTATGATGTTGACAACTCTAGATCTCAGACAATGAGATCTTTTATTTCCAATTCTGAACTTAGATTCTCAGATAAACAGAAGATAAATACATGTGAAGAAAAAACAGAGAAACAGCAGATGGATGGAGCTCACACTAACCAAACAAGCAAAAGTAGATCACGTGATGCCCCATTTATGGCCGCTGCATTATTTAGTCGCTGGGGACTTTGAGATTGTTTTGTGCAAAAACAGTCGGCTGCGTCTACATCACCGTTTCAGCAAAGTTCTACCATACTAGACTTTAAATGAACTGTCAACCACAAGTTTAATCAAAACATCAAAATGGAAAACTAATGAGAAATAAATGTCTCGAAAGTTCTACGCCTGACAGGTTTATTCAATAGCATCTACCGCCTGAGCGACACCTCGCCGGCGTGACAGCTCTGGACGTTCATAAATTGAACCAATTCTGGGCAGTTATCAGTGGCTAATTTAGTGGACCACAGTCTCAAAGAAGGAATTTGCAAGGTTGTCCAATTAGCGGTGAAAAGTGTTGGGTTGTGAGTGCATGTCAGCAGGGAAGAGAGGGCCAGTGGAGGCGTGTCATCAATCATCTCAACAGCTTTGCCTCTGCATTCCTGGCAGAGTGTGAAGGCCTTGCTCATACGGGGAATGCCACACCATCATCACAGACTGTCAGCTGTTAAGATGCCCATCATTTCTTCAGAACATTTTTCATGCTTATCTAGCTTGGTTAGCACGTTACTTGGTTAATAGATCGCATAATGCTGCATTTGTCAGAACTAAAGAGGATTGACATAGACATAATAGTGCAAACACGAAGTGCTTAAAAGGTTCTTCACAGCAATGCCATAGAAGAACCATTTTTGCTTCCACGAAGACTCATTCAGTCAAAGGTTCTTTAGAGAACCATCTCTTTCTTACCTTTTTGTAATCTGAAGAACCTTTTTTTGCCAAATAACTTTTCTTTAAGGTTCTTCAGATGTTAAAGGTTCTTTATACACTAGTGGCCAAAAGTTTGTTCATATTTTTTCCACATTTTAGAATAATAATAAACTCATCAAAATTATAAAATAAAACAAAGGGAACTATGGGAATTATGTTGTAATAAAAAAATGAAAAATAAATGAAAACATGTTATATTTTCATCTTCGGTATAATTTACAGAAATGTTTTCATGTCATTTTATCAAGCAGCTTCTTGAGGTCTCACCCTGAGATGCTTTTAAGACAGTATTAAAGGAGTTTTGATCTATTCTGTGCTCTTATTGGCTGTTCTTTCTTAATTATTCAGTCAAAGTTATCCATTTAAATATTAAATAAAATGTGTTTTTGTCTACTAAACTAATTTCAGATATTTAAGCAAACACCTCTGATCAAAAGGTTTTTTGAAATAATGAGAGAAATGTCGCTCAAGTGTCCCAAAGCTTTTGACCGCTAGTGTAGAACCCCTTAGACAAAAAAGGTTCTTCTATGGCATCGTAAAGCACCTTTATTGTTAAAAGTGTGCTTTATGAGAAGAAGAAGCCCCGATTGAACACTTACATCTGGGAGACATCTATTTTACATCTGGAAGGCATGTTTTTTTTGTTTGCTAACCTGCAATAAGTTTCTGGGATGTTTCTTCTCAAATGTCATGTAGACATGATGTTTAGAATTTAGAATGTATGTAAAATTGACTTTTCTAAGATGTATATCAGATGTTTTTGCACAGCGGATGCATTCCAGATCTTTAGCAGACATCTTACAGACGTACATGTGCTATCTGGAAGGTGGCGGCTCCTGGTTTTCATCAAAAACGTTTCAATTGTAATACTAACTTGCTACCTTTTTATGACAAACTTTTAAACCTTAAAAGCTGTGATAGCACAAACATCCTCAGAATTTAAAGAGCCATTCATTAAATAGTGCAAAAAGTGAGATACCCAAATCGCAATTCTTTTAGTGCTATGGTGAGGTGAGAATATGTTTTAGTCATAAGAGCAGTCGTACTCTTGCCATGGTTCGCACATTGTGTATAGTGGCAAAAAGCTTGCGTTACCGTGCCAGTTGGACAGCTTTTGTGTGCACGGCTATTACACCAATGCATCTGCTAATATGTTATGTAAAAACCTACCAAGGTGTATGAGTCTTAGACAGTAGAGGCTATCTAGTGCATGTCCATAGGGTGTGTTGCCATGGTTACCTTAGTAGGGTGTCATTTTCTGTATCGGGAACACAAGCACCATGAAGAAAGCTCTGAGAGTTTCTTTAATATACATCATATTCACTTGAAGATGTCTTGGCACGTACATGTTTTTAACAGATCTTCAGCTGATTCATCCTTCCTACTCCGTAGCATTTCAATTTTCCCCTACCGCCACATAGCAGCACCTATCATAGTTCCTTTAAAGAAAATAGGCCCCCCCGTTGACTCTCATCTAGTATTGAAATGCTCTGCAATTGTTTCTCTATTTGCCTACCAGCATGGTGGAACATATTCGACGCTTGTCTTTGGCACAGCGCTTTTACAGCGTAGCTGGTTTGTTGTTCGAACGCTTTTGTATGTGAATGCATTAATGTTTTAATCGCACTGATTACATTTTAGTGTTACTAATCCCTTCACTCTGTAGCCGCATCTGATTAAAGCATTCTCAAATGCACTAGTTACTCGATGAATGTAAGTGTGCTTTCAAATCTCTGTTATGAATCAAAGACCTTTGTGGGACAGACATTAAGCTGGGCGTAATCCCTGCCAAATGGTCTCAGAGAAAGCTTACCCAATGAGCTTCAGTCCTCGCCAGAAATGCGAGCGTTTGTAAAGAAGGATCGTTCATTACATTTCTGTATTCATCCACCTTGTACGCGCATTCAGGTTACTAAACTCATTCCTTTCTGCTCGATTTTTTCACTCTTACTGTAAACCTGGTACATATCGGTTTGTCTTTTTTATATCGCAATCCATCAGCGAGTTGATTTTAAGCACTTTCAAACCCACCATGAACTAGTTTTCTTCACTCGCCGTTTGAAGCGCCGAGCAGATATCTCTGCAAAGAACACATCTGGGGTGAATAGTAGAGCTTTTTCTATAGCCTAGTTCTTCCACTACATTAGGTGGCAAAGGGTGTGTTGGCTTATGAGAAATATGTCACTTAAGGAAGGCAGTGAGCAGAATTAGGCCATGCAAAATATGACAGGGTCCCGCCGGACCCCCTTAGACATAATTTATCCAGTATTTGTAGTAGAAATTAGCATTGTAGTTGTTAGACACTTGCCTATCTCTGTTGATTTACGCACATACCGTCCGTCTTCAAAATGAAGTGCTGAGCACGTCAAAGCTCCACGACAACAACACTTGAACACTTGCATGATTATTGTAATGATAGCTTTTATAACTGCACCTTATTATAATGCTTAATAAAAGGTCAACGCTTTAAAGCTTGATATATGGAAGATGCTCTTGCATCTCTTTCACACTGACTCTGTGGCGTTCCGGCAGCTCTAACCTGATATCTCCGAGATTGTCACAAAACCTGAGATTACGGAAAAGCCGCCCGAAAATGCAGCTCGAACTGAATAGGCCTCTATCCGAAAATTGAGAATGGACTGAAGGTACATCAAAATGACACAAAAAGCTAAACAGAGATTTTCACGCACACCAGTGGCTGGAAGATATAGTGTGTGTGTGTGGTACAGAGAGATTGACCGAATCTCTTTATTTAGTGTGCAGATCATTGCGTAGATGACTGTTGTTCTGTAAATAATGCAGGAGTGCAGCATTATGGGATAGCAATGCAATTGACAGCGGCTGAATGCAGTACATGCTTTATGTAGTATGGCTCAATATTTTTCACATTTTTTCCAATCAGAGGAACGATTGTTTTGCTCAAACAGCCATTGTAAAACATAATAAAACACAAACTCAGGAAAGTCGGGGTAAAAGTCCCTTTCATGCTTTTAGGTGTCCTCCAAGATAATCTGCTCCTGGCAGAACACACACTGTACTACAACATAATAAAATATTGGTTGAAAAATGCTTTTCGTCCACCATAATGGTGTGCTTACTGCATCCACCAACAGGAAGTAACTAAAGTCTAACCGGCCAAACCTTCAACCCATTTGAACTAGAATTGAAAATACAGTATTTATCTAGGCTTTCCTGCTTATGTCCAACCTTAATGATTACTTTTTTATTTTTTGTGTGTGTAAAAGAGATAGAAAAATGGCACCTCACCATGAAATTAGGAGCAAATAGCAACAATCATGATTTATTGAGAAACTGTGGCATATAATTGATAATTGATGATGAATCATTTCTGCTAATTTTAGATTTAATGAAAATATGACACGCTATAATTTTTTTCTGCCCTGACTTGCATGTAAAACGAATGAAACTGAGAATATCAAAGCAAATCGTACAGTAAAGCACATGCACAGAACAGTATTGTTATCATCCTAGAGAAGTGTCTTGGTGTAAATCAAAATGGAAACTTTGAATTTGTCCTTTGAGAGGTAACACTGTAATAACTATAACTATTAGCTATCTGATGGTTCGGACTTGGAGCACAGATGGCTAGGGGAGGCTGAGATCCCTGGTGTATTATTTGATGTATTTTTGCCAGTTTGAATGGGTAATTGTGACACAGGAGATACAGTGTTCATTTGAAATAGCAGATGTTGAGATAATATTGTGCATGTACGTGTGCGCGAGATATTGAGGTAAATGGTAGTTAGTTGCTAAATTTGGTTAGGTGTTTTTAATAAATGAATTGAAAATGCATATTATATTGCAAAAATCCCTTCCAGAAAGCATAACGGAGCTGTACTTTAAAAGCTTCTTTGCGTTCAGTAATTTTTATTAGTTTTAGGCTATTGCTTGGTGTTTGGCAGCCACTGGCCTCAGTTTCCGTGTCCACGTATGTCCAGATGTAATTATCATCATTTCTCATTGCTAAGGACACTTATGGGAATATTGCCAGTTGGTATTCAGCACATTAGAGAGTCCACTCTATAGCATGGCTTTGTTATTTAATCTGTTGTTGAGAACTTGTGCGCATTGTTAGACAAGATTTTGTTGGCTGGGATCAACTTAATCTTATTTTAATCCTAGGTTTTTACAAAAGAGAACCTCTTTCACATTAGCGTTCTGGCAGTGTCAACATTTCATGCATTCGTCATGAAGCACAGGTTTGTCGTGAAAGGAAAAGAGACTAAACTTAAAGACAAAATATGCAAACATTTTATTTGGTATTTGTAGGAGGAAGCCCTCATAACTAAGTCTTGGTTATGCTGGGTTCATATGTTCAGATCAAGAAAGCAAAAACGTGGCATGCCGTTGGTTGCAATTCTTTATGTTTCACAAAATGTTCTTTGTAATGAAAAAAGCTTTTTTGAATTATAAAAATATGAAATAAGGGGTACCTTTGAGTAAATGTTTTTTGGGGGGGACCTAAAATGGTTTTTCTATGGCCTTGCTGTAAATAACCTTTTGTAGAACATTTTTTTAATAGTGTTTTCTCTGTTCAGTTTCCTGGTCTTATTGTGAGAAATAGAAAACATTGTTTGCCCTTTAAATAATTATGTAATAATAATCATAACAAATTCCCTTTCTGCTGACCATGACAGAATGAACATGGAAAAAACTTAACATGTTTCAACCATCTGTCAGTGCAGCAAACACAGGGATTGCTAGGAGATGTGTTTTCATCTGTTTCCTTCCCAAAACCCTGTTCTTTATCCCTCAAGTACCTTTGTTGCGGACCCGCTGGCTTGAATATTTTGCACAGAGATGAATATCTGAAAGTTGTGGTTATGTTTGAGGCGTTTTACTCTTGAATGCTTGAAAAAAATTCAAAAATTAGAGGTAGCACAAAAAGGAAGGCATACATTTAGGTATATGATATTGTAGCATTTCAACAGTGTGTATTGTTATATTGGTTGGTTCATATACATGGAAACAAATAAATATGTTTCCATATGCTTCCATATATGTTGATATAGTAGTGAAAAATAGAATCGGTTATTTGATCATTTATGTTATAGTATACATACAAGACAATTCTAGAATATTGTAAAAAGGCTCAAGTAATTTGCTTTATTGCCCCAGCCTAATAGACATGTAGTCAAGTATTGTGCATGTGCACACAAATATCATTCCAATTTTAAAAGGGCTGAGTAAATGAAATGAAATTAGAATAGTCCCTATTTACTTTATATTTCAACACTAGGGAATGTTTTTATATTAAATTGTTACAAAAAGTATGACGTTTACTTGTGATACTTGACTGTTGTGCTTTTATTTTCATCAGCAAAATTTCATTTCTAAAAAAACAAAGTGGTCAGCCGACTTTGGATAACCATACCTTTTGTTACATACAAGGTATGAACAAAATAAAAACCGTTTTGGAAAGGGAATCATATGGTATCAAAATCTGAAATATGTCAAATTTCACCACGTGTTGGGTTTTCCCAGACCGTATCACATATGTTGAAAGGAAAATAAATCAAGAATACATTTTACATTCACATTGTAGTTGAAAACGCAGGCAATATATCATAAATACATGCCTTCATAAACGTAAATTCAAGACTGTATTGCTATTTTTATATCCTTACACAAACACACAGCATTTCTCCATCTCAATAGCCTTGTCATAAACAGTTACCTTTAAGTGAATCATTCAGCTGTAAAGAGTGATCAAAAGACTTGACAAAAATCTGGGTCAATTCAAAATGAAAAGAAATTACAGATTAGATGACAGAAAACAACATGTACATCTGGAGAAAATCAAGCGTAATCTGTAAAGCTAACCGTAGTCAGTGTTTAAAGCATGTACAGGTTCAGTGCGTTTGACCTCCCTTGATCCCTCGAAAGTGAAATCAGCGTGCTTACACTTTAAGCCAAAACAAGACAAAGACCTTATGAATCGTCTTGAATCAGAAATCATGTTTTGAATCGGAAAACAGCGGATGAAGACCTAATCAGTGTTTCTCAGTCTGGAAAGCCTCTGCGGTTTCGAAAAAGACCATGAGATGAAAAATCCCACCGAGGGTATGAAGAGGTTTGCCCTCATGAGCTTCACAGAGCAGTGCTTTGAAGTGATGAATAAAGATGATTAAGGGAAATTTCAGGGAAAGAGGAAGAACAAACATGACTTGATTATGGTCTCTTCTCTCTGCTGTTTCGAGACTTGGAGAGCAGCTTATTTAAATCGGTAACAAAGCGCGATGGTTGGGAAATACACATTTGGATGCAGAACGCATAGGGCTGCGGTGGTTTTTGCGGTAATATTATTTTACATAGAAAAGTTATGGTCAGCATATGGTAATGTAACGAATGTGATATAAAACATGTTGATGCGTGTCTGTAATGGGTAAATTGAATTGACCTTTCTACTCTCCTATTCAGTTTATGAGAAAAATGACACAAATTAGTTTATATGAATGCATTAGAATTCATGTGAAACAATTGTAAACTGTTTTCAGAAGCGTTTCAAAAAACCATGGCCTTCAAAATTGCATGCCAGACATAAGGGTAGGATTATATATTTATTTACCCTCAAACTATATTCTGTGGAACACAAAAGAAGAAATTTGGAGAAATGTCTTAGTGGTTTTGTGTCCATACAGTGCAAGTCAATTGGGTCCAGGGTTGTTTGGTTACCAGTGTTCTTTAAAATATCTTATCTTGTGTTCAAAAATTCATACAGGTTTGAAATGACAAGAGGGTGAATAAATAATAAAAGAATTTTCATTTTTGGGTGAACTCCGTTTAATTGCAATGCATTCAAAAGAAAATATTGCATCACTGTTTCATCTTGTCTAAAGTACAACGGCATTAGATAGATTCTTTTTTTTTTAAGGAGGTATCTCTATTGCCTTTCTTGAGCCCAGTGCTTAATAATAAATCAACTAACCATAGGATTCCCTCACGAAGGTGAGCAAACGTTTTCATTAAATCCTATGAATGTCGAGCGTCACACTCTCTAAGTGGATTGTGGGATTGACAGCAGTCCGGAGAGAAAGTGTTGACGGTGGCCCAGGGTGCCAAAAAAGTTAAAGAACGAAAAACGCCGGACGACAGCCAATCGCTAAGAGGTTTAGACAAGCCCGATTGTGACGTATGTTCCCTGCAGCGCAAGATTGACTTTATGTTTCCACAGCCGCTCTGGCTCTCCAGTTGTAAGCGGCATTGAGAAATCCACTCACAACACTGCAGTGGAAACCTGTGTTGAATGTGGCTTGAAAGTAGGCGTGGGCCGGTATGAGATTTAGGGTTGTCACAATTCTTAAATAATCGTCTTATCACAATTATTTGATGTCATCGAAATTCTTTTAGATAACCGCTATTATTGTGAATCCTTAGAAAACAAGGGTGATCTGCAGTATCTGCATTTTACATCCACTGTCCTGCACTTACTGTTACATTCAAATGACATTTCTCCATCATTTTGAGTAATGTATTTTGTAAAATGTGTTTTGTTTCCAGACTTGCTGCATCTACACAGCAAGACCCTCATATCTAGTTTTAGTAAATAATATTAGTTATTTACAAAATGTTAACATTTCAAAAGTATATATTTTATTCATTGAATAAATTTATTGTCATTAATAGTTATATTGTCAAAGCCTTAATCGCAATTATTTAATACCTTGATATCATGGTTTCACGGTATGGTGGTATTGTAATTACAGCTTTAAAATGTGTTCTGGTAAAAAACTGCTTTTTTCCATTGAACACAGTATTTAAGCAACACAAAATATTTGGAACAGTAGTAAACATGTACCACCGATTTAACCTGTTTAAATCGGTGGTTTCCAAACTTTTTGAAAGCATGGCAAACAACAAATGAAGCATAAACAAAAAATAGCACAGAACATGGTGGATTCCTGCACTTTCCATCTTTGATGAGACATAAAAACAGCTCACACCTTTGGAACGATATTACAGACATTTTTGTGGTTTTAAAAGTGTGTATATAGTATATAGTATATGTTTATATGTATATAGTCTTTATACATTATATACATATATACGCGCGCGTGCGTGTGTGTGTGTGTGTATATACATATTTTAGTCTCTACTTTAAATCTTTTTTTATTATTTTCCTCCTTTTACACACAGTCAGCAGTTCAAAAACTAGCACATCCTAGAAGGTGCAAGAGGGCGGCCTTACACCTCTACTCACCTGTTCTTACCAGGTGGCACAAAGGAAATATAACACACATAGAGGTCTGAACTCTTCCCTAGCCTACACCCCAGTGGTAAGCACTTTGTGAAGAGGTATTGTAAAGTATGTCCGAGAAAATCTCTGAGGTGCTCTGACACCAGCCGCCCTGCTGTTTTAGGGGTCAAGACTCAAGATGAAACCTTCAATATCAATAATCCTCGCATGTAGAGCAGTCTGTCTGCTGTGCTGCCAAAAGTCCGTCTACAGGATACTGTAGTGGAGATTTAAAAGATGTTGTTTCCCAAATTATTATAAATTTCACTATTTTTGAAATGCTGGCCATCTGTTCAGGGTGTCGGAGGATGGATAGATGTGTTTTTTAATAATTTATTAGTAGTCTGTTAATTCTTATGAACACGATAACTGTTTGATACAATATTATTAATCTGTATAGGCGGTTTCATCGGAAGCATATGCCTGGCCCGAAGTTAACTTCCAGTCTGTGTCTGTTGATCCTAGTCTGGCTAGTGGCTAATAATATATCCATTTATATTTGATTTAATTTATACTAATATTAATTTATTGTATGAAAATTGTATTAAAAAACAATTTTTAAAATGTTATTGTTTATTAATTTTATTAAATAAAATGTATTACAAGCTGTTTCTTTACTTGCCAATGGTTTCCTCAATATTTGATTACATCGATTATATAAATACAATATGTTACCATGATAATAATAATAATGATTACGTTATTAATGAGCTAATGATTTAGCCTGTGGGCCAGGTTCAGATTTTAATAGTTAATATTATGTTAATTAAAACCGCCTGAAGAAATGTTAATGATATGAATGTCTAAGATGATCATAATAAAAACATAAATGAATATTTAAATGGTGAATATTGTATGACTTACAATATTATATGCAATGTGCAATATAGGTTTATGAAATTTACTTTGTAATTTAGGTTCTTTTCTTAATGCAGAGATACATTTTTAATAAGATCTGTTCTGAATCACATCATTCTCCAGTGGGCTTTTCCCCATGCACAACCGGAATACTTCCTACCATAAGCACGTTCTGCTTGCAACTCTTATACTGTAGAAATGTTTCCTCAACTGTATCATCATCTTAAATCTTGTCTCATCATTCTGTCTTTATTTTACCAAGTGAAAATATCAAATCCTGCTTTGTACCATCAATTGCATTCCCGTTTCCTGAGCGGCATGAGAACATTACAGAGATTTCTCGAAAATCCAATACACTGAGGAACTAAGCCGAGACCTGCAAGTTACTGACGGATATGCTGACCTCCGGCTCACCTGTAACCTCAGGAGCATCCTGTGTAAATAACCCTCAGCATAGAGCTCACGCCACTTCTGACATGTAACAAATAGATGTTAGACGTGGCACCAGACAGAACTTCCCAAGCAAGCTGTCTTTTTTGTTGGTTTGGTTTAGCTTCTTTATTTCAAAGTTCTTAGTTCTGACAGCGGAATTGCCAAAGATCACTCGCGAGTCAATTTGAAGACCGTGTGTCGAGACAGAAGATCTAGAAGAAAGGACGACCTTGAAACAAAATCAAAGGGGTGCGGAGATGCTTTAAATTGTATTGTTTTTGACAGTATCTTGTGTGCACAGACACGGTGGAGTGACGTGGATTGTATGATGCCTGGTTTACTGGAGGAGTTGTAAAAACAGTGTCAGTTCAACTGTCCTTTATATCTGACATAACATGTAGATCTAAACCACAGTTTTTCTCTTTTCCCCAAAGAGCTCTTTTTTCTTTGTTTTTCTCACTCGCCTTAAAAGTGAGTTTTTTCCTTGCAAACTGCTAAAAGATAGCAACTTTATTCCAATATCATATCATCTGTTGTAGGCTGCAGGTGCTTACGAGATACAAAGTCAAGTGAAACATTACCAATCATAAATCACTGTTATCTTATGGCTTTTTTGATTTCAGATGTTACCTGTTGGATGGAATCTCAAAAGGAGCATGGTTAAACCGTTCCAGTATCATTTACGCAGGGAAAGACAAGTGGTCGGGAGACCCTCGCGTGTCCATCGTATCAAATATGGGGGAAAACCATGAATACAGCTTACAGATACAGAAAGTGGATGTAACGGACGAAGGCTTGTACACCTGCTCGATACAGAGCGAACGCAATCCACGCCCAAAGCTCATTCAGTTAATTGTAAAAGGTAAGTGCTACTGCATTACGATTACAATAGTCATATTTGTATATGGTGTATAGAAGATTTTATGTAAACTTATCATTATAGATGTACTGTAAAAATCGATTTGTTGTTACCTGGCTGCCTTTGTTGTTAATTTAACTTAAAAAAAATATTAGTTACTGTTTGAATTTGACGCAAAATTGTTATGTTAACTAAGTTGAATTATCTACAATTTTAAGCCAGCAGGGTAACTTAATTTTTTTAGTTGAAACAACAAATCATTTTTACAGTGTGATATAAAGTCTGGCTGATTCCCATCCATATTCATGAAGCTGTATTTCGACTTCAAAGGCGCCGACCACACTGCCAACATGTTTTGAATCTGGAAGGCAGGGATTGGCTTTCAAATGTATATATGTCTGCAGTCTTCTTAAGATGATGAAATGAATGTGTTACTAATGACTAAAATCATCAAACATTTAGTCATGTGCTCTATATCATCAAACATTGGTAAAAAATGTTTTACTATGCAAACAGTGGTTCCAAATCTTCCTGTATGCCCCCGTTTAAAGGAATTAGCATTTAAGATTAAAAAATTTAAGTCTGTATAAATTGTGTAAATTTATGCAAATGGAAGTATGTGTAAATTATAGGCTATGGATAGCAGTTAAAAATATCTTGTGGAAGAGACAGAAGGTATACTTAAACTCTCCGGCTGGTTCAACTGTATTTTAGTGGTTTATTATGAATTTTATTAGTATTGATGAGCTGACATTTTCGCCACAGTCAACAGTAACTGCATTTTGCTTAGTGTTGAATAGTTTTTATCGCAAACATCATTGAGTGGCTTTTTATCTTTTGCGTTTAGAACATTTGAAGACAAGTGTGTTCAGCATTGTTTGGTCACAATTACATCTTTCCTCTATCCTCTGTCAACAACATAATTACTCATTTTGTCCATGTGGAATAAGAGTTTACATAGTAATTGTCAGTGGGCTGTCAGCAAAGATATATTCTCTTTTTCCTTTGAGGGAAACCCCTAATCTTTCTATTTGTTAGCTTTGCCGGTTGTTATTAGATATCTTTCTACAAAACTCCCTGACCGAATGTGGCAAGGAAAATACTTGACAAATGTTGTTCTTTCAAGAAATTACTAGTTTCCAGGTACAAATATTGGAATAAGATGAATACTTTGGTGAGCAAAGCTCTTGTAAATGACTTGCATATGAGTGTGTGCATTTGTGTGGCTTTGTGTGTGTGTTTTGTCTTACTGTTAAGTAAATAACCGGTTTTTAATATTTCCCAGGTAATTACAATAAATGACAGCAGAGGTGAAATGCTCTGTGTATTTGCTTTGTTTTACCGGAGAAAAGTTGGCCATAAGTCACCCTTTTCCTTAGAGTACAGCCCTAACACTGGGTTGGATTCTCTCATCCAACCTCAAGAGGTGCCACCTGGAACCCTTTTGTAAACAGTAGAAGGAGTTTCCATATATGGGCTCTTGTTGGCTACATTTCTTCACTATTCGGGTCAACTCACTGTTGTGCAAATTTTTTTTAACTAATTGAGTTAGGCTGAATGGAAAATCACTGACTTTATCTTTCTAAAGCATATTTCTATCTATCTGTCTGTCTATCTATCTAGATACATAGATATAGACAGATATATGTATATACATATATAGTATACATTGCTTTGTAAATATCTGTCAAATGTACAGATAATGTCAGGGCAGAAAATTATTAGTACATTTTCCAGTATGCCTATATACTGTATTCAGGTTTATGGTATACACTATACAGCATAAACATCCCTGACAGTAACTGTACATTTAAATGAGCAGTACATTACACTTTTGATCTTCGTGTATATGTTTGTTTGTTGACTGTCTCTGTAGTCATTAGAAGATATTTTTACATTGAATGTTTATCCGAACCCTCCCTGACCGTGGCTCTCCAAACTATGGTCGTCTTGAACTGTGTTTTCTATTATGGTGTGAACTCGCTGTATGCGGTCGACACCACAGTGGGAGGTGCTGATTCTCAGCAGCGGTAAATATATTAAGATCCGAGCCCTGTTTTAACCATCGCAAACCCACCGACTGTAATTAACCAGAGAAATATCACAGCTACAGTAATAGAGACCAGTTATGTATTAATAGATGTAGTTTTACCGTAACTCATATAGCCCATCACTGAGTCACTTCTGAATGCAATTTTAATCAACAAATTGAATGTCCGCCTATTTACCGTTATAGCCAAAGGCTGCTGAATGATCGTGATGGATCTTTCATCCTAAATAAAATTCATTACCTGCATGTATCTCTACATGATCTGAGATAATTGATAAGAAAATATACAAGCACTGTTCGTGTAATGATCAGGGGAGAGAACGGGAACGATATGATAGGATGTGCAGCAGCCTTGTAATAAGAATCGGTCGGTGGCAAACTAAATCTCCTGCTGAATTTGATCAAAAAATGAAATGGCTAGATTGACCCTCACAATGGCAAAACCATGGAACTGCAGATCCGACATAATGCGATTTATTTCTCTTATTTGCCCTTTATGAAATTTGAACAGACAGTTCTTGGTGCCTTTTCGGGCTCGCGCTGTACATCTGGACATTGGGTGGACAAAACCGCTTTGCTGGGTCATTCTTCCAAAGGAACCGGTCAATATTAGGCATCATCGGAGAATGAGTGTGCTTGTTTGTTTTGCAGGGATCGAATGAGAATAGCCCACACGCATTTTTCAGAGAATAATCACCCATCTTCTCCACCACTTAAATCTTATCCTTGTTTGCCAGACAGTACCATTTGTCATAGTCCTTGGTGAGTCACTATTAAATGGAGCAGTTTCAGACCACCACATTGTCCTTTATAGATGCGCTCAGTTAGTTGAATGACAGATTCGGCGTATTAACATTCCGCACACATCTCTATATATCTAACTTATCGAAATATTACGAGTGATGGTCTGTTAATAATCAGCAACCAGTATTTTGTTTATCAAACCTCTAGATGAACCATAAGGCAGCCTGGAATTGAGTACTTTAGATCTAATAGGGCTAAATCCTCCGCCAGCTAAAGTAGTCCCTGCCAAAACAAGCTTTTCTTAACGCCAGGCATTGCACTGACATCAATTTCCCCGACCCGCTTAATGTGTTCTGTAATCAGTCTTATTCTTTAGTTTTTGTTTAGTTTACTTTGTTTTTTAAAGCAAAATAACACTAGCAAAAATGTGTTATGGCCCTGTAGCTGCACTCTTGGAATGCCTTTTATTCAATCAAATTCAAGGACCGGAACTGATTGTTGAAAAATGAAAATATAAATAAATAGCACTCTTGAAATGCCACTTGGCCGATCAAATCAGAGAATCGGAACTAATTGTGTAATTTTGTCATAGCAGCAAAAATGCCCCCAAAAAATGGTCTGTTGTGATGTATTTTTCTGTGAATGGGAGATTTCCACCTAAAGTTGAATAAAAGTTCAGGGCCTCTCATCCTATTTAATGTTCAACTTCCATTTGAAGTTTTCCAATCCAGCTTGCTGACGTTTTTCATCACGAAACCAGCTAGGTTAAGATGTTTTGAACTTCATCTAAAATGCCATAAAATATTTAGCCTCATTTTAAATTCTATACTTGTCCGTCTGCACCTCACAGCAGCTCTGAAGTCTTGAAGTGAAAGTTGATGCTTTAATGAATGTCTAATCCATTCATCCTTCATATTTCTATGTACATACAGCCATGAAAGAAAATTAAGAGACCATTTAAAAGACCATTTTCAGTTTTTCTGAATTTTACTATTTGTAGGTGTGTTTATTGGTAGAAAACAAATTATTCTATGAGCTACTTACAATATTTCTACCAAATTTCAAATAAAAATATTGTTTTTATTAGCATTTATTTGCAGAAAATGAACACTGGAGAAACAGGTCAAAATAACAGAAAAGATGCTCTGTATTTCTTCAGACCTCAAATACTGCAAAGAAAACAAGTTTATATTTACTTTTAAGCAATACAACAATAACTGTACATGTACCTAGGAAAAGTTCCAAAATATATTTTTTTGTGAGACAACTTAGATTTTTATCATGTTCTCATGTGTCTTGTCATGCTGTAAGTCTTTCACATTGCTGTTGGATGACTTTGTCACTCCTGAGGTTTGATTTTGTTGAAACTCAACAGACACTGGACTGGAATGACCACAATACATCTAGAAATGTTGAATAAATGACAATTTGGAATAGTCTCTTAATTCTTTCCACGGCTGTATATACTATAAGCAAACAGCCTATAGATTAAATTGATACAACATGCTAGGTACGAAACCAGCGAATGTCACTTCTATACTTTATTATAATAATGTCTTTTGTTGTAATATTTCAAATGAGAGGTGATAAAATGATAAAGTATTCCCAAACAGCATCAGAACTTTGTGTTATATAAATAAAATCTATTTTACTGTCTTAATCTGATGTATTACTGAGTTAAGAATGTTCAATGCCCAGAACAGGTGAAACTAGATTTTGTTCATAAGGAACATATTGCATTTTAAAAAGTGACTTAGTTACTAAAATTAGAAAGATAAATATTTGTAATATTTCAGCAGTATACGCACATCAAGACAAGGTACATGCATAAACAGCGTCAATTTCGATTTCACATTGACTTTTATGCAAAGATCAATAAATTGTGTATTAATACACTTGATAGTGCTACACTACATTTCAATTAACTCCGCAAATGTACACATTGTGCCAGGAGAGCTTATGTACTGTTGGGTAGTGCACATTCTCACTGGCATCACCAGCTGAAGGAATCCCACTGGGTTAGGCAACCTGTCAGGTTTTGTGTTTCGTTGTTGTGTATGACACCTAATTAGGAATCTACCTTGGTTGGTTTTTACAGCCTTCAGCTTGTATGGGGAATTGGGAACCTCTTAAGAACGAACGTAGAAGCTGCCAGTATAGCATATTTCCACTTCCAGTCACATGGGTCTATTTAAAATATATGTGCATATTTGTATCACAGTATGGTAAGCGGTTCTCAATATTTAGTACTAATGGTACACATGGTTGAAGCATAAAGAGCATTGCAGACAAATGTTGTGTTCCTCTTAGTACCTTGTTGTTAAGATCTATTGTAACTACTGTACAGTACATGAGCAACTGAAATGGAGCTTGGCTTTAGAATGTTGCTGTCTAACAATATAGGCACACTAATACATAGCACACAAATATCATGTGAAATTGTCAGTTTATGTTTTATCAGTGCTTGAATACATATTGAATACATTTTAATATTGTGTATTATTATTTTGTGTGTTTTGTACACTCACCCTCTTGTCTTTTTAAACCTGCATGACTTTCTTCCTTTTGCAGAACACAGAAGATATTTTGAAGAATGTTGGTAACCAAAAACTGCTGGAACTCATTGACTTCTATTGTATGGACACAAAACCAATGCAAGTCATTGGGTACCAACATTCATCAAAACTTCTTCTTTTGTGTTCTGCAGAAGTAAGAAAGTCATAGAGGTTTGAAATGACATGAGGGTGAATAAATATTGAAAGAATTTTCATTTTTGGATAAACCAGATATGTAGTATAAATGAATATGTTCAAATACAGTTACAATAATTGAGATCCTCTGTGTATATTATCTGAAATATCGTCTGCACGTTATTACTCACGCCGCCCACGATTTGGAACAGCGTCAGTGCACCTGGAATACCTCAAAAAGCTGCCTACGTATGCAGCTCACTAGGTTTTGAAAGAGAGCCACAGTGTATGTGGCATACATGCGCTGTTCAGAATACAGAATAGTCGGGCTCGTTGCAATTGGCTGACGTGCTTCGGCCATCATGTATCAATTTACCATTGCCCCCTGCCATCCATTTTCGTCCCGGCATCTCTCCCAGTATGAGCTTTATAAAATTAATGTAATGGTACATATGTCTGTATATATACTTTTTTTTTTTTTAACCACATGAAATGACTTTATTCGGCTGTGTAATTATACGAGGTTCACGACAGGACCATTAGACAGAAGGCTGTTTTCACACCTAATTCAAATTGCTTTCCTCGATCGTGAGTGTTGAAAAGAGCAGACCTCGGCACGTTTGCGTCATAACTGGCATGACTAAATGTTTGCCGTCATTGCAAGGTAACAGCTCTGGATTAAAATGTGTCAAAAATTCATCTTTTCACTTGTACTGTATATTTCTGTCTCTTTAGTTTTATTACCGTAACAACACGTGCAGGCAATCATGCGTCTGATTCGCAAGAGATGCGAAGAATGCGAGCTGCTCGCCAAAGGCAATTTCTGTTGAGAATACCGGCAATGAGAAATACATTATTGTATAATAGGCAATTATACGTCATCGACAGCAGTTTGCTTTCACAAAATAGACCCGATTGCATTCAAACCGCTGTAAACCGCAAAAACTGTTTCAAGCGCATTCCGATGTGGTTCATTACTGTGCAACTCGAGTTTACAATAAAACACCTTTATGTGAGCCGAACACAACATTCAGATGTCAAATGCTCACATTTAAAAGCTCAAGTGTATAAGCCTTTTGGCAGTAATATTGAACCACGTCAATCCGTGTTTTAGCCTTTTTTTGAATTAGTTAGGAGTGATTATGGTAGAAATGTTGGCCGGTGTTTCGTCCCAGGCAGAATAATTCCTTTAGGACGTTCTCTGTGTATTTTTGGCTTGCTGTTCGATAGATATTAAAGGTTAATGAAGGGCTCAGCTGTGCTCAGAGCGCATCTTTTGTAGTATTGCCTAATTTACCATGTATAGGTCACAGATATAGTCAACGTTTAAATATTCACTTCATTTATGCCTTTAGTATGCGCAATATAGGAGCATTTATTGTATGTCCGCCATTCAGTAGCACTAAAAATAATATACTACACACAAATATTTAAGCCTGTATGTGATTTTTATTGCCCGGTTCTCTTTAGTTCTTTGCCACTGCTAGTCTGCACCATGACAGGAATCCTATGTTTCCCTCAGCTCCATAATTGGAATGTGGGCTGGCAGTAGGTGTGAAGCAATGGGCTCTTGGAATTGGGTGGCAGCAGTCAGCCCTGGAGATCCTGTCAGAATATAGAAATGCAAGGCATGTACTCCACTTTATTCAGAGGAAACCCTGCATTTTAATAGCTGTAAGCGCTTGTAATTCAAGGTGGCGTCATTAGAGGCTTATTTATTCACTCTGGGGCTGGGAGACAGATAATGCCTCCCCCGTCAGCCATGGCAGCTCCATCTCAGTGTCTCCTGCCGAGCAGTGGAGGGAAATTAGAGTGGAATGGACAAACATGACAATCAGGCAGCAGTTAATGAATTAAACGGAAAACAAAGCATCAGGTTGTCTTGAATAGGGCCTCGGGGTAGGGCTTTAGTGTTGTCTTGTTTTTCAGTGGTCGTCATTACCTTACCAAATGAACGGTCTGTGTAGAAATAAACAGGTTAAAAATAACTAAGGCCTAAAGCTTTGAAGTTGATGCTTGTCAAGGATGAAAACAAGGACGGTTTTTGTGAGGAATGCGAGGGAGGCAGAAACTCTTCAAACATGTTCGCAAAAACAAGTATGACATCAAAAGTGGACACTTTTCAAATGCAACAGGATTTAGAGGGAACAGTCAGCATCTGTATTGGCTCTCTTGAGCTCATTGTGTTTTCAATTAGGTCCTATAGACGGTTTCATTGGACGCACACGCCTGGCCCGAAATTAACTTCCGGCCTATTTGTTGATCGGTCTGGCTAGGGGCTAATTATATTTGATATTTTATGTAATTAATATTAATATTTTATTGTATAGTAATTGTATAAGTCGTGTAACTTTGTCGCATTTAAGTTTAGCCAAGTAACGGTTCTTTCTCTGGTAACTCAAAATAATAATACTGATAATAATAATAATAATAGAAAATTATACTGGCTAGACATACTTGACTAGACTAGACTAGCTTGCTAGCTAATATAATTTACTTGTTATTTCTTTTGCTTGTAATCTGCAGGGATGTGTACTGGAAGTTAAGACCATGTTTACACAATTACTGTGATGTGCCTACTCAAATACACATACACAGTTATAAGCCAAAAGTGTTTTTTAATACCCTTGGTCTGCGTTTATGTGTGTTAAGTGTGACGAATGTAAATAATGTGTCTCCGCTGGTCTTATTTGTGCAGTAAATCCAAATTTTGCTGGGGAAATGTTAATACATAGTCGAGCAGCGAGAGCTCACAGTACTGGAGGTCCGCCATATTGTTTTGGATATACTCGCGCGACTGAACACGTAATGTGCATGCCCGTGATGTCATCGTTTTCAAAAAGTTTTCAAACAGCCTCTAAGATTGGGCCTCAAAAGTGTGCATGCGTAGTAACGTGTTTATGTTGTTGCTTTGAAACCGTCTATACAGTAGATTAATGTGTCTGAAATAGCCCCCTATATCCAAATATATAGTGCCCTATTCGAGGGAACATTCATTTTTAGTGGTTTCTAAATTCATAGTGGAAAGTATTGAGTGCACTCATTCAATCCCATGATGCATCGCAAAAACGTGTGTACAATGGATGTTGCTGCTAGCCATCTATAGCGAGGCTCGCGTTGAATGAATCTTTGCGTCTTGGCAGAAAATGGCGCCCGCAGCGCTTCTGCCGCATTGAGTGTCCAAATGTTCTAGCTTTGACATAGAAACTGTATATATCAAATAGACGTGGAAGTAGACACAGGAGACCTCAATTCAGAAGTCCTTCTCAATCAAATAGACTCATAGCAGTCAATTTCTAGTTAGGCTTTGAGTTTGAGATTAAATAACATTTGCTTTTATTATAAACCTTGCGAGTTAGAAGAGCATGCAAGGCTGGTTGACCTTTGTGTCTGTTTATGGTAGCATGTGGAATGCTGAGGCGTATTGGCCCTCTCAGTTTTTCATGTGAGCACTTGAAAATACACGCTTTCATTCCTGATAATAAACTCCATATTGACATGTGGTACGCAAAAAAACAGCAACGAAAGTCAGAGTGTGAGCTATTCCTTCAATTCGACTCTGTACTAACACAATTTCACCATTATACATTGTGGAACTAAACGTGTGTCTGAAAACGCAATATTAAAAGAAGTCAAATCAAAGTGTGCATATTCACTGGAAAAGTCGTAGAACATATGAAAAGATGATGATACGTTTTCATCAATTTTGTCTTCCTAAAACATATTTAGCTCAAAGACTGCAGATCTCATTTCATGAGCCGGTCTCTTCAAAATTGACTAATAGGGTCTTGATCCTGCTGGAGGCAGATATCATCAGTAGGCGAATGCAACATTTTTCATATGTACTATCAGTGATTGTGGACGTTTGTCAACAGTTAGAGCTGGTTCGAGTAAACCTGCAGTGGAGACTGTGGCAGTCTGAGTAGAGCTTTCAAACAAGGTCCACGGTCCACGGTGGAACATCAGAATTTCAATCGAACCGTTTAGTACCCGCAGATCTCTGGAAGCGTGATAAGCAAGAACAAAACTGAACATCAGCCTGAGTAGGAGTGAAGGACGCTAAGTGGTTAAATGTGAATAGAATAACATATGGTGTCTATTTCGCTAGGAACAACCTATACTTTTCTTCTTGAAAACATGAAAGGATTATTATGTATGTTAAAATATAAAATGCTTTTAAAAAGAATGTTTTTTACTTATTTGCTATTAAAACGGGATGTTGGGATATATTGAAAGTTTGGGTTATAAATCACATCAGTGAACCATGATCTGATATGTGCTTGTTGGTGGCAGGTGGTTTTGGGGGGAGGGACATTTATCATTCCAGGGAGGATTAGATTGGACAAAAATCTGTGTAGTGCAGGATGAGTCATCAATCTTTTTGGAAAGATTGTCAATTTTAAATGCTATGTGTGATTTTGTCAACAATTACACGTACATAGATGGCGTTACAGCTAACAAAAAAGGGCTGAAAGCCACGCAACTCCCACACTATTTCTTCATGGGTCTTTAAATGCTTTTATGTTTATTCTGTCAGTGTCTTTTTCTCTAATTGACGTCTTTTCTTAGGCGAGGATTGTTTGTTCTATAATATCCGTCATTTATGATTATATATCGTAGCTAGTTATGCATGCGCGCTGCGGGTATACTGTGTGTCAGGATAACCAAGGATATTAATTAGAAGTTACAACAAAAGAGAAGTAAATTACAACCGAGTTTATTGTCTGGGAAGAAATCATTCTTCAGAAAGTTTGCATCTCAGCCAACAAATGCATAGTGTTTAAAATATTGTATTAAGAGAATGAAGTCAAAAATCAAAGCTGGTCTAGTTAAATGCAATTCACTTCAAACTGATCAGTGCCAGACTATAAAAATGAACAAAGGGAACCTGGGCTGATTTTGCAGTCTCCTGGTCATTTATAGCCTTTTCAAGCAGTAAAGCAAAGAGGCCAGACATTTATTCTTAAAGCCACAAATGATTGAAATAGATGCTTGAAGAAAGACCAGAAGGTCGTGTGTAATGACAGGTGGGGTAAAGACAGATTTGCAGGTAGATTGTTTTGTTGTTGTTTGTAGTGAAAAAAATAAGATGATATGATGATATGAAATGTCATGCAACAATGGCTACATGCAACTGTACCTGAAACGCATCACCAATTTTTTGAGTTGTTGTTTAGCATGAGAATCAAGTAACACAGATCTCAGTAAAATTCAGATATAAATGCTATAGAGCAAATGTTTAGGGTTTCGGTTAGTTTATGGTTTAGAATAGTAACTAACATATAAAATACATTTAGCTACATTGCATACAATGTTTTTAAAATTGTATTAAGTTGCAGATTGCAGCTATGTTTGCACAAGTTGTTTGAGTTCTGCAACGCTTTAATCCTGGAATTTGGCACAGAATGCATGAGATTTACAGCCTTGTGTATCTGAATCTTTGTTTTGTTTTTTAGTTCCTCCCAAAATCTATGACATTTCATCGGACATCACGGTAAACGAAGGCAGCAACGTTTCGCTTATCTGCTCAGCAAGTGGGAAACCAGAGCCCAAAATCTCTTGGAGACACATCACCCCATCAGGTGAGTTCCTACAGATTAAAATATGTCACAAATCCATTCACAAGTAGCACGGGTATATTTGTAGCAATAGCCAACAATACATGATGTGGGTCAAAATGACGATTTTTCTTTTATGCCAAAAAATCATTAGGATATTAAGTAAAGATCATGTTCCATGAAGATATTTTGTAAATTTCCTACCGTAAATATTTTGAAACTTTATTTTTTTGAGTGAATGCAGCAAAATCACTAACCAAACTGCCCAGAAACACCATCTATGTAAAGCAAAATATTTCCTTTTGGTTCATCTATTCTCTACTACTTCATTACAGCGATAAGCCAATAGAGAGCATTAAAACAAACCTGTTTCTTCTTAGCAACGCCCTGCTACAGCATCTCTGATGGAAAACTTTAAAGGTGATTTTCTCAATATTTAGATTTTTTTGCACCCTTACATTCAAGATTTTCAACTAGTTGCATCTCGGCCAAATATTGTCATATCCATACATCAATGGAAAGCTTATAAGCTTTCAGATGATGTATAAATCTCAATTTCGAAAAAATGACCCTTGTGGCTGGTTTTCAAGTACGTCATAATCACATAATAAAACAGCTTTTGAGGTTATTGTTATTTTAAACCATAACCTGTTGAGTTTAAATTACAGTAGATGTAAAGCATAAGGAAGCATTTGTATTTTTTGTTTTTTTACAGATTCAGATTTGCATTATTAACTAATAAAATGCAGTATGAATGTGTGTCCATGTTGTTTTGTCTAAATAATAATATGGTAATGTTATAATAATTGACTAGATTAAAAGACTTTCAAACACTTATCTTCTAAACACTTCTAAAAACAGACTTGTTATTTTACCTTTTATATTAAGTTGACTCCGCTGCAGAGAGTGTAAACAACGTGAGGAAACATCAAGCTCGTTCTTACTTTTCAGTTTATATTCAGCTGTTAAAGCAAAATTTTTGGCACCTTTTCAAATCGGATTGAAAACTGGGTGCACAGCAATATTTTTGAGTGCTTGTGAATTTTTATTGAAGCCAGCTGCACTTATCTTTAGGCTGCCATATTTATTTCATTCTCCAGTGTATTTCTCCAGTGTAATTGCTTTTAGAGATTCTGATCAAACAGCTCTGGTGAGTCATAAAACCACTACCACATTCTTAAGACTCCTCAAATTATAGATACACTCAGTAACAAGAGGAGAAGTGCTTGGATAATTACCAAAAGCCCGGCTCTCAGACAACCATCCTACATTTAGCAAACTTTCACTTTGTTTTGTAAATGTTTTGGACATCAGATTTGGTCTGGCCCAAAAGTGACTTAAACTCTATTCTTCTTCAGGCTAATGAACTTCTGTGTGAGTAGAAGGGTTGACAATGAGCAAGTGGCGATGGAACAATGGAAGCATTTACTTGTGCCGCTCCAGGCACCGATGTACAGTTTTCAAGACAATGAAGAAATAAGTGTACAATATTTAACTAGTATCACTGACATTGTCAACTAAATAAAGGCCAGAGGTTATAGACCAAAATGAAATGAAACCCAAGGGGTAGTTGTATGAGGCTATAAAATGACCTGTCGAACAGCTTACAGGCGCTTGAGCCAGCCGGATATGAAGCTCAGTCTACAGACATTGTTCTTAATTGTACTTTTTCTTTGGGTGAGTAAACATTATTCTAAGGGTCAGTTTAAGAAAACAAATTCCACACTTTTCACACCTAATTTGTCTACTAATTTATTCATAAGAGAGTTTTTTTGCTTTTCTGCTGTCATAAACAAATGTTCTAAATAAAAATCTTTAATTACCATTTATTCTGTGGTGCAAATGCCATTTTTGGAATAAAATTACTTTTTGTATTGCTAATATTTTATGGATCCTAAATGCAATTAAATATTTTTACATTATTTGTGTAATTGACTAAACACAGCTTAGTTGGCTAAATATGTCTTCTCTTTGCAAGTCACATTTCTCTTCAATCTTCTTTTTTTCTTTAAACTTGAAATGTCTTATATTTTAGCTCAAGCATGCTCTTCACTGACACTGTTGATCCCTTTGGTAAACAAGTACACTAACTACTGAAAAATAACTTCCAGTGTACTTTGTTGTGGTGAATATTACTGATCATGCTTTTTAGACGTATACTACGTTTAAAAAACAATATTTATATTATCTATAGCCTAGGGCTGTAACAATATCAGATTTTCATGATTATCATAGCAAAAAAAAACAACAACAGAAAAGTAATATTACATATTATATTATTATATTATATATATAAAAAATAAAAAAATAGGTCATATATATATATATATACATACTAATATTATATAATAGTATATTATTGATATACCATCTTTAATTTTGGTAACAGTGGGCAGTCGTGGCCCAGTGGTTAGAGAGTTGGACTCATGACCAGAAGGTTGCTGGTTCGATTCTCAGGGCTGGTGGGTAACGGCTGAGGTGCCCTTGAGCAAGACACCTAACCCCCACTTACTTACTATACAAAATGTACAAATGTATAGTACAATGCAATGTAAGTCGCTTTGGATAAAAGTTCTCACTATTAACTAGTTGTTATTAGCATGCCTGTTATTGGCATATTGGTTGTTTAATAGATTTATTGCTTCCTAATCTCTCTGTAAGTCGCTTTGGTTAAAAGCATAAATGTGTATAACACAATATCAATAGTCCCTTTTTTAATATCACGATTATTGCCAATGCTGGTATATTGTGGCACCTCTACTTTAGCCTGACTCATAAAGGAATGTTTAATTTAAAATTTATATAAAAAAGATTAAAATCGATTGTTTTTAATAAGTCAACTTCTGGGACATTAAAGTGTCCAGAAAAATTCCCAACAGACTGAGCGAATTATTTCATAGCATCAATATCAGGATCCTTAAAAAATACATTTGGCACCAACATGGTAGATCACAGTAGCTACAATAACTTCTGTGATTTCCAGTAGTTATTGAATCACCCCGCTGGGGGCTAAACCTGCAATCTCAGTAGCCGGGCTACACTGCAGATTTAATTGGTGGGTAACCCGTCATCATTGGAGAAATACTCTCAATGCAGTTGACCTCCTACTGTATGTTTATCTGTAAGAGACCTTTGACTATAGTGTGCTTCTAATTACAGCTTAGCATATATGTAGCCTTTCCATCCATTTAAACCTAAAAAGGTAATTACTCTCAAAGACCTTTCCAGCACATTATGCTTTTTTAAGACCTTTAAAGACCTTTTACTTTTACATAAGATGGAAACCTGTTCATCATTAAGATTTTAATTTTCCCCCGAGTAATATGATATGAATTACACTGTGTTCGTTGCATTGTATTCATATGTTTCCCTATTACTGTTCTTGTGCATGTATGTATTATAATATTTTATTTACACACATATATATATATATATATATATATATAGCATTATTTTGCTAAATGCTAGCTGTAGAGTACTACCTCTTGAGTACTACCTCATCTAACATTGAAATTGCACTTTCTGTTGTAATACTTTTCATGCTGGGGGAAATTGCTTTATAGACGCAATTTTCTATAAGAGCTTGGCCATAGTGCATATTGTGGGACGTATTGAGGGTATAGGTCAGCCTCACGCTACTGTATACGTACAGTCTAGCCCAGCTTGCTTGATCCTAAACATGCTTTCATAAGCTTTTTCCGTTGTGATTTAAGGCCTCGGGATATACAGAACTCTGACCTTTCTAACGGCTGACAAGCACACTTCAGATTTGAGTTTTTTCTCATATGATAACGCCACACTGAAGCGCTCAATTGTCCTTTGTCAATCCTTTGTTCGAGTCTCTACCTCTAGAAATTCTGTTTTATTGTTTCCTGAACAATAGCTTCTATGCTTCACACAGACAGTCTGTTCAAACATCGGCAAACGGTTTCAATTCAACGACCGGCTTTTAAAAGTGCTCGGACGGATATTTTCAGCAATTGTTTTGTGGCACTTTGGGACAATAAGGATGCTATCAGGGTTAAGGTGAGATACCGGGAATGGGAAAATGTAGTCGGTTCAGGTACGTGTGTTTGGTGTGCATGTGTGTGTGTGATTGAATGATGGTTGATGGTTCATTGCTGACAACTCAATGAATGCCTGGGGGAAGCCTCGCATAATGCAACACTTGGACTGCCGCAGTATTGTCTCACGGTTTAGCGGCGAGATGTTCTGAGAACTCGGCCCATAATGTATTCTTCACCAGCGCTCATCATATCAGCGGCAAGCAGACCTGAAGGAAATGTACTTTGTGCTTTCCACACAATGTAGGAAAGTGCTTACTGTGGCTGCACTTAACACGGAGCCAATGTGGAATCGTAGATTAACCTCACTATGATTTGCCTAATTTGGTTGAGTGACATTTCCCAGAGGCCACGACGAGTCTCACTTGAGCTTTTCAAATAACTCCCAACATGCGCACCTTCATATAATTTAGGAAGCAGTTAAGATTACGGAGCGATAAGGAGCAAGTTTACATTTGAATACGCTTTTGGTGCGTAATCGCTATCCCTGAAGCCTCATTTCACTTGACTGTGTTTCTTTTTAACATGTAGGTTGGTAGCTAAAAGGTTTGATATAAAGAGATTCAACAAAGGGTTCATTCTTTGTTAAATGTCACTAAAACATGGCAATTTCCTCTTTTGGATAAATTAGTGGGAAAAGTTATGGTTCACTGTAAAATCTCTGTTAGGAAAAAAGAAAATAAATCACAGAGCTAAGTGAGTTATGAAGCGAGTTAATCACCGATAAAGATCCTTCTGGTTATTAGTTGGAGAAATAAATATGTTAGGTTGTAGCTAATGTTTATTTATAAAGCCTGGCCGGTTTTTGCCTGTCACCTAAAACTAGTTTTATTAATGTGATAATTGCCATTGATCACTTAAAGAATATTTACAGTACTTTGCCTCTGAAGTATTATGGACTTTTAAGCCACATAAAAAAATGCATGCATTTTATTACATAAAATAGCGAAAAATTAAACCAAGTGATTTCTGCAAGCAAATACTGTAGACCTTTTCTTAGACATAACTACATTTCTAACTCTATCTTTTCTTAGCTGTTTTTGCAATTATTTCCATCCAGGTGCTCTCAAGGCATTTAGTAGATATATGATGTCAGTTCCCTTTAAGTTCACACTGGTGTTCTAGCAAAGTAATTTAAAGGGACAGGTTATTTAAAAATGAAAATGTATCATCCTTTACTTTCCTCATGCTGCTCCAAATCCATAAGACGTTATATCTACATTGAAACAGAAAAAAAAGATGTCATGCGGCTTTGAAGGGAGAGCAGGGTCATCACTAGTATTCACGTGGCCCATGGCAAAATTATAACTTTTTGGGTGACCTGTTCTTTTAATAATAAAACCTTTCAAATGTATAGATTGTAATTTACCAACCTGAACTAACAGGAATTTCTATGTATTTTACAAGGTGGCTAATTCTCAACACGTTTCTATTTCTTAAACTATGTTATGGGTTTACTGTCTCATATTATGATGTTTACTTGCTTTTCTCTGATGTCCTCCTGCTACCCTTTTCGTTATTGTACGGCCCAGTGTTGGTTGTTTTGCATGAATACATTTTATCCTATTTTACATTCATTGCTTCTATTCATTTGTAAAGCACTGGATACAAAATAGCACCTTGTCAGCTCAGATAAACGTCTAAGTTAGTTCCTTGATAACCCCATAGCAACCCATTTTGTTCAATTGTTGCATTTGTTACCTACTATAAAGATGTAATTGTTTTCATGCAACACAAATTCAGTATGCAAATGACAGGCATATACGAATTTGGAGCACTTGTATTTCTGTCTAGTTTCTCTATTACTATTTTAGCCTAAAATTACTATTACTATTTTACAGTACTGTATATTGCATGTATGATTCTTTTAAGTCTATTTACTGTAGGCACAAAGGTATATAAAGAGACCATTAAAGTAATATACATGTTATATACGTACAGACCAGTGAATTTATATATTTCTAGAATGCCTTAACAAAGCATTGGGCCAAAACACAGCAGGGACTTACACTGGAAGTATAAATTCATGTGGATTATAAATGCTACATGAAAAAATCCTTCATGCCATTCTTTTCTAGCAGAATAACTTCAATTATATATACTGTATCATGGTGTTAATTTTTTGTTTTCTGTACATTAAAAGAATTGGCAAAAATAGCCATTTATTACAGTATATTTGAGACTCTGCCAAAGAGGATGTCTGAAAATCTCAACTACTTACCCAACGGGGTCAGCAGAAAAAAAAACGTATTGTTCCGCCATGCACAACCATCTTTTTGGCCTCCCAGAGCCTCTCCATCCTCTTTTTTTCTTGATCTCCTGACTTTTTGCATTCTGTGGGGTTTCTGCTGAGTCAGAGGCTCCTTATTCGTATGTCAGTGCAGGATTTACCTCTCTGTGCCATGAGACAGATTTACCTCACTGTAAAAAGTGGGATATAAATAGATTTCACTGAAGAATATTACAATAAGGACGGATCCTGGTCTGGGAAACCCAGGGAAGTTTTTTTTGTCTAATGGAAGCGTGGCAGTTTCATGCTGTGTTATATTGCCTCTCATTACTCAAGTACCTCAAGTCATTTTTGTTATATTGGCACCGTCCCGATTTCCTTGCACTATTTGACGGCAATAATATTCCTCTCGGTTTGAATAAGTTCACAGGGGATATGCTTCCCACTGGATGTCTAGTCAACAAAGCAATTACATGCCTTAATAACTTTTTTTTTTTTTTTGAGACATTGTTTATCTGACGGCACACTTAGCGTTTCATACTTTTAAGCATTTAGTAGTTAATTAGTAGATGGTTGTGGATCAAAAAAATCTGCTGTTGTAAGATTTGTGGTTTTTTATGTTCACAGCCAGGAAGTATGAAAGTGGAGAGTATTTAAATATCACAAACATCACCCGGGATCAAGCAGGTGATTATGAGTGCGGTGCAGAAAACGACATTTCTTCTCCTGACACGAAGACCGTGAAAGTCACAGTCAACTGTGAGTACCATATACACATTTATTTCTATTTGTTCACTGTCGGATGGCATGACATAGCATGCACATGTTCAATAAGTCTCTTTTCTCTTCCTCACTGGAGATACAAGCTCTGCTCCAAAACCTACAGTAGTAGCATTCTACTGCCTGAATGTGGCTATGTGATATTGCTTTTAAACAACAATATTATAAACAAGGAGTTAGTCACTTCTATTTTTGACATAGTTTGACTAGGTATTGTGAGTAATATAATAAATGCAGTGATTTATAATAAATCCCAGTCCTGTTATACTAAATACTGGCACTCCTGGAACTGCACTTACAGTGTACTTACACAACAAAATAAAGATAATAGATACACTACTGCTATTACTATGAATGGGGAAGGAATGCAATGCTCAATATGTCCGCTCTAGCAAAGGAGAGTGTCGATTTTCTGGGGGGGGAGGGGGTGTGCTCTGCTTGCCAACCTACGTGGATGCGAAAACGTTTTGTAGCACAATTTAAGCTAGGAAACAATAGTTTTGGTACAATTGATGTCAGTTTTGAATTGCTGGTTGGAAATATGCTATTTAATTGTGATTTTTAAAGGGATATTTCACCCAAAAATGAAAATTCTGTCAGGAATTACTCATCTGTATACATTTATTTGTTTCTTTGTGGACACAAAACCAGTGCATGTCAATGGTACCACCGTTGTTCAGTTACCAACATTTTTCAAAATATCTTCTCTTGTGTTCTGCAGAAGAAAGAGAGTCATACAGGTTTGATATGACAAGAGGATGAGTAAATGATGACAGAATTTTCATTTTTGGGTGAACTATCCCTTTAATATGGGTTAGTTTTAATGGTTGGTACCTGGTAATAACTCAGTAAGTACATACATGTAGAGCAGGACTGTAAAATAAAGTGCTACATTTCTCTCACCTTGTGTTATCTTTTTTTCTCTGAGCTTGTCACTAATGTATATATTCTTGAAATTTGTCTTACGTTCTAACATTTGACGCCATCTTAAAATTTGGCCAGAACCATGTGTTCAAGGACGTACGAGCAGCCTTTTCCCCAGTCTTTCTTTTTGTATCTCCAAGCAACGCCGGGGTTGAAATGAGAGTAGGATTCATGGCACTGGAGTTTCTTAATATTTAACGAGAGAATTCCCTTTTTTGTCTGGGATGGAATGATTAATTTTCAGTGAGGAATGGTCTCAGTGTTATATGGAGTCTTCTATTATGCAGGTAATGACTCTCTCAAAGTGTGAAAAGACAGTAATGAGCACTCCAAGCATTAATGAATTATACTGACTTTACCCATCATGCTCTTGGTAAGGATCTGACCCCCCACTGCATACAGTGAAAGAACACTTGACAATTTCTCTTCCTTTTCTTTTATCTTATAAGTCATTTTGTCTCATCTGCGGTCACCGGGATCATTAATCTCGTTGTCTGCGTATATACCATATGCTGAATCACACCACAGCGGGGGCACATAAATCAGATACCCCGACATCCACGCTGGAAAAAATGTGGCGTTCAGACCATCAAACGCCGGCTCCCTTTACTATCGCGCAAACACAGACTAATGGGCAGATAACCACTTGGAAATGTCAAGATTTCAGTGGGGCTGGTTCGATGACAGGGATGAAGTCATAAGTCATATCACATCTCCTCCCCGTCGATTGTATTGACACTCTCTAATGAGGACTGAAGCTGGGAAGATAGAGGAACAGTCCAGTGCTGAGTCTGCTGTTCAAAGAGCAATTTATTCATTTCATGGGCACTATACACTATTGTGCAAATCAGTCCTACAACATTACCTGCTGTTAGTTTTCAAAATAGCAACATTTATCACTTACTACTATTAAAACTAAGCCTATGGGCTGTAGGTTAAAACATACATTATAGTTTAATGAAAAAATGAAAATTCTGCCATCATGTACTCACCCTCTTGTCAGTTCAAACTGGTATGACTTTCGAACAGCAGCAGCACCCATTCACTTCTATTGTATGGACACAAAACCAATGCAAGCGAATGGGTGCCAGTTAACAACATTTTTCAAAATATCTTTTTTTGTTTGAAATTGAAATGACAAGAGGGTAAGTAAAAAAATGACAGTTTTAAATTTTTTGGGTGAACTGTCACTTTAAGTAAAATAAAACATACAGTAGTTGCCAAAAGTGATGTCCAGAGGGAATATTTATACAATATTTGCTTTCAGTGGCCCCTCAGGTTAGATTAAACTATTAAAATATGAAGTGCAGGGTAGAAAATGGACAAAACATATTAATTTTAGGTATTTAGACATAAATATTTGTCAAAAAGACAAACTACATCATATTAGGGAATATGGGTTTTATTCTAATATATAAAAATGCATAGAAAAACACTGACTACAGTTTTATCAGTTATTTATTTTTTGTTGATCCTCTTGTTTTTGACTGCAGCAGTCATTCTCCTGGTCTTGACTCAATAAGCTATGCTTATGTTTTTTGCATCCTTAAATATTTAAATAAAGTTAAACAACTTCCTGTAGCTCAGTGGTTAGAGCATGGCGCTAGCAACGCCAAGGTCATGGGTTTGATCCTAGGGATTGCACATACTTAAAAGCAAATGTATAGCATAATGCAATGTAAGTCGCTTTGGATAAAAGCGTCTGCCAAATACATAAAAATGTAAAATAAAATGTAAATATAAAGAGCAATTTCCCACAGCTGGACATCACTTTTGCACTCAAACAATGGGTTATTTCAACCCAGCATTGGGTCAAAAATGGACAAACCCAACTGTTGGGTTAGAAATTAACCTATGTTGGATTGTTTATACTAAATATGCTGGGTTGTTTTAACCCATTATTGGGTTAAATATAAACATTTCCTAGGTTAATTTAAACCAAAGGTTGGGTTTGTCCATTTTGACCAAAAGCTGGGTTGAAATAATCCAAATGTTTTAGACTGTGGTCACTACTGTATATGGATAGGTGACAAATAAACCGCACGTGTGTCCTATGGTGTGACATAGCAAAAATGTAAAAAAAAATCACAATGAAGATAAAACTCTTTTATGCTGTTTTATATTATAAATATAAAATAATATATTATTACGAATTTGTTTTCAAAATTTTTGACACCATTGGACACATGGTACAGTTTATTTGTCAACTACCCATGTGCCGTTTGTTTCATAATTTCTGTCTTGACGAAAAAATATCTCTTTGAAGGGACGCTGTATAAAAACCTGTATAAAAATGTATTTGTTCTGCTAAACACAAAGAAAGATATTTGGAAGAATGTCAGTAACCAAACAGATCTTTTCCCCTATTTACTACCATAATAGTAAAAATAAATACTATGAGATTTAATGGGGGATGAGATCGGTTTAGTTGCTGACATTCTTTCGAATATCTTTCAAATATAAATGTATACAGGTTTGGAACAATCTAAGGGTGAGTAAATGATGACAGAGTTTTCATTTTTGGATGGAGTGTCCCTTTAAGGCTTGTGGCAATAAAAAAGTCTTTACATGTATTTTCATATTTTGCAACAGCAAAAATATATTGATATTAAGTTTTGAATAATTCAAAGTTGTTTTGCTTATATTTTCTATCACCATGATCACAGGACCTGTTGGGTTTTTTGTCATGTTAGGTGCACATGTGGCAGTGCATGATTTACACTGACAGCTAATGGCAGTGCTCTTGTTTCCTGTGAAATACTTACAGCAGGAAAGGAATCAGCCCTGCCATAATCCCTGTGTATCAATCACAGCACTTTCACCCACTACAAGCTATGGGCTTCCAGCCCCGGAAAATTTGAAGTGCCAATGCTGGAATTAGAGAAGTGTTATCTCACCATCACGTCCCAAAATAAAAGTGCGAAAAGGACTGCTCTGCCAGCTCTCGTTCCCTTGCTCAAAGAAATCCTCGTTGTAAAATGTGCAGAGCTAATAGGATTTTATTCAGCCACTCTACAGTAAAAAACATCTCCATGGAGCATTGAGTTCCACTGTTTTGACAGTCACCACTTCATGGCATAATAATACGGCATACTGTATTACATGATATCACTGTAATACGCTGGACAGTAGAACGTGTGGTTCTGTAAGGTGTGTAATTTCACGTTTGCCGATTTGTTTAAAGCAGTGTACTGTAGATGTAGGCACAAAACTTGAGATCGAGTTTTTGTGTGGGCGAGACTATTTATAATGTGACAGTGGTGAGACCTTTCTTTGTGTTGAGTTTTATTAGCCTAACACGACTGCAGATAGTGTGACTTGGCTCTGGCATTTCAAGGGTAATCAGTGTAATTAAATACACAGTAAAATAATCCGGTTTGGAAATAATTACAGCTTTTAGGTAAGTGCTGAACTGACCTTCAGGTTAATTGCAGATTATGACCACTAATTGAAATTAGCCAATTCATTAGGTGAAAACTAATTCTGTGCATGTGTATTTTAATGCATTTAATGCATGGATTTGCTTAATGCTTAACTTTGTTAAAGATACAATGACTTATTCAGATCAATGTTACAGCAATTTGAATGCGATTTTCACATCTGAATCAAATGAGACAGTATGTATGTTTACAGTAATAAAGAACCCAATAGACCTATGTGTGACCGGCACCTTGAATCATTTCAATGTTATTGTTGATGCTTGTTGTTCCCTTGTGAGTCTTCAGATAATCTACTGTCAGCATTCTGTGAAGGTCATGTAGATCATTCAGCTAATGGCAATAGTGTACAAATCTTCTTTAAATGACCTCCAATTCGTAGCATTCAAATGTAATTTCTATTTATTCATAAATATTGTATTTTTTCACACCAAAAATTCCTTTTTCATTTACTTATCTTCATGCTTTCCTGTAGCTCAGTGGTTAGAGCATGGCGCAAGCAACGTTAAGGTCATGGGTTCGATCCCAGGGATTGCACACACTTAGACACAATTGTATAGTATAATGCAATGTAAGTCGCTTTGGATAAAAGCGTCAGCCAAATGCATAAATGCCAACGGAATGCTATTTGGATTTGGAGAAATTGATGACAGAATTATTTTATTTAGGGGTGAACTGTTCATTTAAAACAGTTTCTAAAGCTTATAGCAATGGTTCACCAAAACAAAAAAAATAGAATCTAAAATAAAAAATATATTATATATTAGAAATATTAGTATAATCATATATAGACCACTTTTCAAGATGTAAACACTGGTCCAGAAGCACTTTGTTTAAATTTTTTTTTTTATTATCCTACATATATAATTAAATCATAAAGATAAGTGGTGTATAATTATATATTTTAAATATATATGAATATTATAATATATAAATAATTATTGCATAAAATCTAATCAGTGTGCCTTAATTTTTTAACATGAAATAATGAATAACCACTTAAAAATTACAAGATACATGTTGGATATATATATATATATATATATATATATATATATATATATATATATATATATAATATATATATATATATATATATATAAATATAGTCGACTTGGAATTCAGTATTCAGAGCATTCAGAGCAGTTTTGAGATATTGAGCTTCAAAGCATTCATTTTTTTTGCTTTGTAAATAAAAAAGTCCTAAAATGTATACACAATGTAAAGAAAAAACATCACAATGTAAATAAGGTAGTACCTTATAATTCCAAGGCGACAATATAAGAATGATTAAAAAATAACAGAATCTTTTGAGTAACTATTCCTTTAAATCCGGCCACTCGCAAACATAACCCAATTTTAACGGTTTATTCCACACATTTAAAATAAAACAACCTTCCGCATACAACTTATTCTACTATCTTAGATGAAAGTAAATGAAACACTATTTGTCTTTTGTGATGTGACTGTGTGCCCGGCTTCGCCCTATTTTCCTGCTGGAATTCGCACCAGATGTTTAATTTTAAGTTCCACCTTCATACGAGCGCCATTCAAGTGCTGCCACTAAAGACAAGGAAATAAATAAACAAATATGACGGATTAGGTGATGTCATGTTGCTCTGCAGATGTTAGAATGTTTATGCAAAACAACACTGGTGGGGCTTTCGAGCAGCATTGCGATGCTTTCATTTCATATGCCATATTGTCAAGACATATTTGGAGTTAATGTGTCCTGGAACAACCACTTTCTCTGCAAATTATGATAAAGATACCTTCCTTACCTTCCTCAAATCCCCTTGGTGTTTTTTTGTAAAGGAATTTATAGTCAGAGAGGGGTTTGGTTTTGTTATGTAAAAGGTTTTTTAAGGTTTGTAGCTGCATTAGAGCAATTAGTAATGTATATTCATCTTTTATGGTTTTGTAATCTTGAGCCTGGAAAGTTAATGTACTTAAATGTGCTATCAGGGTAAAATGAAGGTTTATATACAGTATGTTTTTAACTGTGAAACTAAAACTGTAATTTTCCATGTCTCATATTATCATGATTATTCAAAATAGCAAAAAATGCTATTTGCACAGCCATTTCCTGCCGTTTTCGGGCTATTGTCTTAATAGGGCCGGCAGTCCAGTATCGCAGTCTGTGTAAACAGTCATTGACTGAGGGGTTATAGTGCAGCTTAAACTTCAGCTTTAATTTGAGGCTATTCACACAAACTGTGAACTATGATGCAATTACGGCCCTTTTTCATGCTCCCGTTCCATTTGAAATTGGCTTTTCAGGTGTTTTCCTGGCATGCGTGTGCCTTCATCAGAAAGGCCAGACTTAATTTTAGGCGTTTGCATTTCAAGTCTATTGGTGAGATTTCTCAACACAAGAACCAAAGAATTGTCAGTTTCCATTACGCGTGTTGTCATTAGGCATCAGGACAAACTGATCAGAGACAAAGAGGGTATGTCTCCCCAATTTGAAGCAGAACAGAAAAAGAAGTGCTTGTGATCCAAAGCATACATGGCTATGTGTTATGCCCCAAGGCGTAGCTAATTTCGGCTCTCTTGACGAAGCGATGTGACTGCTTCCTAATGTTATGTGAATTGTAATGAAGACGAAGGCTGCTAATGCAACCGAGGAGCTTTCGGGCCAAACTGCAGAATGCTGTTTACCGACTTGGTCGGTGACCCGACCTGAATCCTATTGAGTAAGTCATTCACTCGGTCGATATAATTGATGCATGCTTTTCGCTTGCCGAAGACAATTGATCGGGCCTTTTTTACCTGCCCAAACAAACAAAATCTGACTGTGACTCACCAGGGTCCCGTACGCTCCAGATATAAAGCTGTTTGCATTGAATGCAGAGGATTTGCTACCGAGTTTGGAATAAGATGACCTCATTAGGTTTATTGATTTGTTCAGTTACTTTTTGTCTTCTAAATGGATAGCTTATGTATATTAAGTGCTGTAATTTCTACAAGCTTCAGGGTTTATGGATATGTATAGCCTCAAATTAAAGCTGACGGTTTGCACTTAAATCGATTAATCATCGTTTCATTTACAAAATGAAATGCCCTCACAGTTAGTGTCCCAGTTGCTTCACATATAGTCTGTAAAATGTCAGTTCCATATGAATTTGCTGACAACATAATACAATTTCTCCATTTACTTTGCATTATAAACTATTCTTCCCATTTACTTGGCTGAACAGGGCTGAACATTGGTCATTGAGCTGACTTTAATTGTTTGTGATTATAGACTTGAGTCTGTTATTGACTTGACATTTTACTTGCGATTCTATAGACAGATAGATTTGACACACTGAACAAAAGCTCAGCTACTTCACTATTCATTAAGTTATAAACGGTTTCGAAGCAACAACATAAACAGATGTTACTGCGCATGCACGCATTTTTCGCCACAAGTTAACTTCCAGTACACATCTGCAAAGAATAGAGTCCCTGCAGATTATTTCTGATAACAAGCAAAAGAAATAACAAGTAAATGACATTAGGTAGTATGTCTAGCCAGTATTATTTTGGGTTACCAGTAGATGAACCGTTACTTGGCTAAACTTAAGTGCGACAAAGTTACACGATCCATTCAACAAATTGTTTTTAATATAATTATTATACAACCAAATATTAAATAATATAAAATATAAATAGTTATATTATTAGCCACTAGCCAAACCGATCAACAAACACAAACCAGAAGTTAACTTCGGGCCAGGCGCGTGCGTCCAATAAAACCGCCTATACAGCTGGATACACTGTAGCCAACCAGGCATATGTTAAACACAAGTGGCGATTTCATAGAACATTGAGATTAACAAGAGGAACAATGCTCTGTTACTGGACATAGTCCAGTAGTGACCCATCATTTCTGCTCGATTTGAAGTGGGACTTTGAAATCGTGGCAGTTTTCCCAGTCAGGGAACACAGCGATGTAGATTTGAGAAAATTCCTGGATGTTGTCAAGCAATAAAAGAGCTCTTATGTCTGCAAGATTGGAAAAGAGGGATGTGGGGGAGGTCGTTGGGTGGCATTTAGTGTAATTGTAATACAGCCGAAACTTTGTAGGAGCCCAGCCAAAAAAAGTCAATCTTAGCAATCTTAGTTGTCCATGGCTGTGTTCACAAGTAGGCTTTTGAAATCAATTAAAGACATTATGTGTGACATAATGCTCAATAACCACAAAGTAATAGTCAAGGGGTTAAAGTCTGTTTTTGAGGTCTGGAATTCTCTGCTCACACACACACACACACACACACACACACACTCTGCTTTGTCTCTCATTTTCTATGATGTAAATATGTTTCCGAGCCAGAACTGTTTATTTCCTAAAACTGCGCACTTTTATACTCTGACGCAAATTCTAACAAAAGACTGTTATACATTTTCATAAACGTCTCGGTGAATTGCGCCTCACTGACATTATAAGATCTCACAGACAAGTAAGCCGATTGTCTCGACTGTCCGTCTTCATTTCGCTTTACAGTATAGCCCCTATTCTTCAGTTTGACTTGCTAAAAGCCAATTTGTCTATTTACATAGATTTGTGACACCGTGGTTAATGATTTCATTTAATGGAATACTTTTCCCCCACAGTGCGTTCTCTGTGGGACACACAGAGCCTATGTTCCCTTAGCATGAGTGTTATTTATAAGGATTGGATGTGTTCGAGAAAGAACATGATGTTATTCTTGAATTTTAAATGGAAAACTTAATGAATTAATAAATCTTGGCTGCTAAACCCAGAGCTGGCGAACAGAACAGGACAATGAGGTAGAGACAGCAATGGGAGCAGTCGCTCTGTTTGTAAGCTGATAAGTCATGGACTGATGAGTCCATTTCTTAATTGTGGAGAAAACTCGTTTTAGACTCTGGCTGAAGAGGTGGATTATTAATAGATCTTTTAATTAAAATAACATGTTATACTTGTTAAGAGGGATAAAGGTGAAAGCCAATATAAATCATCCCTTCCTTCAAAAGCTCTTTGTAACATGTGACAAATCAATTAGTCTTGAGATGTTCCACTTTTGTATCCACAAGGGAATCGCACAACACTAAGATTGGTGAACTTTGTGTCGATAGACGGCCATGCTAATTTAAAAAAAATGTTAATAAACAGGATTTGCATACATTTTTTGTATGAAAATAGACAATCATATTTAACGTTTTGCTCAGAAATTGTTTTTATAGCAAATTAAATAATAATTCTGTCATCATTTACTCACCGTCTTGTCATTTCAAACCTGTAAGACTTTCTTTCCTCTGCAGAACACAAAAGAAGCTATTTTGAAGAATGTTGGTTACCGAACAGCAGCGGTACCCATTTACTTCTATTGTATGGATGCAAAACCAATGCAAGTGAATGAGTGCCAGTTAACAACATTCTTCAAAATGTCGTCTTCTGTGTTCTGCAGATGAAAAAAAGTCATACAGGTTTGAAATGATCATCTTTTGGCCAATAAGTCAACAGCAATCTATTTTAAATTAGTCAACTTGCTTTTTTGGCTGTGTCAAATCTGTGCATAAAAAAAGGATCAAGGCGGTGAACCCAAGAGAACCCTGTTGGTATGTATTGATGCATTCGCCGATTTGTGAGGTACCGCGTTCGCAGGTATTCTCAAACATAATCTCTGCCTTGTCATTTTAATTTGCGTTTGTGATCAAACCGCAACTGGCGAATTTGTCAAACAGCAAGCCCCACAGCATCTATTTTTCATGCCAACATTGCTATTTTCAGACCCTCCCATCTGGTGAGAGCTTAGAAGCTCACCAATGATTTACAGTTACACTCTTTTGTTATGAAGCCTGTAAATTACTAGGATTGTAGGGCTTCATGGTTTTCACTCTGCTATTTTGCATGAGCCGGTCCTGGCGTATCTAGAACGGAAACTCCTTAAAAGACCAATGTAATTGAATCTTAGTAGCTATGAATATGGGTTTAATTCATTGTCTGGATAACATTATACGCTTGGGATAACTTGTGCTCTCTTTTCGTTTGAGAACTAAAATTGAATACCAGTTTTTTATGTTATTAAAAGAGTAGTTCACCCCAAAAATCATCATTTAAACACCCTTTTAACATTTCAAACCTGTATGACTTAATTTCATCTGCAGAACACAAAAGAAGATATTTTGAAATACCGTTGGTCCCCATTGACTTGCATTGGTTTTGTGTCAATACAATAGAAATCAATGGGGAACAACGGTTTATGATTACCAACATTCTTTAAAATATCTTTTGTGTTTTGCAGAAAGTCAAATAGGTTTAAAATGTAAATAGAGTGAGTAAATATTGATAAAATTAGTGTTTTTGAATTTTTGATCACATGACATCTGACGTCCGACGGACATTTGTCAGTCAAGTTGGCGTCATTTTGTATAAGCGTTGCGCTCATATGCCAGAAAGATTCGCTGATGCTTTCAAATATTTAAACTTTTATCCCCCCGGCCCCGCTATCGCTGCAGTATATGTACTCAAAAGATTTTAATTAATGTGAAGAATTGTGGTTGCAGTTGTGGCTAATGCTTTGTTTTCCTCCCTGGATGTTTCTGCTAATGCAGTTTTTATAATGAACTGGATCATCCCTCAGTGAGGACAGATGCAGTGGTTTGTTAGATACCAGAAGTTAGCTGTGTGGATATATATCAGAGCCAGCTTCTCTTGTGCTATTAGGCAGCCTGCCAAGGCCTGCCAATAGCTTACAATAGAGCGCAAATCTCAATGATGAATGACACAGAGACGCACACGCCGTATCTCACCCACAACAGATTTCAGTTTGTCGCAAATCTCTGTTTTAACGTGCAAAGCACCTCAGCCGAATTAAAGTGAAATCCACTTGTATAACTTCCAGCACGGAGGTGTTCTGGAGATTTTAAACAGGCGCAGACTTGTAGATGTTTCTTGAGAAAACACACTTGGATTCGCTCTCGTTGGCTCTTAATGCGGAGAATTTTCTGCTTCTGCCTCCGAATGGCGTATTATAGCATCCAAATCCATTTAAGCTAACACTGATTAACAGGCCAGAGAAGATATTAAATATTTTGACTACCTCACGGCCCAAATGTCAAGTAGTGTGGCAAAATGTGTGAAGCAAATGGGGCTAGACATTCCGTTTTCCATTAAAGGCCGAACTTTAGCAACATCACAAATCTTGACACTTTTATATCACTCGACACCTGATTTGAATTGCCGAAATCTTTCACGCCGCACAGACTGACCCTTCTAAATATGCATTTCCATGTATTATAAATTGGTTTTGACGCCTGAAGTCATGTTATATAATGTGATTGCAGATGGAGAAGAACACATTGAACTATTTTAATGTAAACCGTAGGTTTGGGAATTCCGTGTTAAAGTTTAATTGATTTACTTATTATTGTCATATTGCTGTACTGTAGGGTACATGTTGTGATATATTTGAGATGTCCTTTAAATTGTCCTCCCCGTCCTCTCCTTACACATTACATTATGGGCTCGGCATTTGTGTGTCCTCGCCTTTTGTCTCCTGCAACGTGTTTCTTTAATCTCTTATTTTATGTTATCCTTAAATCTTATGCCGACGCGCGTCGCTGAAGCTCAGCTTATGTAATGCTCCCGAGGCATTTTCATGGGCCGATGTCTGTACTGTAAATGCACGATCCAGCCAAAGCATTAGAGTCATCCGTTGCTACTTTTTTGGAACAGACAGACTTCTTTTCAGCGAAGGCAGATAGTCTTCCAACATATGCCAAAACACTGCATTCAAGCTGTGTTGATGTGTCACACTGCTATTTTCATACCTTCCCAAGAGATTGTGCGGTGAAGAAATGATGAACAACACAGCATCACAGAACAAAACATCTTAACACAGTGATTATAGTGATTGATAGCCATATACTTCATAAATCTTGCATGTTTTTTTCTAATCTTCAATGCCTAATGTTTCAGCTGCATGTTTTGATTCATATTACTGTAGAATCATGGGAGTTTTCTAGGATTCTGTTAGATATCTTTTAATTGCAGCAAATGCGTTTCCCCTTCATATGATATAAAAAGATCTAATTTGTGATTTTTCTATCTCAGTTGTTTCTCATTGGCGCCAGCATGAATAGTGAATGAGACTTCTGCTTATGTCTCATGCTTTTTATAGTACCTTACAGTTGTCTCATTTCTCATTTGTCAATATTATTCCATTTTTTTATTCTTTGAGCTCTGCTGTCCACAATAATTTCATATCTCTATATTTTTACTCTGTTAACACTTCGTCTCGTGTCTATTTTCTTCTCTCCTTAGAGATAAACTTTGAATATAGCATCTACCAATTGCAGAAATGTAAATACTAAAAGTAGATTCCATGGGCAGTGTAGGAGAGCACATGCCATTATTTCTATTCATGTGTTATATATCTTTGCCTTGGTAATCTAGACTCCGTGAACATCGTTTTTAAAATAAGGAAATGTTACTGTTCTCACCACAATAGTGGAAATTTCTTTTCAGCCTTCGGATAACATGAAACGTATTACAAGTGAAGGCCTTAGGAACTTCATACCTTCAACTGTGAGGTTATGGAAGAGAATGTCAGAAATTCAATCAGGAAAAAATAGTCTGAACACAGACCTCAATAACTTGCAGGTGATTTTCAAAGACCGAGTTGTCTGGAATATAAATGTTCTCCACTCAAATTCAGACATTGCAAGTAATTTAACGCTAGGTAGAAAGACATAAGTGGATCACCTGCTTGAAAGGAGTTATTTTCTGTATATATATATATATATATATATATATATATATATATATATATATATATATATATATAAGCTTGCTTAGAGCTGTGTATGTAACTTTTTATTTGTGTCTATAATCATTTTTTTTCTTCTTATATATTGTCTTATAAGAAAATACTTTCTATTATTGTTTTTTAAATCAATATCTTCCTTTTTTATTTATTTAATTTATTTATTTATAAATTATGTTTTTGCTTTTGACTTTCCAGAAAAAACTAATGGCCTGTATTTAAAACGTACTCACTGGCGGCTTTCACTGCATTTGTGAACATAAAAGACTCCTCAATTTACATGCACATATTCAGAGAACCTTCTTCAGCTCCCCAGCCTTTAAACACCCATTAAACTATTTATCACTAAGCATTTCATTTCTCCAACCCACGGGATGAATGGAATTTCTCAGCATTGCACCCAAAAGATTTACACGTGTTGACCACTCTACTTACTAATTCATTTCTGCCTCTTACAAGCAATGCAAAATGAAAACAGAATTGTAAAAGTTGTTTGTGCGCAGGCTCAGGAGATTAGTTTGCGGGCTGTTACGTGCTTCCCTCTTCCCATCGGTCATGCTAGTTTTTATTTTCTTTTTGCAGTTCCTCCAGCAATCCACGAGATGAAGAGTCACGGGGTCCGACCCGGTCAGATGGCCCTGCTGAGATGTGAGGCAGCAGCTGTCCCCTCTCCAGTCTTTGAGTGGTACAAGGGAGAGAAAAGGTACAGGCAAGAGTGATCGATGCTGAAACTCTTCATGTCACTTGTTTACTGTACAGGGATTATTTATCATGCATTATGCATTTTTGGGGATTTAAAAGGCTTGACGCACTGAACATAAAAATCCAGTTCTCTTTTTAAATAAATCCTTTTTGATAAATCCTTGTTTCTTTAAGGTGAAATTTGTGTATTTTTAGAATAACACACATACAGTTTCCCTCCTACCTGACAGATATCACTGAAATGGCTGTCCTGAGAAATCAAGCCTGTCTCTGTGACAGCCCTAGGCTATGGAATAACAAAAAAAAGGAGTCAAGGGAGAAGCCTGTTTTTTGTTTGTTTTGCTCGACAATGAGACTGGCCAGTCAGAAATGCCAGTTTGTGATGTATTATGCCAGTTTGGGTTCGCTGTAATGTTTGTGAAGGGTGAGTGGGCATGGTCTAATTTAGAGGCAGAGCAATAAAATTGCTTACAACACCTTTAATCGACATAATAATAATAATACACAAAACTGAGTTCACGAGAATGAGACTAGATTTTTTGACTTTTTTTATAGAAATCCTCAATGATTAAATATATAGGGGAAAATAGTCTCTTATTCACCTTAAAAACACAAAATGCAAAAAATGTAGGCATTATAAAATCAACCTTCAAATTAAACTTCTATTTTAAAGAATTATATTATGCGGTAATAAACAATATGTAAACACTGCTAAATTGTTTGTCACAAACTCAACTACAGCAGTAATTGCACAAAAATTATGCTTTGTTTTCTTAACAGGTGCAGCTTTTAGTAAAGAGCTGTGGTTGTTTTCTTTATATGCTTTTTGCATAGTGCTCATGTTCGTAGAGGTTGTGATCATATCACACTGTTAATCCTCCTTCCTCCACTGACAGACTGAACCCTCATAGCCTCAGAGAAACAGTAACTACATAAACACATCATGTTTTATGCTAGCATTGCACATACTTAAGAGACAGATGATCCGTTTTTGAAGAGGTCTGCCTGTGAATGTATTTAAAATAATGTAATGTGAACTTGCAAGTGCTAAACTCTACTTGTGGTACAGTGGCTGCTGTTCAACAGCGAACAGACATAAACACAAGTGCGCGAGGCGCTGCGTACGCAAAAGATGCGTGCGAATGTTGAAACCGTCCGTGTAGCATGTTTACATAGAGAAACGGTGGGGAAGTAGCGCTATGGGATGGTAAATAAAGTTGTCTTTATTAATGTCCGGGCCGGTCACCGCAGCTCACAGCAGGCATATACTTTGTGCAGTTAATAGCGTGTTCTGTACAGTAATGAAAACAGGTCGCACCACAACAACATGTGCACTCACACAAATGCTCCCAAATATATTTTGAGGTCGCACAAGTTTAATATAAGGAGCATATGCGACTAAAATGGTCGCAATTTCGAGCTCAACACTCCATCATGCCAATTGCATGAGGATATTGTGTTCTCAGGAGACCAATCGGATCTCGAGTACAATTCGGATGACGAGATCTTGTCACACCCCTATTATACAATTCAACTTTTCTTTGATTTTGAAGGTTCATTATTGATCACATTGATAGTAAGGTTTAATTGTTGAAAATGAATCTAAAGCTGCTTTAGAGTATATGGTAGTATTAGTTTATAAGCTATGGATCTGCAGCTTATCAAAAATTTCAAAGTGTCCAATTAAAGAGTCTTAATTTCCAAAGATAGTGACTTTTGCCACAGCAAATCACGGTTGCAGATTAACTCACTGGCCATCTTTTTAAACTTTTAATTAAAGTCGTACACTTCTGACAAAAATGATCCTAACTTCTAAAGGGCGTCGCACACTGACGAAAATACTGCGCGGCATTGAGTTGCGTTTAAAACTCTTACTCACACTGACAGCATCTGTCGCCAGTGTATCACTCTGGATGCTGCTCAAAATTCTTTAACATTTAATTGTATTCTATGTACTGTATAAAATATGGCCTTAAGATGACCACAAACAAAAATAGGTTTGCCTGTCTTGCAACAAAAATAATATTGGCCTATCTTGCATCAGGAGTAAACGTTAACCTCAGGCATGAATAATATGCATGTCCGGTGTGCAATCTGTGAGTTGTCCTGGCACTGTGTTTATCATCCGCTATACAGTGGTCTTAAGAGTTCATTAATAGCTTCGATTTTGTCTAAGCTGGTCACTTAGCATTAGTTTAAGCAAAATCAATTATTACTAATTATTACATGTCTCTTATAGAATACTCAATTCTGATTGGTTAATTAACCAGCATTTAAAGTTCTGAAAGAAACATTGCACTTGTGGCAATGTGCAAAGTGTTTCAAACCTTTCATTTGGAATACTTTATCAATGTTTGAGGAAAGAATATTATAAATCAATACAATTACAGTGTCCAATTACAGTGAGATGGACATTATTGCAGAAGAAACCCTGTTTTACTGTTACATTACTAATGCTATGTACACACCAGAAGCGAATTTCATTATTTGCGTGAGTAAACTACATACAGAGTCAAGATGAGAATAAACACGAATTCACACTGAGTGACGCAAATTGTGTGACATGATTACTGCGAACGTGCGATATTCTGTGGAGCGGGATATTCATGTGAAGAGCTTATTGACACATATGGTTTGACACGTTCGGATGCGTGAAGACACTCCTTGTCGTGCAATGTTTCAATTGTAATCTAGAGCGAGAAACGCAATGCTTCGCTTTTGGTGTGTACACAGCATAATATTCTTGATATTAATAGTATTTCATTAACTATTTTTGATACAAATGGTGATAAATTGATTATGTGTTAATAAAGCATGGATATAAACACCAGCGTTTGAAAGGTAGCAAAAGTATTAAATCTTTATATATGACTTGAACTTATAGTACCTTACCTTAGACACACTCACAATAGATACCACACCTAAGGCTGAATCATCCACAAAGCAAAGTCTGAATGAAAATTTGTTGAGCAGTTGAACAAAGCTGAGTAAATTATAAAATGTGAGGTAGAAAAAAATGGCTGAGAAATAACAATAGAGGGCTGCCTATCTACTGCCTACAGCAACAAACTAATTCATATTGTATTAAACTACATAGTAATTCAACTGTAAATTATGCATTCCAGCTGTATGTAACTAAATGAATGAAAAAAGAGACATTTACAGGAAACAAGAGTCCATGTCTAAACACACAATATTTATAAAGTCACTTTAAAGTAGAAATAGGTACAAACCGGTGTTAAGGAGATCCATTATACTATCTTAACCCTGCATTTTAATTGTATGTTTGTATAACCTCATCACCAGTAAAGAGCATTCTAAGTCTCTGCACCAATCAGTGTTGACTCAAGTGGTGGTTCTTGAATTTAAATACCAAATTACCCCATTACCCGTCATTTACCCACTCTTGCTGAGTACGATCTGAATCAGCAGTTCACACTGTGCTAATTGTAATTATAGGCTTCTCTCAATTTATTCAAATTGCAAAGGAGGCTTATTGGCATTGGGTCTGTAGTCTGCTTAATCTGCCTTTACATTGAACATTGTTGATAAACTGTTTTTACTGTATTTTTCTGAAAAGTGCCATGTCAGTGCAGAACTAATTACAGGGAGGAGCGAGGAAACGAGTAATAAAAGAAAAACAGAATAATAAACAGAAACCGAGAGAAATGACGCAGAGCCCTAGATTTTTTGTTTTGGATTTCCATGAGATACTCTTGAATAATATGATAATAATCTTTTTTTTTAGTTCATCTGAGGTATGTAATATTTATTTTTTGTTAAAAGTAATGGTAGCTTAGTAGTTTGGTTCCAAAATTATTATTTTTTTCTAATAGAGTGCACAAGCGAAGTCGCTGCTCTCTAAAACACTGCCATTTTCAAGCTGCACTATCTAATTGCAGAATCTAATAGCAAAGAATGAACAGAATGATGTATCGTCGTGGCAATAGATCTGAATAGGTTTTATAATGGTTTTTGTGGATAAAGGCTTATAACTGAGATACTGAATGGTAACAATGGACTTTTGTTTTTGGAAAAGTTTTTTCTCATATGTAAGTAAGTGTCAGCAGGAGGGCAACCAAACCTTTTAGAAGGTTGGGAGGCTGAAGGTCGGCACATCTACCTGTGAGAGAAACATGGATGACCCAGAGTCAGTGCTCTTCTGAGATACTGTAGCTGAACCTTAGACCCTGACATACCTTTAACCCATGTGTGCATATTTCTGCTTCTGAGATGCAGTAGGGAAAACTGGGGGCATTTTATTTACATAAAGTTTAGTTTACAATACGTTTTACAGTAATCTTTTGGTATACGAAACCTTTAAAAAAAACTAGATTATAATACCAAATTTAATACATGAAATTAGTGTGAAACATCTTAACAGCTTGTTGTTTAATGGCAACTGTAATGCTTGAAAAATCATTAAATTAACATACTTTATATCACTATATTGTATACAGTTAAACTTAAACTTAATAATTAAAGCTGTCAGGAACAATGTGTCTTTTAAGTCACCTACATCATAAGTATTTGAAATGGGCAAAAGGGATAGTTCACCCCAAAATAAACATTCTGTCATCATTTACTCATCCTCTTGTCGTTTCAAACCTGTATGACTTTCTTTCTTCTGCAGAACACAAAGGAAGATACTTTGAAGAATGTTGGTAAACAAAAACTGTTGGTCCCTGTTGTGTCAATGGGGACCAATGGTTTTTGGCTACCAACATTCTTCAAAATAGCTTCTTTTGTGTTTTGCAGAGGAAAGAAAGTCATACAGGTTTGACATGACAAGAGAGTAATGACATAATTTTAGTTTTGGAGTGAACTATCATTTTAGGTTATTTTTACTAAAATATACTGATCAGCTTATGCTATAACCTACAGATAAAATATATAAGTTTGTTTAAGAAAAAAACATCAAACTCTGACCAAATGTCCAAACTATAAACAAACTAGTTAACCAAAAGTATTTTTAAGATAGTTCATCAAATATTTCATGTCTTGAAATAAATATGAGGTTACAAAAACATATATAATAAAAATACTGCATGTTAACACTGCACAATATAGTCTCATAACTTCGCCATTTATTCAAATAAAACTCTTTACATTTTACATTTGGCAGACGCTTTTATCCAAAGCAACTTACATTGTATTGTACTATACATTTGTACATTTTGTATAGTAAGCAAGTGGGGGTTAGGTGCCTTGCTCAATCGAACCAGTAACCTTCTGGTCATGAGTCCATCTCTCTAACCACTGGGCCACTCTTGTTTTCAGGATTAACATGGGCCAAGGTATAGACATCAAGAACCTCAGCTCCAGATCAATTCTCACAGTGAAAAATATGACACAGGATCGCTATGGCAACTACACCTGTGTGGCTGTCAACAGGTTGGGAACAGCCAACGCCAGTGTGCCTCTAATTCGTAAGTAACAAGCATTATTCTCCCCTGACTAACTCTTGTTGTGTTGGGAATTGTTTTCACATATGCTACTGCAGTTTGCGCCGAGCTCCTCGTGAAGAAAAACACACATTTTCACCCATTTTAATGCATGTGATGCAGCGGAAGCGAGAAAAGATGCTACTCAAATAGGTCAGTGTTTTTGATGTGTGAAGTTTTCGACAAAGCGTTTTCAAACAAACGGCGCACTTAAAGCGAGATGCAATTTCTTTGAGCAGTCTGTTTGAAATGCCTAATGTTTTTTTGATTCCGAGGTCCCACAGTCAATAATAAAGAGCTGGTGGGCTAACAAGATAAACAACTAAAAAAATAGATAAAGCGATAGTCGTAAAAGTGCCAGATGGAAAAGTTGAGTCCCTCGCTTTTAAATGACGCATCAAAGGACCTGCTGAGATAAAAATTCCAGCCTCTTTCACATTCTGCTGAAAACCAGCGGTCCGTGATGCAAGAAAACCAACAATAGACCAGAAACCTGCATCTGCCGCTCTCACCAGAGCTACTCCGTGTCTCTTATTTTCTCCCTCGGTAATAAAAAGGAAACCTACCCTACTGTCCTCCTAATGAGAAATGGCAAGCAATTCCTGCGCGACGCGCACATGCACATCTATACAGATTGCAAATGTGAGACTTGGCTGTCGTTGCCAGTGACTAAATTACTATTATAATATCGGTCAATAAGTATTGATGAAGCAAAGGTGGATTCAGGGACACATTAATATTTAATGGAGCACCTCAACCTCAGAGACAAGGTGTGGCGTACTAATCAAAGTGCGGTGTTTGATTTTCTCCCCAGCATAAAGAAACCTATCATATGGCTCTATTTTTAGCCCAGTGTATGATTTCTTGCCTCTTATTGTGCACCACGTATTGATTGAAAGTTTTTTCGTGGTACCGTCTAGATTAATCCCTCAGATTTGTTCCTCTCTGCATGGCACAGAATTAACTACTTTCCTTTATGGAGCTTCCTGGGTCGCTAGATTCAAGGTGATTGAGCACTTTTCTTGGCATATGCGAAGGATATTTAACATGGTGAAATGCTCATATCATGGTGAGCTTTCTAGGTCTTCTGTGTCTGGGAGGAATTAAGGTCTTTATTCCGTTTTACAAGGCGGGTTTAGGTGAAATTTGTAGCATTTGTTGTTTATGGACATTGATTTTGTTTGACTGACAGTAGAGTTTACTAAAGTTTAAAGTGATAATTCTGTCATCATTTACTCACCCTCTTGTTATTTCAAACCTGTATGACTTTATTTCTTCAGCAGAACACAAAGAAAAGATATTTTGAAGAATGTTGCTAACTTGCATTGGTTTTGTGTCCATACAATAGAAGTGGGTGCCGCTGCTGTTCGGCTACCAATTTTCTTTAAAATAGCTTCTTTTGTGTTTTGTGGATGAGACAAGAGGGTGAGTAAATTATGGAATTTTCATTTTGGGTGAACTATCACTTTAAGATTTGTTTAGGGATGCTGTGCAATGCATGTGGTAGCGATCATCAGCCCTACATTACACAACAACAGAACTGGCGCACCTATCTCAACGACTTCATTAGGTCCTCACTGGCCTGAATATTTCACCCCCATTATCTTTACCGTCACGTAAGTGCTTGTTCGAATGTAATTCTCAAGAGGAGAATTAGTATGTTAACTGACATAATGCTTAAGAGATTAAAATTTCATTAAGAAGAAAAGTGCACTTTCGTGAAACGTTGGTGTTGGCACGCTCTAATGACGCTAGTCTGATACACTCATAGATCAAACCGCATGTTTAAAACATTGCCAATTGCCAATGAACCCAATATAGCTAATGGCTTTTTTTATTGTCAGACATTATTTTCTGTAAATGTAAAAAAAAATGCATGTCAAAGCAGTGCACTTAGTCAGGCTTTGTTTTGACAAGGTACCAAGCTTTCAATAAGAATTCATTAGTATTCATTAGTATATAAGAAAATAACTTGGTTTTAGCACTTATTTGATATTACTCTCTATTAGCTACTATTACATAGTATAATGGACTATTTTTTTTACAGTATATACATACAGCGCCCTTCACAATTATTGGCACCCTTTGTAAATATGAGCAAAGGCGTCTGTAAAAATAAATCTGCATTGTTTCTTGTTTTGATCTTTTATTTAAAAAAATCTACCAAATTCCAACATTTCATTAAAGTAAAACTATTTGAAGTAGAGAGACTATCACATTGAGAAAAAAGAAGATTTGTTTCTTGAACAGTTTCCCAAACAACTTGTGGTGATGGATGTGCAGTTTTCCTTTATTTCTATTTTATTTTTTCTGACACTAAAATTCAACAAATTTCTGCAATTCTCCATCTGTGATCTTTGAAGAGTCTTTGGCCACTCAAAATATTCTCTTTGCTGTGCATTAAGACAATATAGACACACATTCTCTTTCAGGCAGATTTGCAACATCTCCAGTTCATTAAAACTTCTTTGTTATTGCCCTGATGTTGGAAACAGGAATTTTAATTGTTTCAACCATTTCCTTTTAAATCCACTTTTTATTTTGTGTAGCTCTACAATCTTTCGCTGCACATCAGAACTATATTCTTTAGTTTTACTCATTGTGATGAAGAATTAAGGGGGTTTTGGTATTTTTCACAATGTGATATTTCCCCTACTTCAAATACTTTTACTTTAATGACATGTTGGAATTTTGTAGATTTTTTTAAATAAAAGATCAACACAAGAAACAATGCAGATTTATTTTTACAGCCTTCTTTGCTCATATTTACCAAGGGTGCCAATAATTGACCTATCACTAAAACCCCTCCCCTCAAACACAGATGAGCCAATGGCAGCTGAGTAGCAGTTGCACAGGGAATGGAACTCTGACAACTTCAGGTGTCTGCACCATAGAGAAGCATTGTAAAATCAAAAACTCTTATCGTTTTTACGGTGTTTATGCTACAAAAATGGTAAAACGATATGCCTGGCTGACTTGTCACACTGATTCCAGGTATCCTGAAAGGATGGGGAATGTAATTTATTTTATTTCATTTGCTAAACCTAAAAAAGACAGAGCAAAATGTGGGCGCAGTAACCTCGTTCAACCCCAATCCCAAAGAAAGCGGTTGTCATGTTCTCATTAACTTACAATTTCCATGTGCTCAAACAGAACGATAATGTCATCATGTGCTTCAGCAAGGTATCACTGGTTAAAAACGGTAGAGTTAGCGAGTCCATGCTAACATACAAACCTAAATGTGACCACGTCATGTTCATTGCAGGTTACAAACACATAAATGAGGGTATACATGTCAGTACTTCTCCATATTAAAATGGTTAAATGTAAATTAATTTAATCTTACCCTGCGGTACATGAACAGTATGTCATTTGCGATCATGACGACAGGCTTCTTCCACTTGCATTGTAATCTGTAAACCTTCACTTCAGAATTAATCTTGTTATCTACCATTATTGTATTTTTTTAAAATCTCCCTCCATGATATATTTAAGTCCCACTAGAATGCTCCCCAACGAGAGTGTGCGCAAAATGTGTGAAAAACTCTTGGGACAAGACATTCACACTGACAGCTCTCATTGTAAGACATTAGCGAACTCAGTGTGTTTGTCCGAGCTAGTGACAGTATCTAAGGGGGGCGGGGCTTAGCGATAGGTCAATTGTGGAGGGTGCTGTATAGTGTATATCGCTGCTGTCCCTCTGAAATCTGGTATCTCCATATTTCATTTTTTTATTTAATGCATTATTATTAGTCAAACTTTATGTTTGTCACTGGGTTTTGCAAATATCTAACCAATAAAAAGTATTAAAAAATGCTTGTCAAAGGAATAGTTCACTTTAGAATTTAAATGTTATGATTACTTACTTACCCTCGAGTTGTTCCAAATCTGTATATATATATCTGTACAGTCTGATGATCACAGAGAAAGATTTTTGGAGGAATGCTTGTAACCAAACAGTTTTTGGTCCCGTTGACTACCATAGTATGAAAAATGACAATGGTAGTCAAAAGTGCCCCAGACCTTTTTACTGTCCTACATTCTTCAAAATATCTAATTTTGTGTTCAACAAAACAAAACAATCCTACTGTAGTAGTCAATGGGACCCAAAAACTGTTTGGTTACAAGCATTTCTCCAAAATATTTTCTCTGTGTTCATCAGAACAAAGAAATGTATACAGATTTGGAACAACTCGAGGGTGACTAAATAATCATAACATTTTCATTCTAAAATGAACTATTCCTTTAACTTCACAACACAGTATTTAATCATTTCAAAATCATTTCATTTTTTTCACTTCCTGAAAAACTATTTAGACATCTGAGGTTTCAGAATGACAGCGACAGTATGTGTCGACTGTTTCAGCGGACGTATGCGTCTGACCCAAAGTAAACCTCTGATCTGTGTTTGTTGATAGGTCTGGCTAGTGGCTAATAATATAACTATGTATACTTTATTTAATTGATATTATAATTAACTTATTTTCATATTATATTGCATAATTATTGTATTACATAAACAGTTTGTTGAATTGGATGTATCACTTTGTCGCATTTACGTTTAGTCAAGTAATGGTTCTTATACTGGTAACCCAAAATAATACTGACTAGACATACTTTTAACTTGCTAGCTAATGTCATTTACTTATTTCTTTTGCTTGTTATTAGAAATAATCTGCAAGTTAAGTTTGGGCCACAAAAGCGTGCGCAGTAACATTAAGGTTATAGCTTTTAAAGCGTCTGTATAATATACAAATCTTTTCAATGTGCACACTTTTTCGTGACATAAACTGACAATGAGACCTGCAGATTGCGAGGGAACAAATGTCTGCGAGTCGGTGCTGGTCTTTTGTTTAATTTCTAAAACCTTCCTGTCCATTGTCGGCAAACACCAGTTCGCTGAACACACAATGTTCATTTGGGAGACAAAATGTGCAGACAGTGTGTAAAGGTGATCAAATGTTTAAACCATGTTGTATTGTAAAATAAAAATGGGTGATGCATTGTCCATGTGATAGACTTGACATTTACACAAATCTCTCCGTATTACTCAATGTCATCACGTTTGATTGGACTTGATGTCATTTGCTTCAGATCTTTTTTGATCAATGTAGGAGGACAACTGTACAATCGATGTTGAATTTGCATTTTGAATCCGTTTGTGTAGATTACAGGCATGGGATGCTCATGTTTTTTTATGTTTTTCATAATTGATCTGTATATGTTGTATGTGTGAGAATGAGTTTATGTAATCTTTACTGCTGAAGGCAATAACAGCATATTTATAGAAACTGAGAATGGAAATGTACAAACACCTCGCCCATCTTTCTCTTGTTAGGTCTTGCATAACATAAACTGTTTCGTGTGCGCAAGGCAAACGTGTATCTCAAACACATTGTCACACCGTGCGCCTGCTGTTTCCCATGCCTGATGTGTTTTCCTGCCTTTCTGAAATCTTTCTTCTACGTTTCGCTGTCCCGACTGTTAGGCATCGCTTGAGGAGCAAAGATTTAGTTGTCCTTAATTGGCAGATTTCTTCTGCTTTGTAATCCAAGCCATCTTTCCCCACTCGGTTTTGCTTATAGCACAGTGTAGGCTTTGCTGCATAATCTCCACCAACCTATTATAACAATAAGGGCAAAACTGAGTAGAAGCACTCATAGCTCGCACAAACTCTCCGTCTCTATGATAAAGCCTCCACGTCTTTGACAGGCACCGGCTAATGGCAGCCTTGTTCATTTGCCATGCCTATCAATCACAAACTCATCTTTTCATATCTCTGCGTTTCTTGTCCTCACTCGCTTACTTGAGTTGCGGTGGATGTTGTTGTCGTGGTTACCATACCGTGACCCCGCGTGAGTCACAGGGTGGAGACATAAAAGAACGCGCGAAATAGAAGGTGAAGTAGAACAGAAGATATGATGTCAATTTATTCTCATGAATATCGTTTTTCTCCAGCCTGGGAAACGCACGCATTCATCTTGCCGTTCAGCCAACCTTTCTGATCCTGGTCTTATTTCTCCATCAATCATAGATCGGGTTGCTTTCCCCTCTGAGCATCACTGCATGCACTGGAAAGAACTGCCAAATACAGACTGTGCACAATTTATGCTGATACATTTAAGTGCTATGTTAAGTGCTCATGGATTAAGAATTTAATTGGATTGTATATGCATCATACAGTAATGATCTGGCTCTATCAAACCGGCGCTTACTGATACAGTGTGTAGACAGATCTTTGACTGCCGCATGAGGTCTGGTCCACGCTGCAGCTTGTTCTAGCCGGCAACCACCTACTTGGACATTAAAATTGGTTATCGATTATTAGGAACATACAGTTCTGCTTTTGTATATGTAGTTAACTAAGTATTAAGTGTCTGATATCTTGAAACCCTGTGTTTCCAGTAACTGCGCAACCATCCAATCAGATTACAGCTTGCTAGATTGAGTAAGTGCTTTCCTGTTTAGGTCAGTGACCAGTTACAAATAAGTTGCCAGGTTGTAATATTTACAGCGTTACTAGCAGTATTCTTGACCATTGTGTTACCCTTTGGTTGCTGTTTGCTTGGTACGCAGATAAAAAATTGCATTTTGTTGTCATGGTTTGCAGCGGTTTTGAAAGCCTAATCAAATTCAGTCCAGCGCTGAAAAGGACAGCTGAACAGATGGACTGACATTTATCGTTCTCATTGACTTTTATCTTGTATTACAACAGTCATCATTTTGGCACGCCGCGGTCTTAAAGGATGCTGCCTTGCTGTTTTTACACAGTCTGAGCGCCGAGCATGCAGGCCCTTGATAAATAACATGTTTGGGATGCATCGGGTCTGTTTTGGCTATAAAACACATCCCGTGCCATCATTAACACAGAAGCGACTGGAGAAAATGCACGCGACGAGTCTGACCATGCATGAAAGATAGAAGATGCAGCAATTCAAGGATGGAGCCGATGGTTTCTCTCAATCGGTATCACTACATTGTGCCTTACATTGACTCTTGAAATAATTCATTTTGACGAGTTTTAAAATCCATTGCTATAAGACTAGGGTGAAATCCATGTCCATCTTAAAGCACTAAGTGATCAATGCACAGCAGATTGACTCTCAAATCGTTGCAATTTATGTTTCTGAGAATTATTTACAGTAAAAGCTATGAGTTTCTCCAGTTGGAGACGTTATTGTAAATTGTAATGCAATTCCTCCTGCCGTAATGATGTGTTTTTCTTGCAAGTGAGAACAGAGGTCGTCCAATGTACATATCAAACAGCTCTTATGCGAATGCGGTGATGGGTACGCCATTGCTCTATAGCTGTAGATTATATGACATGCAATACTGTAATGTATAGGCTGAGAGAGCATCACAATGCACTGTGATTTGTGAAGTACAAATTGCCTTTCAGTGATAATCAGATAGGAACTGGGGGAATGAAAATCTTTTTGTGGCTGCATGAAGATCATCAATATCTAAGACTACAATGTGTAACATTATTTTGGTTCCAGAAACACCATACAGCAGTTTTTACATGAAGTAGATTCTTAATAGACTGGAATTATAAACTTTTATTACATTTATATTACCAAGAAAACGAAATATTCTTAATTTCTCACTTTAGATGGATGTATAAATAGTTGTTTTGTGTCGTAGGAGCACACTTTAATAAACTTTAACCACTTTCTTTATTGTTAGATTTCTATAATATGTTTATAAAAAGAGACGATTTCACAATATATGTCTTTTATTTCCACCGCAACCATAAATTTGGCCGCAATGTCTTGTTTAAAATATAATTTGCATCAGCATAATTAATAGCAAAAAATGAATGAAGATTTGAGATGTGTACAGTTATGTACAGTGCTTAACAAATTTATTAGACCACTACCCAATGTAAGCTGCCCTAAACTAACAGTATTGGTGATTACCAAAGTCATATTTTATGTTTCTGTAATGGTTAATCCACCAGTATGTGTAAGCTCTTTAGTCGCAGTAGTTTTTCCAATGCTAAAATATCATTTTTGTTTTTCATGCATTTTCAAATGTATTATTTTAGAAGAAAGGCAGAAAAAATAGTAAAGCACTCAATTATTTTTTATTCAATTACAGTTATACAGTCCGGTACAGAATGTAACACTTGATTAATTTTTGAAGTTGAATGTGCCGACTCAAATTTGGGTATAAAAATATGAATAAAGACGATTTAGTTCCAGTTTGTTATTTGCCCAATAAATGTTCATATATTTGTGTCTTCTCTTTATTATGGCAGGTGGTCTAATAAATTTAAGCACTGTATGTTTATCCACAGTTTAAATATTGATATAAAACAGAAATACAAATGAAAAATGTATGTATGTGTGTTATGTTTATGAATTGATGCAAGAATGTTTGAATGTGCAAAATGAAAATCATACTCGCTTTTCGAGGTCATTTTTAATATATAAAACCTTCATGAAACCCTGTTTGAGTGGTTTTGCCTCTATATCTTAATCTTTTTTATATCTCTCATAAATTCTGATTCACAGACTCTTAGTTGAATCCATATTCAGGATTGTCAATAGTGATGATTGTTTTAAGTTGCTTTGCATGACGTCAACAAAGCCATATTACACCACCTGTGTGTTTTTTGTTTGTTTTTACACACGCACGCACGCACACACACACACACACACACACACACACCCCTGCCCCTGCCCCTGAACCCTTGAACAGTAATGATGTGAACTGTCTCTTGGCAATGTGATTTCAACTTCAGGGCTCTCAATTTAGCTTGCCAGAGAGAAGCTTGTGTTGAGGTCATTACATCCCTTAATAACAAAGCCTCAGTTACTGTACGGAGGCACTGCAATGTTGATCTGAACAATGAAAGAGAAAACACACATCCTGGCTTATTTTCTTTGTTCAGTTTGGCTGTGCTGCCACGGGGGAGACTGCATCAGTGGGCTAATTCTTTTGACAAACGTCCAGATGGTTGATTGTGGCCACTTTTTCATCTTTCCTTTCCAATGAGTTATTTTAATAATAATTTATGATTTTATAGATAAAAACATATTAATGATCTAGATGCACAGCAGTTGTAAGGAAATGTATGTGCATATTTAAGCCACACTAAAAATGTGTGAATGTCATTGTGTTCGATATAAAAAACATCAAAACAAGTGGCACAGATATACTGTACTTTTTAAGTAAACATTTCACAAGAAGAAACCTTATTGGTTATAAATTTCATTTACATTTAATCATTTGGAAGGCGCTTTATCCAATAAACCATGGGGGTTTTTTTTAGTAAAAGTGTAGGAACTGTTTTTTTGGGGGGGACTGATTACCAAAACAAAGGTTACTGTAGTGGGAGCATTGTAAATTTGACGGTTTAACTATTAATAAAACAAGGAACTATGGTTGCACTGTAAAGAACCTTGTAATTTTACAGAATTTTACTGTTTTACTTTACAGATATTTGATGTATTTTTGAAATGCTGTATATAGTGTTGAATTACAGAAACAAAATGCAAATTTACAAGTTGGGTGTAAAATAACATAAAAAATTGAATTTAACTTTACAAAAAAATGTTGGAATATTACAGTTTTTTTACAGGTATTTTTAGTTAAACCATGGTTAAGTTTTGTAAGGGAAGTTGGTTAAGGTTCGTTTAAGTTCGTGAAACATGTCTATAATGTTTCACATGTTTATAATGTCTATAATGTCTATAAGGTTTAAGTTCGTGAAACATGTCTATAATGTAGATACTGTAGTGATCTACAGTAATTGCAAAAATATTTTTTTATTGTTATTTTGAGACCTAGCATGTTAGCAGATGCCATTGTCATTTGGTTTGATACTTTGATATTTTTGTGTAATCCAATGACATTCATTTACATTTAAATATGGTTTAGATTTTCCTTTCCCTAGTTATTCCTTGTCATCAAATGAAATACTTATAAATGTGAATACAGACCCATCACTATACTGCACATCTAACCCAGATCTAAACGTATCCCCACAAGTTAAGTTTTAATTACCATCAGTTAAGTAACTCGCAGGAAAATATTGAGCCTATATGAGATTAAAAAATGAATTAACATTGAAGTCCTGCTTTTAACATTTCCCAAAAAGGGAGCTAGGGCAGTTGAAAGAGTATGATAACTATTAATAAAACGAAAACCATATTACATCGTCATGATTAAACGACTGTCTGCTAGGTGCAATTTAATTTTGTGTGTTAATTGTGGCGAGCTTCATTCCGGACCGTTGATTTGAGTGATGCTCAGAAGATTCTAATTTGGAGTATCAAAGATCAGCCATCATAATATGATTTGAAATCGACTTAGTCAGACGCCCTCTGAACATAAAACCCCAACAAAACCCGACTGAACGTCACGGTTTGATCAAGACATCTCAGCGGGCATTCGTTGTGTGTTTTAAAAGGCCCACAGAAGCATTTTCACTCCACCCTCTCCAGTGTGTGCCTGTGTTTGATCTCTCTTCCTTTCTTTTTGGTCTTCATTATGTTAATAATATATAAATGTCTTCTTTTTCCTCTCCACTTCTTTTCCTGTAGCAATTATTGAACCCACCACAACTAGCGCTGTCTCAAGTCCAGGTCAGTATGTGTCACGCGCTCCTCGCAGCTCAGTAAAGGATCCGAAACGCTGCACTAACCAAAATTGACCTCTTCCTCATTGCAATTTCTCCTCTTCTCGATTGGCCAGGATGCCTGCTGGCATACAGCTTTGTGTGTCGTCCCTTTAGTTTGTTTATTTCCTCTTGATTTGTTTGTGTTTACTTGTGTTTTATTTCTTTAACTTGTGGCATTGGCACAGTTCAGCACTGACACCCCTCTGAGCGGGCACTGTGGCGTTATGGTGGGCACTGTCATGTGTGAGGCTGGAGCGAGTGGCTTTCCTAAACGCTGACTGCTTCTCTCTGGCTTCCTCATTCTCTGCTTTAGCGCGGGCTGCATGAAGGGCGGGATATTGATAATACGCCTCTTCGATTTCTCTCTTTTATTTGTTGTCTGCCATTTTTTCTCTCTTCCTGAGCAGCGACCGATTCCGCCGTCTCTGAACGTCTCTCACTATCTATAGCGTCGCTGTGTTTTCGCTGTTGTGCTTCTTACTGAAATCACAGACCATGGGATTCTTTTCTTTCTGGGGGGAGGGAGTGGAGTGTGTGAATTAAAGGGACGGTTCACCCAAAAATCAAAACGATGCCATTGTTTACTTGGGCTTCATGCCGATTCAAATCTGCATGGTGTTATTTTCACGATAAAGCACAAAAATCAAATAAACAAATAGGACTATTAAAGTGGTCCATACGGTTTGTGTGCTATTCTGAAGCCGTCTTTCTTTCAGTTTGAAAGTTTATTCATTTTTCTTTGATAATCTTTCCCTCCAGTGAGCTGTAAACTCAGTAACAGGATCATTGTATTAGTTGAAGTCGAGAAACCGATCAGTCCGATTCGTTAACGGATCGTTCCTTCGAGCCTGTTGTTGTCAATGAACTGGTTGATGTGGTTCGCAAGTTGGATTGATCTGGTTCTTCAGTAAATCACAGACTCAATAATCTGCTCACAATGGTTTTCAAATTAAGAGCTTGCTCGCTGGAGGGAAAGATTTTGGCTTAAATTTGATCTGTTCCCAATATGAACCACTTTTGTCCATTGTTTGGGGAGCACATACATGGAACAGCAAAACTGTGCTTAACAAATTTATTAGACCATCACACTTTATTATTTTTTATGCATGTCCAATTACAGTTACTTACAGTTGGTAATAGAAAAATAAATTTTAATGGTTGAATGTTACACTTAATTTCTAACTTTTGAGAAAAGTTGAATGCTCAAATTTGGGTATAAAAACGTGAATTTTTGATGTTTCAGTTTGTTATTTGCCTAATTAGAGATTAAGATTGCTAAAATATTTGTGTTTTCTAATACATTTGAGCACTGTAAGTGTCAGATGATTGTCGAACCAAGGTTATTGTAGTTTAACTAAAACTATTAAAACATTTTTGTTTATCAAAATTAAATGTTAAATAATTAAAATGCTGCCTCAAAAACTAAAATAAGTTTAAATTGAGACAGTAACACCGTGTCTACACACCAGACGCAGCACAATGCGACACGACAATATAGCGCATTATAATTAAACATTTTGTCCACACCGGATGCGGCGCGTCCGCGTCTGGTGTAGACATGGTGTAACTGAAACTAACTGAAAAAACTAAACTGTAATTTACTTATTTCTTTGGCATGTTATCAGAATCTGCAGGGACTTCCTTTTTGCGAATGTGTAAGTTTAAGTTTGGGCCACAAAAGCCTGCATGCACAGCAATATTTGTTTATGTTGTTGCTTTGAAACCGTCTATATAGCAACATAAAAATAAACAAATACATAATGAAAAGAGAAAAATTGCTAGAAATGAAATTACAAATATTAATAATATTAATATTAAAGTGATAATAACTTTGCTTTAAACTACAACAGCATTAATATTTGTTAATGACACAAAATTGGTAAAAGAAGCAACTAGTAACAATCATGGCTAAAAAAGCCCAATGCAGGAGGGAGACCAGAGGCCGTTATTTTTTGAATGCATGTCAGTGGAGGAAAAGCTTCACTATGCTGAAAAAACAGCTTTGGCGAGGAAATAACATATAATTTAACGATTCGCCTGTCTGCTAACACTAAACTTTACCTTTGTTGGGAACTGTACTGTATGTTTTGAAGTCATTGCCATTATAAGACTGGCTAAAGTGCATCGCATGATCCAAGCTAGCGGTTACAATGGTAGAAGAGTGCAGTTTGCTATATCTGTAATTAGAGGATCTCTTCTAGTAACACATTACTTCTGCAGATATTTAGTATCATAGCAACCAAAGCATCTCAGCTACAAACTGCAGTTTCAGCCGCTTAAAAGCCATTTGGTGGCCACAGTCATATTCATCAGAATATTGTTTTGTGTTCTATGGACAAACATAACAGCATACGGATTTGAAACAAAATGTGAGTGAGCGAGTAAAGGGTGACAGTTTTCAGTTTGGGGTGAACTGTCCCTTTAAGTGTTCTCTTGAAGTCTGTGTGTAAATGTAATCTCTCATATGGGATACATTACTTCATCTAATGCTTTCTCCTTAGCACATAAACTCTGACATAACGGATGCAACGCACACATTAACAACGCGTGTGTGATGTGATGTCTTACTGCATGACTGTTCTTAGTAATGAGTATAAACGTTACAGACCTGTATGCATTTTTCATACTCCATTTTACAGATATGCCACTGTATTAGTAGGTATACCATTTGTATGGAATGAATATAATTAGCCACGGGTTCTCTCGCTGCCAGCGGAGTTTAGACCTTTGCCAGCGTGCAGCCTTTAACTTTCATTTGATGCGACGCTTGCAGAACAAATGACAATTTCATGGTCCAGTGCAGTACCGGCAGTATCAATCGCTGAGATAAACTGTCTCGACGTCCCACTGTTCTTGTTTTGTTCCAAGTTCCAAATTGTATTTATAGTTAATTTTGTGCTTTAGACGAGAGCCTCGGCAGAGAGAGGATAGTTTGCGTTGCTCGCAACAGGTCAACTACTTATCTGACAATGTTTGTAAATGAATTAATAAATTCTAATTATCTTCTGACATCTCTTTGCAGGAGGGTTGGATTATGGGTATTCAGAGAGAAGCAATATATACGGTATGCACATGCAATGATATGTAGAATTAATATAAAATATGTACGTGTATGTTGTATATAGTATAGGATATGATATGATATTACACGGTAGCCTATATATTAAGTGTGTTCTATGTTTAAAGTTTTTTATGTAGGAGGATGTTAGAACTTTACACAGTACAGATGCTTGTCAATATTTATTCATGGTCCTTTCACATGAGTTTCAAACGTTTTGCGTTTTTTACACATTTACAACTGCGCTACAAATGACTGTAATGACTGTGAAAATCAATCCCTACTTCACGCACAGTATGCGCTTTCCTCCAAACATACCGACAGTGGATTTGTATTGCGCTGCATGTTGGCTGAAATAGCAGCTACATTCAGATAAGCTTTTGATTTCGCTGAAAACCAACCTGTCTATTATTGCTAGCCTTTCTGACAAATAGTTCAGACAGCTCCCACACAAAGTGAGATTTATGAAGCATTTGTACAGTTGGGATTCATGCAAGATTTATTTGGTGAAATAAAGTGTGTTTCATTTAAAAAAAACAAGTGAGAGTTCAGACCACAGCGCTGTTATGATTTATGTTTCCCTTGATGTTTTGTCACAGAGATTGTACTGAAGTGGTTCTTTAGAGAAAGTATAAACTTTAATGATTGGACTTCTCCCTACACTGAACCCGATAGACGTCTGATTCTACTGGTCGGTATATTTAGAGTTGTGAGTTAAGCTTATACGTCATGGGAGAGGTCAGTTATATAGATCGTAAAACAAATAATTGTTTGCACTCTTAGTCCACACTCATTGAGGTTATCAACACTGTAAAAATGTTTATAAAATAATTAGAAGTTTGATAATTAACAAATGTTAATTAATACTTGGGTTATATGTCAATATAAGATGTGATGCCAGTCGGCTTATATCATTTATGAAGACACTGCGAGTTGGGAAGTTGACACATCTCTTTTGGGGTTGTTTGGCATGTGAAGTGTAATTTTAGAAAATTAATTATTCATAACTGATATAATACAGATACATGAACTGCAATGGCGGTACAGACACTTGACACGTTTAGTGCTGTTCGTTTAGTTTAAAATATTCATTTTTGTCTTTCTGCTTTGAAGCTTCTGTGTTAAAACTATAGCATTTTAGCACTGTGCCAACAACTCCACAGTCTGTGCCAACATCCCAGAGTTAGTACTTGGCACAACTGCACGACTTAACTTTACTCATTAAATAACTCATGAAATTGGCATTGAATGTGTCTGTTTTTTACCCAAGCACCTCCATTTTTTTATGTGCACCTCATTGGGTTATCCTAATATTTGTTCCATTTTCCATAAAATGAAAATTGCTAACCAACACGAGTGTCCTCTAATTATAAAATGGTGAAATGCATTTTAGGAATCATTTCCTATTTGCTCAATGAAACACAGTGTGTTTCGTAATGTGATTTGTTCGAAAATTGATTTATTCAAGGAAATTTTAAAAGAAAGTGAAATGTTTTAAAATCATTTCATTAAGAGTTTTTCGGATCTCTACGTGTCACTTTGTCTACATTCAATTGTCTTCCCATAATCCCATTCTTCATACTTCCAAATGAGCTTAGTTACAGGGCTTAATCACATTGAATATAACTGTCGTTTTTATTTCCTGTCCAACTGTGTCTCATTCACCATATCAACAAACGTGGTTATTAGTTGGATGTCATTAGTTTGACATTGCTTTTTTTCCACAAAAACTCCCAGCCCTCATTTTCCGTTGTCTACCAAAACAAAGCGATTACCGCTGTCGGCAGATCAAGATATCCAAGTTGTCCTTTCAGCACCGCAAATGATATAAAACTTTTGCTTTTTTTCCCTCTGCTGTGAACTAATCTGGAAAACTGGATAGAGTAGCGCTGTCATTTTTTCTTGTAAACAGTTACAACTCTCCGTACCAAATCCTTGCTGTAGATTTCAAGCATATGGGAGAGCATATGCCGAGCATGCATGGTGCATGAATACTGATTATTATTGCAAACACAGGGCCTTTTTGACCAAAATGAGCATCAGCGTGAGAGAGTTATTGCCCATGAACATGTGCTTGCTTGGAATGAAAATGTGGTTATAATTAGGTTGTTTACCTCAGATATGGCCTGCAATAAAGAAAGTAGGATATTTTACTGATCCATATTTACATTTCCATCTTCATGTCAGGTCAGTGTTTCTGAAAGGAATTAATTAGCGGCATTTCATTTATGACTCGTGGTACTGTGTTAAATGCAATTGCGCTGTTAATCGCGTAGACCTTTAACATGGACTTCTTGACATTTTTAGAACATATCAGCTATTTTTAGGACATTTATATTCTTATGTCAACTCGAGAGACCCAGCTGAAGTGTCTAAAATCTAAAAAGATGTCAAAGTTGTTTTAATGATGTTGGTAAATGCATGCAAGAATGTTAAAATCATTAAAGTCTCTTTATGTTAAAGGGATACTTCACCAAAAATGAAATTTGTGTCATCATTAACTCATCCTCTGTATGACTTGTGCAAAACACAAAAGAAGAAGAAGTGCCTATTGATTTGCATTGGTTTTGGGTTCATACAATAGAAGTAAATGGGTAACCCCCAGTTCGGTTGCCATCAATCTTCAAAATATCTTCTTTTGTGTTCTGTAGAATAAAGAAAGTCATACAGGTTTGAAATGTAAGTAAGTAAATGTGAGTAAATGATGACAGAACTTTAATTTTTGGGTAAACTATTCTTTTAATATGTTCTGGTTAAAAATGAGTTGAAATTTAACACATGGAAAAGTAAGATGTACTCAACATCTTCATTGGCTATTGCTTAAAAATCATGTTTCTCAGACTTTTCTCTTGACATTTTCAAATGCGTTTTAAGAGAATATCTCTAGTATGAGTCCATTAAATGTGTATGAGCTATGATATTCACATTATGTTTAATATGCTATATCATCCGTTACAGTATGTATATTTTTATTTCTCCTAAGAAATTGAATTCAAACATCTTAGACAACTCTTAATAAAAGTTAACTTCATTAAATCTTCGAACAAAGACAGAACAATATGATTTTCCTCTAGGTATATCCGGCTGGCCGGCTAAGTCCCACACCAAGGGCACAATGTGCTTCAGGCCTGCTATAAAAGCAAGGCATTTGGTATTAAAATTAACCTTGTTCCTCGAAAGTTCAATATTAATGAGTTAAGACTCTTTTGGCTTACCTGTCTGTCTTTCAGCCACAATGCCTTCTTTTTATGTAATCTTTCCAGCCCGCCGTCTCAGAATGGCCAACGTGGGGCAGTTGTGGCCTATAGGAGAATAATCCTGTTTAGCAATTCTTTCAGGTGCACTTATCAGATTTATGCTGTATCGGGAAGGGCAAGATCAACGGAAGAGAGACCCCTTGTAAAGAACAGTGATGCGCTTCTACCTGACCTTGCCCCGCATTATAAAAAAACTGCAAGCATATCTGGTTGCGGATGATAAGCACATGGCAAGCCATAAATCATAGTTGACCTCTAGATTTTAAACAGGCATGGCTGGAGCAATGATGCTTGCATTCAGTATGGTTCATCTGGGGTCTCATGTGTGCTTTTGTGGAAGACATCCCCAGTCTAAATGATCTCGTGTTTACATGAGCCCCTAGAATAGCTCAAAAATCAATAGTGCACCTCGTTCTGCATACAGATGCAGTCAGCTTTGATCTGGCATTCAGACCCATACAGTGAATCGCTTAAATTGTACGTTGCAAGAAAGATTTCCGCTGTGTTTTACTATGTTGCTGTCTTTTAAGTGCTTATACACCAGTGGATGAACTTGCTGATCAAATTTTGTGAGCAGTTGCAATTGATGGATTTTGTGTTTGATTGATTTACTTTTTGATTCTACATTTTAGATTTTAACCTTGTGGATGTGTTTAAGCCTTGTATTTTGTTCTACTGTACTGGATGTTTGTTATTTCAACTATGGGAACTTTAAATCCAAGGTTTGATTTATTCTTTTATTTTATTACAATGATATTTTTATGATATTATTGGTAATGTCACATTAAATCCATACCTTCATCAATTGTTTTTACATTTATTTTCACAAATTCCATTATACATGTATATTTTATTGTTTTACCCAGACTTCCATTTAAAAAAATATTAATGTCATTAAATTTAGTTTATTGTTAAAATTTACATATATAATTATTAATTATTATCACTCACTTGGATCTTATAAATAAATCATTAAAATATAGACGTTTTCATTCAGACGCACACGCTGTCCCAAAGTTAACTTTCGTCTGTGTTTGGTTATAATATAACAATTTCTTTTAGATTTAATTTATATTAATATGAATTGATAATAATATTTATTTTATATTAATTGTATTCAATTAAATTAAAACTACTCTACAGTTATTGATTCTTAATGGATATCTAAGTTAAGTCTTGGCGACATAATATTAGTTTATGTTGTTGAAGCTGAATAATATCAATTAAAATAATAATAATACAATCAATTGCAATTATACAAACATTAAGAATGTGGTGTACACATAAATGCAGAATACAATTTAAAATTAGATTTTTGTGTTTTTTCATTTCTATAAATTGACAATGTCATGTGGTGCGACCGAGTTTTATCTTAAGTAAGGAAATGAATTCATTTTAACTGTATCAGAGATTAATATTTTAGCCACAGAATTGAGATATATCTTATTTAATACAATTATTGGTCACACCACATGATAAGTGGTTGTTATACATCAATGACATATAGCCTACATTATTTACACAATATGTTTATGCAAATTGCACCTCTGTCCTGTTGTGGCATCATTTTTACCACAACCAGGATTTTGACCCAATATTGTTTTTCCACCACAAATCAAACCGTTTGAGATGGTGTGGAAATGCTATTTGTTGTTTGGTTAAATATACATCCATATGGTATACAGCCACATTTCACAGTAAGTAAACAAATGAAATCAGCTAGTGAGTAAAGTGGGATTTCAGAGAGTTTTAAGTTCTTACGTTGTCCATAGAAACACCCACTCTGTAAACATCTGCAGTATATGTGTGCGTTTGTCACACAAGTTCCACATGCATAAGCAAGAATCTATACACACGAAAACTCATTGAAACACAGTTCCAGAGTTCTGTGAACCATCGCTAGCTTTATTCTACCTACGCTAAACACAAACGAAAACATGCATTTTTCATGGACTAAAATCTCCTACCAGGGGCTAAAAAGCACTCTTTCCCTTGTGAAGATTAATCTTTAGCCTTGAGCTCTGTACCCTCTTTGAGATGTCATGTTCCGCCACAAATGGGCAATAGCAAAAGATCACTCGTACCCAGTCCATTTTCCAATACAGACTCACCCCCCCCATCTATCTCTCTCTTTCTTTCTCTCTCCCTATCTCTCTCTCTCCTACGCTCAATTATCTGTGCTTCTCCTACATGCACTCTCGGCCTGATTATCTCACCCACTCTGGGGCTCCTTCTCTGCTCTGTCCATTAAATGGTATCTGTAGCTTTCCTGGCCCTTCCCCCACCCGCATCAGCACCAGCCCTGCACAGAAGCATCACGGCCCGAGCAAGCGCACGAGCGTGTTATTGTCAGGTTTTAATGCGAAAGCTTTGCCAAAAAAGCGCAGGGTAATTCTTCTGTAACAGCTCACGAACATGCATTTAGTGCTACACCTGGACAACGAGTCCCAGTACAGCTGAGAAAGGCATTTTTACAGTAGTGAGATGTTGAAGCGTTAGAACGAAAATGTGGAAAACATGGAAGTTTCTTGCTTGCAATAAGGTCCCATTTCCTCTCTCTCTCTCTTATCTGTTAATTCTCTTCCTTCTCGCTCTTGATCTCAGAATAGCTTTTATCCTGTCAGTCCAATTTAATTCCATCTGGAATATTACGCTTCTTCCTTGGTGTCTTTATGAAAACATGAATATGCACACACACGACGCGCGCGCACACACACACACACACAGCTGCATGTGCAAAAATGTGTGTGTTTATGTATGAATGGTTTTATGTTTAAAGATACGCGATCAGAGCAAAGCGTTACATTCTGCCATACACAAGCCTTTCTCCTCGACACTTGAATGTTATTCAAATGTACGCTAACGTTTGCCTTCTCACTTAAGATGCATATGAGATTGTCTTTAAATGATAATGTCTTAGGAAGTTGGTATTCAGTGCTTTTTCACGTGGCTAAGCTAAAGGGGGGGATGATGTTCCTCCTGCATGATTTCAAACAGCACTAGCTAATGTATTTCTTTCGCTCGGAGAATCTTTTACATTTTTTACATCATTTTCGTCAAAGTGCAAAAACCCCCGATGAGTCAACGACTCGCAATCTGTTTCTCGCTGACATGGTTTACAATACGCGCTGAAGGGTTTTTATGACACGCCGATGATAGTGTCAGTGGATGGCGCTTTGTTGATGATACTGTAGTTACGGCGTGAGGATGTATAATCACTCCTGTCATTCTTGCCAGAAAGCGATTTGTGTTCAGCCTTCTAACCACAGCCCAGATTTAATGATCACAGCAGCTTTTCAACTATAGCTAGGAACCAAAACTTTGTGTTTTTCTATCATTTAAGATCATTTCTGCAGGCTGAACCGTTCTCAGAGAAAAACGCTTGTAGCTATTATGCAGTTTTTTGGGTGAAGAAGTCACATTGGTACGGTTTCTATAAAAGACTTAACTGAGATTAATTCAGACTTTCATGTTGTCACGCCGACAGAACGTTTGTTGTCATCATGTCTCAGATGGTCGAAGCTCAGGGCTTTTATTTATAAAAAATATGCTTCCCATCTTATTTACTCGATTACGGGATTGAATTGCTTTGCTTCAGAATGATGAAATGTCATGAAGTTGCATCATAAAGCTATTGTCCTTCTTATACAGTCACGCCTGCTCCTCACAGGGGCTCATTATAAGACTGTTTCAGTGCATGGAGAATGGCAACTAAAGTGTTGAAGAATACTTTATTGAAATGAAAATCTAAAGTGACCTCAGTGAAGTGGAATAAATCAGTGGCACAGCTGTACGCCAGCGGGCGCTGTTTTGGGTAGAGTTACAAAGTCGAAAACCACAGCAGTCACAAGGCAAGTTTTGAAAATTCGAAGAAATAAATAAATAGTTTACATGAAAAGAGAATGCAGGATTTTTGCAATTAAGCTGCTGTTCAGGCAAGCGGTGACATTTGCTTGTTTCTAATGTTACTAATGAGCCGTTTTTGTAAAACAAAGACGATTCATCATAAAAAGTGATATTTGCAAAATGCTAGCTGGATCTTGCATGCTATTCACGGACATGAATTGCATTTGAAAAAAAATGTAATGAAGAGAACAGGAAACATAAGGCAAGGAGGAAGGATCCAAATGCAAACTCATATTTATTAATCTAAACACAGAACAACACTCAAAGCACACACACTAACAAGATCAAACATATTTGAACACATTTGCCTTTTTAACATGACTTTGGGGCAATTCCATGCAAATGTCAACCTAGTTTATATGTAAAAAATAAAGTTTTAACAAAGTACTACTGATAGCACAGATGTCAACATTTGGTGATTTAAATACCCATGTGAGGTCTCTCTTAAAGTTTTAGTGCATGATTTTCCATAGTCTGGTATGAGCCATTTTCAGGATTGCCACATCCATTATTCAGTACTGTATATTGGTAAAAAATACATTCTCTGAGCGTTTATATGGCACATCCATAACCCAAAATGTCACTTTTTGTTTTATTTGAACTTAGTTATTGGTCTGCATTCGCACAGGCTGAAGTCTGAAGTCACTCTGCTTTACTGTACAGTATTATAGTAAATAGTATCATGTTATATTACCACATAATATGTTGTTATACATTTAAAGAGTTCATTTGCAAAAACAGATAACTCTGTTTTTAAACATTTTTGTGTTTTTTTATTGTGCATTCCAAGTAATATCAATCAGACTGCAGTTTGGTTGTTTTGGTTAAGTAATAATAACTCCAAAACAAACACAATAAAACAATAAAACATGATAACATAATAAAAAACACGAATTTTGACCTAAATAAACATTTGTTTTTAATACGTGTTTGTGATTTTAAACATTGTTATGTGTAACAAAGCAATTTCAAATCATTTTAAGTTACTGTAGAAAACTACAATAGCCTGGACAACTATCGTTTTATTAAAAATTAATGTAAAATTTATTTTCTAATGTGTCTACCTGTCTGGATATGAATTTCTGTACATCTGACTATTGGCCTCAAATAAAGTAATGTACTTCGCAAATGCAAATGGATTAAGTAAACATTCATTTCCAACATTTAAATTGATCGTCATAAAATTCATTTACGATACAATCTTCAATTGCACTGAATTCCTTCATTTTAATGATTTAACGTGAACTTCTTTTGTGACTTACAGTCAAGCTTCTGTCCATTCATTACAGTACACGAGAATCTCACTCTCCAGTAGAATAATCTCTGGCTGGAGTTTGTCTTTTTCTGGCACCCAATTATCCCGGAAGCCCAGTAAGTCAGGTTGTGCTCTCTCTCCCGAACATGTCATCACTTTTCACCTCTCTCCCTCTCTCTCTTTCCGTCTCTCTACAGGCTGCCCCACCCACCCCAGCCATCTCTGCTCACTCACCATTGCAGAACTGAAATCCTGTTCGCTTTGCCAGAACCATAAACAGGCCCTATTAAGAGCTAGTTTACACCCAACATGTGCCCAGAATAGACTAGATAGTGTTATAAATGCAGTCAGCTAATAGTGTTGACAAATTAAACATTCTTCATTTTAGATGTATAGTTTTAAAAAGTCAAGGCGTCGGCGAATGCTTTTATTTGTTTGATATGTAGGGGATTTTCGCCTTATGTCAAAGAAAGTGGAATGTGAAGAAAGAGAGAGAGTGACATTTGTACATAATGCAGGCCAGATTCAATCTGAATCCCCCAAGTTGAAAAGCACAACGGCTCTTAAATGTCACGGGCATCGCTTCAACACTCGGCATGCCTTTTTTAACGTGATTATGTAAAAGTTAATGTAATTGTGTTATAGAGCCACAGTGTTTGCAATAGCTCACCCCTAAATAAAAACTCTGTCAATTCACTCACCCTAACATAGTTGAAAACCAAAACCAAACCTTATGTTAATATGTTTGTTACTATACCCATATATTAATATACTTTCAGAGTATCTGCCTGAGTAATGGACATCTAAAGATGTTTTGTGATCGATCAATAAGTGCAGTGATAAAGCTGAACCCATAATAATGATTACTTGCACCTCTCTCTCTCTCTCTCTCTCTCTCTCTCTCTCTCTCTCTCTCTCTCTCTCTCTCTCTCTCTCAGATGGAAATGGTGCTTGCTTAATCAGATCTCTTTAATCACAGATATCACGCTCTTCATCGTCATAAGCCCTAAACATATTTTTTAACTTCAAATTAAGAAATATGCCTTGAGGCTCCGACACTCCCAAGGGCTCGAGATTTTCATTTTCTAAACACCTCAGAAACATCACAGACAACACAGACATGCAAAACTCTCATTGGGACTTGTCATCTGTTTCGGTGCGTGCAAGAAAGATTAAGGTCAGTTAGCACTGTGATCCCTCTGACAAGAGATTTAAAGGTGCGAATCCCCAGACCGTTTCGCCGTGGAAGTTCCAAACATTTTTAAGGGATCCTGCCAGACTGAGTTTAGTCAAACAATCTACATTAATAAGTCCCATCTTACATCCTGTCCTCTCTGGCAATGCTAATTTGTATGCAAGGGATTGGCAGACACTTTTGTCTGAGCTGCTTTGAGAAAAGAGGATTACTCCGTTTGCTTTGCTTTCGTTTTTATAGTGTGTTTTACTGTCACGGAACCTTTTAAGCGTCGCAACGTCACCCCGCCGGTTCTCTCGCGGGCGGCGAGCTCAAAGTGAACCGGAGGAATATTAAAACCTTGACTTCCCTCACCCGCGTGTTTCGCGGTTCTTGTGGAGGCTTTTACTCCGTATTTCCCCGAGATGCATGTACTAACCTCGATTGTTTATTTCTAACGGCTGTACACGATTTCCATGAGATTAGTTTTTGATAGCGTGTCCTTTCTTTTCTTTGCTGGCATTTGGATGATTGAAGTGGGTTTGTTCTATAGATGAATAGCGGGTCTTTTGGAGCTTTCAGACGGAGGTGACGCTCGGCGTCTGGGGAAAGAAGAGGGAAAACACTTTCAGTTAAGAGACGCTATTTTACAAGCGGATATCAAATACAGTTTGGTGCCAGTATGAACTTGCAATCTATTGATACAAAGAACGTGGCATTTTGACTGCCAGTGAAGAAATCCATGTGGGTGTGCTGCCGAGTTGGGCCTTATATTGAATATTCATAGTGTTATACAATGTACAAATATAATATATATAAAATATTTCAACTATCACAATATAACTCCATAGGCAATATAGAAATGACTATATGCAGCATTATGAATATTGCTATTATTTGAATGAACTTCAAGTTCATTAGACCACTAAGTTGCCTAAAGACCATATCAATAGATTTAAATTCAATTTTACTGTCTTTTCTGGTCCTGTGACTTTAGTAGCTGATAGACTTTAATAGTGTCATTTAAACCGCAGTCACAAAAATATATTTGATTGATTGATTTCTGTAAAAAAAATGTTTTTTAACCTAAAGTGTTCTTTTTCAGCATCACTCAGAAATCCAGAGAAACTCAGAGAGTCCAAGCCATTGTGTGTCCTTTTTATTATTAAACTATTATTAATAAACAACAATATTTGTCTACCTATACTGTATATTTACTATTTATTGCTACTGTATATTGGATCATTTATATGAAAATGATTGTAATTCTTCCTTGTGTTTGCATGTACAAATTTATTTCCACATTTTGACTGTTTTAGTGTTTATAAAAACGCATACGCATATCGACATTATTTTATATTATGCAGCCGTACTTGGTATAGTTACACATACAGAATTTGGTCTTTTGGCTTCTCATAATGTAGCGCTCAGTCACAATTATTTCAATAACAGTGGAATATGTGCGATCAGCCAGATAGACGAGCATGAATTGTCTCGGTCTCATTGCATTGGTTTCTTTTGGTGTCTTTAATGAAGGAAGCCGTGGGTGTTCTGGTGGGTTTGTTTTGGTGTCACATTCCTGCACTCCCTCAGCAGCGAAGCAAAGCATGAAACTGTTATCTGAGTTTTGCTCCATAACCACACATAAGACCCACAGGCAGCCTAATGTGTCTTACAATTACCAGAAGTTTTCCTGAGCAGAAAAAAATACCCTAATAATGACAATACAAGATGACAAATGTGTTAAAAGCATGACTGATGTACAGCTTTTGTCGTCTGTGCTTATTTTTTCCTTATTTAATGTCTTGAAAGAGTTGATGTTAAGAAGATTAAACATTTTAATTTAACTCGATCAAGGGTTGGATGAGATTTTCTGTTGTTGTCTGGAATTACGTTAAGACCTTGGCACACTGAAAGATTTCAATATTTCTAATTATTGTTCAAGAAACTTAGCGCTTTGACTCTAATAACTTTTCATTTTTATTAATTTGTGCTGTTACCACCAACAGTTTTGACCTCATGACAAAAACAAAACAGAAAAAAGTCTTGAGCGAGTCTATTTCGAAGCAGTTGTGTGAATACTTACATGAAAATTACCAAGATTAGTTTTTTTTATATATACTGGCAAGATGACTCTTCTTGTAATGCAAGCATTTACCTTCTTCACCCACCAGTCTGACAGTTGATACAAGAGAAATGTTGAATACCTTGAAGGGTTTACCTCCCTCTGTTTTTAAAAGAGCATATTAATTGACAGCGAACCACCACAAAATTGGATTTTCATTATGATGGCAAAACTGGCACTTTCAAAAATGCTTGTGAACATTTTATCATTAGCTTCTTGGCAGAAGGCAATTTGGCTGCTCCCCGGAGATTAACAATACCTCAAACGCCGCGAATCTTATTCATGAACATAACTTATTCAGAGGGCTTTGTCAGGTGCGTGGAGCTGTGGGGTGGGAGAAATAGGACACGCGGATGAATATTAGAAAACACTGAACTGCGTGACTTTACATGCGAGATGCCGTGTTGTCAAGCGTGAGGACCTGCGAAGGTTATTCTGCATGTCAATGCGACTCGTTGAATATTTTCCGAGCGTGCGTGGGAGTTTCCTCTGAAGTACTCGTGTGAGGTTAATTCGCGGTTTAAGAGCTAAACTGGTATTTTTACCCTCAGAATTGGCTAGTTAAAAAAGCCTGTGTTTTGTTTTTCCAGCCTGCTCTTGATTTTCCCAGTGGATGTATTTCTGACGGGGCTGCAGTGTAATTTGCACCACAGCTGCCGGAGGGGGTCGTAGAAAGGGTCAATATCCCGGCCTAATTTGTCAGGAATCATCAAGTAAGGCTGATCAATACATTTTGACCCCTTCCAGAAAGGCTCAGACGGGAAGTTATAAAGCACTTCCTAGCCCGAAGCAATGGGAGTTTGACAGCATCCATATCAAGCTAAAGTGCACGTGTCACTGTGGGGAGTTTGGTATTTATGCTGTAAGTTGCACAGATATCGCCTGTGTTTCTGAAAGCGTAGAGGAGAAGGAGGGATGGAGTGGATTTGATGATGATAACATTTGAAGGATTTTTTGCGTTCGTGTGCACGGAAGGGTCTGTTTTGAGTCATTGTAGTTGTTGTGGAGACTGTCTGCTGCTAGCTCGTCTGTCAATCAATATTGCCCACAGGTTTAGCTTCATTTTAAACGTGCAACCAAAGCAGATAACACTTGAGAGACAGCATTTCATCTTTTACGACGCAGATCTTTAAGATTCTCAGTCGAAACACTTTAACCGTGTTAGATTAGATCCTAAAGGAAACCACAAGGCAAATACAGTGTTGCTTATCTTTAAGCTACACTTTGTTTGCTCTTGGTAATTGTTTGTTGCATTACGTAGCTACTGTTTAAAATCACAGTTTCCTCTTTTCGGCCCTTCAGCAGTGAGAATTGTCTGCAAAAAAATGATACCGAGCCGAGGACAAGAATATAAAGCAATCACACGTATATTGAAAGGATTTTTAGTATTCCGCGGGTGAACTTTGTGCTCGGAGTGCATAACATAACCGGCGCGCTGAATGAATATGGCTCACTTCTGGGCACCGTGACTTTCATATGCGTTTCCCCAGGGCTGTGCACAACAAGGCGGCCCAGGACCAGAGAGGATCCAGGGTCCTGGGTTTCATCGTCCTTGTGTAATGGAACAATATTTCCTGTGTTTGTGTTTGAAGCATATGGTGATTAGAAAGCAATGATCACAGATAGCCTGAAGAGAATAATGCTTTTTAAACATACTTTGTTGTGCATTTGATAATTAGCACTTTCCTGCACAGCATATGTTAACTTTCCTCATAACTTTAATCTTCATTTTACATCACTAGATTTATTAACCGTACTTTGTGCGGGACTGTGCTCTGGGTAATTTTATATTGCATTATAAATTGTACGCCGTTGGTGGTATTGCATTCCATATTGCATGCTGTGTTAAATGTTACGCTTCTTTTATTATATATAAATAATAACTTCTATATGGAAATGAGAAGTTGACTTGAAATGTCAAACAGTGAGTTTCCTATAGTGTGAAACGCTGTTCGTTTAAAGTATACTTCACTTATAATGACTCCAAACATCATATTTTAATTATTTTATAATTATCATACATGTCGTTTTTATGGTTGTATGTTAATGGAGAGACTCCAATTATTATTTCTGGGGAGGAAAAATGATCTGAAAGTGTGGGGGGGGATTATCAACTGTATCAGCTTGGCTCATGAATATTAACTAGGTTACGTAACGTTTGCCCAGTAGCTCTTGCTAAAAGGCAGGTATAAGTGGGCGTCAGCCAAAAAAGATTTAGTACACGGACAAAGCCGACGGCACGGTTTTAAACTCCCTCTATTTCTACAATTTGGTAAAACAAACCCTATTTGTTGTTACATTTCTGTCTTAGTGGTGGCTGTGCCCCTGGAATATGTATTCTTTTGAATATCATTTACATTTGGCAGATGCATTCATCTAAAGCGATTTACAGTGCATTTAAGCTACATACTAGTATTAATGTGTGTTTCCCAATTTATTTACACTACAAAAAGCTAAACTTGACTCAATGACATGCCATTTTCAGCTAGCCAAATATAGTAACATATCGTTACAAATCTTATATTATAATTGAGTGGAAATGCAATACTCACTTTCACTATAATTGCATCCAAGTGCTGGTTATTTCATTAGTCATCTCTAGTTACAACTAAGGGGGGGGTGTTGGGTATGGACAAATGGCTGCATTATACCAGTAGGGGCTGACTCAGCAAAGAACTCTTGTGTTACTGCTCCAATTCATAGTTCTCATTATTTACTCTACCCATGGGATGCCTGTTGATAAAAGAGGCAAAGAGACTGTGGGGGCAAACACTAAACAGTTGTAGCACTTCCGTGTGCTGTATTGTAAGACGTAAAGCTGTCTAGTTTTTCCTCTATCTACACAAGTTTAACTGGGCCCTAGGTTCTTTGAACTACTTTGTATTATAATTAAGTGCAAAAATGTCCATTAAAATGTCTATGTAAATTTTTGTTAAACAACATTTGTGTATATTTTTCTGTTCATCATTTTATGGAGAATAGCATTATATCTGCTTTTTTGAATCTCCCAAAATTGCATCACAAGGTCACAAGGGTCAATTCTTTTCACCAGAAAGCTGAATATATAAGCTTTCCATTGATGTATTGATATGTTGATATGACAATATTTGGCAAGATACAACTATTTGAAAATCTGGAATCTGAAGGTGCAAAAAAATTAATATTGAGAAAATCGCCTTTAAATTTGTCCATCAGAGGTGCTGTAGCAGAGAAAGAAACAGGTTTGTTTTAACGCTCTATATTTGCAACTGTAATGACATTTTGGAGAGTAGATGAACCTTTTTTGATATATTTATAGATGAAAGTTTTGATATATTTGCGGTACGAAAATGACAAAATATCTTCATGGAACATGATCTTTACTTAATGTCCTAATGATTTTTGGCATAAAAGAAAAATCTATTATTTTGACCCACATCATGTCTTGTTGGCTATTGCTACAAATATACCCGTGTTACTTGTGTCCAGAGTCACATTTGTGTTTCTTTGCAGAACGTCTTTACCCAGTAGACCTAATTATATGATAAACAATGGTGTTTAATACACAACATGCCATTATCAATCTATACATCGTGTCTATAACCTCACGTTTCCCAGTTCTGAATGAGTGAGGTTGAGGATGAAACATCTTTTATGCAACTTAAAAGTGAATAGCAGCAACCGAATATCACACAAACCACTTCTCTATTCGAGAAAGTCGACTATATAATAGCCGGCAGTGCAGAAAAGTGCATCAGAAGCGAAGCAAAATGAAATGTCTTTTTGTTGTTTCTCCGTCGCCTGCCACAGTCTTGTATCAAAACGAGCCCCTGCTGTGTCGGTGTTCAGGTGAAGCTCAAGGCCGCCAAGACGCAGTCGAGTTTTATTCACTACCAGCACGTCAGGTGAATTCCTTCTGTGTACAATATTGAAAAGAGCTTTTACTCAGCGCTGAATCAGAAATTAGCTCATTTTTATCTCATCAGTCCATCGCACATAGTCCCTATTTATGATAATGCATTCCTAGGATTTCAAACCCATTATCATTATCGCAGCAGAAACATGATAAACATTTGTTGCTGAAAACACACACAGCCCCAAATATCTCAAGTTGCAGAAAGGTGGTTAACTCAGAATCGATCAGATGGTTACACAAACACTTGCCGTTCTTCAAATGCTATTTAGTTTTAACTCGTAATGGCTGCTTGTTTGCCATGTGTTTGTTTTGTCAATTGTAGTGCACATTGGGATTGTATTTGTGATCTGTTATATGTACAAAAACATGTATTTTTCTTTAATGCAACTTATTGGTGTTTTTAAACTATAATAATGATTATTATTCAAAAGTATTATAATTCTAAATAATTCTAGTATTCTGGTAAATAATATTGCAAAAGATAAACAATAAACTCCAATGTGTCCTTACGGCAAAGAAACAGTGCCAATTTACTCTGTGTTTGTGCGAATGCAAACCGAACCAAACCAAACGTTTTTCATGTTTGTTCCCTTATGAGGCAGGGAATTAGGTAGTTTATCATATGGAGAACAGTAGCAGCGAATGAGGACTTAAAGGGAATATTTGTCAAACCCACGATTGGATATATAAGATTTATGCTAGTTTACCAAGGACTCGGCAGAGGCTTAGGCCCGCTTGGTGAGCCTTTCTCTGGAGGAAGAAGAGAGAACAATAGGCCACTGATTGATGGTCAAGGACGTTGAACCCTTCTCTGGAAGCCAGAGGAGAATGGCCTCCGGGGAGAAGGGATGCAGCCAGCCATCGTCTGTGCAGATTACCTGGAGATACAGCCACCCTCACATAACCACCATTGAGATGATTGCTTTCATTTAGTTATTGAAAACAATGCATTGTTGCCAGTGCTATTCTGTGTTTTGAAAAATGATGCTAGATTTCTGCTTCTACGTCAGATGTAGATGATTTCTTTCATTTGGGTGCCAGTTGTTTTTTTTTAAACGAAAGAAATAATTATAAAAGCAGGTTGAGCTATATTATATATACACTGTATATTGCTACATTTCCATTTGACATAATTTAGCTCAATTGCCAAAGATGGCACCAATAGGAAATGTCACCTTCCGTTTACTGTTCACTAGTTGTACAATTAGGGAAAAAGAAAATCCCCTTTATCATTTGTAGAGCAAAGGTATATTTGGTATATATTTGGATTTTGATACATTATAAAACACAAACACATTATGGACATAATTTTACAGGCAATAACAGCGTTATAGATGTGACACTTGATATAAACTTTTAGAAAATGTTACCAATAGATTGAAGCTTTTGTTTATATTTTCCTAAACCCCTGTTGATAGAATCTAGACATCATAAAACAGTCTATTTACATATTTAACACATATAACACATGCATTTTGAATGTGACAAAAAAATGACTTGTTTTTGAGAGATAGCGCACTTTGTAGGATTTCTGTGAATTAAAGGGACAGTTCACCCAAAAATGAAAGTTCTGTCATGAATTACTCACTCTCTAGTTGTTCCAAACCTGTATACATTTCTTTGTTTGGTTGATCACAGAGAAAGATATTTGGAGGAATGCTTGTAACCAAACAGTTTTTGGACCTCATTGACTACCATAGTAGAAAAAATTACAATAGTAGTTAAAGTACCCCAGAACTTTTTGCTGTCCTACATTCTTTAAAATATCTCATTTTGTGTTCAACAGAACAAAAACACACACACACACATATATATATATATAAAGTAATTATTCCTACTATAGTAGTCAATGGGGTGCAAGAACTGTTTGGTTATAAGAATTATTTCAAATATCTGTCTCTGTGTTCATCAGAACAAAGAAACTTATACAGATATGGAACTTGAGTAAATTGACAAACGTGAGTAAATTGACAGAATTTTATTTTTGGGTGAACTACCCCTTTAAAATGCACAAACCAGAAGCAATAATACCCCACAAAAGGCATGGCTCTTCATAGAGCTTATAGTATTTTCATGTGCCCATTTATAAGAAATATGTGTGACAATTCTAAAAAGCGGCACTTACCTGACTATGAAAATCATGCTTTTAATAATAACAATGCTTTAAGAGAGACCTCACATGTGTAGTTAAACCAACCCAAATATTGACATCTGAGTCAGTATGGTGAAAACCTTGATTTCTTTTTAATGGCAAGGTTGACATTTGCATGGAATTGCCCTTATTAAGCGAAGTCACTTACACATGCTGCAAGAAAAATAGTGATTAGCTATTGGCAGGTGGCAGATGAATTCTGGGAAGGATTTAAATATGAATTTAAATAGTAACTTGTTAAATTTACATTTATTCGTTTGGCAGATGCTTTTATCCGAAGCGACTTACAATTGAGGAAAAAAACAAGTAAAGCAATATTCACGAGAAGTGCCAGTAATACAAAGTTTCAGATACAACGTTAAGATGGTATAAGCAAGCATACAGAGAACATTAGAAAAGGAAAAGAGAAGTATGATTTTTTTTTAAGTTAAGTGCTCACGGAGGTGTTAAAGCTGAGCATACCGCATTCTTATCAGTAGCTCAATAGATTATCATATATATATATATATATATATATAGTGTATCAGTCAGCATCCAGGACTAAAACAGCGACAAAATCTTTTTTATAATCCTCCAATTATAAAAAAATTTGCTAATAGCTTATTTGTAGCTGTAACGTAATGGTTTTATCATAACATGAGAGCAGCACAAAGAGGCAGAGAGTCGAAGGGAAAGGCGAAATTCATTAAGCAGCTTAACGATGGGTCTTGTGCCAGTTAAAAGGGATGGTGGGTTTGAAGCAAGCTGCTGATTATAGGGTGGCAGCCCTTCTTTTTGTACCGCTCTGTTTTTCAACAACAACAACATTATGCCTAGAAAGACTTAAGCTGTTAACTAAATCATCCAAAACAAATACACAGCGGAGGGAGAGCTCGAATTTATTTTAATTGGAGGACTTGTTTATGGGTTACACACAAACTTCTTTTCCAACATCCTAAAATGATAGTTCACCCAAAAATGAAAATAATGTACCCTTTTGTCATTTCAAACCTGATTTTCTTCTGCAGAACACAAAAGATGATATTTCAGGTACCCATTCACTTCTATTGGTCTTGTGTCCATGTGGGTGTCTAACATTCTTCAAAATATCTCTGGTTTTCTGCAGAAGAAAGCTCAAAATTACAAGACAAAATGACAACATTTTGGGTGAACTATCCCTTTAAGATATTCCTCAACTATCGTTATGCAGATTTATAATACGTGAACTCTTCACAATCACATAACGGGATGCTTTGGATAGGTGAGCGCATAACCGTGATTTAGACATGCGTGACCGATTAGTCCCTGATCCAAATGTAATGAGGAAATTGGTGTTCTTGCAGCTATGCGGTCTGAAACGCATCAATCCGGCGATTGGACGGGCGTAGCCACCGCATAACTCTTCTTTCACTGTATTTCTACGCTCACACAAGGCAGGCACTGTCTGGGTGGGGGGTTTGAGTTAATTAAAATGGCGAGTGCAGTAACAACCTGCATCGTCACAACAACAGACTGATTTAGACGCAGTGGGATATTAAACAGGTCCCTAACTCGCACAACGCAGCCAGGCAGGTAATATTGGTGCTTTCCTTAATTACTTTTCGAGCTGGTAGATGGGACGTTTCTGGCACGGCCCTGAATAAGCGTCGTGGAAGCAGGTGGAAATGTACAATAGCAGGAGCGCTAAAAAGATAAAACGTTTTGTCCTTTTACCTTTCACCGGCCATATGGCATTGTTTGTTACGTGACGAACGGCACTTATACTTCGATACTGCAGCAGGTGCCTATAGACCAAATGATTCTATTCCACTGGAAGTACTGTGCACACTCTGTGGCTCTGGCAGAGGGGCCAATGCAGGATGTGAGCTGTTTCCATGGTTACCGGCTCCACTCTCTCTGCCTAGCAAAAACTGTGTCATTATCCGGTGCTTTGGACAGAGGCAGAACGGAGCTGCAGTGCACAAGTCAGTTCGCCTGACCGTCTCGCGCGCATCATCACAATTTGCATCATTTTCCGTCTCGCGCCCGTTTCGGATTTTTTGGCTCCCCATTACAGGTTGTGTGGTCACTGGTCGTGCCTGTAATTTTTTCGCCGTGAATTTTTTTAAGCAAAGGTGGTAATTTGGAGTCCTAAAAGCAGGAATGAAGGTAAAAATGGATGCATGGGTTTTTCATCTGAGCTATGAGATCCAATTTTTGTCATTCAGAAGAGAACTTGTCACAGAGCAATTATTTGATCAACCACACATACGAAAACATAGTTATTACTGACAGACAGGCTATTCGATGCTGTGATTCGGTCTTATTGTGTCTTTGAGTGCAGAGAAACTCTTACCACAAATAAAGCCATACCTGAATGAGTCCATTAGATACTGTCATCACACGTATTTAGAAACAACAAAGAGATGAGAAAATTCACTGGATATAAAAGAAAGCCATGCTAGTAGTACCAGTAATGTGTGTGTGTGTGTGTGTGTGTGTGTGTGTGTGTGTGTGTGTGTGTGTGCGTGCGTGCGTGCGCGTGCGTGCGCGTGTGTGTGCTGGTAAACCCTACAGTGTTGGGACCACATGTCCCCATATTTGTTGGTCCCCATGAGGAAAACAGCATATAACTCAAGCAAAATGTACAGTATAAAAAATGTGTGTGCATGTGTTGTATCTCTTTAGTAGGCCAGAGTCTGTTATTAACAGAGCTGTGCAACACACGCTCATGAAGATAAATGCCTGTACACTCTCACACCTGTTCTGAAGCGCCTCTCCTGAGCACTACACTCAAGTTGTTTTGCTTTAGGGACGGACCTGAGGCCTTCTGAAATCTGTGTTGGCTAAAATAATATGAACACAGTCAATGTCAGCACAGACTTATCACTGTTCACTCTTGCTCATACTTAAGTTTGGGATTTAAAGTCCCCCAAAAATGTAAAACTACAACTACTATTTTTCATGGAATATTGCAGTGTTTGGTATAAATAGCTTATTAGTGTGGGTCATTCTCTTTTTAAATTTCATGTGGCATCTTGAATCAAAATCTAAAAATGCACTTTCGCCCTCTAGTGGCTATACATCTCCGATGATGCCAGTTAGACTGCATCCGTTAACTCCGCCTCTCCAACTGTCAGTCTGCTGCTAGTTTCATTTCAAAATGCAACACCTGTCTTTATACATCCAATTAAATCACAATGGAAAACACAAGCCACGGCCATTATTTTTCTCATTTGATATTCCTTTTCACTCTGTAATGCATCAGACTACGGAAGTTAAAACGATGGCAACATTCGGTTCACATGGATTTTAAACAAACCTCAGGCTTTAATGTTAAACTTTGCCTCTTAAAATGATAGTTCACCCAAAAATGAAAATTCTCTCATCATTTACTCACTCTTGTCATTTCAACCCCGTATGACGTTGTTTTCCGTGAAACAACATTCTTCAAAATATCTACTTTTGTGTGCTGCAAAAGAATGAAAGTCATACGGGTTTGAAATGACAAGAGGGTGAGTGAATTTTTGGGTGAACTATGACATTAACTTTAATGCCTTGCTGATGAGGCATGTAGTATTTTTGTCTTGTAATAATCTAAAGAAGAATTAAGCCGTATATTGGGCGTTATTCATGGGTATTTTCAATAAGTAACCTAGAACTTTGCACCACTCACACCTCAATGGGTATTTTATGATTTGAGGACAGTTATAAACATCAAATGCAGAATTCACGGCTTCCAGCGGTTTGTATCAGGAATCCAAACGCAAAGCAATACTATCGCATCGCCGAGATACGCCACCCTGACATTTAAAGCAGCTTTCACGGGGCGTCCGTTCGAAGGGCTCCGTTTCGAGAGAGTAAAGACAGGCAGCGTGAGCTCGGTTCAAATGAAAGGGAGGAGGTACTGCTTGAGTGAAAGAATAACTTGCTGCCAAGAGAGACAGAATCTGGTAACCAGCATGTGTCTCTGCTCTGTTGTTTACAGCACCCAACACCGCTCCGTATGGAAGTACAGGAGGCACCGACGTCCTGCTGGCCTGCCGGTACCTGATCCTGGCTCTCTCTTCTCTCGTCAGCATCTACTAGCCCCGGGGACGGCCATACACAATGACTGTAAAGAACCCTTTGAGCATTTACAGATCCTTTGACATCGCAGATGGCTGGATCCAATTTGGTACAATTTGTCTGGAAAGCAGCAAGGGATTTTAAATCAGCATTATTTACGTTGGGATGGTAATTCGGGTGGTGTTTGTCATCATGTAAATACGTATGGTTTTAGGGGTTTTGTTTGATTTGTCTTCTTTTCTTTTCTGTTGTGTTATTTGATTTCCCACTTTGTAAATCAGCGCGCATTGTCTCCTTTCCAACGCTCTCGAATTAGCTAAAAGCACGCTTCGGAAAAGCAAAGGTGCGTGACGTTAGCGTCTTTGTTATTGAAAACGGAAAGACGCCTTGGTGTGCCACCTTGCTATCCATGCCTGTGCGTCATTTACATACCCATAAAGGGGCAAAGTGTTTAAATCACATGCTTATTTAAACCCGGCGAGTCAAGATTGGAGAAAGGGACTATATAAACAAAACAACGGGTGACGGGTGAAGCGAACAATTGGAGAGCAGTTGAATAGTATTGACAATGAAAAATGAATAATCATTTTGTGGACCAAAATTACAGCCATACTTCGGCAGTTCAGACCTCTGTGCTGTAGCCCCTTTTGAATTTAACCGAAATATGCAGAGAAGGCTCAGAACCCTTTCTAGTTTTTCTAGAAATACGTTTTAGTTATGATTGTCTTTCCTCAAGAGTTGTTTGATTTTGGGTGCAACCTAAAATTTCACCAGTACTGGAGATAAAGGAGTTGAAGATAAATTTCATTTGTAAATTTTGGCCTATTTGTGTCTAAAATTAGACACATGCAGCAGTCGAAACGTTATAACCCAAAACAAAGAAGAGTCGCAGACCTCTTTTCATCCTGCCCTGGGGATCTTAAAATTGAGAGCTTTACAAAGGAAAAAATATTTCAATAGAAATATTCATTGAATATAGGGTTGCATTTGATGTTATATTAAATAAGACATCAAATAACAATAGCACATAAAAGACATTCTGCACTTGGCAGAACGCAAAATAAACCATCGGGCCATTCCAAAGTGCAGAGAGAGAAAGTAGGTCATATATTACAGTGTCTAATGGAACTTATCATTCAAGTCATTATTGCCTTTTTTTAACCCAGTAAATATTTTCTTTACAGATCATGTTCTGTTTTTATAGTTGTAATCATTTGAACAGGATTTTTATAATGTATTAACATATATTACCTGCTTTGCTTTTGTCAGTGTGAAATATAGGGAAGCTGAAAAAAGATTATGCACTTCCCTTTGTGGGGACGGTATGAATTTTCAAGTGTGGATCCAATTATGTGAATGAATATTATTTCAAAAGAAGTATGCAGTATGGCATAGTTTACAATGTCGTCTTTCATTTTAGATGCCACAACTGTTGTTGATTCTCGTCGAACAAGTAGAAGTTGGAAAAAAGAACTGTTTGTAATCAAATAATCTACTTTTAACTCGGAGGGTGTAAACCAGTCATACGGTATAATAGAAAATGAGTCACGTGTGTGTATATTCGAAGAGAGTAGAATTCATTTTATCTTATTGGTAGAGCCAGTGTCTAGATTTAGTTTAACCTCTACCCTAGTTCCCACACACTTGTTGTATACTACGATGTGCAGAAATTATAAATGTGCTGCATGTCAAATGAATATGTATGATGTTGAGGTGGCCACGTACCATAAATCGAGAATTTGAGAACAAAACCAGTTTTGAGGCTGCATTGACTTTATGAAATGTGTTCCACACTACTGAACATCACTGGGGTTGTGTGTTGAGCTACTGTACGATGAAATCTTTTGTTTTTATGTAAAGATCATCACAAAATCTTCTGCTCGGTGTGCAATATTTGGTATTTTTCAATTGATTATTTTAGGGCTGCACAATTCATCGAAAAACTAATATAATCGGAGAATCAGAGAATTAATGCGTTGACGTGTCCTTTGGCTATTTGTTTTAGATTTTTAATTGACAACATAATTATTGATTTACATTATACTATTTTAATATTACAATATCGATGTGAATAATTGACAATTATGATTTTTGTCATAATTGTACAGCCCTAGTTCATTTGCAACAAAATCTGATAAGAGGTTTGTTTAGACATGACAAGTTTTTGCGTTTTTTAATTCATAACTAGATGACAGGAAAACATATAACAATCACAATACATCTTGCTTGTATTGGAAATCAGCTACACTTACAACAATTACAATACTTTCACTTCATATTTTACAGCAGCACTGTATTATGAAGTAAAAAGCGAGAATTTTACAATGACTAATACTTTGAAGTGAGGGCCTCTTGTTCATTTTTGTTAGCATCGTCTAGGTTTTACCTAAACGCTCGTGTCCCTGTGCTTATTGCAGACTTGAAAGCATCAGACATCAAAAAGGGGATGTTTAAATATTATTTTACGATCAAACCAATGCCTGGCTCTCATAGACACACATTGTCATTTTTTAATGTAAAAAATAACATTCCGTCTTCACGCCAAACTTCGAAAATTGCAGATAAACACTTTTGAGCTTTGAATGATACGCTGCATTTCATATCCACGTAAGATGCCATTTGAGTCCACTGTAGAAGCAAGTACTGTATAAAATGTGCCTTTAATAGTATTAATTGATCGAACCTGTTGCCATTCCATGTCAGATGCCACATCTGAGCCTCATGCGTTCGCCATTCATAACTAATATATCAGACGTCACAGTGTTTTATTATATCTTGCTTTATTATATCTTCTTTATTACTTCCTTCATTAAGTCAAAATGAATAGGCGATAAAAGGGTCATTTTTTAACATCTGCCGATTTTACGTTCTGTAAAGATATAAAGGTAGCACATGCTCTTTTAATAAATATTGTGAATGAAACATCAACAAAGAGCTCATTAAACCATCATTAAAACTGCATAAGTGGATATCAAGATAAAAAGGATAAAAAAACGCGAGCAGGAGGCATTCATGCATGCATAATTCTCCTGAAAGTTACAGCCTTTCAAAAAGAGTCGGTAAATAACAGGCAAATGTGCTGCAAATTTCCGCTCTGAACATCTAATGACTTGATAATTACATTCCTGGACACGCATTAATATTCAAGGCCGCTTTTTTCCAAACGGCTCGCGTCAGCTAAGCGTTCACATTTCACGTTTGACTGAAACTCGCACTTCTTCGTATGAAAACCCACCATCATCGATTCGCCTGCCGGTGGTCACGAAAACACGCCGGGCTAATGCTATTTTTGACCGAGTTCAAATGACTGGAAACAACACGGCGTGTTGTGGCCCGAGGAGACCCCTCGGGTTCCATTTCAACACCTTTCCAAAGTCCACGGCGCGTGAACACGGGTACGACTCAGCTCGGACACGTAAGGTGCGAGTTAGCATTTCTGGTGTCTTTTGCGAATCCGACTCGGTTGCCAGATGTACGCCGCATAAAACCCCTCCAAAATAACAAACATGTAAGATCCTTCATCTCGTAGCACAAGTGGAGCTCCTGGCAAGACAGAATGAGGGTGGTAGGCGGTATTCCAATGATTAAAAACCTGTCAGCTCCATCTCTGTCTTGGCCAGACTCTTTTGAAAGTCGGTTTGAGAGTGCTGTGTGTGCGGTCAGGGGAGGCGATTCTTCTGACCTGGCAGTTAATAAAATTCTTCCTGTGCCTTTGTCAGTTTCTGGAGGATGGTTTTGTGGAGTGCTGGAGGGTGCTGCATTAACCAGCTGTGAGCGCTCTCTCACCCAGCAGCGCTCTGGCAGGGCTGACAGTAATCTACATAAACCTCTGTCCTTTCCACGACGTAATTGCGGTTTTGCAGTATTCTAATTGACTCCGCGGAGCGCTGTAAAAAACAAAAACCTATAATCCCTCCTGAAGCCCCGTTTGCTTTACGGCTATTGTGTTAAACCTTCAAGCGATATGTGACGAGTGAAGCGTGTGCGATGAATGTACTTAGCCTGTAGAAACGTTTCATCGGCAAAATATTTGTCCGGATAATAAAGTAGCTGCCAAAAATGAGAATGAGTGAGCTTTTTTCCTCCATCGAGTGTTTGTCAACTCCCTCGTTCGTTACTTTCACTGAGCTGGAAAATAAGTTAGTACTGATGCGGTGGTTTTGATAACGCCAGGATTTCTGTGTCAATCTGATGACTGAGGCTCATCAGGAGAAGCATTAATGTAAAAAAACTGGAAAGAGGGTTTTGCGAACGCACCAACAACACCAGTCTGTTATTCACTCGCTGAGTCTCATTAAATGTTGGTTGGCCTGGTAATTTGTTGTTTGCTGTTTTGGATGGCATGGGCTATTTGTGTTGGCATTTTTCATATCTTTAGCGGTTATTTTGTAAAGTGAAATAAGTCAAACCAGTGACACAACCGGTCTGTTATCGCCAGTAACTGAGCACAGGAGACACCTGCCAGAAGGGCCGAATTGAAGGTTTTTACAAAACATTCGGCAAGCTTTGGTTACTTTTGTATATACATGTTTGTTTAATTTTGGTACCTTCTTTTGTTCGATTTGGTGACTAAGTAAAATGGACATTGTAACCATATTGGGATGGCTGTATTTTTTATTTTCCTTCCTCGAATCATGAAGCTGAAACGTCTGTGATGAGAAATTTGGTCATCTTTACTTACATGTGTATGGAGATAATTTAGCCACCAGGGATATAGTTGTATATTTTAGGCTCTAGTTCATTGGAATGACATATATGGCTTTAAGTGGCATTGATATATATTGTTATTTGTCAAGAAAAAAGAATCACTTTAATTACTTTAAAGCTTACATTGTGTATAGCACGTATGCAAGTTCATTTTCATCATGTTTGATGTAATTTTGTAGCAGTGGTTTGATACTAATAAAGTTGGAAGTTGGTGATGGAACTGTCAAATGTGGTTTACATGATAATTGACTTGATATTCTTAATACTGTACCTGAAATATTACTACATACATATATTCCAGGGGTTTTCAAACTGGGGTCCCGGGACCCCCAGGGTCCCTCCAGAAGGTTTCAGAGAAAAAGCAAAAATTGTGTCTTGTGAACATTATTACTGTTTTATTTATAAGTGTTTATATTTATTTATAAATAAGTGTTTGTTTTATGCATACTTTCCAGAATTGTCTATACTTGTTTTCTCACAACGGTTCTCTTTTGCGCACTCACTGGGGTTAACTCAACACACTTAAAGGGATAGTTCACCCAAAAATGAAGATTATTTCATCAATTACTCACCCTCTTGTCATTTCAAACCTTTATGACTTTCTTTCTTCTGCTGATATTTTGAAGAATGTTGGTAACAGAAAACCGTTTGGTCCCCATTGACTTGCATTGGTTTTGTGTCCATACAATAGAAGTGATCCAACAGGGACCAAGGGTTTTTCAAGATTTATTGTGAAAATTGCTGTACAAATAAATTTGAATTGAAAATGTTTCTCTTAAGCTTTATACATCCAATATTACTGTAATTATAGGCAGTTATTTAATATGTTGTCTTATAATATCACACTTACAATTTATCTAACATAGTTTAAATGTCTTTATACAAAAATATAAATATATGAATACATGAAAAGTTTGTCATATTTTGGGTTCCCTGGCACATTATAGTTTGAAAACCCCTGGTATATTCAACATGATCTCAGAGGAAGTTGTAACTATTTTACAGGATGGCTAATTTGTATGAATTGGTTTAATGTGAATGGTACAAAACGTATGATATTAAAAAAAGCCATACTGAAGCCCCTCCCCTAAACATGACGTCACTGGCGCAAAAGCAAGAAGCACTCAAATGTACAAATGATATCGTAAGAATTTGAGTTAGCCACTTCGTAAAATAGTTGAGACTGTGTTGTATACTTTGAACAAAACGAACGAAAGGGGACATCTAGAAATCTCCAACTTGAACACTAATTTTTTTTTCATCAACTGCTCTTATATTTGTAGATCTTCTTTGTTTTAAAATAATTTATTGATAATTTTTTTCTTAAACACTCCAGTTATCTGTCTACCTGTGGTTTATAGGTAATCAGAAGAAAAATACTGTCGTAAAATGCTGTCTGAACTTTTATAAACAAAGACTCCTCAGTTTTATATATTGCATTTACACCAGGATGATAGTTATTTGTGTGATCGTTTTTGTTTAACTATTATCCCGAATCATGTACCATACACTATACTCACACTATGTATTCTACACACTAGTTTCAAAAGGAATAATAAATGGTTTTTCCCAGACGAGGGCAAATGACGTCAAAGCATAACGCCAATGCGAGTCAATTAAAATCAATTTCTGCATTGTACTTTTGATGTCGGTGTTACAGGTGTTGCACAACATGATGTCAGTCACCGCCTATTTTTGCTCATAAAAGCTTGATAGCTCCTCCTCTCTTCCGCTACGTAAACCATTAAGTGCATGGAAGTGCAATGGAAGTTTACAGCATTCCAAACAATTTTCTTTGGTTGAATAAGTGCATCATCTGGGGACCTGAAGTGCACTTCTTTACGGAATTTTCAATGTGAATATACTAGACACTATTTTTAGTACAAAATGGCACATAAGTATGCCACTTGGGATGCACCTTATGTCTCTCGTGCGATCATTCCTCATGCCAACACCATTTCTCTCCTTCTGTCATGCTAACATCCCTCCTTTGGTTTCTCATCAGGAATGTAATGTACTGGGCGCCTGTTGAAGCTTAAACAGTTAATCCGTGTCTATTTGAATTTCCATGTCAGTGGTGCATAGCCTGCTACACCGGGATCAAGCAGTGCCTGATGGGAAACAGCTTTTATGTGCGTGTGCTGGAAACAAGTTGACCTCCTGCTGCACTAAATGAAAAAAATTCCGGAAAAACACAATTCCCAAACATCCCCATCCGCCTTCATCTGTGTATGCATGTCCGCTTACAAACTATTCATGTTTATATAACACATTCCATACAAAAAGATTGTTCTTCTGTGATGCAAAACGAATCTCTGTGTAAGCTCACTGACAAACAGAATAATATCTGGAGTTTGCTGTGGCCTGATTTAGTACACCGAGTCTGACAGCCTCCTCCCACTTCCCCATGACAGATGTCCACACTGCAGCATATTTATTTTTCATTTGGAGATCAGGCCAGGTCATTTTCAATAGCCCTTTTAAAGCCTCAGTTAATGGCCCGCATCATGGTGTTCCTTCAGCCTCAGGAAAATGCTGGATTGAATAAGGAATACAGATTTCCTCAGCATACAGTACAGAGTCAAGCCTGCGATTTATACAAGATTGTTTTTAGGTGGGAATTTGCAGTGATGTTTAACTTGTTGCCATTTATTATTTTTAATATTTAAATAATTTGCATTTGCAAAATTGACCTGCATATTCGGGTCACTTGGGTCAAGTTAATTTGAAGTTTGTGTTGCCCATCAAATTTCTGTGACAAAAAACAAAACAAGTTATGTATTAAAGACAGCATGAAACAGATGGTGCGATGCATTTTCTTCGAAATTGTGACGCTTGAGTAAAACATTTTTGGGTAGGGCTTGATTTTGTCCTTCGTGGAAGAATTGGATTGTTGGAAATTGAAGGCCTGGACAATGGACAGTCCCCACTAGGATGCAAAGAAGAGATTGTCGGTTGGAAGGTGAGTGAAAATTGTAATACTGCTGCTACTACTATTATTAATAATAATAATAATAACCTGCATTTAAAATGAACACTGCAAATTCCAAGTTTTTCCTGTGTGTGTTCTTTTATTTAGTTTTTCTTTTTTATAATCCGAAATTCTGTTAACAATGACCACGGATTATTTCATTGAATACCTTTATAAACCAATTCAAACATGAAAAAATAAGAACTGTCATTGCTTTCATGGTGACTTTAAGCCTGCTGAGAAAAAAAATCTTTCACCTTTTAAAGAAGACAAATAAAGCTGGTCACCAGCATGGATGCTGATTTTAACCACCAAGCAAGCTTTTCTTGTTCTTTCATAGTTTATGAGCTATGAAGTGAGGGAGTTCTTATTTGTGCTTCATTTAAATAGCAACTTTATGCTTAGGAGAAAGAGATATAAATGAAATAAGTTCAAATACATTAAAAGTATGGAGCTTAGAATCAAGTGTAGATGGTTACTAAAGTAATCTTGTTTTTTTTAAATTAATGTTTACTTTTATGCATTTTGACAGACTTAGTGTGCATTACAAACTAAAAGTATACATTTTGTATACATTTACACATTTGACAGACGCTTTTATCCAAGACGACAATACATTTGTTTCTGAGTATTTGCAATCCCTGGAATTGAACCCATGACCTTGGCGATGCTAGCGTCATGCTCTAACCACTGAGCTATAGATCCGTATTGAATCCAATCTTTGTACATGTAATACAGTGCTCTAGACCTAGAATAAAAAAAGGATCTCATCAAGATCCCATAGAAGTTACACTTAAAGATATCTTGTGTAATTTTATGATATCTTGTGTATTTAAAAATCTATAACATAATTCTTATATGAATCCTATAGGAAAGGTTCCAAAATATGATACAATAAAATTTTACAATTATCCTTCAATATTTGACCTTTTTTTGTCAGATTTGGTACAAAATGATATCATAACCATTCATGCTTCACTTTGTATCATATTGGGACCTTTAAAGGAGACATAACTGAGAACTTCATTAAGCCTCCTGAGCTATGAAGCAATAAAATCTTCCACTGATCTGGTCCAAGCTGGTCTTTTCTACAGGCTAAAAACCTCTCAGTGGTCTCCTAGCATATAAACTATAAACCATCCACCCTCGAAACATCTCCCGGGTAGCACAATTTCCTCATTTCTAGTGTTGTGGAGTCTCGTGATGGTCTTATCTACAGCTGTCCTCCTCTGGAGGTTCTCACAGGGATGTGATTTCTGCTGAGGGCTAATAAGATTGAAATGGTGCGGGCTAGCTTCTCGTCGATCTCCTCCGTGTGCAGATGGAGGGGAGAGAGTGGCAGGAGAACACCTGCAAGCGGATTAATGAGGGAGAGACAGCCATCCGAGCTGCCCATCCTACTCGTGCTAATTAATCCTGCTGGTCATTAGCGCTAACCGCTAGCTTCCTTCAAATGCGGAGCGTCTTATGTGAGCAGGGTAGTGGAACTTGCGTTCGGGTTGGAAGCACAGTAACTCTTCCTCGATTTACATCTCGGCTGAAGAGATAAGGGCAGGGGTATGCCTGGTTGCTCTCAATTTAGAAGGGGATTTGTGAAATGTGTATAAAACATGGCTATTTCCGTGTGTGTGCGTGCATGTGAGCGATGAATAGATCTCTTAACACCCCCACCCCATACATCCATTCTGTCTTTCTCTATATGCATCTCCTGCCACGCTTATGAGATGAGCCCCACGAGAAGACGATGAAGCACAAAGGACGTGCAAGGAAGAGACCGAGTCAGTGAGGAAGGGAGCCGTCACACAGCCCGTGTGCTAAAATCATGTTAGTGTGTCATTATCCCACCTCTGCTCTCTTCCCAGCAATCATATTTGGAGAACATCTTTCAGGAGCTCTCAGTGCCACAACAACTGGTAAGCATGGCTAATGGAAATTTAATCAGTGACAAGAGTGAAGAATCAGTCATAATGGATGTCAAACTGAACGCAGCCCGATAAGGACTGACGGAGAGATGCAGACAGTTGGGGAATGTTCATAACTCCGGAGATTTTGCAAGCGGGCATTAGAAAGACTGTAGAAAGAGCGACGGCTTATTTCTTACATAAAAGTAAAGGGTCTGTGGATTTTAAGTATAAAATAGAAGAATAAAGCCGCTTGGACCCATGTGAATATTATTCATTTAATTTGCATGGAAAAAACGAAACATTTCATGCCTGCGGTGCACAGCACGTTTGAGGGTGGAGTTCCTTGCGTGTTCCTTTCGCGTAGTAGTGTGTTTTGTTGTCGATTTTAAATAACAACAAGTTTTTAGAAATCGCTTTCCCCGCCTTTAAGTGTTAACTTGGTCTCAGATGTTTGTCCTGAAATTGCTTAGGAGAAATTAAAAAGTTCATAGGGAACTATTCAATAATAATATATTTTAAACAATAGTGTTGCACAGTGTACCAGTGCTACGATAGCATCGCAAAGCTAAAGATTCAAAATACTGGTGATGCCACTCTGATTTTTAAACGGATTAATACCCCAAGTAATGTTGCATATGCGCATTAACGTTCATTTGAACACGTACATCTGCCTTTTTGCGCTGTTTCTCTCCTAAATTAATCTGTGTTTCGAATGACTCGGAGATGATGATTCAGTCATTCACCTATTGACCATTTTAGTTTCACATTTAAAAGAAAACCTGACATTTTCCTTTACAAACATTAGTGTATAAATTAATTGTACTAGCACTTTAGTATTTACTACAGTAAAATTGACTAAAATGCTTTTTGAGAATTACCTTAGTAACTATTAAAGTATACTACAGTATTTGCAACAATTTACCCAATTACTATAGTTAATATAAAAATATTGTAGTGTGCATTAAATAAGTGTGTAGTATAATACAGTTTACTATAGTAAATACAAAGTATTTGCATCTAGATCTGTGTATTTAGGAATTTTTGGTTTATTTTGTAGATTTGAATTATGAACATTGTGATGCTACTTTTCTGGTAAAGTATCGTAAGATATGTTTATGGTATCGTGACAACCCTACTTGGCTAAGCTGAACTCAGTTTGTGACATTGTTGGGATCTCTTCTTCAGTAGATCTGAATTTTGTGAGATTTCTGGGTCTTTTTCTCAGGAGAAATATTGCATCCCATACATTATTCCAGTTGCTCTCATTTTAATCACATTGATGTCTTGGAGGAATAATTGAGATATTAAAGAAAACTCATCTGTGATATTTCTTTCTTATGGGTGGTTTCACCCACAGACTGATAAAGTTCTTCTCCTGGCCATTTTGTGCTTCCTACGGTTTGTTTACATCGCGGGTTCTGAATGTTTGTTTTTCCAGAGTTCATCATTTTCAAACAATGAACACTCCGGCAAACCAGAAGTATGCAAATCTATGTTTTTCCTTGAAGTAATAAGATTTCGAGCAGTTATTTTCAGTGTTCTTTGTTCGTTTGGTTTTCATTTCATACATTCTCGAGGCAGCACCTTGTAAGTTTAAACCAATAAATGACAACGAGTTGCAAAAGTTGGTGTTAAATTGAATACACATGACAAAACCCTTTTTATCCCATCTCAACTTCCCCACTGGTGAACAGAGTGCTATCTTGTTGCACCAAAGAACTGCCACGAGCAAGACTGTGTACAAAAACGCAATCTACAAAGGAGCAAAACTGCGATGCTCCACCAGCACACCGTGTTTAACCATACCCATGAAACAGCTTTCTTAAGGCTAGAATCACGTTTCTAGAGGAGTTTCAAGTCAAGGATGTTAAGGGTTGCTTCAACCAGTATACATCATTTAACCCTCACAGTCAGAGTTTATATTTTACCCTGGAAAACATGTAAATTAACATGAGGTTTGCATCAAACACCAAATGTGAAACATGTCGAGAATCCTGTGTTGCGTCTCAGCTGAGGAAATCGTTCTGAAAAATGTCAACACATTTACATATCAAGAATGGCAACCTCAGGGGGACTAGTTAAAGAAAAGCCAACGTACGGTTATTGTATTAACTAGGATTTGTGGGTTTTCAAAACCCCTTTGTAATTCTAACTTTGTAGCTACATCAACCAAACTCAGCCTTTTGTGATTTGTGCTTTCATTGATTAATTAAATGAAATCTAAAATAATAACCCTGTCTGTCTGTCTTCTATGTGTCTTAAAAGCTACATTATTACACTACACTGCGTTTTTATTCAAAGCTGTGCTCAAATCAACATTCAAAGATTCTCTTGACAATCTATTTGTCAAAATAAACTTACAGAGACGTTCTTACATATGATGCATCAGGCCTGACAATGGGTTTGTAGACTAAGCTAGATCTTTATTATTATGAGACGTACAGCTCTTAGGCTTGGCAGCAGGTGAAGACAGAGCATCAAAATATCTTTCAAAGTGCTGACTGTGGTGCTGTGCATTATCACACACACATCATCTGAAGCTTCAGGGAAAGTGTCAAATACACAGAATCTCCAGAATACGCTGTGCAGAGGAGGATGCCCATCTTGGATAATATCCAGTATCCAGGTGCATCATCTGACGCCGGTGTGCTTTCTCCAAACAAAGGTTTGTGTTTATTTATTGGACATATGTTGGCTGTATGGCTGTGTTGTGCAGTTTAGGAAATGATGATATTGTTGTTGGTGGCGGTCCACATATGGATTCCCACACAGAGGTCAGTAGTCAACAGACAGTGCACAGTAGGTGAATTATAATCCATTACTGGCAGTGTGTTAATTGCACGCCCTTATTTTGTTATCGGGGTGAACAGCATAATGAGGAAACCATCGTAAGCAAATTTGTCATTTGCTTGATATGGAGTTTTATAATATTGTAATAATATTAATAATATTGAAATCTGAGCTCAGTTTAATTGTGACATTGTTAAGAACTTCTCTGAGAGTTTTCTGTGTCTCAGGAAATATATCTGAAATGCACAAGCAACCTCTGAGTAAAATGTTGCTCTAGCTCTGGGACATTGCAAGTATCTGCCTCATTCATTCCTACTGTACTGTATGTCTATTTTTAATAGGATTAGTCACAAGCTCCCCCTCAACCTTGCATCTCTACGGCCATGTTCAAAGGAACACAGAAAAGCATCAATTTATGCACAAACATTACAGCATGCTCCTGTGGTTGTACAAGCTACAGTAATGTACATTTTATGCGATTCTCTATAGCCTGTAATATAATTCTACCTTGTGTATTATTTCTTCAGGTTTGTTTGTGCCCTGTTACTCTGGTTAAGGCAATAGAGTTGTGATGTGACTTTTTTTAAACATCACAGAATGTATTAAGCTATTGATATTGATTATTGTGGGGTGTTTTATAGAAACCCTGTACATAAATATACAGTAAATGACCAGGGAACACAAAGAGAGTGAATTTAACATTACTTACAAACAGCTTTGTATTCTTGCTGAAGTTCATACTGGAGTATACCGCTGAAGTATGTGACATTTGCAAAGATATACAAAGTACAGTAATACATTTTTCCCTTCCAAACATCTCTCAAGTGGAAAAACCATGACAGTACCCTGGACATTTTTGCTGATCTCTAAGATTCTTTCCCACCCAAGCACACTTTTTACAATTCAGAATGAGACAAAAGTGATGGTTTTATTTTGTGACTTTCCTCACAGCTGATGCGTCCAATATAAAGTCTGTAAATATGTATTCTTTGAGATCACAAAAATGGGGTAAAACTAAACACACTTTCAGTAAACTTGCTTCATGATACAGGTCTCTAGGAGAGACGGCAGCATTTTCATTGCATCGACTGTCACGAAAATACCGTTACACGTTTAAAAGTATGAGAGTTTCGCCCTGCACTCAAACTAAAATGAGTCTCTATTTCGGCTTGATAATGTCTCTTCTCCTGATATATGCAAAATCTTCTCATGTAATAACCGTATGGCTATTGAGCAGGGATGCCCTCCACATTAGAAGTAATTCACACTTCAACCTCAGTCAAGCACCATCAGCAAGTAAAATCCTGGATTGCCTGTGAATAAAATCACAGTCATGACAACTGAGCAAAATGTTGCCTCACAAACGGTAAGTGGCATTCATAATTCCTCTAAGCAAGTGCACGGCTTTGCAGGTTTCATGAATACGTTATAAAAAATGCCAGTGGTTGGCATGCCATGGCACAGCATAGAACAAGATATTGGTTTTGATGTATAGGCTTTGTGTGACTGGGTAACATTGTAGAATCTTGATGTTATCAAATGTTTTCTATTTAATCATTTAAAAAGAAGGTACCGTGATATATGCATGTCATATATGATAAATTATACAATAAGATAAAGTATTTGACATGATGTATGATACGAAATGTGATGTGCTATGGTGCAGAATGGTATAATACAGGATATATGATATGATATATGGTAGACAATACGGTTTGGTACAATATGATACAGGATATGATAAATTATATATAATATGATAGTACATGGTACTACATGATACTATATGTGATATGAAAAAGTTTGAGTATCTTATGATACGATATGATGCGATGCGGGTTATACCATGGTCTGTTTAAATACTAGATTCTGATTGGCTGGAAGCTGTGCATTAAAACTGTTTAATGCACGGGTAGTTCCAGTCAGTTTGATCATCATTTGAAATTAACAGACAAAATTCACCCGTCTGATCAAAAATGTATCTGTAAACATCAATAACAGCTTAACTTGGCAAATGACCATGGTATAAGCGGGATAATCCACGGCTTACATATGATATGTGATAGCAATACAATGTGATGCGATGATATGATATGAATATCAAATCCCTGACTTTCTTGTCTTCCGTGTTACAGAAGCGCATATTGCAGATAATGATATGTTGCATGCAATACACTGCTGTTAACAAGCGTGATAAAGTCTCGAATCGTCTGGAATCAAATGCTTTTTTCAGCAGAAGCTGTTGATGTTATTTACCAGGTATAGTTGTTTCAGGTTGTATCTACACTGTCATTAACACTAATGGAGCTGTCACACTGACTGCAAAAGTGGCCCCGGAGTCAGCAGGCTATTCAATGCATGTCTCTGAGGTCTGTCTGAGTCTTATTGTCTATTTGGTTCCTGACTTAAAATTACTTACAGAATCCCTGTCGGGGGATGTGTGTGTTTACAGTATCTGTGGTGTCACAGTGATACAGACTCTCTTCCTGGATGTCAGCTTGGGTGCTCTTACACAATGTTGAATTTGCCATTTTAAAACTTGTTCCTGTGGGGTGGTTATGTTTTAAGTGTGTAAATCTGGAAGCCTGTAAATTATTTTCATTAAATAAAGTGTACAGATTTGATTGAGTCTAAAAATAAATTCAAGGTATTTTTAGCGAAAGCTTCTCTATGATTTCCAGGAATGGTTAAATGAGCTCTGGTGTGTTATTGAAGATAACAATGTATATATTCTCCATAGTACTGCTACTATCTGTACATAATGTATTATCTATACATAATCCATAGTACTCTGTATATTTGTCCATAACACACAGCTGTATATCATGCTGATAATACCACCTGTACTTATCTCCATAGTACTGCTCTGTACATCTGCCCTTATCTGTACATATTGTATTATCTATATACATTATAATGTATATAAAGCACTGTAATGACAATAAAGTTGAATCTAATCTAATCTAATACTTGGTCATCTTTATCTCTTGACGATTTATAAATTATTTTTATCTTAAAACAGAATAATGCTCTCTATTATTAATATTATGATACAATGCTAAATGATATCCAATATAATGAATGAACAAATTGCTGCTTTGTAGTCTATGTAGAGATGGCTGTGGGGGTATGTAAGACAAACTTGTTAAGACACAGTTGTTTCTGTATTTATCTACATTGATTTCGACCTTCTGGCTCTAAATAAGTTTCAGCCTCAATGCAGACCAAATTGATTTATGTCAGCAATATGAATGGAGATTCTCTAATCATAATCCTGTCCTCTTTCTGAGGGAAACACAGGATTTACTGTCTACTGTACCAGTGGCAATAATACATTAACATTAAATAAACTTCTCAGCAATTTACCGAATTGAACATTATCTAGAAACAAAATCACTTCCATATGGAGTGAGTGACGTTGAGAAGAGACGAAATGAATGTGTCAACATATGTTTCTGCACTGAACTTCATAAAATAATCTCGTGATTGATCACATGAGGTTTTTTATCCAGACACCAATGCCAGCATTTCATGTAGGCCTATTGTTTATTGTATATTGTATAAATCATTGTAGGGATATAAAGAATTGAAATGATCCAGCTAAATCAAAATACCTGCTAAATGTGCTCAGTCGCTCAGTGTCTAGACACAATGATTATAATGATATTTAAATTTTCCTACAGAATTTCTCAATCATGCCTTTAGGGACCTCCGCCATCCATTCCAGCAACAGTGCAAAAAACATTTTTGCTAATTTATTTCCAGAATGTCTCTAGGGATCTGAAAATGACTACATTTCTTTTTTCGCAACCATGAGCTCTGTGTATTGCAAAGTCATCCATTTCAATGGCTTTATTTTCTCAGTGTTAACTCGGGGCGTCCGTATGCAGAAAAACATTCTGTGAAATAAATGTCACGCTTTAATGAAAGATAAAGGCTTAAAGTAGCGAAACAATAAGATCCATCATTGTGACAGATGAGAGACAGAGAGATTAACATTCCTTGCCAGGAGATTACATCACAGTGGATGAATCCACAGTGGTGTTTTTCTAGGGTACTCGCACAATAAAAAATGTGTTTTGGGACCAGTGGATACAGAGATGAGTTTAGGGCCAGATTCAGACTCATACCAGACATTGATTTGTGCGAGTTCAATACCGTTATCATTTTGCACTGTTTAATCTTGGTCTGGAGTGGCCGATATCCATCTGAAGCGTTTTCAAACAGATCCAAATGCGTCCCACTGTCGCTATGGATATTTTCCAAGGTCATCATTCTTTAGACGCCACCCGGCGTTTCGTAAAACACCTGCTGTTGAAAATATTTATGCAGTCATACTATAATGCAAGTTTATCCAAATCAGTTGGCTGTCCGGTCTTATACAGAAGTAATGGGTTTGACGTGCTAGATTTGATTTTCATGAAACAGTAGCACCTGAGCCAATAACTCAAAGGCCAATATAGGTTGCTATTCCATTTCAAACATTATGGAAAAGTACATTTTTCAAAACTAACCCAACATTTTGAACATATATAAATATATAGAGTCGGCTAGAATATTAAGGACAGCACTACAACTATACAACTGCAGTAACTATACATAAATAAAAATAGATAATAAATTAAGTTAATATAGTCTTAAAGGGATAGTTCACCCCAAGATGAAAATTCTGTCATCATTTACTCACCCCCTTTTCATTTCAAACCCGTATGACTCTCTTTTGTATGACAAAAGAAGATATTTTGAAGAATATTGGTGACTTACTTGAAATCATATTGTCTAAATTTGCTTGCCAAGTCAATCTATCCAATTTTGTGGCTGTTTAGATATTTTACTATACAAAAATACACACATACAGATACATTAGAAGGTAGTAGCTACACAAAAAAACATTTATCTCTAAACAAGCCTTTGTCACCCTCAAAAGGTAAAGCCTTGTATTTTATTCACCAAGTATAAGCCTATATACGTACTGTTATGTAACTGAACTGATGGTTTCACGATTCACTATATCTTGTGACCCTAACCAATAAAGCCCTTATGCTTACTCAGCATGGTTGGGCTAAGATTTCTCATACAGCCTGCATTATCATGAGAGAGGATTTACTGTTGCATTTGTACTGCAGGTCATCCCAGAAACTGCTAGATGCGATTCGAAAAATGGCAGAAAAGAACATCTGAAAAGATAAAACTGCTACAGTCACGGAGTTCTTTATTTATTCAGGATGGTTAAGCGAAGCTGTTCTACCCCTACCAATGAGCTCCATCTAGATGTAGAAAACAGTCCCCTAGAGGAAAATAAAGATGCTAAAAGGAATCACATTTCAAGTGGAGTTGTTTCTATTGTTTTGGCCTCTTTTGACCATAACTATTATCTAGACTGAGCTCTGAACCTTTCAAGACTTTGCCCATCTAAAAACTACTGACAGACCCAAGCCCTTGGGCTAACACGGCACCACTAAACAAGCAAAACCTTCACGACGGCACATTTTTTGGCTGACTCCTGTCCTTTATTTCACTTTTTCCAGCTGTGTCATCTCAACATCACAGAACTTGACATTTGCACAGGTAATATAATGAGACCTGTTCCTGTTATTGAGAAAGTAACACATTTTGAGCTGGGGCTATTTTTCACTTGACATTTACATACATTAATACCTGATTAGCTCCTGTTTCCGACGCCAGGTTTCATTTCGCGCCTGTATGAAAATATCATTTTATTTCTTACGAAGGTTTTACACATTTTTAATTAGCCTGCTGCTAAATCGAATGCAGAATTAATGGGGAATTAGTGGAGTTTGCTGGAGTGTTTACGGCATGAGTATTTAGAAGGTTCTTGCAGGGGGAGATTAGCTATGCTGAATTACTGATCGGCCAATCTGAACCCTGATCTCTGTTTACGAGCTGGCAGCATTTTATGTATGAAGTTTTTAAGATGGGGACGCGATAGCTATCAGATTTTTACTCTGTCATGCAGGCTCTTAAGAACATCAAGGCCATATCTGTTATCACATCACCTCATATTTTTAAAACCAATTTAAATTAGAAAGAAATGCGTCAAAGCTTCATTTCTTTGTCAGATCTGTGCCGAATTCCTTCATTTTAGTGTCTTCTAAATGGTATTCGAAGGTCACGTTTTATAAATGGTAATGAAATACATCAAAGTCAGTTAAATGTCATGCTTGCTGTTGTCTTCAGTGATGTTTTCTTTTTTTTTCATATTGCTTCCATAATGTCACAAATGTTTCCTATATGGATCAATTAGCAGTCAAAGACTAAGGTGAAATTCTCCTAATAGTTGTAGATTTTGTTCATTAACCACCCACAATTAAATTAACAAAAGGCACTAAATATGATAAAATAGCTTTAGCATACTATCTAAAAGCACAAGCAGGTCTCAAAAAGTGCACTCCAAACCATGAATGATGACAAATCCAAACATGAATGGAATCACACAAAAGAGACAGCACATGGTATGTCAGTTAGCAAACACAAGAAACACTTAGGTATTTAAACACATGGTAATCCGTGAAAATACACAACACCTGAGCACCAAATAGCAGGGTATAGAGACCAAACGAAAATATATCCTGCATCCAAAATTGCTTCTACTTCCATACTATGTAGTATGCTTAATGAATATATCTGAAACATTAGTACTTAAAGAAGTAGACGTGAAATACCCAGATAGTATAACATTTTCCGGAACGTGTGCATGCTGCACCCACACATACTATATAGAAACATGTTGTTTTAAAAGTCTACAATAAGGTACTTCATCTAAAATAAAGAGATGTGGTGACCATTGATTTGGCCCACCTTGTCATTCATGAAAAGAGGAAAAAGGGACAAAAGCCATTGACAAAAACTTTTTTGGGGTTAAAAATGTAAAATGAGATTTAATACAGCAAATTGTATGTAACAATGTGCTTTGTGACACACAATGAACAATAATGGAGAGATTCTTAAATATATTGGTATAATTCAACATTACTTTCGGCCCACAGCCCTCATTAAAGTTTCATTTTTGGCCCTTTGTAGGAAAAACTTTGGGCATTTCTGATCTAGTTAAATACATTAAAACAGGGATTAGATCTTGCTGTGTGAGATTTAAAACAACGAACAGGACGTTAACATGTAAACACAAATTAATATAAACAGTGTTCTTACAAGATTCACAAACAAAAAACAACACACTAAAACTTCAGGGTGCTAAAAGCATGGAATGCATTAATACCACCATACCATACCAACAGTCCATGCGTGTTAAAAGTTAAATTTGTGACGTGTCCACCGGTGTATATACAATCCAATACAGTGATAATCCAAACTCTTGTGTCTGAAAAGTTAACTCCATAAACAGCAAATCCTCAATTGAGATAAGCAAAGTTAACTACATGTGCCATTCTGCCTCCTTTGTAATGGCTGCTTCTATTTCCTGTCATGTGACTGCTCATACTAACAGGAAACCCACTATATACTTTTCCAACAGTACATAGTATAAGTAGGCAAATTGGGAAATTAAAGGATTTTAATGCACGGCTAGCTGTGGATTATCCTATACATAGCTCTGCACAATAAAACAGCAAACATGTTTCTGTTCTGTGTAAATATGGTTTATTAGGCTTATTATTAGGTTAACTGTTAGGTTAAAGCAACTCTTGTAGCATGAATTTCCCCCAAATGTACAAGGGGCAACTGCACTTTTATGGACAGTTGAATACATATTATAATACTAATCTCTGAGGCAACTAAACTTCTCAAATCTATTAATTTGCTTTCGCTCTGCGCTCAGCCCAGCGCTCTGAGCTTTTTTAATTTGTGGGTAATTGGTGGCTAATGTGTTTTAATAGGAGAGCCATTCAACAGAGAGGACAGTGTGGATTTCATTCTGCATGAATGAACTGATCCAGCAGACTTTGAGAAATGCATGTGACAGATTGGTCAGGAGAATCAAAACCATGTTTGTAAGCTAGTCGTCTTTACATAAGCCTGGTTTGTAATCAGGTGGAATCTAATTAACCTTTCCTTCATAAAGATTGTTAAATCGACTCTCAAGACAAAGGCTTCATAGAATACAGGCAGTAGGCACTTTTGAACAGCGAGGGTCCCGCTGAAGTATCTGAGGTTGTGTTACGTATATAAGCCAGTGACTGTGAAATCTCTCAGCACTTGCAAACAGTGAAAATCATTGACTTAAATGCTAATTTACTGCTTTAAATGATTCATTCAGCTCACGATTGGAGCGTAGAGACACTCAGCGGTCATCAGTCATGCTTAGTTCTTTAGTCAGTCTGAGTTTATCTACACAAACAACTCGTAATGACATTAAATGGAATAGAAAACACTTGGGTAAAAGGAATGGTATTGATTCAATTCAACTGATTCGTTTTATACGTGTAGATTATTGTTTGTATACCACTGATTCGTGATATTCCTGTTCGTTTTCGCGAGTACGGTGTCAAAAACCCATAATGATTTTGACATCAATGGATGCGGTACATGATCTGACTACCCTAAAATGATATCCTTTAATAAGAGACAAATCTATGTTTCTCTCATCCACTCTCTCTTAGATAAGATGACCTGTCGAATCACTCAGATCCAGCAGTCTGACAATATAATTTATACCTTGAAACTGTAATTTTTTCAATGCATCCGCTAGACTGCGATATAAATTAGGTGCGGGATAAAGACATGCGATTAACTCCAATCACAAGCTCTTGTGTTACGCCATCTAAAGTAGAATTCTCCCCATGGTAATCAAACCAAATGATCTCCTACACAGCACAATAGGCACGTCCTTGCTGTCGCTAACCCTAAACAGAAAAAACCGTCAGGTAGGAAGCGACACAGAAAGCGCTAACTAGTCATTAGAGCACGCTCGCATAGTTTCTGTGGTGTGCCGTTGGTACGTCTGCTCCGTCTGCCCGTTTCTGTCTGGGTTGCTTTAATGGCTGTGGAAGACTATGAAAAAGAGCACAGTGACAGTTTCAAAGTATATCCTCCACCCCACCCACTTTCCCCTTCAGAGCGATTAAAGAGGCAATGTGAGGTGCTGACAGCTCAGGCTTTTGATCATGTTGCCTGTCAGCCGAGTGTTGACTGCTGGGGAGTCTGGCCAGGTAGTCGTCTTATAAAGGGGCACATCATAAGGGAAGGAGGAAAAAGGATTGTGACAAATCAACACTTTCAGTACGTACCCTGCCAAAAATGATTTTCCTAATTAGTATTTTCATCTTGTTTTCCGGTAAAACAACCTTAAAACAAAATCTATTTGTTGGAGAAGCAAACGAATTTTCAGAATATACACTCTTAAAAATAAAGGTGTTTCAAAAGGTTCTTTGATGCTATAGAAGAACCTTTTGGTTTTATAAAGAACCTTTAACATCTGAAGAACCTTTCTGTTTTACAAAAGGTTCTTTGTGATGAAAAAAGGTTCTTCAGATTATAAAAAAGTAAGAAAGAGATGGTTCTTTAAAGAACCTTAGGCTGAATGGTTCTTTGTGGAACCAAAAAAGGTTCTTCTATGGAACCGCTGTGAAGAACCTTTTAAGCACCTTTATTTTTAAGAGTGTATATCTACTGTAATTTTATAGTTATTTTTTTACAGATTTTTGATGTTTCATGTCAAAAAAGTTATATTACAGAATTTTACTGTTTTTACAGATTTTTCACATATTATTATTCGCATATGTAAAACCGCTATATTACAATTATTATATTTGCATTATATTGCAATTTTGCAAGAAAAGCATAAAAAGCCTTGAAATTTTACGGGGAATATTTACGATATATTTCTGGTGCCCCAGGGCCCCATGCAGGTCTATTTTTGAAATACAGTAAAAAAAACGACGTCAAATTACAGAAATGTTACAAAAAAAACATGATAAACATATAATTTTACAGGGGGAAAAAAATATTTTACAGTATATTTCTAATGCCACTGCAGCTGCCGGAAATTTTCATCTTGTTTTCCTGGAAAAACATAAAAAAAGATCAATTTGTTGAAGAAGCAAAATAAGATGAGAGCTGTTTTCAGAATATACACTGAAAAACCTGTAATGTTACTGAATTATACTGTAAGAATTTTCACATTTTATGTTCAGCTACCAGAAAATAACAAATTTTTATGAGATTTTTATATGAAATGTACTTCTTATTTTCATGTTTTAGGCTCAGACTTTGTTAGCTTTATGTTTACAACAAGAATAAACATGGTTTACCATTAGGGTAAGATATTGTCTCTTTTTGTGATTTATCTTGTTATAAGGATGCTTTGAATTTTTCGTGGAAAAATAATACAAAAATATTATTTATACAGTACTTGGATGTACTATCGCCTTCTACAATGATATATATTGTTTGTCTCACAATTTCCGAATTCCCATAGTTGTGTTCTGTTTCATAAACTGGGAGACATAAATCATACATAATCCTTTCATAATATCAGACACTAAGCTGAGAAAGTAAATACAAATGAGAGGATGTAAACTGCATGGGTGGTTGCTGGATTCAGAAACTCATTATAATATCAATGTAAAAGAAAACTTAATATGGTAATAAAAAGTAGACAGAGAAAAAAATAGTATTCCAGAATGAATAATTGATGTGGGCTGTGAAGATAAAGTAATGCAGTAAAAGCACTGTGGCTGCAGCTACTGTAAAAAAACAACAACAAAAGAACAGAAACCCACAATTTATGACATGCTGGCTATTGTTTCAAATTCTTAAAGAGACAATTCCCACAAAAATAACAATGCAGTGACCCTGTCGTTATTCCAAACCTGTTTGATTTTCTTGACTCAGTGGATAACTCCAGTATTAGGATCCAGGCACCTGAATTAAAATGCTGAAAGTTTACTAGGCTTCATGATGCATCTGGACATGCCTTGCTGTGACACTCTCCGTCATTTGATAAATTACCGCTGCCATGATGCCAAGAGAACGTACGCAAATGTGGGTGGTAATAACGTGATGTTAATTGGGCCAGGAAAATAATGCTGTCTTTTGTGAATACGAAGCGATTAATAACACGCTTAATTTAAACAGAAAGGGGTTGTTTTCACTGTAAAAGAATTACAATTACTTAATTTAGCGACTTGTTGAGCTAGATTGAAATTCCTTAGGACTCTGAAATGCAGCACACAAACATGCCACATCGGTTTAATGAACTCATCCCTGAGCTATTTGGAGTGTGCATTATAAGTAATGAAAAATTACACAGTTCATTTCGAAACATCTAGATCGTCTGATAGCGTCATATGAAATAATCTGTTCAGCTGAACATTGGTTTTGACTGGTATATACTGTAAAAAAGGTGAAAAGACAGCCGCTTTGTGTTTTGTCCATTAAAAAGCTTTCTCATTGTATCTCATCTCTAATAATTTTGTAGAAAGCTCTGCCACAAAATGACTTCCCCACACAAAAGCTCAGAAGTGAGAATGTTGAAATGCTGTTCTGACCTCTTTTTCCTTCCATTTATCAGGATTTCGAAAATCACTCCTCGAGAATCAGCTGCGATTCTTACAAGGGCCGAGATGAGAAAAAGCCTATACAATTAAAAAAAAAGGTCTGAACGAGTTAAAAGCGTGTATTTCATTTCCTTCTGAAATGACTGAAAGCGAGGACACACTTGTTTTAGCAATTTTCTGCCTCACCTTCCTCTGGACTCGAAGAGATTAAAACAATGTCACTTACTGTACTAAAACTCTATTATTTTATGCCATCATCGCAGCACCTTATTAATTTCGAGCAATAGGCTCCCAATAAACTGGAGATGTTTTGCTGTTTGTCTGGGAGCTTCTTTTCCGCAGCGCAAGGTATTTTACAGCTCCTGTCTGAACGTTTTTCTCATAACTATCAAAGCATGAAAGAGATTAAAAACCTACACATGTCACAAATTGATGCAGATGATTAAACTGTACTGTTTAGCGTGATGGGATTTAAAACTGCATTGTGACAGAGGGTCCGCTGTACTCTTGTGGGTAATTAGAAAGTGTGCGCTACAGTCGCACAAATTAAAAAAGAAATAAATAAGCGAAGGGTGGAAGCTTGGCGCCGTTCCCCGGGGTATCCATTAAAGGATGTTTTCTTGAATTGAGGTTATGTGCATTGATCTCTGTCGAGACTGGCGAAGCTGGGAGTTAACGTTCCCGGATGCAGGCATGAGTCATTTCATACATTATTCCAATTAAATCAATGTGAATCATGGCCTCTCGGGCTGGGAACGCGCAGAACCCGTCACAATGGCCCCTGTCATTTTATGGTGCCATATTAAACTTAAAAGACAGTGGAGGAAATTAAAACCAGCAGAAAGAAATATGCTCTCGCTCTTCTTTTTAAAACATCTTTGTCATCTTATCATATCTCACCAGCAGAAAATGTCCAATTGAGTTTTGTACAAGCATCGGTTTTGTCATGATGGATGGTATATGGTGTGAAACAGACATGTAATTTGTAACGTGTGATGCAACAAGGTTATTTAGCTAGTAATACTCTGTTCTTCCAGCAACCTCACACATAACATCGAGTCAGTTATTGGGTGAAGGACATTCTAGACACGTTCTCCGGGCTATTCATGAAGATATCAGTCATCTTGTTCAAGTTACACATTATATCATCTCGGGCAAATGTACATAAACGTCTCTTAAAAAACAACAATCTGATTGCCTTGTGGGTACCTGTAGATGGTTAAAATCAATTTCTTTTATTTCATATTTTCGATGTTATGCTGAAGATGTGCAAATTTCACAGAAAACTGCCGTGGGTAGCGTTTATTTACTGCAAACCTGAGCACCTGTCCCATGGAGATAAGGGCCAGTGTGTTTTTTTAATCCTTGAGCATTTGTTAAACATGTCGAACCAGATTTTTCTATTTTCCATCATAAAATAGTTAAACAAACTATTTCTCATTGCGTTCTTGTTTTCTGTATTTTCAAGTGAAACCCAAAGACAGACAATGGGCATCTTACTCTCACAGAGTTCCTCAGTACACAGACACATCATTAGTTTCTTTACTGTTGTTTGTGTAATCCAAACAAGTTTGTTTAATATATTCTAGTCTTAGACCCACACTGTTAAAAATTCTGTAGAAATTATAGTATTACAGGTAGCAGTTTGCCAGTAACTTACTGTAGATTTATATTTATGTAATTTATTGGCAACAGTTTGTTTAAAGATAAATGAACAATAAACATGAATAAAGTCTTGATCTTTACAGAAAAAAACTATAAAATAACAGCCTCGTGCAGCATTTCTGGGAACCAAAGATCTGAAAAAAATCAGAAAAGGGTTGATGAAGATTTTTGGTTCCCAGAATGCTTTGCATGAGGCTGTTATTTCATAGTTTTTTTCTGTAAAGATCAAACCTTGTTAATGTTTATTGTTAATTTATCTTTACATAAAAAGTTTCCAATAAATTAAATCTACAGTAAGTTGTTTTTTACAGTGCAGTAGAAATAGTAATAAGTTATATTAAAAAATTACTAAACTATTTGACTACTACATAACATTTAACCATCCTACTTTAACTACCTATACAGTATTTAATCTTTCAACAAAGTAGTCGCATTGAAATCAATAAAAAAATAAACCTACACTGTTCAAAAAATCTGTAGAAATTACAGTATTACTGGCAGAAGTTTGCCAGTAACTTACTGTAGATTTATATTTATTTTTTTATTGGCAACAGTTTGTTCAAAGATAAATTAATACATTAGATAAATATAAATACAGCAAGTTACTGGCAAACTGCTGCATAACTACAGCAATAAAAAACAATCAAATGTGTAATTCACTTTCCAGGATGAACTTATTCTACAGTTTCTCTTGTCTTGAACTGTTTTAGGGTTTGGAACTGCACTTTTAAACGGTGGCCTGCGGGCCAGATCTGTCCTGTCAATCATTTTTATGTGGCCCTGTGATTGATTTGTATGAAACACTGTCTGATACATTGGAGCGCTCTGTGTGCAAAACCCAGTCATGACTCAGCACTCAGTCAGCTGTTGTCAATTAGAGGACAGCACTTCACATCCAGGCATGAGTAAACGTGTTAAAGGCTTTTTCTGGCTATAGGTCAACTACAATATCCAAACATCAACAAGGAACATTCAGAACATTCTTGTTGAAAGCACATATAAATTCAAATGTTCAATAAGCGATGACTTCTATGACAATCCATTTAGTTGTGGACATGGCTTCAGAAGACTTCAAACTGGAGGCAAATCATATAAATAATATTTATGGCACTTCACATGCTTACGTTCCTCATGCATCTTTTTATGAAAATAATCTTATGGGTTTACAGTGTCATGAGGGTGGGGAAATGATGACAGAATTTTCATTTTGAATGAACTATTATTTTAATATTTACCCTGCAGTATTGCTTTTTTATTCATCGGATATTTTAAAAGCCATTTTCTGTAATTAAGATGTTTTCGCAACATAGAAACTAAACAAAACAACGGATCAGTGTAGGCCTATAGTAATAAAAAGAACTTCAATGACTTTTTCAATGCTTTTTTCAATGAACAGTTACTTGTTATTTAACAAAATAAAATAGAAAATGTGATGCATTTTTAATAATGGAATTTTAATGGAAATTTCCTTTATCTAGGCTATTGTTATTGATTTTCTCATTTGTACGTGGCTTTGAACAAAAGTTTCTAGAATAATGGTCTTATGCTGACAATGCTAAAAGATGCCCCAAAAGTAGTAGATCCCTGGTTTAGAGAATTTTGGGATGTATTGTGGTCATTCCAGTCCAGTGTTTGTTGAATTTCAACAAAATCAAACATTAAAATATTACTGTTCTATTGCTTAAAAGTGAATATGAACTTGTTTTCTTTGCAGTATTTGAGGTCTGAAAATACAGAGCCTTTTTTCTGTTATTTTGACTTGTTTCTCCAGTCTTCATTTTCTGCATAAATGCAAATAGAAACAATATTTTTATTTGAAATCATGGAACTATAGGTTTAGTAGTTCACAGAATGAAACAAGAATGATAATTTTACCTAAACACCTATATATAGTAAATTCAGAAAAACTGAATTGATGCTTTGAAACTTTTAATTATTTCCACAGCTGTTTTTTCCAGCTATACTGTAAAGTAGAAAATACAAAAGAAGAGTTCATTTGTTCAATGTTTTTATTTATTGAGTTATTATGTTTTATTGTGCTAGATCTCTTTCTGTATTTTTTGTTTGTTTGTTTGTTATTATTACTTAATCAACACAACTTAAGTCATTTCATATTACTTGAAATGCACAAGAATATATATTTTTTTGAACATTTGTAAAAATAAAGTTATCCGTTTTTGCAAATGAAGAAATATTCAGTTTGTATCACTTGCAAAATCTTTTTGTGTGTGTGTCCTTTGACAAAATCTCAGTCTCCAGCACAATGTCAACACAATATTTTATAGATTACATTCAAGTCACTTAATTAAATCATTTTCTGAACATAAGTGCTTACTACAACCAATCTTTTTATTATGTTACCTTGTCATGTAACAGACTGTACTGTGCATGCTTGACTTTTACAGATGCTTAAGTCATCAAACTTTCCTTTTCGAAAGGTGCCAATTTTGTCTACCTCTTTAGAAGTGCTAATCAGACATATACAGTAGTATGTGGAGCAAAATCCATGACATTTAAAATGCTAGTTTTAGTGCTGAGGTGCTGCAATTTTGCCATCCAGCTCATTTTAACACTGATTACAATAACAGCTAACAGAAACCTAAATGCCATATTGAAATGCCCTTTATTTGGCTGGGTTAAATTTACAGGACACGTTATTTATTTCAGCATTTCCATTCAAAACATATTGGCCTTGAGAATTTTGCAATATTATAGTCTGCCACATTATTAAGACTTAACTTAGAGCTTAGAAATGCACTCAATCACTTGTTTGTATGTGGCAACATTGCCTTGAAACTAAGTCAATTATTTTTATTTTACTGATGTCAGTGATCAGTGTGTGAACCACTTTTAACCCCATAGACAATGTACTTCAAAAACTGTTGTACTCTTAAAGTCTAAGTAATATTCCCCAAAAAAACGGTGTACATAAAGTAGCTACTCGTCTTCAAGTTTTAACCCATTTGCAATAGTAACATTACATATCGTCTCTGTCCTTCTGAAACCTTGTATGTGCCAATTCACTGTTTTTCAGGAAATGAAAAAAACACTGTAATTTTTAAATAATTCAGAACAGCGATATAATGTTTCTATATATTATAATAATGATTTTTAATTCTTGGAAAATGTCAGTGTGACGTCCTACAGGTATGTAAAGTATAAATGAAAAGGTGATGTATGTGAAGTAAGATATGCAGAGTAACATGCAATTTTATGTTTTAAACAGAGATGGTGACAGAGAGACAAAAGTTGCAGCTTTAACATTTTAACATAAAAAATGTTTATTTTTATTAAAGTTTCAGTATAAACAAAACAAAAATATTTGTATCCCCTGAAACTGAGCACAAATGCACTTTTATTTTACTAACAAGCTGCTCTTTGCCAGGTCTCAATAGGGGCAAGCATTTCTTACAGTACCTCACATCTATCGATTGTCTGACTGATGCCAACAGGGTGCAGGAAAGGACGCCATCCCATTTTCTGTCGGGATAAGCAGGTCTTTGCATTCTTGACCAGTGCTCATGTGTTCCCTAATGATGCTTCGCTCCAGTCACACAAACATTTAAAACAAACCGGTCCGAGCACAGCTGCTCTTCTCATCTCTGATTGGCCCCTATTGCTGTTACTTGGGGAGAAACTAAATGTCATGGCAGTAAGGTGGAGAATAAATGATACAACAGTGTCAGGAGCACCTGCACTCCAGAAGAACCTTCAAATCGTCCACGGGGATACCAAAGATTGATTTGCCGGGGCATGTTTTACCATACCATTTTATATTTCACATTTCTTTTTTTTTTTATTAAGAGCTAACTGCTCCCATATGATGCCCTAGGACTGTTTAACCAATTTTGAATAATCTTATGAGCGAAATTTTTTAATTCATCACATAAACTGCCTTTCTATTTTAATTATCCACTCAAGGACCTTGGACTCGGGATCTCTAATAAAATGCACAAAGGACCTCTGAAGGAAGACAATCCATTTTAATCCTTCATGTAATTAAGACAAGGGGTTATGGGGTCAGAGCTGTTGTTGACAGGCGAGAAGACACTTCAATACGGATGCCTAAACAAAGCTTGTGTCTTTCAAGCCTTAAATTTACATGTAAAAAAATTCATTGTGATTGACATGTATATTTCCATTTGCATGACTGTTATTCCAGCTGAAATCACAATGCAATCTATGAAAAATTAGCTATTTGTCAGGTTATATATTTTCTAATATTTATCAAATGTGTTTACAGCAGGTAAAACACAGCATTGTGTAATGCTCGTTGCTGTGGCTACCTGTCCTGTGTGTTTGTGCTAGAGAATCGTGTTGAACAAAAAATAAATCAGTACGGTTATGTGTAATTATTTCCATTGATCAGCTCTATCTCGAAATTCATTGAAAAGCCATTAGTTTGAAAAAACCTCTCTCCCTCTTCCCATTTCTCTCCATTCTTCAGCACTCCCTTTAAGGAGCCGTGCTCTGTATCCTAGCAACAAGGCTCGCTCTCATAGATCTGCAGTGTCTGTGGCAAAGGTGAGTGCAGTTACCATCTCATTTCACTGACATATCACTTGCATGCTCATAAAATACAGCTCGAAACTAGCTTATCTTTACGTTCCACTATGTATAATTGTTCATTTGTTCAAAGATGGCTAGCAATTGATTGAAAAAAACTTTTCTTCTTGATTTGCTTTTACAAATCCATTGAAATTGGCAATTGTTTTACTTCACGGAACAGATTGTTCGGTTTAAAGTAATATTTTGTAACGCCGCAATAAAATATAGTTTTTGTGACTTAAGGGAACTGAAATCATACATAATAAGTAATCATTATAGTATGACTGCCAGACATAATGAATATGTGAAATATTGATATTAAGAGGTACTCTAGAGAATATTCATAATAAAACTGCTTTGCAGATAAAAATGTGCATCCCCGCAACCAAAATGCGACTGGTGTAGCCTGTGATTTGCGTACATAGGAGTGACATGAAACACCTTCTGTTACAATTACAATAAGGAAACTCTGTCGACGTTTCCATCCAAAGTTGCGCAAAATTGAAACTCTTGCAAATAAGCACCATTTCCATCCAAGCTATTTATTGAGAAGAATTCACTATGGTTTCGAATGAGCAAATGAGTTTTCAGTAGTGTAAAAAGTAAAAAGTGCATCACACCATGCGGTTTAACGCCAAACTCTCCCAGGCATCTGACCCTTCATTGCTGGCTTTTGTGTTCACACCCCCGCTGAACCCATCGGGGAAGAAAGACCAGGTCAATCTGAAGGTGTGAATGACACTTCAGTGTCCGTTGATTGCAACACTGATATGTCGTCGTATTTGGGAATCATAATGATGGCATATCGAGAATGTTTCCCAGGGAGGCCTGCAGGATTTCATTTCAAGGTACTCACTCCATGGAAATTTGACCACACCCACACACACACACACAAAAACATCAAATACCACCAGAAAATTGATATTTTTAAGTACAATCACATTGGCTTTGCAAGTGTGAGAACCCACTTTAGCCCCACAGACAATCTTCAAAAACAACAAAGAGTAAAAGGGTAAAAAACCGTTAGTTTTCTAAGTAATGTTGAACTTTTTTGGACAAAAATTGTTATGGAGTACATAAAGTACATTAATAATTCGTTTTTGCAGTGGTAATAATAATGCTTTTTAATCCACAAGAAATGTCAGTGTGACGTGATATGTGAAATATAAATGTAGTGTAGGCCTTAAAGTGAGATATGTAGGGTTACATGCAGTTTTATGTTTCAGTCAGAGATGGCGATAGAGAGGCAGAAGTTACTTTAACATTTTATATAACAAAAACTCTAGTTGCTGGAAATATTTGGTAGACACACATTGACTTTGCAAGTCATTTTAACTTTAAGGCAGCAAAAAAAAGGTTTTGTTACATTTTTGGATCTCAAAATGTATGGTTTTTTTATATTTGCCTTAAGGACACTATTTTGCTATTTTGCTATTTTGCTATTTTCACAATGGGATATTCCTCCACTTCAAATTGTTTTTCTTCAATGAAATGTTGGAATTTTGTAGATTTTTTTAAATAAAAGATCAAAATGAGAAACAATGCAGATTCTTTGCTCATATTTACCAAGGGTGTCAATATTAGTGTACATCTTAGTCCTCTGTCAGCCTCAGTGCTTCGAAAGGGAGGGGTGGTACAACCTCACCGCTATATGACACTGACCTGTCCTTTAAGAACCACACATTTCTAATTTCGATTGGAAACGATTTGAGAATTGACCAATAACACTAAAAAAGAGAGAAAAAACAGACTAGCTTTAGTAATTTTCTGTCAGGACATTTCCAGTAATCCTAAAACACAATGCAAACTTCAAAATAAAGGTGAAGCAGTTGTAAAGAAAATCAATATAGAGAATTTCTTTAAATTAATATGTACATTATGCCTTATTTGTAGGTTTTCATCTTCTTGCCAAACAAGCCCCAAAGCATATAATTCAAGCATGGTGACTTTAGAAGAACAATTTTTACATTTTACATTGTATTTGAGATAAAAGGTTTATTGTAGCGTTAGAAACATCCCTTATGTGCCTTCGTAGTTTTATTCCTTTTTTGATGTGTGAAATCAGCATATCACCAAGGGCCAAAACAAGCATTTGTAATATGTTGCAGTTGCAAAATCCCCAACCAGCAGTGGACTCTCATTGAAATGTGTTGTGTTCTTTGTTTATGCAAAGGCTTTGTTTAATGCTGCATAGTATATAACATTATTCTGTTTCATCATCATGTTCTCTGTGATACGAGGAAATACTGTATGCTCTCCTTGAACTCAAAGAATTATTTGCTGTTAATCTGTTTTTCAGTTTTGTTTTCTTCTTGAACCTACACTGTCATGCAAGCATGATTCACATAGCTTGCGAGAAGTTCAAGAGCAACTTCATCTCATTTATATTTAGAGTAAAATTAGCATTTTTTACACTTGCTCTGCATTTCAGTCTACAGCTGTATTGTGAAAGACAACGGTTATTGTAGGAAAGAAGCGAATTTAATCACCTTAAACTACCTTCAGGCAGTTTGTTTTGAATATTGGAGACGGTGGTGTTTTCCGCGAGCACTCATAACTGTTGATATTTTTGTAAGTATTGTTTCAATAATTTTGCAATCTAGGTTTGGCCTAGATAAACATTATAATTTTATTGTAATTCAAATATTTTTCCCTTTGACAGTGACAAAACAACCTCGATTGTTAACTCAATAAGTCAATGGTATTAAGTAGAAAATGGATTTATAGAGAGTCAGTCAGTATTCTTGTGTCTGAATCACACTATGTGAGGCAGTGTACGCCTATAGGGCAGGAAACAGCTGCCCTCCTTCTGGCTTCATTGATCTGAAATTTCACCCCCGGATTGAAGACCAACTTTTATTATTTCGTTTTAATTACCCCCTCAACCCTCTCTCTCACAGGTTAGTGTAGAGACATAATCCCCCAGAGGGTCAGCAGCCAACTAGAGCTCCCAGGACACGCACATACTGGCGATGAAGGGCAGAGAAATAGACCTGTCAGACACGGCTTAAAGCTTTGGCAAAGCTCTGAAAGAAGCAGGCGAAATGAATGCAACCGGGTGCTCAAGATTATATGGTGCTTCAACAGAAGAAAAGTATCTGATGTACATGACGGTATAAGCCCCGAAGATGCTCTCTTCTAGTTTTCCGTTCCTCCAGGTACACTTTTAGAGAGACAGCCAAGTAAATGACCTAATGGAGTACAATTATAACGCTGGAATTATGAAACCATTAGTGGTCGAAATGGCTATTTGAATTTAATTTATAGGAGACATTAGGATCATTACCTCTGCCTTTTTATACAGTGGGGCCAATTTAGTCATTGCTCAAACATTAGTCGTAAGGCCATATTTACTCATTTAGCTTTCTTTTGTAACTGTCACACAGAAAGGCATTTATGTATGTTATGTACTGTGCATATGTATATTATGTATAGACATATTTATGTATATTATATTGCATTTTTTGATCCTCCTTAATATTTGCACCTTTAAAAGGATATTTCACCCAAAAAATTGTATTCAGTCTTCTTTTACTCATTTTAAACATGTATGACTTAATTTCCTGTGCAGAACACAAAAGAAGATATTTTGACAAATGTTGGTAACCGAACAATGGCAGTACCCATTCAATTCTATTGCAATCTGTTCTCATGGGAAGTCGTAAGTATTTTACGAGGTGGCTAATTCGTATGAATTCGTACAATCTGAATTATACAAAATGTATGATTATTAGAAAAAAAGCAGTACTGAAACCCCTCTCAACCCCACCCCAAACCCAATGTCATTGTCACGAAAGGAAAAAAACGCACTAAAATGTACAAATAATACAAATTAGCCACCTCGTAAAATAGTTATGAATTGCCGTGAGATTGTTCAGATAGGTTTGGCCAGTTTATTAGATTGGCCTGTGATTTGAAAGGATTCAAACGTTTGAAATAAAGGGTGTGATCCTTGCAAATGTATGGTTGTCCTGCCATAAAATTGCACATTTGCTGCATATTTTGCTCCAGACATTATCCCCATGGCAGAAATCTAGGAAAGTATTAAAAGGGCGGAGAGAGAAAAATAGCAGCGCACAATCCTGGCTGCATCTCCAAACAGTAATAATTTGGCAATAATGGGCAATTCATTGCTTGATTCTTTGATGTATTTCCGACTTAATAATCTCAAAGCAAAGCTGAACCTCAAAGGATTTTCGCAGGCTGCATAGAAAAGCACTGAAGCCAGCCTTTTATTGCTGCCTCCTCATATCAGCAAGCTCTCTTTGTTTCCTTTCCTGACATAAAAGATCATATTGAATTCAATTACGGCCAACCTCCTAAGCCAAAGTTGCCTGTTTACTCGTGGCTCAATAATTCGGCAGCGCAATCGTATCGTTCCTCTGATTAAAAATGTCAGCAGAGTCTCATAAGTGACAGATGGACTTCGATATTGTTCCTTGATATTTTTAGTGCAGGGGCAGGTGTGTGTTTCCAGGGAGCTCCGCGAGATGCGGTCGCGGTCTGCTAGAAACGAGGAGCCCTGCCCTCCTTGTCGAAAATGGAGATGGCGTCCGCCGGTCATTTTTGTTAGAGAACAGACTGATTTGCCAGCCGTGATTGTCGAAAGCTGCTGTTGACACAAGTGTGAGGTCTTATGGAGGCACCAATCAGGCTGACAGATCTGAACGTGGTGAGGGAACTGCCCGAGCTCATTTTCAGACATCAGGAGAATGAGCAGACAAGAGGGTGTCTTTGACTTTGCCAAACCCCTCAGTGAGGTGAAACGGCTTTGCGGCTGAAGTGTTTCTGAAGCCCCCCGAAGACCTTGTCCATCTGTTCCCCCCGGCCTCTCTACTCCCACTTGTCATTCACAGGGTAAACAAACAATCTAATGCTTATTTATCCTGGACACTGCAGGTCTCCTGATACCGAAATCTTCTACCGCCTCCGTGCTATTTCATCGGTCTGTAAGGTCTTGGGGGATCCAGATCATTGATAGACATAGGTTTCGTAGACCCGTGCTGTAAAAGCGAGTAGTTAAAAGTCTTCCGCGCGATTCCCTTTGCTGCCTGAGAAAGACAATACGATTTTGGATTTTTCTGTCAGAAGTGTGAGAGAGCGTGAAGAGTTGGAATTTTAACAGTCCTGTGGTTGTGCTTTAATATAGATGTGCAAGTGTAGTGACTGTCTACCTTGGGCAGATGTTTCTGTTTCAACAAGCTGTTGTTACGGTTATCGGACACTATACAAAATGTGTTCATTTCTTTTTGATGTCATATCGTGGGGTACAATGGCACCCTTGTGTAAAACAAAACACAACAGTATTTTCTTGACCACCTGCAGTGTAAAAAAAACGTAATTTTACAGAATTTTTCACGTATAATGTCAGATATAAACCTGTAAGTTTACGAATCAATTTTTAGAGATTCTCCAAGGTTTTTTCAGTTTGGCCAAAAACCATCAAATTACAGAAAAGACTGCAAATTTACAAGAAAATAATGGAAAAACATATCATTTTACTGTGAAAAACTGTTACTTTACGGTTTATTTCTGGCACACCAGCTGCTGGAAAATGTGATGTCTATTTTTGAAATAGCCTACTGTAAAAAGAAAACGTCAAATTACAGAAAAAGACTGCAAATTTACAAGAAAATCTTTAAAAAACTTGTAATTTTATTGGGGAAAACTGTTATATTACATTACGGTATATTTCTGGTGCCCCAGTTGACGGACAATTTCAGTTTTTATTTTCTTTGTCTTTAAATGACCTCATGATTTTGAAAATCCTTTACATTTTTAAAGGATTTTCAAAATCATGAGGTCATTTAAAGACAAAGAAAATTTCTTTCAACCTAATAGTCTTGTTTAAGTTGATTAAAACAGTTTTTTTAACTATTATTGGGGATTTGAGGGAAAAAAATTCAACAAACCGGAGTCCAGAGAGTGAATTTCCACCTCAAAATGTAGAGAATTTTCATATTTTATCCATGAAATACCTTCCAAACATTATGCACATTTCATACACTCATAAAGGGTCATTTTCTGCATCTATGATTTAAAATATAAAAAAATGTACCCACAGTGAATCTCTGCCATTTCCTGCACTGCCTGTAGTGCAATAATCATCTTTTCGTAATTAGGAGAAAATGAATGAAATGAATAAATATGTCCTCAAAGGTAAAATATGTATTTGATATCAAAAGTATTTTAATATAGTGAAATATTTTGCCATTTTACTTTTGCTTGTGCATCAACCGGCTCTAGCTGCCTTTATACAGTATATTTAATAAAAGCAACTTTAACCATTTTGTTTATTCTGTTTTTTTTGTCATTAATACTTAATAAAAATAACATCTTTGATCTTATATATATATACTTTGTTTCCAGAAAATCACATTTCCCAAGGTAGGTCTTTACCCCACTAATAAGTGTTGTCGCCCAAAACAGTTTGAGATTATTAAATCTCAGTGTTACATGACACATAATATATCATTCTGATAGACCTTAAAGACATTTTTGCTGGAAACATGGATGTGTCTAAAGGCGTCCTGTTGACAACCATGCATTAGACAATTACTTGAAATCGATTGGATGTAAATTGAAAAACAAAGCCTGTTTCCACACAACAGTTATTTCCTGTCCGTCTGTTTTCCAGCTTGTGTATCTATTCGTTTATTTGTGTCTCAGGACCCCGTTACATCACGTTATTGCGAAATTCTCCGCCATCCGAGTTGCCTCCCACCCACAGTCTCACAGTCTCACCCTTAAATCCTCTTACTAATGTTTGGTTTTAGTGATCTCTGCATCCACTTCCCTCCAGGCCGTTGCCAATCCTCTAGCACTTCATCAAGGTTTGATATCAACACTCAATTGGCACTTGGAGAGGTGAGCTTAGTAGGATAGTCAAGCAGAGTGCCTAAAGGACTCCACAGCTGAAAGTACAGCCAAAGCCTTTGGGGCTTTCTGTACATCTGTAATCCATGTTTCTGTCTGAGTTTAGAAAGACATCAGGAACATTGATTGACCAAGATTACTTAAAACCTGCTTGATCTTCCTGAGTCTTGTAAAAGCACGGGTGGTTGTAATTAAGGTATTGCTATGTAAAAAGAGAAAAAGAGAAAATGAACATGCAAGTCTTTATTCAACCTACTAATAGAGTTTGTTGCCCCCATTAGAACTAGGGTTTCACATTAAACATTTAATTAAAATATTAAAAACTGCAAACTCAGATACCTTGTGGAGTTAATCCTATTAAATTGTACATGTCAGACTAACCCCCAGCAACAGTACAGATTAGCATGCAGTATACATAAATGTTATGTAATGTATGTTGTCAACAGAGACTACTCCTTATGCTGACTTTTGCACAATAACTGCTTTTTACTTACAAGAACATAGCAACATACAAGATACATCCAAGCTGTACTCCTAACACAAGAGTAACAGATACTCTTCTATATCAAAACCATTAAACATGAATAGGTCTCCTCATTTTCTAATTCTGCACATAAAAACGTTCATTTAATATTTAATCCCATTCAGTCACATGCAAAGCATGCTGGGAACTGAAAATCCTCTGCCCAGTTAAGCGATGCTATGTGAATGTCAACAGAAATTATTAATGTAGTCCCAGTGGAAATGGATTACATAAATCCATTTCAAGCAAGATCAGGATTATAGGACCCTAGGTTTGATGCTCCTTTTTTAATTTCTCACCTGTTCTTCCTCTACTTGTCTTTACTCTATTTTCCTAAAAATTAAGGAAAAATATGCATGTATGTATATGTGTAAGAACTGTGTAGCATTCAAATGATAATCATATCATGAGTGAGCTGACAAAAACAGATGCTGTCCAGACAAAAGATGACCTAGTCATTTCGGTGTACAAATGAGGCGTTGTTTGGGGAAATCCGTTTTGAAAAATGTGGAGCATCAGAAAGATAGATAATCTCAGATTATTTCCGCATGGATTGCTTGAAGTGCAACAGTCAAATCTGCAGATTGAACCGGAAACAACTTGAATTAATATTCTTTAAGGAATACCCCTTGGAACGCCGCCTGGACTCTATCCCATTTTAAAATGCTTAAGGAAAAATGAGCTCACAAATACTTAGACCTGATTTTAATGCCATGCCACTTAATTTATCCCCTCATTTTAGCAGTATAAGCAAAATGCAATCCTTCAATATCCACAGCTTGGCATCATTACGTCGCTGTTGAAATGGTGGAATCACATCTATATATTGTAAATTATTGATTTACTTAAAGGAGGTGATGACATCAATGAAAAGCTCCTGTCAAATCGGACGAGTTCTGAGAGACGGCAGAGGAAGCTGCCATGCTCTTGTATCTGACACAATCGTTTGAAAACTTCGGCGTGACATCCTCATCAAAGCAAGGAGCTTTCAAACTTGCCGTGAGAACCTCTTCCATTTGTTTTATTATTTTCCTCCTTGTTATCACAGAAACAGATGCTCACCGCGCATCGACGCCCCCTCCATCCTAAAAAAATGACATTTTTTGTTCAGTATCTCACAAAGTCACCGTGACATCTGTAGTAGCCGGGATAGCTTTGTTGTTGCTTGGAGTTCTTTGCCATGGTGATGGTATGTCAACCATTCCTCTCTGAACTAAGGCACTTGGGGCAGAGAGCATTCATAAGGTCTTTATTCTCTTATGAAGTGAGCATGACAACAAGGAGAAATGGCTTGCCATTAGAGCCGGGTGAGAAGTGGGTCAGTGGCCTATTATACAGAGGTTGGTGCACAATCTGGGATGAGCGGACTCATTCGGTTGCGCAGAGAGATAGCAACACCGTTAGATATTGACTAAGAAGACGAGCATCACTTGCTGATTTGATTGTAAAGTCGCTGAATAGGAAACAACTACGTAAAAGGAATACCCGCATTCAATGTCGCATTTATCAGCATGCCGGAGATGGAAGCACGACTCTCAGAGCTTTGTTTAAAATGAGCAGTGGCAATTATATTGTTTTATAGGAAATGTTTCATCAGAATGACTGGCATGACAGTACTGAATATAAATAGTGCGTAAAGCCCCTTGATATCATCATCAAACCTGAAGATGATGGGGCGTGTGTGTCTTTCTCAAATTAACACTCACACATTATCAAGTAAGATATTACAGCTTAGTTGGAGATGAAAAGGGGTGGTTCCCCGCCGGTAGAGAGGGGATGATCAGAAACCCTGGGTGCATCAATAGTGCCCCCTAGTGCAACCATCTGTTTGGATTGGAGCCTACATCAATTAGCTTGGAAAAAATGGTAATGCTATTTCAACATAAAGCCTGTGCACTGTAATTTGTCTTCAGCCTTCATCTAAAGTTCTGTTTTCAATACGGTCAAAGACAAACTTGTACCTTTGAGGTTTATTAGGTCATGTTGTTGGTGGTGTCTGTGCAAGTTTTGATGTCTTCCTCATCACCTCCAACAGTCACTAATGGTACGTGGGTTGAAGGCTTCGTCATCAAAAACGACCTCGCGTCCTCATTACGTATCGCTCGCAGACTGTGGCACTGAAGGTCTGGAGACACTCTCGGGTTAAGAAAGAGGAATACATCTTTTCGGCGGGGGAGTTTTGGCACGCAAGAAAACCTCAAAGAGCAAGATGTAAAAGTTTTAACATGGTTCATATTGTTTTATAAATGATACCAAATGGCCTTTTCGCTTTGATACATTTCTTGTCTTTTAATTATAAGACTTGTTTCCTTGTAATTAGAATGTTTTCCATTATAATGCTTGTTATTGAGGGTTACAGTAATAAAAGGATCAAAAAAACGTACCCTCATGTCATTCAAAACCTGGTTCTTCTGCAGAACACAAAGAAGATATTTTGAATAATGTTGCTAACCAAACAGCATTGATCCCCATTGACTTCCATTATAAGGACACAAAACCACAGAGACATTTCTCAAAATATTTTCTTTTGTGTTTTGAATGACATTAGGGTTGAATAAATTAAAAATCAGTTTTTTTGGCAGGTGAACTATCCCTTTAAATCACAATACATTTACATGCCAGGCATATGTCTGCCATAAGCTGTATACAACATGTGCATACAATGTCTATAAGTATGAAGACCACAATGTTATAGAAAAATAGCCAGGATAAAAGGATTTGCTGAAGTGAAATATCAACCTCTTCCTGATGCTGATAAATGGATTATGGTTCAGTCATGATCATGTTCTGACTCTCCTTCACTACACTTCATTCATTTTTGCACATTATAATAATCCATTTTTCTTTTCTGCTGATGATACAGATGCAGTGTAGCATTGTACAAACATCCATGACAGCTTATATGTTAAGCATGGTTTTCAAGTGATGTACAAGAGGAAAAAACACAGGATTCCAGACAGGACCTCACCTCTATGTATCCATGTACACATCACACCTCTAACTAAAGCTGCGAACCACTGTAGAAAATGACCTTTACATAATCACCTGCCATTTGGAGATTGCTTCCCCTTACTCATCTGTTCACTTTGATCAAGGTAACTTGCGTTTCAAGAAGCCATGTAAAACACAGCTATGTACTTTATCAGAAACTGGTTTACTTCGCATGACAAACACGCCTGTATATTCACGCACTGGCAAGCAAGAATGTGGGTCGTAGGGTAATGGTGGGTGCATGCTGGGAAATCAAGAGTTGAATAGTTATGCATTATCTAAAGACTCTGTCATATATTATTCACAGGATGTCACAGAATTACCATTACTGTGTTAGCTGATTATTCATTATAGTACTGAATTATGCATTTCCTTGTGGTGAAAAACGTACATTTGTAAGTTGCTGAATATTGTAATGCTTGATTTTACAACTGTCTTTGTTCAGCAGCAAACAAAGTAAAACTTCCTTCACACCATTAAGTGCAATAGTGTTTTTAGAAACAGTGTTCACTTTGCCATTAGATCATATTTGCTCTTTTTTATGTTATCATATAAAAAAGGGTGGGGGGTTTTGAGAGGCTAACAATATAACAAGCTAGCATTAAGCATAAAATCCCACCTTCCCTTCTGAGCACTATCCAAAGCCACGCCTCCTCCAAAACACATGAACAGGTATGCAAATGCGTAGTTTGACAGACGAGCAAGACATCCTATCGTTGCGGTCGGACCGAATGCAGTGATTAGACGAACATTTCATGGTCCTGCACCTTCCACAGAATGTGGAATATAAATAAGAATATATTTTGACCACTTTACTTACTAATGCTATCTAGATGTGAAGAGACTTACAACCAGCATAACAAAAATATCGGCTATAGTGAATTTAAGTTTTGAAAAAAAGACATACTGTAATATGTTTGCTTTCTTGGACCACAAATATTCTTTTTAAAAGGAAATTAAGACTCGAAAAAATGTATATGCAAATAAATAAATGTGCATACTTCAAAATGATTATGTTCAAATGAGGTCAATTGGCAAACACACATATTAAAACTATTAGGAATATAAGATATATCATATTTATATAATCCTATAAATATATTATATAATATATTTTTCTTACATGATCTATGTAGGTCATTACAGTGGACAGTTACAAAAAGGCCATTACTTGGGTTTTTGGTTTTGGTGGCATAGTTGCACCATCACCTCTTTAGAGGTGCCTATAAGAGCAATAAAAACACATCGAAAACTAATCCTGACTGAGGTTATCATTATTCATGCATGAAAGGGTTAATGGCAAAATATTTGCCATAAATCCAGATTAAGCAAATAATTGTTCGCAGACATAAAGGAAAAAACAGGAGCATCTTCTGGTCTGTACAGTATGCCATTTCAATGCAGTCATACAGTGATGGCATTGTTGGTGCTAACCAGGGGGCCTTGTCATCCTCGACTTCTAAGAGCTGCAGTGAATGTGTCGAGGACAGAAGATCTTTTCACAACAGCTGTATTAGATGACAAGGAACAGAACACTGATGGCTCTATCGCGAGCCAGCTGTCCCTCAAAATCTTACAGCATCAATCACATTGTCACTGATGCGCTGTTATAAATCCTCTGCCTCAGCGTCTTAAGAGGTCAACACGCTCGACTACACCAGTAGGGCTTTTTCCAGCTTAGTGAGGCCGACATAACGTTTCACTGTTTAACAGTGTACAAAATTGATGATGCTATCAGCGCGAAGGAATGGGGTGTCGCTCTCAGAGAATATTAATTGGATGTATAAAGAGATTTATCAAAAGTTTAAAAAGAGCGTTCCTATACGCTCTATACGATCTCCTTCAAAGCAATTACCCGACACCATTCAAGTGCGATACTGATTTGCATCGAGGTTGTTAAATGATATAGCACTTATAGCCACATGGGTGTCTTGCATTCAAAGCAGGAGTGAGGAGTTTGTTCTACACACAGAAGAATCAATTTAGTGCCAGTTTCATTCATTATGTTAATATGTTAAAGTGGTCATTTGGTCTTTAGTAGTAATAGTGTACCAAAAAGAGACTGCCTGATGCCAGAGCCGGATATCATAAATGGAGTACTGTCTGTGCCTCTTCCACAGGGAAGAAAACTGCTGGATATGGGGGAAGGTGGCTAAACTGGCTCCAATTTAACGCCTCATTATGCAAATTGATCATCTCAATTGACCATCACTCTGATAATGGCGGGGCCAGACTGCAGGGGAGTTGAAATATTCCTCCAGAAAACATCAGTTAAATGTCCTGAGCGCTAAAAATAAGATTTGGATGGGAATTGAAGGAGACGCTCCGGATGGTTTTCAATGGGGCATGACTATGCAAAGTGGCAATGAAGCTAAAAGCTACCTGGGTGACCTGATGGTCAGACACCCTAAAATGTCACCGGTAATTTGGTTTTAAAGGGCGGATATGGGAAATTCTGACGGAGCGTCTCAGCGCTGGTTTGCAGTGAGTTCGATTTGAAACTTGAAACAATGCTGTTTTGTGTTGCTCTGTTGTTGTCAATTTGGATGGTGTGCAAAAAAATGTGGAATTGTGATTTTTTGCATTTGATCACGAGCACCATGTGGATGAGCTGGCCCTGTCAGGGCTTAATTGCATTGATTGGCCTGGCCAGCTCTTCCTAATCTAGGATTATTATGATACATTAACAGCTGTGACTTGTTGTTTACAAGGCATTTATCAAGTGTTGTCAGTGTAATGGGACAAATTCCCACCTATCACGTTTATCACGGACTGAATCAGCTCTGTCAGATCCAGATGATGAACCAATCTGCAAAAAGCCTTTATAGAGACGTACGATACATGCATAATAAGAAAACAATCCCATTTTGTATTTGATTACTGTAAAGCAATGTTTTTTTACATATGGTTTGAATAATTGATGAGGTTGCATATACTGAACAGACTGTTCAATATAAAATGTGCAGCAATGTGCTCTCTGTACCTTTGATGTATAATGGACTATGGATTTATATGTGCATGGTTCAGAAGTGACATATGCTATTGTTTCTTTTAATTGACCACTGCCGTTAAACAAGATTTATGTTCTTGCCAAATTCCATTAAGATCTGGGCATGCTTAACAGTACATTAATTTGAGCTTACTACTGTAGTTAAATGTTATTAGTCTCTGAGAGTCAGAGTGTCATATTCATCATTATAAAAGGAGAGTTCTTGTCCTAGATGCTGATTGGTCAACAGACTTGCTTTATTCACGATGAAGTGTATGACCTCTTCCCTAAGCTGCTGTTTGTATCACTGCACAGCACACATAGCCAATTATTATTCTGTAAGCGTTTACACGGCAGTATCTTCTATAATGGAAGGATGACATTTAAAGGGGTAGTTCACGCAAAAAAGACAAATCTGTCATAATTTCAAACATGTATGGCTTTCTTTCATCTGCAGTGCACAAAAGAAGATATGTTGAAGAATTTGGGTAACCAACAGCAATACCCACTGACCTGCATATATAGGTTTTGCGTCCATACAATAGAAATGAATGAGTACCATTGTTTTTTGGTTACCAACATTGTTCAAAATATCCTCTTTTGTGTTCTGCAGAAGAAAGAAAGTCATACAGGTTTGAAATGAGAAGAGAGTGAGTAAATGATGACAGAATTTTTATTTTGGGCTAAACTTTGACAAATATTTGAGATACCAAAAGCTCTTAATGTTTTTGTTACCTGGCCATGTTCGTATATATAGGTCTATAGTGGACCCACAGCGTTATTTTATTTTTAAATCGATACAGCCATAAAAATGTTTGGAAAAATTGTTTACATTTGTCAATTGATAAATTGTTAAATCACATTTATAAAGAAATGTCTGAGGTAGGGCTATCACAATATACCCCATATACAATGGTTACAAACTCTCTATCTCTTATCTTTACTCTCTATCTCTAATCTTTACACTCATATTTTAAGTGAAATAAACCAAATTAAAGATGAATCTGGCAGATAGCATTATTTGTTCATTTAAAACATTTATATACACCGATCAGGCATAACATTATGACCACCTTTCTAGTATTGTGTTGGTCACCCATTTTCAGCCCCATACGCAACAAACTGTGATGTATTCTGACACCTTTCTATCAGAACCAGCATTAGCTTGTCTGTTGGATTGGACCACACATGTCAGCATTCGCTCCCCACATGCATCAATGAGCCTTGGCCACCCATGAACCTGTCGCCGGTTCACTACTGTTCCTTCCTTGAACCACTTTTGATAGATATTGACCACCGCAAACTGGGAACATCCACAAGAGCTGCAGTTTTGGAGATGCTCTGACCCAGTTGTCTAGCCATCACAATTTGGCCTTTGTCAAACTCGCTCTAATCCTTACCCTTGACCATTTGTCATGCTTCTAACGCATCAACTTTCAGAACAAAATGTTCGCTTGCTGCCTAATATATCCCACCCGCTAATAGATGCCGTGATGAAGAGATGGCCATGATATTGTGACTAACAATTGCTATTATACATTGAAAAGGGTGCCATTGACAACACAGATTTTATATTTTTCATTATGCTGTTTCTCATATCATATTATAAAAACTTTACAGTATCCCGAACATTGAAAACTAAAACTATGTTTACATTCTCACAGTCACAGCACAGTCTCTCAAACCTTATTGTTTAAATAAAACATCAGCATACGTGAAATAATATGACCATTGATTGATATAGAAAATGTGTAAGAAAGAAAGATGAGTCACAGTGTATTCCCCAAGTTGTCTAAGTAAGGATGCTTCATATTCCGCCACATCGATTTCCACTTTTTTTTGAAGTGGTTCCCGAAAGTGAATCATTCCAATTACACAAGAACTTGTGTGACAGCTCTGACAGAAACATTTGAATTATGACTGGAGTCGATTCCATGGCCTTGTTTTAGAGTGAGGGGTTTGGATATTGCATTTTGGTCTGTCTCACCAGTATGAGGGCACAAGTTGTCAAAGAAGATTGCCTTTCAATCTGTAAACACTTTATCTGTGCAACACTAGATCTGATTGTAGAACAATAGCTTTTTACAGGTGGGAGCATTCTCTTCACATTATATTTTTCTAGATGTCAAATGGGGAAGGGTTTCACGTCATGGTGTTGTCAAGAGAAAGACGATTTTTTTAGTTCTGTTCTACTATAAACCGTGTCAGACATTTTGATATAGGACCAATTTTATTTCACTGCATGATGTGATTTTCTAGCGAAAGAGTATATTGGGATGTTAAAATGCATAAATGATAAATCCTCAAATGCAATTCATGCCTCAATATTGTGAATGGAAATACTCATATTTGGTAGAATGGATACTTGAAGGGATAGTTAACCCAAAAATGAAAACTCTTTCATCATTTATTCACCCTCATGTCATTCCAAGCCTGTATGACTTTCTTTCTTCAGCAGAACACAAAAGAAGATATTTTGAAGAATGTTGGCCCCCATTGACTTCCGGACAGGACACCACTGAGACATTTCTCAAAATATCTTCTTTTGTGTTCTCCAGAAGAAAGAATTGTATACAGGTATGAAGATTAATCAATGATTACAAATTGTTATTTATGGGTGAACTATCCCTTTAACAAAATACTTTCATCATCACATCCTGTCTGAATGGTATATTATTTGTTGTTTTAGAAATAGTACCTGGCCTTCTCTGACTCAGTCTAATGTACTGTTAAGACATATAACACGTTTTTTCTCACCTCGCATGCATAATGCAAAAGCAGGATGCCTTATGTTATGCAATAAAGCTCTACAATATCATGCCATACATTTTGTCACGCGTGAATGATGTCAAATCTCAGCAAAGAAATAAAGATATGATAAAGTTCGTGTGAGAATATTTGCTCAGCATCTCTGTCCCCCATCTGACTTATTCGATGCACAAAAACCCATTGCAGTGGAGCCCCACTGCGGATGACCTTCTGAATGAGAAGTGCTCCCATGCATTGACAATGAATATGCATTAGAAAGATTACAATGAGGTGACAAGGCAGAAGCTTTCATCCAAATACCAGCACAGCTGGCAGCCAGCTTTTCCGAGCTACTCCTCGCCCCTTACATAACAGCCCAGCAAGCTGACAGTACCTCACCATCCACTCATGCAAGCCGAAAGACCTCTGTTGTGCAAACCCAGGTCTCGACGTGATGCGTCTTTCCTTTGATTCGACAAGACCAGCGACGAGAAGAACTCCCTAGAATTGCATGAGGTTTTAAATCATTTCACAGCGCAACCGCATGTATTGGTGCGTTTGGGAATACAAGCCTGCATTATTGTCTTATTAACTTATTATGTTGATGGTAGGGGAGGGTGTCACACAGGGACGGGCCCCCTATCAGAAAAAGTCTTCACCATCTGTCAGATCTGGAAAGCCAGGTGGTTTCAAATAGGGATTCAAACCTCTGCTGGTTGCCCTTCACTGTCGAAAATGCATCTGAGTGGAACATTCCAGAGTTGACCAAGCGCTGGACTGGACATTTGGTGGCATTTGCCAGCCCAAAGACTCATTTGCACCCATGATCGATTATGGCCATTAGTTGTGTTGACAACACATTATCATTGATTGTTTGAAAGTGCGAGGTGAGGGGAAGAGAGGAATGAAGATGCTGAACGTCTTAACTATAGCAGAGCTATTTTGTGCTTTTTAAAAGTGGGGGGAAGAGTCACTTCTCAGAATAACTTGCTCTTTCTTATGATTCGACTGATAAAGAAATGTATTATTCATAATCCAAGCTCTTGTTTTCAATGAGCTCCTGGTGAAATGTGTACTTGTCCACACACACACACACACAATAACACAGGAGAATAGTCAGCTAATCTTCATATATTTGCATATCTTTTCTTGGCTGGTGCTGTTTTGTCAAATTAAATGAGAAACAAGGGTGCGAGCTATAAAAGGTAAAGGCTAAAAAATACGTACACAGTCTACCGTTAAGTAACTGTCATATACATCAATGTAGCATTAATGCATTTCAAATGAATACGCAATATCCTCATGTTAATAAATAGTCTATTGTAAATGGAGATCGAAAAACGTAGGCATCGGATATTTTTAAATGCCTCCACTTGGAAAAACAATGTGGGCATTCTGACTCATAAGCAATGCACCAGCTGTGAGAGGGACCTCTGAAACAGTGCGAGTTTGGCAGAGAATGGAGGACAGGCTTAGCTTGGTGAGCACCAGCAAGTATGGGTCCTATCTAAGTCCCTGCAGGACTGAGAACTCACAGTGGGAGGGATGTCTCAACTCCATCTGGCCCAGCAACGTGTGTGCCTTCATGCCGAACCGAACCCAAGGTCTACTGAATGCTGGCACGATGCGTGAGCCATTTCATAAGGATGACATGTGAAAGAATCAGAGATGTGTAAGCATATGATTGTGTACATTTTCTAAACTTATGGCAATGACTTGAAGATTGCAGGTTTTACTCTTTCCTGTGACGCGTGTGTAAATGTTAATGGAACGATGCAGTTAGTAGTATAGACGTAGCTGGTTCTTGCCAACTTAACTTCTCCTGGCTGTTATACAGTGAAGACAATCTGCCATCTAGTGGATGCACAAAAATATGAAGCCCACAATTTAAAGGACACAAAAGAACGATAGTCCTTAGGAGCTGTATATTTAATATTATGCTGTATTCTTTTATCATTGTATATAAAGGTCAATTTAAATACAAAAAATAATCAATTCAAAATAAAATATCATTTGTGCCAGGGTTGTAAAACTTATTTGTTTGGCCTATATAAGGCAGGAGTTTTTTGAGTCTACATCACATGATTTAGACACACACATACACACTTATTTTAGAAATGTAATGTGGTTTAAGTTTCTGCTGGTCCATGTCAAGACCCGATAAAAAACTAAAAGTTTGTGTCTGTGTTTTAAACCTAGTTAGCTGCCTACTTAGACAGCATCGTGTGCGTGCCTACGCAACACACTCGTGATGCCAAGGGGCTGTCTATGTAGGGAGCGCACTACGCTTTGAACACAACCCACGTGTCTCTTTCGTTCACGGTTGTGTTACTGACCCACATACGCTCTTACATATCTAATGGTGTTGGTTTTGCTCAATTTTCAGGTTTAAACTGGGTAGTTTTGGTGCTATACGCAAATATTAATATTCATAAAGTGTTCCTTATTATCTTTGGCGGATCGTGGCGTGCAGTCGAGAGGACGAACATGTCAGGAAAGAGTTTTCGCGTTAGCGATGGTGACTGGATTTGTCCCGATAAGAAGTAAGAGACGTTGAATAGTGATTTGTTCAGAAAACACATGATTTATGTATAAATATGTATCTACTACTTTTACGTCTAAACATAAGAGAAAATGAATGGCTGGGAGAAACCTGCACGTTTATCTTAGCCTAGCCTTCTGTTAGCTTTAGCAGACGTTCCTAGCATGGGCCTACAAACATTAAATGTGTTGTTTAGAAATAAAATAAAAAATGTCCACGTTTTTGCGAACTGACCACAGTACCCAATGAACCTTTGGAGTATGATTATAAACGTTAGGTTTTACTCGTCATTCGTTGGTGAAGTGATTAGCTTATCGGATGCTGAGGTCTCTAGTGTGCTAACGTTATCTTCTATATTATCGTCATTAGTAAACGTAATGAATTTGGACCATTAATGAAGTGTTTTTTATTATTATAAATGTGCAAAGTTTAACTGTGATGAGAGTTTTTCACAGGGTATCACAAGGTGTAGGTTGATGTGATGCTAATATTAAATCTGTTTTTAATCATAGATGTGGAAATGTCAACTTTGCTAGAAGAACGAGTTGTAACAGATGCGGCAGGGGTAAGTGGTTCACAATTAATGTTTACAGTTATTCAAATTTGTGTATAAAATTCGTTGTGGTTCATTGTGTGCTCAAATGGGTCTATGGTTGCTTTTAACAGATAAAACAATTGAGGCAAAAATGATGAAAGCAGGGGGGACAGAGATTGGAAAGACCCTGGCTGAGAAGAGCAGAGGTCTCTTTAGTGCGAATGACTGGCAGTGCAAAACGTGGGTGTTGTTTGTGAAATGTTTTAGACTTGAATATAATTTCTATCGTCATTTCATTTTTATAAAATAATAATCTTTTATTCTGCTTTTTAATTTGCCTAATAATGTATCATGTGCAATAAGTGGTGACACAGGGATTAATAGTTTCCTTATGGAAGATAAACTTTTTTTTTGTTGGATGTGATCTATTGCTTTAGGAACTGTGTTCTCTTGTTGAAATTTGAGACTGTCCTAAAATGCAAAGTTATTAAAATGTACTGCTTGGTTGTGTTATTTTAGATGTGGCAATGTCAACTGGGCCAGAAGATCAGAGTGCAATATGTGTAACACTCCCAAATATGCCAAACTGGAGGAAAGAACAGGTATGATTTTGTCTAGGTTCAAAAATTAATTTTAGTATACAGCTTGCAACATGCTGCACTACTGCATACTATTTAGAAAAGTACATGAAACAGCATGCTTAATATGTGTGTTGCATGTATGAACTAATCTTAGTTATACATTTAGTTATTTTGCATTTTTAATTCAATACAAATGTTTAGAATATAGACTTTTGGCAGTCAAATAATACAAATCAAAAAGTGAGAAATAAAAATATTATTGTTACTCTATGCAAGTGCATTTTGTAGGCTCATGTAGTAAAAGAGGAATGGTTGTTTGGGTTGTTTTTGGAACATTTTTAAAACACACTTAATTTGGTGTGTTAACATTTTAGTTGCTTTTAATGTTGTATGTATGTGTCTTTAACAGGCTATGGCGGAGGATTCAATGAGAGAGAGGACTTAGAGTACAAAGAGCGAGAGGAATCTGATGGCGAGTATGATGAGGTTCGTCTGCACGTTAACTTAAAGGACAGATATCATTTTAGCATGAATTGAAATTACATTAACGCATGAATCATTGTTACAGTTTGGACGCATTAAGAAGAAGTTTCGTGGGAAAAGCAAAAAGGACACTGAAACGAAAGAAGAACCTGTAAAAGTGAAAAATGACAAAGGTGACAAAGATAACATTGATGAAGATGATGAAGACGACGAAGATGGGGATCTTTCGAAATACAAACTTGATGTAAGATAATTGTTCTGTATCTTGTGTGGTTTTAATTATTAATTGTTATTTTGAGATTTACTGCAACTGTGACAAAGCCATCTATTACACTCCATGAGTTCAGCACTGCTATTTGGAAATTGACTTGAATTTTTTTGACCTGTTAGGATGATGATGAAGAAGAAGATGAAGAGGCAGATTTGTCCAAGTACGATTTAGATGCTAGTGAGGAGAAGAAAGCGAGTCGCTCGGGCTCTTCACGTTCATCCTCTCGCTCGTCCAGTTCAAGCTCCCGGTCTAGGTCCAGGTAAAAGGGTACAGGTCAAGGGTAACTCCAGGCAAAATGTCAGTATCAGCTCAAATCTTCATTCAAGTCTCATCACATGAATCTGTTTTAATGTGTTTTATGCCTCTTTGTTTCCTTACAGTGTTTTTTGTTTTTTGACATGACAGAATAAAATATTCTTCTTTCCTTAATGTTCAAATGTTTAAATGTAAAATCAGTGCAGTTTACTTCTAAGGCTTACATAGACTCTGCATTCCTAAAACTCAAATACTTTAGGCTTTCTGCTACAAATATCAGTGTTGTACTTTGGTATTCTGCAGGATTGTGTAGTTTCCAACTGACTCTGCTTATTAGCAGCTAGCTCTATAAGATGTATGCAAAGCAAACCTCTGTGGTAAAATACTAAATCCTCTCTGTTACCTGTAGTCTTGTATCTCTCTTTAGTTGAATGCTTGTATTTGATAGTAGTGTGAATGACTGTTATATTGTGTTTTCATGAGAGGCTCTTTAACTATCATAGAAAACTGGAAAATTTTTGGTGTTTTGTTTTTTGTTCATGTCGGTTTTTTGCAGATCCCGGTCAAGGAGCTCATCAAGTTCCAGATCTCGATCACGTTCCAGGTCCAACTCCAGGTGAATGAGGTCACATGCACTCTCCAGGAGAGAGAGTGTGTGTGTGTATGAGCTGCCAGTGGTTGTAGTGTACACTTCTGAGTCTGAACAAAAGTTGTCTTTTGATCACCATCAGACACTTATGACTAGTACAAAAGGATGAAGTTTCCATAGAAAGCAATTTAGCCTTGAGATGGAGTTTTCTCTTGTGAATGTTTGAACAGCATTTTTCTGCTTTTTGATGTATGCGTAGGCGTTAAGAGCTGTCTTGTGCTTTTATAAGATAGACTCTTTGGAGCTTTATTATTCAACGTCACGAAGATCTAATTTATCTGGTAACATTTGTGACATCTAGCAGGCAATTATAGTCGAGCTTTACTGAGCCGCTGACAGTTTCAGCTTTATTATTTGAAAAGTTCAGTCAGGTCAGGTCTGCAGTTTTAGTATTATTGTGTAGTGTTTACTTTAAGGGGTGGATGTGTGTTTTCCTCACAGTTCAGTCCTTGTGGTAGTGTTATTGTAGCAATCTGCATAGAGAGACTTGTTGACCTCATGTGAATGCTTACTTGTTCCCCATTAAAAGATCCAGCTCCAGATCTGGAAAAGGCTCTGTTTCTCCAAGGAAGAGGTCTCACTCCCCTTCGTCGTCGCCTGAAAGAGGCCAGAAAAGGAGTCGCTCCAGGTCCTCCTCTGGTGGCCGCAAAAAAAGACGTTCTCGATCACACTCGTCTGAAAGGTTTGGGTTTCTGTGGTGTAAAAAAAAAGGTGTCCTGGATACCAGGCGTCCTGCATTATACAGTGGTCTCTCAAAGTGTTAAAAGTGTGACAGAAATGTGCTTTTCTCTGTTTCTGTACTTTTTTCAAATTGCTTCTGTGTTTTTGAACCAGATCAGTTAATTTGTCATGGTTTTTCCCTCTTTGTGTCTCTTTGTAGGCGCAGAGGCTCAACTGGATCATCCCACTCTGACTCGAGCTCAAAACAGAAATGATTAACAAAAGAAACAAATCTTTCTAAAACTGCATGTTGTTTTTCCAACTCATGATTTTGTGATATTGCCTCTACCCAACTGTTCCTATTAATGATTTCCATCAAAAACCTCTGTTACTGCCTTCTTTTTAAACATATAGCCAAATTCCTGAACAATAGAATAATAACACTGTAGTGTCAGTCAGAGTATAAAAGAACATTTTAAGTCTGTAAGTGTCACATATCTTCTAGACTTCTTTTTTGAAAAGAAATTATGCAGACTGTTATACAAAAATAAGTCTTATTCATCAGTTGGACATTAATATTTTGGATTGGATTTGTTGATGCTCAGAATTGTTTTGTTTTTGTTGTGTGGGACAACCCACAAAGAAATGTTGGCTAAAATTACATAACATCAGCAAAGCCAGCAACTAAATGTTATAAAGTTAAAACATTGGTTCATCAAATTGTATGTTAAAGGTAAGTATGTGCTTTATGTGTTGTTTGTTTTAATTCTCGTGGAGATTTTCTTTCTGAGATGGCCTGAAAGATGAAATGATATGAATGTTTTTGGTTTAATCTTTCAGTGTCGTTTTTGTTGTGACTTCTAAATTTGAATAATCACTAAAATACAAAGTACTTCTAACATTTACCATGGTCTGTAAATCAAGTTTGGAACATGTAGTTTAAAACATTGGGCCCCACATCCTCTCCAGACAATGAATTGATATCACAAAAATGTCTTACTGTCACATTAATGTAATGAACATAAATAAACTCTTGTTAATCTGAATGTTTGGTTTTTTTTGTTTGTCTACATTGAGACGTTTTGTTTATTTTAACACATTAAACAATCATACTCTTTGGAAAAGGATATCAGTATAGTAATTGTGCTGTTTCTGTTGTCAACCGTCTTTGCGTCATATGCACGTCACTGCTTTCTGCAGGGAAACTTGCAAACTTTACATAGGTCTTGCTGTTAAAAGCCGAATAATGAAAGTTAAGTAGTGGTGATAACTAGGTTATGTTAATTTAGGGGTACTCTGAAGCTTTGTGTTGTGCGTGCTGTTCCCTTATATATAATCTGTATTTTAAGAACACCACCAGCCTATAATTCAATTTAGCGCACACGCACCTGCAGTACGGTGACTGACAAAAGAAGAGTCATTCCTCGGGCGCTAGGTGGCACCTGTTGCGTTCAAAATCGGATGTGAACTGTAGATGAAGTGACTAATGAAACTATGCGATTGTTTTCTTGCTTTTATTACATAACTACAATTTCTAGTTAGACGTTTATTTTAGGCTTCGTATTTCTTCGATCAATAAGATGAATGCTAATGTTTACGTGGTTCTTGGATATTTTGTTAAATACGCAGGGTGCAGCAGGTGCCGGGTGTTAACGGTCCACTGAAGCAATAACGCACCCGAAAACAAGGAAAAAAGAGTGCATTTTCTCGTGTTTTAGCAATTATATGCTTCGTGGTTTTGCACTCTCTTCTCTATTGTCTTTCTAAGCATGTCTTACATTTCAATAAGGGTCCCGCCTCTGGGTTTATAACGCGCGCCCGTTCTGCGCGCTCGAGCAGCAGAGCGCAGAAAGTGAGCCGGCCCTGAAGTGAGGACTTCACCTGTTCCAAAGGGCTACTGGGGCCATGAACGAGCTCCCTGAAAAAGGATGACATCTAAATGTCGGCCTTCAGATATTCCGCCACAAAACCTTTCTGCAGGAACCGTTATGTTGGAGTCCAACGTCTCCAAATCTTTACAGGACAGCACCGGCAAGAGTGCCAGCTGTGGATCTGTATCCGTGTTTTTTCCCATCTCTATGATGGTGACTGGAATGGTCGGTAACACCCTCGCGATTCTGTTAGTTTACAATGCGTACAGAAGAAAGGAAAACAAAAGAAAAAAGTCTTTTCTACTTTGCATCGGGTCGTTGGCGTTAACTGATCTCTTCGGCCAGGTGCTCACAAGTCCAATAGTCATTTCGGTGTACAGAGCAGATCTGAAATGGGAACGGGTGGACTCGACGGGCACTCTGTGCGCCTTCTTTGGGGTGTGCATGACAACTTTTGGTTTGTGTTCTCTCTTTTTTGCAAGTGCCATGGCCATCGAGAGGGCTTTAGCCATCACTGCCCCTCACTGGTACTCGCATTACATGAAAACCAACTTGACTAAACAAGTTCTGGTCATTATTTGGTGTTTGGTTTTGCTCTTTGCCTTGTTGCCTGTTGCAGGCGTTGGAAAATATACTTTGCAGTGGCCAGGCACTTGGTGTTTCATAAGTACAGGTGACAAGGACGTAACGGGAAATACGTTTTTTGCCATCACTTTTGCAGCGCTGGGGATATTTTCTTTGCTCGTCACTTTGTCGTGTAATGTTGTGACCATCCGTGCGTTGGTTGCGCGTTGCAAAGCGAAGTCAAGCTCGACTCAGGCATCCAAGCAGTGGGAGAGGTTAACAACAGAGACTGTTATTCAGTTGATGGGCATCATGTGTGTTCTGTTGACATGTTGGTCACCTTTACTGGTATGTATCTTATCAGCTTTTTCCAGATACACTACTGTAGTTATCACATGTAGGCAGGCACAGTGTCAGTGCAGTCTAATGTCTGCCACAAAAATGGAAGGCCTCTCCTTAAATTGCATTGTATATATATACTTTTTAGGAATTTATGTCTTTCTATAGCAGTATGATTGTAAGAATATTTGTAAAAATAATAGTAATAATGTTGGTTCTTTCCAGTTATGTAATAACTAGTCCCACAGAGATTCTTGAAACTTTTTCACATTTCTTTTTTTACACACAAATAGATCAAATACACACAGAATTATTGTTGAGTCACTTTGGATCATAAAAGCATAAATGTGCATCCAAAAACCTGATAAATTGATTTCATTTGGTAAAGTGTTTAATATTTGGAAGATATTACTTCATGTGATAATAAGGTAGGTACTTTATTGATACTATAGTAATATAATTGGCCAAAATATTAAAAACATCACTTTTAATTCTTGATCACATACTACAAAACATAGTTCGGGTCCTACATGCAAAACATATAGCTAACTGAAGGGGAAATAAGGGGAATTCAAGGGAAATATAAATTCTCAGAGTATGTATTGAATTGTCTGTTTATTTTTTTAAACAAACAGTTTATAACCCCTGTTGAATGAGTCCAGACATCAGAAAAATATCATTCTATACATGCGTTTTCTATTTTAAGAGAGAAAAATTCATGCGTTATGGATGTGACAAAATTGGATGCACGTTTTTAAGATTTTGTAGGATTTCTGTGAAATAAAATGTAGAAACCAAAAACAATAATACCCAACAAATAGAGAAGGGATGGCTCTTCACAGCCCACAAAATAGTTTTTATTTTAACTTCCCTGTGCTCATTAATGAGGAATATGGACCGTTATGGATGTGTCAATTCAGTTATGGATGTGACAATTTACTTACTTGACTATGGAATTACACTTTAAAGATGAGCAAAAAATGCATTCAAACTTTAAGAGAGACTTCACATGAGTATTTAAATCACCAAATATTGACATCTGAGCTATCACTATGGTGAAAACCTTTAGTAAAAACTAGATCTTAAGGTTGAAATTGGCATGGAATTGCCCAAAAGTAACTCAATACTAAATATACTATACTATGTCCATAATTGTGTGGTCTCCCATTCTTTAGATCCTTATGTTGAAGATGATCTCAACCCACACCTCCTCCCATCACTGCAAGTCTGCTTCTGTATCTCTCTTACCCAGTCAGGACTTACAGATGGACTGCAACTTCTTTCTCACAGCCATACGCCTGGCTTCCCTCAATCAGATCCTGGATCCGTGGGTTTACCTGCTTCTGAGAGAGATTCTTTTGAGGAAGTTCTGCCAGGTGGCCAGTGCAGTATCCAGGTGTTCATTAGAGGGACACAAGGAAACCCAGTCAATAGATGTCCTGAATAAGAAGGCCATTCAGAATGATAATGTTCAGAAACAATCGCTGAACTTGGAGAACTGTAACCTGAATGGGGGGAATGAGGAACAGTGAGTAAGTTTAATGGTACATGAACTTTGGAATATGGAATACAGTGGATGAGGTACAAAAAAAAAAGAAAACGTGGCTTGTTGTGATGATGACTGCAGAGTGAAGCCAGCATGCAAACGCTTCACTCGTGTACCTGGCCTGTGACAGTCAATATATTTCAAGGGATTTTCTACATGGTAACTCGATTAGCATCCTTTGAAGTAAAACTTAATGGCAGAACCTGACAAATAAGATATTTAGAACAGCAATATTATTTAATTAAACATGGCAAAACACAAGCAGAAATTGATGTATGCCAGCTCCCATGGAGTTTGTTGAAAATTGTTTAAAACTGTTGGCATTGTACAGCAAAACATATTTATATGCCAATTACTAGAAAAATATTTCTTTCATTTATGGTCTATTGTATAAAATGTCTAAGCAGTTCAATTTGCACTTGCAGAAAAGCACTGAATGGTCTTTAATTCACTTCTCTAAGCTCCTGCTCTGTACATTCATTTCATTTTTTACTAAAGAGCACATGGCTCACTTTAGAACTCAGAAACAGAAGCAAAATTTGGTTTTATTGTGTGCACCTCTCAGCATCAAACCTGAGCTCATAACCACAGGTGGCTATGTTTTTTAAGGTTGGATTCGAGAGTGATGTTAACAGCTTGGTAAAAGGCAGTCTGGCCTTTGATCAGCCCCTTTCAAAGTGCCAAATCGAGTACAATGTGCACAGCAAGTGCCTGAGGGTACCGCACCTGTTGATGTGCAATATTCTTGGTGTTTTCATAATAAATGAGCTGTATTCATCGTAAACATGGCCTTTAAAACTCAAATGGATGGCAATTTTACCTTGTTCAGATTGTGATGAGTCATTAATAGAAATTGCGTTTTGTACACGAGCTGTCAGGAGGCTAATAATGGAATGGAAGAATTTGCTCCACTTTTTTTCTGATTAGATAATTATATTATATATATTCTTATATAATATTCTTAGTAAAACTTTTCCAAGATGACAAAATTATAACTCAAGGAAAAAGATATCAATTATAAATGGATATATATGAAATATTGCAAATGATACATACATGTTTGCTCATGTTGACGGAGGGAAGAGAGCAAGCGGGTGATGTTTTATTTATTACAAAAAAGTAAAGGGTCTGTGGATTTTAAGTATAAAAAGAAGGATAAATGTCAGGTAGGAGCTAGGACCCGCATTAATAATATAAAGACTCTCCAGCGGAGATGCAGTAGGAGCTATGGGGAAGGCTTTCCAAAAGAGAGACGTTGGAGAAAAAGATGGTCTAAAAATCACCATCGAGTAAGTGTCAAAGTCAAAGTGTTCCTTTTGCGTATATTTCAAATAACAACAACCGTTTTCAGAAATCGCTTACCCTGCCTTTAATGCATCTTTTGTGTGTGATTGAACACTATGTATTATGTGAACACTAATCTATGCATATGATATCTTCACACTGTGCATTTGGTTGTTGGGTAACTCTTTGCAATAAGGTTGTATTTGCTAACATTAGAATTTGAACTTGAACTAGCTTTAAACAATACTTCAACAGTATTTATCAATCTTAGTTCATTTTAATTTCAGCATTTACTATTACATCATGATCATACTGTACATAATACTAAGACATGTTGTAACTGTTAACATTAGTTAATGCACCAGAAACTATCATGAACAATTGTATTGACATACATTAACATTCGTGTTCTTGATAGCTAATGCATTTACTAATGATAAGAAAAACAACCTTATTGTAGAGTTGTTACCAGTCGTTTTTACCCCTATATCTTCTGTTCTGCTGAGCAGCGGGTTATTTTCATGGGTTAACAGTAAAGTGATGTGTTTGTGCTGCTGAGGTAAAAAAAAATGGTTTCAAAGGTTTCTTTAAACACATCTAAAGAATAATGTGAACAGCACGGTGCTAGCAATTCTGATTTACAGTGTCAAACAATGACAAATTCATACACGTAATTGTAAGATTATAATTTAATGTCAACAAAGTCCACCACCTCATTGCAGTTTTAACAGCTCTGACTTCATGAATGGCTTTCCTGAGTACATGCCCTTACATCCTCAGTTCTTTGAAACCGGCTAAAATCCGCAGGATACTGAACATTTTTGCACCAACGATTTCACACCCCGCAGATTAAACGAAAATGAGCGGAGAAGATGCCACAGCAATGTTTTGGTTTAGGAAGACTACAGCTTTCTTTTCTTAGTGGTCAGAGCTCTATAAAATTGGTTGATTTAAGAAGGTGTGAGTGGTCAATACATTCAGAACATGAAAAGGGGGCTAAGAAATTGGCCATTTTCTACCTAAATGAACATCAGGGGAAAACCTAGAATGGGGATCAGTATTACACCGCAGGAGAGAATAGTTGTCTGGAGGAAGCAGAATACTTTTTGTAAACGGATTTTACAGGAACAGTCACTTATAATTTGACATATGTTCCCAGGCATTTCCAGAGGAAAAACTGAAAAGGCTCTAATGAATTAGACATGCAAAAAAATGAAGAAATAATGAAATTAATGTGAGCTACGGCCTTTAGTCGAGTTTAACTTGCTGTTGCCTGGTTGGGCAGCTGCTTACACTGTGAACACAGCAATGGAAAAAAGGATTGCGTAATATTTCATTGCTAAATTAGACGTGCTCGAAGAAACCAGGTCTGCCGTGTGAACCTTCAGTGCTTTCTATTTATAAATGTGACTCTGGTTTTCTAACTTCTAGATTTAACTGTAAAGCTGTACTTATCGATGTATTTTTGTTGCCAATGGCATCTAATCTGAGTTTGTTTCATATTGAAAGGTTAAAAATTCCGATGAGTGTCGTGTGCTGGAGTCCAAGATTCAAAATGGATTCTGAAATGTTTCTGACTGTGTTAAAAGCAACTACAGTCCAGAACGCAGTGCGAGATGTGAGTGCTTTAAAAGAAACCATTGATTTATCTGTAAATAACAATTCATTGTATATGTGCATGCAATAAGAGCTGCCAGATAACGTTTGCATGCGAAGCCACCAGCAAATCCTATTTTGGGTCATACCCATCAGTGAATGTCGTAATGCCAGATGTCAAATCAAAAATGCCACAAGCGTGGCAGGTCCGCATGAAAACAAAACAGAACAGAGTTTCATGAATGTATTATGGGTTCTACATTTATTTATGTTGTAAGACAAGACCCTGTGTCAGCTCCAGGACCTGGTCCACAGCCAGAGCTGTCTTTAAGCTTGTATCAACAGATGGCCGTGGCTCTGCTTGTGTGTTTTTTGATAAGAAGTGTTTGCATATGCTTGCGACTGTTTGTCTCGTCTTTTAACTGCTCCGGCCCAGATATGTGCTTGCCTCGTAATGGTGCTTCTAAAGTATATTATTATTCAATTCTGTGCAGTCTGTGATTTTTGTCCATGGGGATGGACTGGACGGGATGGATGCCATTATCATAATTTGATCGGAGAGGGGTTGGGGTACATCGAAGTGCTTTAGTTACTGTAAGCCCCTACATTTTGCACAATTTGCATAAGTTAAGAGATGGTACCCAAGGTTTCCTTAAGTTGTGTTTTCTGTATATCACCTTAGTAATCGCTAAATTCATTGTGCTATGGACAAAATATGTGTTTTAATATAAAATTTTGTTTGTGATGTGTCAAAATCATGTTTACTGATGCTTTCTTACTGATCTGCTTGGTACAAGAATAATCCTGATTGTTATTTGGCTTTCATTGAAATACATTGTGTCTAAATGTACAAATTTCCAACCAAGAAAATAAAATAAAGACCTGGCTGGAATGACTCATTAATGTAACTTTATTGTACTGTACATACTTTAAAATTGTGTACACGGTTATAAAGGATAGCAGGAAGGTTATGTTTAAAGTCTCTTAGCTAATAGAGTATTGAAGTCCATCGGTTTGAGATTGAAAGGGTCATAAAACCTTGTTTTGTGGCCGCAGGGACTGTGTAAGATTCACTTTCAGATAAGATCATGTGATGACTGTAACAAAGTATTGCATGTGCTAAGAAGTTTTTTGTTGTTAAATAACAGTTCCATTTGCTTTAACATTTGCCTTTTTCCCTCTTCTTGTTGTTTATACGTTGGAAGATTAATAACAGCAAACAACAGTAAGCTTTATCCAAGTGTTAATGAGTTTGTTTCAAGGTTTGAAATGACTTTGTAGATAAAATAATGTAATCATATTACTTTCTAAATATTTAAAAATATTTTAGAATTAACTACTTGGACCAAATGATGAACAAAAAGCAACCAATAAGATGAATAATCTAGATGAAAAATCCTTTAAAGGGGTCACATGACGTGGCTAAAACAAACATTATTGTGTGTGTTTGGTGTAATAGTGTGTTTGCGCAGTTCATAAAACATTATTTTTCACATACCGTACATTATTGTTGCTCCTCTCTGCCCCGCTTTCTGAAACACGTCGATTTGTCGGTGTGCTCTGATTGGCCTGATTCTAGGCTGCTTTGAAGATGCTAATATATAACAGAATTCATTCATTTTGAAAGCTTTTAGTCACAACATAATTCCCAAAGTTACAATTGTGTTATTCCATGGTTTTGATGGGTTTACTATTATTCTAAAATGTGGAAAAAATATAAATAGTGAGTAAGGGATTCTACACTTTTCCATGTATTCATTCTCCTTTTCCCACACTGCTTTAAAAAACCATAAGGAAAGATTTTCACAGGTATCAAAGGGACATTATGTTCTGAAAGAAGAACAAAAATAGTAATCCATTAGTGGGTGTTTGAAGATCCAACAATTATGTCAAAACCGCACAACTGGCTAATGCACAGTCTGACTCTCTGTTGTACTTATGCCAAGATGTTTGTGCCAGAAATCAATAGCAATGAGGTTCTAAGATTCCTTATTTTGCATAAGGGGGTATTAAAATCCTAACAACATATTCTAATAAAATACATACTTTTTTATTGTACATTCATTAAAATACATCCATATTACTTCAGCTAATGCATTTGCAGTATTTTATATGATTGACTTACAGTAAGGTCTCTCTCGAGCTCTCTTTCCTACAATATTTTGTTCAATGTTACCAGTGATAAATTGTTTTGCAAGGCTCTCTGAACGTTACCATGACCAGTGTTACCCTCTGAGATTTCCAATACCATTGGAGATCACATTCTATCATGCAGTATGCAGCTTTTCTTTTATCCGCATATTAAATTTTTTTGAAAAGTACATTTTTGTTGCTAAGGTGCTTCTGTGGCATGCTGTTGTCATGGTGATACATTTTTGTTTCCAAAAGGATTTTTTTGTTTAAACAGAAGTTCACAAACCTTGCGCACGAAATCGCCTACTCCCATCGCCGAGTCATGAGTAGTATGTCCGAAACCTCAGTATGCACAAAACAGTGGTCTACTGCTCCCGCGGAGATTTGTGAGTGTGCATCGGATGGACACTTCTCTATCCCATGATGCAACGGCAGCTGAGAAACGGTCAAATTTCAAAGGTTCATAAAAAAAAGGCAATAATATGTCATAGGTCAAAGAGCATTCGGGTCACTTGACAATAAAACATGGCGGATGCAGTATTTCCGAATTCTATTCACTACCCCACACATACTATAAAGAACATACTGTTTAAACAGTCGATAGGTAGGTACTTAATTTAAATCAGTACGTACTGTCATATATGCGGTTTTGGCCGCAGCGAAAGTCTTGATTTTGATATTAAAAATGTTGTAAGTTATGTAAGTTAAAACAAACAAACAAATTTCAAGTTATATAATCAGTTTTTATCCTTTGTACTTTCAGTTTTTAGGCATTGTAGTCAAATTACTGAGGTTTGTTACAGTCATCATTATTTTGATTTCAACCAGACCCATTTTTCTCTTTCATTCAGCTCAGAAAATCATCTCTGAATCTTAGAAGCTCATGGTTTAGTGTCCCAGCTTTGGCTTTGAAAAACTGACCTTCCAGAGCCCCGGCAAATACCACGGCAACAAAAACTTCAAGGATTAAACGATTGTGATGTTGGGACATCCACGTGTAGTTAGCTAAAGGACAGTCGGATTAAATTTGCAGGAAGTCAATATTTTCTTTCCTCGGTAGCCCAAGACAACAGCAGCCATCAGCTACACTTGCTGCATTGGATCGATTGTCATGGTAACATCAATGATTACAGGACTCGAGGAGCTTCTTCTCTCCTTGTGCTTCAAAAACAACTCTGGAACTCTGTTGAACTGGTAAACAGATGTATAAAACTGCACAGAATATAAACTACATGGTCACATTCATGTGTGATTTGAGTTCTTTTATTCCAAAACTAGCATTAATAAGAATCTAGTCCTCCTATAACAGCTTTCACTTATACAGGAAGGTTAGCCACTTGAAATACGCATGCAGATAAAAGAGCATCTGTGGGGTCAGGCTGCAGGCACTAATAAAGGTGGTTGGGTCTGGATCACACTTTGCTTTACAACTAATCTAAAATGTGTGCGGGTCAACCGCAACAGACTCAATAAATCATTTTCTTATAGACGTTATAGAGAAAATGGTCCTCTGCAAACTGTTGCCATAAATGGGACCCTGGACCACGGGGGTACATATTTTTAAAATTGAGATCTATACATCATCTGAAAATTTTTGTTCATGATTTTGCTGCATCCACCAAAATAAATGTTGTACAGTAGGAAATTTACAAAATATCTTTATGGAACACGATCTTTACTTAATATCCTAATGATTTTTGGCGTAAAAGAAAAATCTATCATTTTGACCTATACTATGTATTGTTGGCTATTGCTACAAATGTTCTCATGCCATTTAACAACAGGGTGGTCCAGGTCACAAATTTGCAAGTAAACATTCTCTAAAATACCATTGCATGCAATAGCAAGATTCATCTTTACTGAATTAAAAAACTGGCCAAACCTATTACTTTGTTGGAGTGTCCTCTAGTCAGAAATTCAAGTCAGAAACTGTCAGAGATTGTCATTATAAAAGGTTTGAATCTCTCAGAAAATTCCACAAACAACATGAAGACAATCTGGCTCTTTAATCTAAGCGATCAAGATTTTAACACTAAGTGGACCAATTTCCAGAGCATCTCCAAAACATAGGCTGCATTCAATCTGTAACTTATCGGTTTAAAAACACTTTTTGTATTCTGGTTTAATATGCAAAGAAAACGAAAAGAAAAAATACAGGTTGATGTTCAAAAAACCTATTAAAGTGTTATTTTTGCTGCACCGCTTACTGCTGCTAGTACTGCCGAAATGACACACTTCGATTTGAAACAGTGATGAAAGAACAAGACAATTTATTGGAGAGAGGGAGAGAACACATCAGAGGTTAGACTCAAACTTGTTCTAGGAATAAACGGTGTGATTTCACAATATCTAACTATAGCCGGTTTACGCAGTGTCATCTAAATGCAAATGCATTCTGTATGGTAATTGTGGGTAAAAATGAACAAACAATGATTTATAAGAGACATTTTCTCAATCTGTATAATGTCCCTTTGACAGATATAACCACAGCCTAATCACATTACCATTGTATGGCTACTCAGTTAAGGCTTTGAATATCATTATCATCCCTTGTCAACTCATATGGCTTTGCGTGTCCACACTATTTTATAATGTCAATTACAGTTTTGAAAAGAAAAATATATCAAGTTTGTATTATTTTGAGCATTCAAACATAAAGTGTCCGATTGCATCCCGAAGGATGTGTTTTAGGAGCTCGCTCAAGAAGGATGAAATACGAAGCTGTTAGACAGTTGTACTGTGAAGCTGTGAACGGTTTGTGCATTATTCTAATTTAACTACACTCTTCAAATACCTAGGACAACACAAAGATGTTTCAATCAAGTGAAAATACAGTAAGATGCTGTAAAAAATGCTGGCCTAAAGGTGCAGTAAGCTGTTTCTGAAACACTGTCTGAACACTTCTGAGAATTTAAATGAACTCAACATAAACCATTTGGTAAGTCGCAGCTGTCCTTGTATCTCCATATTATGTGATTTTTATTTTCTTCCATAAAACATAAAAAAAATGTTAGTCACCCTTTATGTTTGTCACTCGGTTTTGCAAATATTTAACCAATAAAAAGCATTACAACAACAGTATTTAGTATTTAAAAGAATGCAGGTGTTTTCCATTTCCTAAAACAGTACATCCGAGGTTTCAGAAGGACGATATATTTCTTAGATGTCTGTTGTGGGTGCGTGTTGAAAGAAAAAAAATGCAGATACTCACTTTCTGACTTTCTGATCATGGCCAAAAAAAATCATAATAACAATATTATTGCAATATCTATTGAAATGGTTTATTTGTATTAATAAATAATGTGACCAGTCAAATTCATCTTCAATATTATTTATTTAATATATAATTCTATTTATATTAATAGAATGATATATTTTCTATTTTGAAAATATATTTTCTATTTTGATGCTGAATCACACTCAAAATAAGTAAAATAAAGAGGCAGAGTAGAGTTTGTAACTTTGTAAGTTTACTGAATTATATACCATATTATCATGTAGTTTCAATACAATATCAATAATTGTGTTTTTAATATCAATGGTATAGTGAAAGTGGTGCAGTGGTGCAGAAATTACTGCACCTTTAACAGGTGCGTGTAGATCTTGCTATTCAATTTGACATCACAGCTGACTTTATTAATTAGACTTTATGGACAGCGTTCTCTTCATCTTATGCCTCCACAGCAGTGAGAGTCTAAACTGTGGGTGCACAATTTCGGCCAAATCGCCAATGCTTCCCAAGACATGCAGAGAGCTCATTTGCTAAAACTATGTTGCGCTGAAGAGTTCTCTAAGGGGACTAAAAGCCTTTCAATTGCCAGTAAGTCTTACATAATTAGAAAGTAACACTAATGAGGAATGAGATCAATGGTTCATGGGGTTCGTGGAGAATTAATATAAGGCTGCTAAGGGGCCTGAGAGCAATTAGATGTACACTACTGAGATGCCCAGAAGTGCAGCTTCATCGGATGTGTCAGAGGAACACTGAAGGTGTGATTCAGGACTGGGATAGTGTAAACTCAGCAAACTGGTTGCTTAGTTTGTTTGCCATAGAACTTTTAAAGAGGAAGCTCACTCAAAAATAGAAAGTCTGTCATTATTTACTTAGGGAAAATGATACTGAACAAAGGAACTTTAAATTGTCATGTATAATATTAGCTCACTATTGTATACTGCAGATAATTTTATTCTGACCTAGAATTTTTAACACAAGGTCATCCAAGTACTGCAAGTCATTTCGATTTTACAAATAATCTTGCTATAAACAGGGCTCTGTCTGGGGGGCTTTGTATCGCTATTTGTATTATCTATTAAATAATGATCTGTCAGTGTTATCACAGATCTGAATAAATAAATATGGCCAAATAAATATATTTAAATAATACACATCTATATGATATTTACAAAAGATTGCAATAATTTCCATGTTCATCATGATTCAATGTGGTTGCCATGTGAGACAGTCAGAGTGTATCGACAGAGTGAGTATATATAGCTGTGGAGATGATGCTGGAGATCACTGGCAGGTGTGGGTGATTACTGACAGGTGAGGGGAAGTGGAGGATTCTGGGAAATGTAGTCCAGGGGGGAACTGCAGAAAATAGAGAACAACGGGAAGCAGACGGGGACAGAAGAGGTTGCGACAGTCTTGGCCTTGCTTAAAGACGATAGGAAACGTTTTTCCTCATGGAAGGTTTGTATTTTTTAAATCATATTAATTATTTAAGTCATGTGGCAAGTATCTGTGTAATAAATAGGAGACAAAGCGGAGACAACCAGCTGGCCATATATTATCCTTACTTACATTGTACTTTTCATACATTGACACCATGTCAGCCGTTAAAAATACAAATAAATAAGCTCTGTAAATACACGTTTGATATCTTATGTTTTTGTAATGTTAAGTAATGAAGGGCTGATAGAAATGACATGATGTCATAGATTACATTATGTAATTAAACAGACATGCAGCTATTGGTCCTCATGACTCATAATTGCTAAATGTAATTTATAGTACCACCAAGACAATAAAAACATTTCTCACAAACATTTTTTCTATTTCTCATTTATTTGAAAAGTCCCAGAATGAGTTTGTGTGCATTAGAACAGCTTTAAATTGTGACTTTGAGGGGGTGTGGTTTGGAATTATGAGACAAATGTGGATCTCTCTATTGGCCTGAGCTTAAGTGAGATAACAGATAACAAATTTAACTCTGTGTGAATTCCAGGGGAAGTATTTGAGGTTGCAGTCTGAGGTTAGGCAGAATGCTTTGCCAATAGAGGACTGTCGCTCTGTTTGCATTCCTTTCCGGTTTTGTCATAATCTTGGTGACATGTCTCTATTTTCTTCTCATTTAATGGATGCTAGTCAAAATCATACTGACAGAATGTTTTTGTTTTAGTCTATTCCCTCATGAATTTCTGTTGTTTATGAAATTCAAATAACTGGTCATTTTTCATTACACAGACAGTTTCTTAAATCAACCCTGAGTTTAAGTCAAATCCCAGCAGATTTCTGTATGACTTGTTGGGTCTTCTAAAAACATTTTAATAAGCTGTTTTTATAGATTTGTTGTCACAATTCATATTTATGTTTTCTTAGAAACATCTCATATCAGCTCACAGCCAATTTCTAGTGTGAAATGGAACTTGCTTTATTTGAATTACATTCCGTGTGTGTGTGTGTGTGTGTGTGTGTGTGTGTGTGTGTGTGTGTGTGTGTGTGTGTGTGTGTGTGTGTGTGTGTGTGTGTGTGTGTGTGTGTGTGTGTGTGTGTGTGTGTGTGTGTGTGTGTGTGTGTGTGTGTGACACGACACGACAGGAGTATTGCTTTCTGGAAGTGTCATCTCTAATCTATTGGTTTCTGTAAACAAGTCAGACTTGAGTTTTTCACCAAATTCCCATGGTCTTGAAGCTGGAAATATCATTTCTAGTCAAATTAAGTGTGTTAATATGATCATTCTTTTGTCATTTAATGTGTTACAATGTAATTGTAGATCTTGGAGTTGTAGAATCACTGTCCTAGATTTTTACAAATGTGACTGAGAATATAAAAGCATTCATTCCTTCTAATGAGGATCTGTGGCAGATTTTAAATGAAGCACTTTAGTGTTCTGGTCCTTAGTAAGAATCAATGTTACTCACTTGATCATCTTCAACTGAAAACTAAAATCCAGGAAATAATTTTAGTTATCTAGTTGTTGAGAATATGAGCATATTATATATATATATATATATATATATATATATATATATATATATATATATATATATATATATATATACAACTCAGTCTCAGCAGTGACATAGTCACAAAATTGAGAATCTATTGATTCATTTTCGAATTCCCCCCTTTGTCCATTTACATGTACATTTATATATTTATAACCTGATATCAGGGTCTAAAAAGTGATTTGTTGTCTCTACAACCATATTGTATTATGTTAAGTAGCTTCTATACATATTTATATAATTTTTAGCTTAACTTAAAATTCTTTGTTCATGCAACACAAAAATATATATTTAAAGAAAAGTATATGCACACTGCAGTTAAAATTAAGTAAATATAACTTGAACTGTTAAAAAATTCGATAGAAATTACAGTATTACTTACAGCAGTTTGCCAGTAACTTACTGTAGATTTATATTTATCTAATTTATTGGCAAGTTTGTTCAAAGATAAATGAACATTAAATATTAACATGTCTTTATCTTTACAGAAAAAAAACTATAAAATAACAGCCTCATGCAAGCATTTCTGGGAACCAAAAATCAGAAAAAAATCAGAAAAGGGTTGATGAAGATTTTTGGTTCCCAGAATGCTTTGCATGAGGCTGTTATTTTATAGATTTTTCTGTGAATATAAAGACTTTTTCATGTTTAATGTTCATTTATCTTTGAACAAACTGTTGCCAATAAATTAGATTTTTAACATTTTTACAGTGTACATTTCCATTGCAGTGAACTTAATATTATCCGTACAAACGCTGTGAGGAATACCAATTTGGGGCACAAAAAAGTCATGCCAAAAGTGACACGAGAAAAGGGGAAATTCGTGTCCATGAACACAGATCAATAGATCCTGTGAGACTGTGTTAGTATATAGTGCTGTACAAAAGTCTTGAGGACTTCACATTCAAGGCAACTTTATGCAACATCCAGGACAATATCGAGAGAGAGGGATTAGCAATTTAGTTAATGTGGAAATAATCAATCTCTATTTTAGAGTCAGCAAAACACTTGACTTGACCTTTTGAAATTTTTCATCATAACTGAAAGTATTTCCAAAAGAACAGGACTATGAGTCATCACTTATTTTTTTTAATTGAATCACTGTAAATGAAGAAGGTCCTATCACCAAAATGTGTTTCAAGCACTCAAGGTTATAATTTACAGAGTTTCTACGTTTGGCTTGACAGAATAAAAACTGAGTATTCATTCTTAACAAATGAAAGTCTCTTAAGTCGAGTAGCTTTAAATAACTCTTAAATTGCAGCCTCTCTGCCACTAAATCCCACCCAATTAAACCTCATTAGGATTTATTACCAATGAGAAAAAAAAGAGGTATTCATGCTTTTTTGTTCAAGTAAAAATCACCCATATTAGCTCCTTCCAAAACCCTGTTGCCTAATACATTTATTTCAATTTCCATTAGCTTCCATAAGTATCTTTCAAAGGCACAGTGCCAGGAAGTTCACTAACCAGCAAAGTCCCTCCAAGCTATTCATGATATTGGTATTTAACCTTGTTCAGTACAGCCTAGTAGAGCACAGTAATAATGTTATCCGGTTGTTGTTTGTCTAATGTTGTTTCCACTGTGTAATGTTTACGCTCCAAGAATTCAGTAAATAGCGGCATTGTCGTTTTGCTCCACTGCATTTTGGTAAATGTAAACCTCTCGTAATTATATAAAAGGCAGAAGAGGCATAGAAACTAGTCAACTGCAAAAAAAACATGTTCGAAATGAACATTTGGCACCAGGAGCGTCATTCGGGTGTGTTATGCTGTTGGTGAGTTATGTTATAAAAGAAACGTCATAAAGAACATATACTGTTCAAAATCGAAGAATCATAATTGTGCTGCTTCAATTGAGAAGTGGATTATATTGAAATGGTGTGTAAACAGTTTAGAGTGAAATTACTATTTAAAGGTACAATGTGTAAAAGTGAGTATTTTACAAGGTGGCTAATACATATGAATTTATATGATCTCAGTCATACGTTTTTATAGGTGTTCTACATTTGTAATCATTTTTAGCACTAAACTAATAATTTAATATTAACCTTTAGATTAAAAACATCTTGGGATTAGTTCAACTCTCTTTCTATTAAAAGAAAGTTAGAAATGTTTCATCCAAAGCATTTTTAGAGCAAACATTGGAAATCATCTTCCAGATTTCATGGATCTCATCATAACAGGTTTACCAAACATTCGTTTGTTTACACATATGCAAATGTTCACCTTTACTTAATTGCTCAATAGTACACAACAGATGTTTCAGCGCTAGATTAAAATGTCCTCAGTGCAGAATGTATGATGTGTTGTCCGCTGGGATTTTTCTCAGCGATGTCCACCTTTCCACATGGAAGTAATGGGTCTGTTATTTAAAAAGACAGATACAGTAAAATATAGTTTGTAAAATATGTTTGCATTCGATTTATGAACCATTTGATTCTTCTTCCCAACAGGGCCTTTAATATGCTGGCTCGCCCCGATCATATATTCTGGTTGGGATCATTATTTAATAGATAATACAAACAAGTATTTAAAAATAACTATTTCTTTTTTTATTATTTTAATTGCCAGCTTGATATTTTTGGAGGGGCCCAAGAAAAATCTGGCCCCCCTCAGCCCTCACCAAATGTCTCTTAAGGTCTAGCTATACATTGCAATAACTTTTTTTTAGAGGGACATTTTTCTCTTCCTTCCTTCTGTCATTTAAAACGTTCTCCTTCGCATAATGTAAAAGATGGTACCGTACAAAACCTCTTTATGATCCCAAATTACTCTTCCCTGGCTCTTCTGGGTTCTGCTCATAGAAAACTCAAGCTCAAGAGAATATGTACACGTACTGCAATCGCTCACCAGTTAAATCAAGCGGATGCTCCAACCTGGTGAGCCATTCACAGAGTAATGGACTGTAAAACTCAATTTGTCTGACACACCTACCGGTCATGTGACCGTTGTGAGATACGGTGGCCTTGGTTTCTGTGTTGCACTGGGTTATCCAAAGCAGGGCCTGTAAGATTTTTCTCTGGTCTTGTTCTTGCTCACTGGTTGTACACACTGGCCTAAGAGCTGTCACATCAACCAGAGACATGATCTCAGAGACCTCGAGTAGACATGATGTGACTTTAACTTTGACAAGTATTCATCTGAACTTTACTGATCCCTGTTGTGTCCTAAGCAAACCAAAGATGTGCCATGCTGCATGTGTCATGTGATTTTGCAACCATGTGACTTATGTATGGCTTAAACTTGATAGTTTACCCCAAAATAAAAATCCTCATATCCTTATTTATTCATTCTCTTAACACTTTTATCTATATTTATATTTTGCAAACGCTTTTATCCAAAGCGACTTACATTGTATTGTACTATACATTTGTACATTTTGTATAGTAAGCAAGTGGGGGTTAGGTGCCTTGCTCAAGGGCACCTCAGCTGTTACCCGCCAGCCATGAGATTCGAACCAGCAACCTTCTGGTCATGAGTCCAACTCTCTAACCACTGGGCCACGACTGCCACTATCTTAAGCGGCTTACATTATACGATACAATTGTTTCTAAGTATGTGCAATCCCTGGGATTGAACCCATTGGCGCTGCTAGCGCCATGATCGAACCACTGAGCTACAGGAAAGCTGTTAAATCCCATATGACTTTCTTTTTTCTTCTATGGAACACAAAAGGATATATTTTGAGAAATGTCTGAGTGGTTGTGTGCATACGATGGAAGTCAATGGGGGAAATGTTGTTTGGTCACCAACATTCTTTAAAATATCTTCTTTTGTGTTCTGCAGATGAAAGAAAGTCACACAGGTTTGGAATGACGTGAGGGTGAATAAATGATGAAAAAAATATATATTTTTCGGTGAACTATTCTGTTATTATAGTTGCTCATTTTCTATATATTTTTCTTTTTATCTATATAAGTATATTTTTTGTTTTGTTTTGGACTATTTCCAAAGTCCTTTAAGCTTTTGATTCAAGAAGAAATTGTAAAAAAAAAACTTCTAACCTGCTGCCTGTTGTATTCCCAAGTAAACCAAAGATTTTCCATCTGTTTTGCAGGACGTCCTGAGACATTGCATCAAATTTTTACCTTAGAAAAACACTATTGCTTAACTTCACTGTCCTGAATGTCACTGACATTGTGGGGTTTAATAAAAAACACCTTTTCAAACATCAGGGAGCATTTAGCAGCAAATAAACAACATTATTGTGAACAGGCACATCAAGTAAGCATTTAGTTTAAAAAAAACATGTATCACCTTCAATCATCAAAACTACATCTGTTATGTATTAAAGGGTCTCTGTTGTTTGGTGAGCGATGAGAAAGTGTTTCCTTGACGACTCCAGTGCATATGCAAGTCATGCAAGGCCAGAGTATCAACACCTGGCAAATGTCCCTGGCATACTGTCAGTGTGCCCTGGGAAGACTGAGAATTTCCATTTTCATTTTAAAGTTTTGTAATGAACACTTTAGTTTTGACCAGCTGGGCCAAAAGCCACCTTAAAAACAATCAATCAGAAGTAGAATCTCATTTTAACACTCATTAACAAACAGCTTTATTGTGCCAATGCTTGTCTGTGCCAGCAGAAAATATTTAAAGGTGTGCCGCTATTAAAGTTGAAGCAAAACCAATGAAGTGTTGTGTTAAGAGCAGAAACTTCATACATTTTCTAAGCCTCTAATAAGGCTCCACATTTGGACCCTGCAAGTTACACACTCTTAATCCATGATTTATCTAGGCAGATGGAGTTTGTTAAAGTCTCCCTCGCTGTCGCTGAGGCCCATTTATTTATTTAACAGATACACTGACGGACCCTGGAGAGATATATTTATTACAAATAATTTTCCCCCTGTTTCTACATGAAGAAGTAAATGAAATAAAGAAAAAAGAAATAAACATACACTGAATGAAATGAACAGCATACGTAAACACATTACACTTTCAATCAGCTGCAAAAATACCTGCTGTAGCAATAAATCTTCAACATCTACAATTTAATATTCATTTAATTTCACTTATTAAATACATTTGCTTCATTTATTTATTCCATTTGTGTCCCTGGACTAACTAGATGCCCCTCTGTTGCTATGGTTACTCTACTAAGGTAACATGCCGCCGGGTCTGTTGTGTGATTTGTAGAAATTAACCTCCTTTATATGTTGATCTTTTGTCGATAAATCCCGTGAAAATATTGTGAAAATATTAGACATAAAAGAAGCTGTGTGCAGAAACCATTAATACATTATTAATAGTTCATTTATCTCATGGACTGTTGGTCAATGTCGAACAGTGATTTATGTCAGCATGTCCGCAAATGAAAAATGAACGCAAGTATAAAAAGGAGCCCTGCGATATACAGCCGTGGAAAAGACCATTTCATTCATTTTATCCAGCATTTCTGCATGTATTGTGTCAATTCCAGTGTCTGTTGAATTTCAGCAGAAACAAACCTCAGGAATGACAAAGTCACCCAACAGAAATGTGAAAGACTGAGAGAATGCAAAGACGCATGAAAGTAAAAAATCAGGGTTATTCCATCATATATTCATGTTTGAACTGATCCTGAAATACATGTGAATGTATTGTTAGAATGTTGTTTAAACATGATTATGAACTTGCTTTCTTTACAGTATTAAAGATCTGAAAACTATTTTTTTTTTTGGTTATTTTGACCAGTTTTTCCAATTTCAGTTTTTTGAAATGCAAATAATTAACAGTATTTTTATTTTCACTACTTCACCGAATTAAACAAAAATGATATTTTTCTTACCTACCTATAAATAGTAAATGCAGATTTTAGAAGAACATTAGTTGAAAAGCATATGTGTGGTATTTACAACTGTATTTATATTTCTTTATATTGGAAGTCCTGTTTATTCTAAAAGCACGTAAGTACATCAATGAGAGTCTATATGATGAATATTGTATTTGGATTTTCAACAGCGAATCTATTTCTCGGCCATTTGGGTTTTGTATTGATTTTTTAAACCAATATCAAGGAAAAACATGCATGCACGTATGTTGTGGGAGCAGGGTGACCACTGTGATGGATCATAATGTCCTCAAAGGCAGAGAGATGAACCAGGCATACAGTTTAATTAGACCACGTCAGATCTATTCAGTCAAAGTCACTTTAGAGCTCCATATGTGAATTTCAGTTTGAATGAAAAGATAAATCTAATAAGCTATGTAACTGTGCAGAGAAGGTAAGTGCCTCCTGAATGATGTATATGTGTACCAACATTCAGATTGCTTACACGTACTGCCTTTTAAAATCGGTCACATTTACGTTACTTACACATGTGCCAACAATACGTGTTTCCATTTGTTTGATATTCTTCTTTTATTTTTGAGGTTTGAGATAAAATTTGCAATCAATATTATTGTTCAAGCTAAACAATACAAAGCAAAAAGATCAAAAGTCAATCGAAAATCATTGAATTGTTGCTAAATTATTGGATATGGGGTGACGCATGATTAATACAGAGAATAACAAAAGCTAGATGTATCTTTGGAATACAAAGTCTTCTATTGTAAAGCATGAATAGATGCTTCTGTATGCTTCTGCACTGGAAGTGAACTGAATCCAAATGAGCCAATACCTGAATGTTCACCTTCATCTTTGTAACCGAATGTCTTCAATTCAGAGTTTTATAAGAAAAGACTTATTTAAAGATGGCTTTGGTCCTTCAGGGTCTGAAGAAAAGAACCAGAAGTTTGCATTCATGTCACGATAGGAGATTAGGATGAGTTTAACTTTAAATAAATTGTGACAGGTTATCAAAACTCATGATGAAAAATGATGCAGCCATTTGTGGCTAAGAGCCGAGCATCAAGCCGGTGTAAACTGTGAGTGACTCCGCATCATTAGCTATGTCAAGCAACTCAATTTCAAAATAAACATTTTATTTAATCTATCCAACCCCCATATGGTTTTATTTATTGATCGTTTGCCACATGCAGATTTAATTATTACTATTATTTCACAAAATCCAAAGGTGGCTATGTTTCCTTTAGCAGCTATCCATAGAAACAGGTGCAGCTGATGTTACCAGGAGCCCTGCATGCGTAAATAAATGAGAGGTTGAGTGGACCTTCAGGCTTAACATCCACTGCCTCCATTGTGAAACAGAAGCCGTCATGAAATCATTTATATAAATGTTCTGGTAGCGCGGTGAGGCTGGAATACATCAAATGGTTGGGCTTACACTGACCTGTGTGCAGAATGTTCAGCTGGCTCATAAAAAGTCATCATTTTAACATTGTGTCTAGCTGCTATGCTCTTCTCAAAATCATCTATTCATAAGTAGTCTTGGGCAAAATGTCAGATTTCTTTTCAATTTATAAATCTGAGTCGAGATTGAGTTGGCCACACCCCATGGGATCCTAAAGTGGAATGATGGGAAGAGAAAATTTTTCCCACCATAGCCTATAAAATTGTAGCATATGTGCATTTTAGGAGGCTGTTTCATCGTGTAAACGTTGTCTAAAATGCTAAATGTTGGTAATCGGAATTGACCAGTTCACTTTTAGTGTATGCACACAAACCAATGCAAGTCAATGGGTGTCGCCGTTGTTTGGTTACCGACATTCTTTAAAATAACTTCTTTTGTTTTCTGCAGAAGAAAGAAAGTCATACAGGTTAGACATGACAAGAGAATGAGTAAATGATGTCAGAATTTACATTTTTTTGTGAATTACCCCTTTAAAAAAATGTGTTTGCATTTGTGTTCATACCTTCTTTTCTTTTTTGTGAACTATTCCTTTATCCCTGTTCATAAACTCATTAGGATTGTAATTCCTTGTGTCAGTTGAGTCCCCAATTAAAATAGGTGAAAAATATAACATTGGCCTTAATTGAATCAAACATAATCACAACAAGAAAGAAAGGATGTGCAGTGCAGTAGGATGAAGGATTGCAGGGCTGCTAAGGCTGTACCCCATTGAGCTGTTTAGATCCGGTCTGCTGACTTCATAAATCATTCATTGTGATGTTCAACACAGGAGAGGTAAGTGTGTTGTGATCCAAACAGAAAAGCACAAGCTTGATTCGAGACCCAGTCGGGGTTTTATGTGATGTGGAGAACAGAGATCATCTCTCAGCATGAAGTGATGTTCACACATGAAGTCCTCTCCTTCAGATAAATTAAGAAATAACATCATGACAGCTTGATTAACATCTTCATTCTGTGTTTATTCTTTTCCTCAAACAGTCAATTACGTTGTTTATAGAAAAATAACTGATATCTTATTTGTGTATATATTCAAACTTTCGGGAAATGCTGTGAAACAATTAGGAAAAAACTGACGAAAAAATGTGGTGTTGTTTAGCGCCTTCAGTGACCGTATTTGGACCGCAAATTTAAAAACAAAATATTCTGCCTCTTACAGTAACATCTGCTGTTGCTTGTTTATATTTTATAGAGTGGTTCAATGAAAGGGCAAAGTCTAGACACTGAAGGATACATTCTGTTTGGTGTTAAGATATATTCTGTATGATTTTCCATTCTACTACATGCATGTCAAACCCCTGATCTCTAACTAAGATTAGTATGTACAACTGGTTTTATCAAGAGTTAAGTTGCTGCTGGGCTTGTCAATCCTAAATATCTTCATTATTCTCAAGAGAAAGTCTTTATCGCTGCAGTAAGTCAAAACAAATTTGATCAGATTTTTATCCGAGTAAGGATGAGTCATGCAAGTCTTAGCGCTATAATAGTGTGATAAGAAAACTTACATTAAACATTAATAAATATTAATATATATATAGAGAGAGCAAATGTAACCAGATGTGGATGTCACCTTTGTATTCAAAGACTTTATTTACCAAATTTAAAGAAGCAATGGGGAGATTTTGGCAGCATCTAGTGGTGAGGTTGTGAATTGCAACCAATGGCTCACTCCACCACTTAGCCCTCCCTTTCGAAGCACTATGGTGGCTGACACACGACAAAGATGTTATCATGTTTTTGCTGCTTTGCTGAAGGAGATAACATATTTAGCGCAGTTTGTCCATTTAGGGCTACTGTAGAAACAACATGACGAATTGCATGTAAGGGGACCCGTTGGGTATGTAGATAGAAATAACTCATTCTAAGATTAAAAAAACATAATGCTTCATTATGTAAGAACCTCATTATAATAATAGATATAGATCCTCCTTAATATTACACATTGCACTTTTAAATTAGATCTTAGATGATGCATACAGTACAATGTAAATGTGACCAGTTTAGTTATTATACTGGGAAGCTGTCATACAGACTATTAAAGCTCTGGAGTTTTAATTGGATGGATTTTCTGGATCACTGTTGTAGACCATCATCCCAAAGGCTGACTGTCAGTCTCAATGTCAGCTTTCAGGTATGACAAAGGTCAAAGGGAGAAGCCATTAGCTTTTAGTGCATTAAACTTTACTGTGTGCTGCCCGGAAAGATATAGCAATTAAAGAAGAATTACAAGGAAGAGAAAATCAGCTGCAACAATCTTGCACATCATTAAATGATGCAAACGTCCAATAATGATTTAAAGTGAAAGTTCACCCCAAAATTCTGTCATCATCATTTACCTGCCCTCTTGTCTTTTCAAACCTGTATGACTTTCTTTTTTCTGCAGAACACAAAAGAAGATATTTTGAGGAATGTTGGTAACCGAACACTGCCCACAGCCCCATTCACTTCTATTGTACGGGCACAAAACCAATGCAAGTCAATAGGTACCGCCATTTTTCAGTTGTCAAAATTCGTCAATATATCTTCTTTTGTGTTCTGCAGAAAATAGAAAGTCATACAGGTTTGACAAGAGGGTGAGTACATAATGACAGAATTCTCATTTTTGGGTGAACTATCCCTTTAAAGAATAGTTTATCCAGAAGTAGTGATGTCATTATTTGCTCACCCTAATGTCCTTTCTAAAGTTACATTTAAAAAAAACTTATTTAGGAGTGATTGAGGAAGTCTCACGTTAGCGATATCAAAACTGAAGCTATTATGAGCTGAAACTCCATTCTGCTGCAGCTCTCAAAAAAAACCCCGACACCATTAGACGCACAACACCACAAGACATCCAATAATCAATCACATTTGATGTTGAATCTGATGCGTCTAATGCATCAAATATGTGATTTGAGATGAGGGCTAGATTTCCTAATGAAACACCAATCACATTAAAATGTTTTATGAGACACTTTCATGTATAAAAGATGTGTTGCCCTAAAATGGCACTTATGAAATGTAGAATTGAAATACAGTATTTTACAGCATCTGTCAGCAGCCTGCGTCCCACATCACCACACGGCTTCAAGAGTGACTCATAATTCCTTAAATGATTGATAATATAGTTCATTCAATTTCTGCGAACCTCATGTTCTTTCTTGTATCATCAAGTCCTTTTCTTTCTCACTCTTGTATAAAAAGCTAGCTTCAGACGTCACGTCTGATGCATAAGGCACACTTTTCTGGAAACACTTCAGCAGGTTCGAAGTCATCATCCGTTTGGTTGAATTTTATAGGATTTCTGTGAGACGTGCGTGTTGCGTTCTTTAACGGTCCGCCTGGAAACAACATGAAGCAGTCTGATCGAAAAAATAAGCTGACGTGTTTACATCGGTTGCAATAAGATTTCATCACGATCGACTAAATGCAAAATTCTTAAAAGTTATGTTTATACATAAACATTATTGTAGTTGTTAACTTATGACACGTTCCTGAATGTACGTTCTGTTACTGTTTCCACGCCTCTAAACGACGCGGTACAAAACGAAACGTGATTGGTTGCTTCATCTGTCAGTCATATGGCACCTTGGGCGGGCCTTGACCAAAGAAAGCGGCCAAAGTTTCCCGACCTTCAGTAAATAACTCTGAAAACAGTTGCTTTACTGGAATAAAAAAAATTGAAATATTGAGAAAATCGCTTTTAAAGTTGTCCAAATGAAGTCCTTAGCGTAGAATATTACTCACCAAAATAAAGTTTTGATATATTTACGGTATTTACAAAATATCTTCATGTAACATGTAACAAATATCTTCATGTAACAACAAAGAAATATCAATCATTTTGACCCATACGATGCATTTTTTATTATTACTACAAATGTTCCTATGCCATGACTAATTTTGTGGTCCAGGGTCACAAATATCTGTGAAATTCACATTGGAAACCAATTGCCTAATAGAAACGGCAGGATTTCATCCCATTCAATCTGATCGCTTTGTTGTGTAAAAACCATCTCTCATGCTCTCGCTGGCACTATTACTCGTCTTCTCTGGTCTCATGAGAAGAAACAGAGCACCACAGAAATTGATTTCACGTCAGGAAGCAGGAAGATCTTGATCACTGAAATAACTGCTGGTCAGCTTCATTCTCAAGACTCAAAAAACAATGCAGCAGACCTATTCATCTTAACATTGGACACTGTCAGGAGTCATTTCGATACATGGTTGCCCTAAACATTAACCCCAAAATCTGTCATTTATAAATACATTTTTTGTTTCGCCTTGTATAAGACAACATCGTAGAGCCTCCTAATGTTATAGAAGCCTGATGTGATTGTTTTTCCTGTGTCTTTAGGTTAGTGCTTCTATAAAAGGTGAATAAAAAGCAATGAAAAACGCTAGCACAGCACTTTAGTTTACAACAGCGCATTTGTTTAATGGATTATGATCACACTTGTGTTAGAGGTATAAATCTATACATTCTCCACTGTGCTCACAGAGATGGGAGGCCTGTATTATACTGTTTTGTATACATTGCACATTTTCAGGCGCTGCAGTTTCCGTGACCTCTGCAGGGGTGAAATATAAGCCAAAAACTGCAGCGGAAAGCTTCCGTGGTCATAGAGTGCAATACATTAAATCGTATATTTATAAAATAGCCCTAAATAACTGGCTGCACTGGTCGGAAAATTGTGCTAAAAGGGTTCTCAAAATTTATTAGATTTGCATAGTTGTAAAGTGGTCTGTATTCTGAAGCTTGCAGCTTCTAATAATAAATATCAGATTGCGTATAAAAGTGTCAAAATTGAAGGACATCAAGTAAAGCTGTATAAAAAGGATTTTAATGTGGCAGGGGAGTGATTTATAGGGCGCAACGATTGTTTCAACTCACTTTGAAGGGTGAATCAGTAAATCTAATGTAGATCTTGGAGTCTTTTCTCATCCACCCTCTTCCTTATCGATCCATGCAAATGAACACACCTCCCGAACAGTCTGGTTACTAAGCATCTGGAGTGGCTCACCATATTCCATTGGTGCCCATAAATATTTTTCATTAATAGTATTTAAAGTTAAACGAGACAAACCTGGCAACTTTGGTTTTGCATGGATCTGTTTCACAAAAGGTTCTTGAGATTATAAAAGGTAAGGATTCAATGGTTCATTGTGGAACCAAAAATGGTCCTTTATGGCATCGCTGGGAAGCACCTTTTAACCTTTATTTTTAAAAGTGTATCTCTAAGTTTACTTACCTGAATTATATGGATTTTCATTGAATGTTTAGATTGGACATAGTCACCTTGGAATTATTAGAATCTATCTTTTCTCAAAATTAAGTTATTCACATATTATTAATATTATTATTATTATTCTGTGATTTATACCTTGTGTAAAATTTGGGACTGTTTTAGAAAACAAAAACTGCTCTGAATATAGATAGAACCTTATAGTTCCAAGGTGGCGATGTTTCTTATAATAAAGGTGAAAGGTATTAAGATTGTTACCTGGGCCAATTCTGTAATTACAGAATGTAATATAATATAATAATTTACTTATTAAAGAAAGAAAGAAAGAAAGAAAGAAAGAAAGAAAGAAAGACTTCTGATCTTCCACAGGACTCAGATCATGCGCGTTGAGCTACCCAAGTATTTCTGCATGGCCGGTGGTAATTCTGTCTAAATGAGTGAAGGTCTTATAATTTAGAATGGACAAGCGTTTATTCAGGCAAACTCCCAGCATGTTGCTGAGTCAAAGTCTGTGGGCAAGAGCTGCGATTGGATGACACGTTCAGTGATGTGATGCTGCTGTTTGATTTATGGTTGTGCACTCAAAGTGCTGCTTGTGACTTTTCCAGGATCTACTGAATCTTGGGGAAAACCTTATGAACTCATTTAAGAGCTACACATACAGTAATCGCTTTACACACACTGTATTGAGAGGAGAAACTCTTTTAAGAGCTCTTTTAAAACAAAACAAATCAATGCTTAAACACATAACGTAACTCACATAAATCAAAATTTTCTTTTTGGAATTTTGTTGGAATATTTTGAGCCATCTTCAACCTTTTAAGATGTTTTCATCAACATTTTACCAGTGCATTATGAAATTTTTTTTTTTATTACATTACGGTATAAAATAGACGAATGTAATTTACATTTTTCCTTCATTCAAATGTGTCATGCGTATTAACCTCTTTGTATAACAGTAGATAATATACAATAAACCTCAATATGTGCTCGAACAAAGGGTTACACTTTCTACCCACATATGAATCACTGCTGGAGAAAAGATTTTTTTTTCAAAAGAGCCACATGTTCCAAGAAGTCCTATTTAAAGGTGCGTCATGTTCTTTGACAGATATATATCGATCTTTTGTACATGGTGTCACTTTGTACATGGATGCACAATAGACTTGTGACTGTGTAGAGATCCAAATGAAATTGGATTTTCACATTACTGGAAAAGGGGATCAATAAATACTATAGTAACAACTAGGTTCATTTGACAGTTGTTATTATGCAAATAAGGAAACCTTCTAGTATGTGATGCTGGCATCCACTGCTCCCCTTCCCTTTCAAAGCACTATGCGCTTTCGCTTCTTAGCCAAAAGAGATAACATATGTAGCTTGAAATATCTCATTCTAAGATTGACATAACGGTTTATTATGTAAGGTCTGTATACACCTCTGAAGACATAGTTATGTATATTATATTGCATTTCTATCAATAGATCCTCCGAAATATTACAGATAGCATCTTTAAATTAACCCAGTATTTTGGGTTGAAACAACCAACCCGATCTCATGAAATGCATATAAATAACACGCTAGGTGCAAACTCGTAACATAAGTACGCCAAATTGCAATTTTATGTGTATATCTATGCCAATCTTTACATGGAAAAGATACGGAGAGCCACCATTTTGAAACGTACATAAAAAGGAAACACTGAAATAATTCAGATAATAACATTAGGTTAAGGCTTTGGGTTAGGGGAAAGATTATAATATGCACGCACGCTAATATTAGGTTTAGGTTTTAGGTTAGGGGACAGGTTAATAAGACAAATATGCATGCACGCTAAAATTGGCATATATATATACACGCAAACATTGGTGTATATATATATATATACACGTAAAATTGCAATTTGCGTACTATTGTTATGAGTTTGCACCTAGCATGTTATTTATACGCATTTCATGAGATCGGGCTCAAACAACCCAACATTGTTATTTACAACCCAACAGCTGGGTTCGTCCCTTTTTTTAAAAGAACCCAAAAAAAAGATTGAATACAGGTATGGTTTTATATTTGTGGACACTTCCTCATGTCGTATCGATCGCTTTTTAATATATGTGTTAGTGAAGATTCAGTGAAAAAATGGCTTGTTTTGTGTCCCAGAGTAAGTGATTCCCAGAGTAAATGTTTTCCTGAAAGCAAAACTGAAAGGATGAAAAATGACATTCAATGTACAGTACATTTTCTTTCATGCAGCAAAGGTCTCAGTGCTGTTACATTAAGATGAAGTTCAGCTTGGTGCAGTGATACATTAGAAAATGCTCTCTCTGATACAAGAACATAAAGTAATTTAGTTCCACTGAATGACTGATAAGCTTCATTTTTAGAGGAAAATACTATGATAGTGAATCCTGTTCCTGACAGATCCCATCTCTGATGCAACAGATGCTCCTGCGCTTTGTGATGCACCTGAAAGATGTCTCTCGACTATCACGACATGTTCTTCGGAGCCTTGAGAACAGACATTACAGATCTGGAGTGCATGTTACAATTTTTCTTTTTAATAGTGTGCAAGTGACGTGACAGATGGAATGAATGGTAAAGCTAGCTCTTAAGAGGAGCTGAAGGTTACTGGTTCTATATCATTCATACTTGAATGCACAAGGACTCTTAACTCTTCCTCTGAATGGTTGAATGAGACGTCAGTTACGTCGGCTTTAATGTCAATGAATTTAAACTGTTTACAATCCATTTCCTCTTGTTCCTAAAGAAAACAGCACTAGAGCTGCAATTCTTCCTGATGGGGTTTAAATCCAACACTACAATTAGCCCAATTGTCTTTCCTTTCTGACAGATGGAAACATGACACGAGTCTATTAGATGCAGCGCCACAGAAAATTGCAGAATATTGATGAGAGGTTCAGTACACACCATATGACTTCATTGCTTGTAAAGCTCTGAATTGGTTTTCCTTTGGAAATATAATTTAGCATAATTGGAAAGACTTGCTCTTGAACACCAAGGTTTTAAGCAAAGGAAATAGGAATAGAATTGCTGTTAACAAAGAATGAGTTGACGCTTTTGATCCTTTTACAAAAACAAAGCATAAGAAGATGTTTTGTATTGCTTTTAGGTTTGACTAAACCAAAAAGATAGGTCACCCAAAAATAAATGTATTCACTCTTATCTCATTTAAAACCTTTATGAATTTCTTCTGTGGAACTCAAAGGAAGATATTTGGAGAAAATGGCTCAGTGGTTTTGTGTCCATAAAATGAAAGTCAATGGGGGAGAATGTTGTTTGGTTACCAGCGTATTTCAAAATATTTGAGTTCTGCGAAAAAAAGACATATATGAGGGGGAATAAATGATGAACTCATTTTTATTTTTGGGTGAACTGTCGCAAAAAATGTGGGGGGATAGTTTGCATGCCATAATGAAAATTAATGAAAAAGTGTAAAGAGATGACCAGGGCCTGTATTCACAAAATGCTTTGTGAAAAATAGTTTATATGAACATAAGCCTACAGTTTATTTGCAAAGACAGATAACTCATAAAAACTTTTTTTATTGCTATCGTGTGTTTATTGTATTTTAATTTGTTTGTAAGTTTTCTGCAAATGAACTCTTTACTTGTTTATTTAGTAACATATATTGTATAATCTTAATTTATATATTAAATATAAAAATATATATTTTACAATATTTTATTTAACATGGCTATATTTTAAGATCTTAATTTAAGCATGGCCTTATTCTATAAAATTTCATTAAATGACAGAGACCCATCCTGTTTTTGCAAATAAACGTTTCATATTAAAAGTCAGGTAGAATTTTCGAATAAGCAGCAGATGATGTACTTGTCCATCTGAACTATTTGAATATGTCTAATCTTAAAAGGCAAGTGCTTTCTCAAAGCAGATGGACGACTTAAAGTGGAACGAAGTAATTTCCCACTAGATCTCTCTGAATGACTCTACAGTGCCTCAGTTGCATATATAATATGTGCTGGCACACCTTCCAAAGGACATTCTGAAGAATGAAATGTCCCATCATCCAATAACTATATCCATAAAACTCTACATCCAATATCAAGCATGATATTGGCCAAAAATTGTAAAGTCACATATTTTGTATACTTGTGCCCTAAACTGAATGAAAAGATACTTTTATTACCCATTTTGAGAGTGGAAATCTCATGCTATTCGCTTCAAAGTTTGACATCGTCCTTCTGAAACCTCGTATCTCCATATTTTATGCTTTTAATTTTCGTTTAAGTTGCAAAAAACACCTGTATGAAAAACATTTTATGTTAAGAGACAAACCAGGTTCTGATATAATCATATTTGTGACAGTCTTTGTTGTGGATGAGAATCAAACAATATTCTCCACTGTCAGATATGTGAGAAACTGAAACCGCAGCATGAAACTGAACATGACCAGACCACACATGAAATATTTATTTTGATACAGAAAAGGGAACATTAGGAGAGATGCTTCTCAGACTTGCTCATGTTTCTGATTCATACTGTTATTTCAAATCTGTAGACCCCTGGAACCCTGTAGTGCATAGAGTCCACAGCAAAAGATGTATGAATATAAAACTGTCTGAAATATATACAGACTGTTTAATTTAATATGAACTATACTGTTAGTTTTAAAGCTTTTATAAAGCGTTCCTGATCAAATCTAGCTTTTTATATTATATATCCTTGTTTTTTCTTAGTCTGTGTGCAGGTGCCAAAGAAAACCCTTTCATTTGAAGCCTCTAAAATGAGCACATACTGCTCCCAAACTAAGTCATGTTTCAAAAACTAAACACATCATTTGTTTTAAATAAAATATCACTGGCTTTCATACATTTCCATATGTTAATCTAAGTGAATATCTCTAAACACAGCCTTTATCACAGCCTTTTTAAACCGCATTTTCTTTTCAGTGCATCCGATCCTTCCAACAGGATGATAATATCTTGAGATAAGTTGTCTTGCAACAAACGCTATATCTTTAAGCTATTACTCTCTCTACTACAGAACAATGAATTGTCTGCTAGTGAACATCCAGTCTGCTTAATGGAGCTCCTTTTAAGTAAACAAAGTAATTGAGGTACTATTCACATTTAAAATGCTTGCCGAAGGATAGTGGTAAGGAGGCATTAAATGTTCTGGCAAACAAAAAGGCCCCTTCAATCTTCTGATATAGCAGAGATCACAAATTGTATGGCTTTGCGTTCATAAAACAGAATCAAGTAAAGTAACGTGCAAAGTAATGTGTCACATCATGTTCGCCACAGAAATGATATCAGACCTGATGAATACTCGTCCTTTAAATAAATGAACTTTTCAATACATGCTCTTGATGATGTTGTTAGGTCTGATGGGCTCATTACATCAGATATGCCTTTAACTAATCATCATCCAAATAAATGTGGTGTCGGAAGACTTCAGAGAGACTGCTTATGCTGTATACCTACATCAAAGATGTTCAGAAAAAAGCAACAAAAAAAAGTGAGCGAGAGACTTCAAATGGCCTTTAATGGGTCTGGAAGCACGCACAAAGGTTCAAGACCCGTTCACAGTTCATAAAGCTGATGCATTAAGACGTGATCTACAGTACGAATTAAACTGAGCTGATTTTGAAATATTGGCATCTTTGATGCAGAGAATAAAATATTGTGCAGTTGTGTGTGGTTATAAAAGCAGAAGTAGAAGTGTCAGCTGCATATTGAAATTCAAATTCAAACAATGGCTGATTTCATTCACTCATACAGTCTGAATGTAAAGTAAAAAGATTAAAATAATGTGTGATATTAGTTTTCCCTTTTGCAGTATTGATATTTTCCCTTATTAAAACTGTAATAGAGCTCGTCTCATTTAACAATCCGCTGTCAATAATTACAAAAGATAGAAATACATAAGCAGCAAAATCATGTGATGATCTGAATAGCTCCTGTATGTTGAAACAGTAAAAATGGCAAATTCTTCATCCATAAAATTTGTTGAACATATTTGTTCCCTGATAATTGCAATCAATGTTTTTCAAGCGTAACTGTCAAACACTTTGTGAATTAAATATGTGCCAAAAACATGTCCTGATCTGGTCCATGTGGTGGTGTCTTTGTTCCAGGACTATCCTGATTGAATCTTGGTTTACCTCATTTTTTGGGATGCTGTTGAGAAACAGATAACATTAAAGTTAGAAAATACTAACCCTTTTCTTGGTTGTCAATCACATTTTGGTATATTTTGGTGTTATTACATACTGTGACATATTTTGGCCAATGTTGACATTGAAATTATTTAAAGGTGTTTTCCTGTATCTTTGGTGTGTTACAAGTTGTTCATATTAACATAAAATAAAAGTAGTTATGTATAGTTTACTGGGGGTCAGGCGCACGCAGCGGATGAAACAGTCTATATGCAAAGAAAGAAGGCATTACTATTCTCACTGTAGTGTTGTTGTATGCTTTAGAAGCTGATGTTACAAATATGGTAAGGGGAGTAACCTTTCCGCCACATGCTTGAGGTATTCGGCCAATCACAACGCACTGGGTAGCTGACCAATCAGAGCACACCACACTTCTCAGAACAATGAGCTTTGTAAAAATCGACGTGTTTCCGAAAGGTAGAGCAGAGAGGAGCAACAGTAAAGTACAGTATGTGAAAAATAATGTGTTTTTTGAACCATAAACGGCGTAAACACAGTGTATTACACCAAAAACACACAATAATGTTCGTTTTAGCCATGTCATATGACCCCTTTAATACCATTACTCACTAAATATAAATAAACTTATTTGTTCAAGACTGGATTTAACTGAATATGGAAAAAAATTTAAATACAGTATATTTTTTATATATTTAAATAACACAAAAATAATAAATGAAATCAAGTACATTCAAATAAATGATCTAATATGCTGTCCACTGCTATAACTGAAAACTCCTAAACAACATTTTGGTAAACTACATTCTTATCAAACAACAGCCTTGAACCAGAAAGAGCTGCGCTGAGGATTTAACAGATTGTGGCACAATAATTTTTTTTCATAATTGTTGGAAGCCAAAACTGAAACTGAAAAATCGATTACAATGAATTGCACAGTCCTACTTTGGCATAAATGTAGTCCATGAACTATATTTCAAGTCATTTAAAGCAACACAATAACTTACAAAAAAGCTATAATATCAGCATCTTTTTGTGTATTCTGAAGCGGACACATGCGCTGTGTTTTTTCACAAAAACAGCAGAATACATCATTTTTGACTATATAAGTAGCGCCAGTTACAGAAACTCCCTGTTGGGAGGTTCACAATGTCAAGCAGTTCAATAAAGGCTTTGAACATTAGCATATTCAGTAACTTTTAAAAACCTGACATCACTTAACCTCACCAAAGTGCAAATAATTACCAGAGGAATGAAGGGAACTAAAAATCTATATCTTTCAAAAAAAAGCTTTGTGCCAGGACCTAATGGAATTTTCCCCCTCAGAGCTTATGTCATCTTAAATTAAAACACACCACAAATCACAAAGGCTCTCTTCTAATGATCTCAGTAGGATACCGGGTACAAATTGAATAAAAGTCTCGATTTCAATTCCACTCTCTCCTCATCTTCGGGATCAGAAACGCAACTGTAAACAGCAGGGCTTGTATTGAATTTATGAAGTGAAAGGCTTACACCTCTGAGACATGATAATCAGATGTACATAATAAAAGGGCTCGTGGTATATCAGTGTGCAACACCTTTGCTCTCTAATAACTTTTGGTCGGTGTGATATCATGGACAAAGACTGCATTCAACAGAGCGAATGGGGCTTCCCAGAAGACAGCGGAGCGGATGCGATTGCCACCCCCACCCTATACACCTCACCACACAAATATGGGATTACTTGCCAGACTCTGACACAAGTCAATTTGTCTTTATTTCCAGAAACCTTATGTTTCCGTGCACTTTAAAGAGAGATGACCTGAGAACTTTTAGAGATGGATCACTGAACTTTATAATCTCTGTTAACACGTGCTTAAAGAAATGGTTTATCATTTCAGGGAATAAAATCAATTTACATGAAGATGCACCATTAAATGTCTGAAAGCACCTTTGGGCAAAAACCGAGACGATATAAACAGGACTGCATACAATTATGAATAATGTCATTACTATGGAGACAATGACAATGGTGCCATATACTGATGATAATGCACTGGCCATCTGTACTAAAAGAACCTTGAAAGTGATTTTCAGCATCTGCAAATGACCATATGGACATGTATGCATACTGTATGCTGTATGTGGAAAGGCATTATTGTTTATGCAGGAGCAAATGGGAAGGAAATTTTAAAGGGTTAGTTCACCCAAAAATAAAACTCACCTGTGTATAATATATATTTTGAGAAATGTCCATATAATAAATGTCAATGAGATCCAATGTTGTTTGGTTACCAAAGGTTTTTAAAATGTGCACACAAGCTGGTCATACAGGTTTGGAATGTCATGAGTGTGAGTAAATAATAACAGAAATGTTATTTGTGGGTGAATAATAGTTTATAAACTAGATCTTATTCTTGTGTTACATGAAACCTGTGTGACTCTAGAGTCGGAAGCTCCAAAAAGGATATAAAAGCGCCATAAAAGAATAATAAAAGTAATCCACATGACTCATTCTCTACTTTCCAAGTCTTCTGTTCTCATTTGATAGCTTTGTTTGCCGAACAAACAGAAATATTTCGCAAAACGTTAATTTCTGGATCATTTAATTTCTTTAATCCAAGGCTTTTGGAGACCAGAAAGATACGTTTAAAAAAAAGTTTGTTTAAAGTACTCACAGCAGAACTGAGGGCTTGGTCTAAATCTGCAATAATATCTTCCTCATCCTCAAGGCCCACAGACAGACGAATGAGCGTATCAGAGATACCCAGCTCCTTCCTCTCATCCTCACACACTGAAGCGTGAGTCATAATCGCACTGGAAAAGAAAAACGGCACCATGGGAAAGCGATGCAACATTACTCAAAACCATTGTATTAAACCTCTTGACTGATTTAAACTTGTTGTTTAGGACAGTTAACAGATTTCAGATTCACGTTTGAAGTTAATTCACTGAAATACTTCAATTGTATTCTGATAAAATACATCTGAACTGTCCCTGCTTCATAAGCCATCTGGTTATACACATTACCTTTGTATCTACATTAAAGTCCACCTTTCATAGACTACAGATATGTTCCGTTGTTTCCTATTGAATAATGTCCTATGGTGACACAAACCATGCAGAACAACAGCAGTGTTGCTTCTGCTATTCTATGTCGAACAACACCACCTTGTGGTTATATAAAAACAATTTAGGATACTTTTGCAATTTTTGTTAAGCAATGCTGCTTTTTAACAATATGACATCCGTTTAATCCGATTGGCTGAGCTGCCAACATGTGACCTGTGTCAATATATAGTATAAGATATATTTTATAAATGTTGTTCTTATATTGCTTTAAAAAATAAAAAATTAAAGTGATATTATATTTGGTGTTCAGTACTTACGGATGCTCTGCTAGACTCTCATAACCACCAAGACTTTCAGCAAGTGCAAACAGCTGTAATTCAGAGCACGAAACAGATTTTCAACAATGTTTTAAAAAATATGTAGCTGATCTGCCTTGCAAAACAATAGTTTGAAATGACCTTCAGATTGCTAAGGAATGTGCTGGCATGCTCCAGTTTTCCTTTGATGTAAAAGGTGATCATGCCAGGACAGCCTGTGCACTGTCTCTTTGTCAGCTCATGCTGAGGGTGGGAAGGGAGACCTGCAGAGATGAAAAGATGATCTCTCTATCCAGGTGTTTTAAAGGGGTACTACATAAAAAATGAAAATGACGGTAGTACACTGATCTAGTACCTATGGGCACAATTTTACACTCACAAACAGATGCAGAATACAGACACAAATGCTGCATTTGGTATTATAACAATTTTTTTATATTTTCTAAATTCACCTAACATACGCTGTTATGTAAGGTTAGGATAACCGTCATAAACCCACCAGGGAAGATGACCTTGTCCACCCTTGGGTCAGCCTCCAGAAACTGTGCCACAGCCATTGCGTTCTTAAAGTGCTGTTTCATCCTGAGGTGTAATGTCTTCAGACCTCGATTACACATATAGCAGTCAAATGGGGAAGGCACAGCTCCAAGTGCTATTATAAAGAGAAAAAGACACACACACACACGCACAAGGACATTTCTGTGTCAGTATTTCTGATAACCGTGACTCTATTGCTTTGCAATTACCTGCCAAAAAATAAAGTTTATTCAGTACTGATAAAGAAAGGGTTCATAAATTGGTACTCATTATTGTTCAGATGCCCACATAACCTAACAGATGGTTTTATAGTAAATGCACAATACTGTAATTACTAGTAACTGTGTCTTTTTTTGACAATAAATATTATGCAGCTGCTTCTGGAAAGTCTACAATCCAAAAATAAATTCAAAGCTATTAAACAAAACACTTTGCAAAATGGATCCATGGTCAATTCTTTCCATTAATGCGGCTGTTTTTCAAAGGGTATTAACTCTTTTAATAAACTCAGACACTATATAAATCTCATTTTATTACACACCATTTTACAGCTCTTGATCTTACAAGATAACGTTTAACGTTAATGTATAATTTAGTGCAATGAAAAGAAGCAAATGAAAATCCTGTCAGACAGATTATCACATTCACATTGAAAGATTTCAGATTATATTGAGGTTATTTGATTTAGTAATGCCTTACCATTCTGCAAAAATTTCAGCCGTTCATAAAGGTCATCATGGTTGAGAGAAATCAGCCCCATGACAACATCACTGTGTCCTTAAATTAAAAGCAAAATCTCAACTTTAGGACATTGAATTTAATTTAAATAAAACGTTTGTCTAGTATGTCATTTGCATTTTTACCATTCATGTATTTTGTTGCAGAATACATGCAGATATCCGCTCCAAGGGCTAGGGGGCGCTGTTCCACAGAGAACACATTTAATACATATCAATAGTTTAGCATCTAGTTTCTGTTATAAGAAATCTAATTTGATCTAATCTGATTTATAAAAAAATACACAAAAACATATAGGCCTAATATGCACTTGACATATCTTTAGGAACTCTACGCAACGCAAATCTCACAAATAAACAAAAACGTATACCTGAAAATAAGCTGACATGAAGGTGTTGTCCACAACAACAACAGCATCCTTGTTGTGCTTATGGACAATGTCTGCACAGGCCTGAATGTCCACAACCTTCATTGTAGGGTTTGTGGGAGTTTCAATCCATACCATCTGCAGAAAAAGATAAATACTTTTTTTAATACCGCGTTACTTACGATACACAGTGTGTAGTGCACTATACTTCACAGAAATAAAAAGAACCTGCCTACATTTTACAAAAGTGTACCTTTGTATTTGGTTTAAGAGCCGCCTTTAGCAGTTCCAGCTTTGTAAAGTCTGCAAAAGTCACATCAAGGCCCACTTCAGCTGCTATTTTTCTGAAATATCGGTTAGTACCTGTTTGGAAAAACATGACATAGACACTTGCTGTCACACTCAGCTAAATGCATTTCATTTTCTAAATAAATTATATTTTTTATTAGGAGTCACTCACCTCCATAGACATCATTCATGCACACAATTCCATCTCCAGCCTTGAACAAATGTGTGATGGTCAAAGTGGCAGCTAACCCAGAGGCAACCGCGAGACCTATTAGTACAGACAGACTGACTTTTAGGACATTGATGTGTTTACAATTAATATAAATAACATTGTATTGGTTGTTGACTCACAGTATTTTGCACCGTCCAAAGCAGCAACTGCTCTTTCAAGACAATTTCGTGTGGGATTTCCACTCCTGCTGTATTCAAAACCCTAAAACATTATAAAAAAAATTGTATTGTATTACAAATACAAATGAACAGAAACTATCAACTTAAATGAGGGCAAAAGAAAAAATGACATCACTGTTTGTTGTATAAAGCAACACATTATTCGCTTATAAGGTGACACAGAAAACACGTGCCTTAACACCTGGCTGTTCTCAGGAGTCTCGACTCTATTGCAAGAATTCTTACAACCTCTGTTAATGATTTATGTATGTGGTGTGAATGATGCCGTTACAGCTATAAAACTGTGTCAAACCTAGAAGATTTAGTAAAAGTGTAATGTATTAACACAACGCAATGTTTAAACAAACTGTAAGTTTTCTAACAAAGTTTGTGCTTAGTCCCCGTGACAAATTCACGGTCCATTACTTTGTCACACCTGCCAGTGAATAGTGAACCGGCAAAATGCACTAGCCAGAAATATTATTGCACAAAAAACTGCACATTGTGTGTATTTTATTAAAACTTTTGAAGTGGTTCCCTTCTCTCGGTAGAACTGCACATTTCACAAAAATGTAATGACAACTCGCGATGTTGTTCCTACCAGGAAACATACGAAGAAATATATTAATTGCAAATAAAGAATTTGAGATTTAAAACACGCGACAGACGTTTAAATAGACAGCACGACTTTTATGTAAATCGCTCGCATCACTTAACTTAACGTAACGTTACGTCAGCTCTGAGCTAAGGTCAAAGTATTATTCATAATGTGTTATAAAGCATAAGGTTACGATTCATAAAAACCCTACCAGCCAGCTGGCGAGTAGCTAACTTATTTAAACCCCAAAGCAGATTTCACTCACATTTTACACTTAGTGAGTTTTAAATTTGGATCTTTAACTTCACTTCTTATTTTTCATACTAAAAGTCCTGCCATTGATTTCACATCAGGTACCCTGCGCGAGAGAACACCAATTACGGAAACAAGCACCGATCGAGACCGTTCACATAAGTTACACGGCCATACACAATATACCATTTAACCAAAGGAATAAAAGCATGCTAAACTTTAATACTCCCATTTCCAGACCGTTACAAAATAACCTACCGCATGTTTTCCCGGACCGTGTTGCTTAAACGTGGTAGACAATGAAATAGGGGGCACTACGGCCATAGAGCTCCATTGCTCCGGTTCTGACCCAACGTGGATCGCGTCTGTGGCGAATGATTTGAACTGGTGTAGGAAGCCGGCTGGGGTGTCGTTCTGCATGTGGGAAGCCATGCGCGCTCCTGATACGGCTAATTATGAGATGGTTGGTCAGGTCCCAGAGATCACAGAAGAGTGAACAAATCTCCCACTTACAATACGGTTTACATTGAACAGGAAGGTATAACACCAAGCCTCGTTTCTACGCCAATCACTGTATGTGTAGTATAAAAGAAAGAACTGGATTGGCGATTACGCAGGGGCGTACCGAGCCACGTGACCAATAAACATAGCGCAACCATCTGATGATGCAACACGTTCATGAACTACATGACATGTATGTCTGTCTGTCTGTCTGTCTATCTATCTATCTATCTCTCTCTCTCTCTCTCTTTAGTGCATTGCAGTCCATTGCAATTTTTATAATTTATTTAATAATTTATATTTTCCAATATTCAAAATTGACTTGAAAGGAAAAATTACATAACTTGTTTTTCGTTTCCTATATATAGGCATTGAGTTAAGGATACATAATACCTGTTCTGGCATGCTGTCCTATACTACGCTTCAGTGCACAGTCCACAAGGTGACAGTATTTTCAGAATATTATGCCTGGAATATTTTGTGTGTAACCGACAAACAAAAATAAATGTTACGTTTACTGTTGCGCTTTCAACAGTTATTCAACATAAAGTGATATGTTTAATGTACAAACTGCATTCTAAATATAGACATGTGCTAGCATGCCTTTAGTCTACATGAAATATGAGGTGTGTGTGAACATTTGACAGGTAGCCTATGGGAAGGTATGGCAAGCTGTCAAACTTGTTCTGACAATATACAAGATTCAAAGAAGCGAAACTGGATGATTTGAGACTTGCACGCTAGGTATGGTGGAAAACTGTTTCAAATGTTTTTAAAAATAGTTTATTGGAATATGAGGTTCCTGACATGCCACAAAATCTAAATGTATGAAAATTAGCATTAAGTTTTGTAGTTTATTTGACTACTGGAACTAAAACAAAGGGGGACTGTTGTGACAAGTTGCCTGTAGACTATTTTTATTTTGGTTTTGGGTATGGCTCCAAGGTTTCACAATAGTATACTTTGACCGTGATCCTATGGGGCTCTTTCAAACATAAATCAGATTTATGTGATGGAACGGATCTACTTCAGGGCTTTGCTTCTCACAAGTCTCATCACATCACAAGGTAAGACTTCTGAGTCTGTGTTTAAGTTGAACCCCATTCAATACATTACATTCAAGAATGACAATTTATCTCTTGACATCTACAGTAGCTGATGAATGCATAGTTGGAGTGATAGGAGAAAAAGTCCACCTTCCCTGTATTTATAATGGGGTGAAAATTTTTACCTCCGTCCTTGTCTCATCTGAATGGAAAAGAGACGTGGAAGTTACCACAAACTGGGTGGAGCAGCAGGTGGATACGCTAAACGTGTCTCGCAGTACCACCGTTTCATCTTCGGCCCCAAATTTTGGAGACTTTACCATGGAGTTGCGTGCCATACGTTTATCAAATGCACAAAATTACAGTTTACATGTAAAGCTTCAAGGGCAAGAAAACAGTTCAATGGTTTGCACAGTCTGCCTCACAGTAGCAGGTAAGAATTAAAAAAGACCTCTTGACTTTTTACATTGATGCACGATGTGTTATAAATCTTTTCACGTTGTTTGTGGTCAGATGGTATGAAGTCAAATGTAGAGGATGGACGCCTGTCGAAATATCTGTGGATTTTTAGCACTGTTCTGTGCGTAGTTGTTTTTCTGCTGGTGGCTGGGTCTCTGTGTTACCAGAGGAAATTGGAGCGAGATTTAAAACGAAAGCATCTCAGATGTGAAGGTACAGAAGTACTGCCATCATTAACATCGTTTTGAAGGTCATCTCTGGTCAGATGTTTGAATCGTGTGGATTTCTATTATTTGTGTTGCAGATGATTCATGCAGTGAGGAGACCGGGATGATCGTGATGGATAAGGAGCTGTTGGCTTCACTTCCTGAGACGGATGTAACAGGGTCTGCGATTTCATTTTTGGTTGATGATACGCACCATTGCACTGATTATTTATACTGCGACTTATTGGAAGTGAATTACGTCTGATTCAAGAGTAAATCGGACGAAATATTTAATTCTGTCTTTTTGTAACATGTTACATATTTGTGCCTGAAATCCCATGGATGGTAAAAATAAAGGTGCTTCACAATGCCATAGAAGAACCTTTTTGTCTAAATGGTTCCATGAAGAACCTTTCTAAGGTTTTTTGTGGTGAAAAAAGGTTCTTCAGATAATAAAAAGTTAAGAAAGAGATGGTTCTTGACTGAATGGTTCTTTGTGGAACCAAAAATGATTCTTCTATGGCATCGCTGTGAAGAACCTTTAAATCTTTTTTTATGTGTGTATCAAAGTGTGTTACTTTGATACATTAATAACTAATATCAAGGCTGTTGTGTTGTGAATAGCTGTTCTGTTTTGTGTCATAGCTTTATCTGTTTAAGCTTAAAGTGGTTAAACAGGGTGGAACACAGAAGGTTACATTATTAGTCATGTTGTATAAAACTCTGACTAAGAACATAATTTTAATTTTCATTGAAGGTCATCTCTCAAATTATATTTTATAATCAGCAGTGCTGTGGTAGAAGTACATATTATAGCACTAAGTTTCAATCTAAAACCAGCATTTGTTGTCCTTTCACAATTTTTGTATGCATTTACTTTATTATATAGATTGTACATTTTTCATGTTGTGAACCTATTTGAATACCTCAATCAATTTACATTATATTGAAATTTATAAACATTTAAAGCTACAGGAGTTGTTAAACAACCTGACCGTGGTATTAAGAATTAAATTAAAGATTTATACAAAGAAGTGATAAATGCTTCAGTTGACTCTAATGCATCTGTCACAAAATTCATCTATGTCAGCTCTTTCTAACCCAGCTTTTGTGTTTAACTCACCTCTGAATGAAAAGAGGGGACAGTTCAACCCATACAGCTATGCAAATAACCTGATGAGCCAGAAAGCAACTACCAGTCTTATTTGTTTTAATAAATTCACTTCAATTTTCAGATATAGATAATATATATATATATATATATATATATATATACAGTCCTGTTGTCTTCTCATATTGAAACCTTTATTGTTTTTTTTACTTTTATTTAAATATTTGTGGCTCCGCCACCTTAACCAACCATGACTTAAGGGCAGTCGTGGCCCAGTGGTTAGAGAGTTGGACTCATAACCAGAAGGTTGCTGGTTCGATTCTCAGGTCTGGCGGGTAACGGCTGAGATGCCCTTGAGCAAGGCACCTAACCCCCACTTGCATACTATACAAAATGTACAAATGTATAGTACAATGTAATGTAAGTCGCTTTGGATAAAAGCGTCTGCCAAATGCAAAACAAAAAATAAAACATCAACAGTATATGGTTTTATAGGAATGGCACACAACTTAAGTGGAAAAAAACTGAAGAACTACTTTATTACGTATTACGCAACATTTTATTTCAGTTTTCTCTGGGAAATTTCACACTTTCTATTGATTTCCTAAAGAAAATATATTCAACAAAACAACCAACTGCCTATAAAATGCATTTCTCCACAATAATGATATATTAATTTGTAGAGCATAACAATATGCCTATAATATTGTTAGTAGGCTTTTATTTATGAAGTATGATTTTATAACCTCTTGTGATATACATCATGATTTACAACCTGTTTGTTCCGTTTGACCTCATTTAGTTGTGCAACACAGAAATAAAAATGCTTGCATATCCAAAAAATGTGAATGTTTTGGAAGATTTTTTATCTTTTTTTTTAGATTTTAATTTAGGCTATTGTAGTATGACTTACAGTTGAAGACTTTCTTGTTAAGAGGAATCAGTCAGATAATTATATCAATCCTGGAATTACTTTAATCATTTTAATTACTAATTTACTAAAATTAAACCGAAATAAACGTTTTTAATTAGCATATTATTTTGTTTCCTGTATGCACAAGGGGGCGCTATTGGTAAAAGGTTATTTCTGCTAATAGGCTAACTTGGAGTGATTCACTGTTGAATTTGATATACAGAAATACTTTTGATACAGATGAATTCACAAAAGAACACTACAGCACAAGTATTAGACAGTGCTAAAACATGATTAAACAGACCAATGAAGGCAATGAAATTGGACAAAGTCTAGTATTAGATTTAAATATTGTAAATATCATTTTTATTGTAGATGACAGGACTAACAGCAGAGCTCAAATCATGAGGCACTTGTTGTTTTCATTAAAACACTTTTGTCTGGTGAAAACTGCCGACTGTGTCCCACCTTAAACCAAAACATCTCATAAACCACAGTTCTGACACGATAAACCACACTTCAGCCCTCCTGGACAGCACTGACACTATATATATCCTTCCGTCTCTGCGTGGTGGTTGGGATTTGCTGACGTACATCAGACAAATACTGCAGGTCTGCAAGGAAAAGAGGAAGAACATAACTGAGATCTAGTTATGAAGAACTGATGATTTATAACATCATTAAAAAATAAATAAATGACTCACCTATGTCCGCATACACAACGGCCTCATCTGACCCGGCTTTCGTAATTACCTCACCCCTGCGCAAATAAAGCCATGGTTACCATGGTAACTCACACATCCATGTAAATAATGAGACCGAAATAAGAGAGCCCTTACCAAGGGTTGACCACAGAGCTGTGACCCCAGGCCACATAGCTGGCAGTCTCATCTCTGGCTGGCGAAGCAGTGGCAACATAAACCTGATTATCTACAGCTCTGTCAAGAGATAACAATGTATCTTAATGAGGGACATGAGTAAAGATCAGCATCAAAAGAAGGTTCTGGATACTGACCTCCCCCTCTGCAGCAGCTCCCAGTGAGCCGGCCCTGTGGTCATATTAAAAGCACCAGGATATACCAAAAGCTGGCAACCTACAGAGAAAGAAATGACCGATTATACAAAGTATAATTAAAATTCATTTTATTCGACAACACTCATGAAATGTGTTATTTTAAGTTATCTCACCTTTTCCGGCATAGATCTGTGCAAGCTCTGGAAAGCGAATGTCGTAACAAATCCCCACACCTACTTTACAAAACGCTGCAAACAACAACAGACACTCAGCACAACTAAACATTATAGTGACATCACAGCACAAAAAATATAAATAAATAAAAATGTCAAATAAAAACATTATAATGAAAACTCACGAGTATCAAATATAGACAAGCTGTTTCCTGGACTTAATGTTTCAGACTCCTGAAAACGGATTTTCCCAGGCACGTCAATATCAAAGAGATGAATCTGCAGTGGGAAGTACAATGAAGATAATGAATATCAAAACTATACGTTCTATCCTCTGGCGCAGCAGCATATGTTCTTCCTAAACCATTCAAAATTTATTCATTTGTGACTGTGGATCACAAAACCAGTCTTAAGTAGCACAAGAATAGCCAAAAAATACATTATATGGGTCCAAATGATCGATTTTCCTTTTATGCCAAAAATCATTAGGAAATTAAGTAAAGATCATGTTCCATGAAGATATTTTGTAAATTTCCTACCGTAATATAATATATAAACTTTATTTTCGCGAACAAAAATGTCAGGAAACACGTCCACAAATTTCGCTCGCTGCTGCCGCTCTTTGGGAATAACCCACTCAAGTTTGGAATCCATGTAAAGCTTAGAATTTCAGCTTTCGGGATCATCTACTCTCTTATAATCATCTATAATGTCATTACAACAAACCTGTTTCTTCTTAGCAGCGGCCTGTTACAGCGCCTCTAATGGACAACTTCAACGGTGATTTTGTTCAATGTTTTGAATAGTTAAATCTCAGCCAAATATTGTCCTATCCTAACAAACCATATATCAATAGAAAGTTTATTTATTCAGTTTTCAGATCATGAAAATCTCAATTTCAAACATTGATTCTTAAGACTGGTTTTGTTGTCCAGGGTCACATTTGTTCGCTTATTTCTTTTAATAAAATGCACACTGACCTTTCTGTGTTTGACAAGCAGCTTTCCATCTGGACCAAAAACTGAACATGTGTTATACAACTTCCCTCCATCTTCTTCAGGTATGGAACCTACGCATTGATATTAGGAAATGAATTACTTTTGAGCGCTGGAAGCTTTAATCATATCAAATCTGATGCTCAGGACTGAAGGTCTCACCACCCACTAAATATATCCCACACTCCTTAGCAACCTCTGACAACACCTGTGTGGATTCTCCTGGGATCTTCTCAGCATACTCAGCAAAGAATCCGGTTCCATAGGGGGAGTTAAAGCACTCCTAGAAACAAACATAGATTATGGAATATTATTAATACATTTATAGAAGTACAACTTTGGAATATTCTGTTTTGGATTGACATAGATCAGGTTAGCATTATAAAAATTAATGTCCATCTAAACACATTTTTTAAACAAAAACTGTTACTCACGGGTAAGACTACAACTTTTGCACCTTGACCTGCAGCCTCTTTCACAAGTTTTTGTGCTCTTCCTAAGTTGTCAGCTTTAATCTTTGATACATGTAACTGCACCACAGCCAGGCGAAACTCTAGAGGTAAACAAGAGATTGTCTATTAACTTTACATGCAGCAGGATCAATGATTTACCTCTTAAACTAGTGTTTCTTAGTCAGAGAACTTCCAAGGCTCAATATAACTTATTTAAAAGAAAGGCTGTGATCCGTTGCTTTAAACCTTTGCTGGGTTGTGTTAAGGGACTTTTGCGAGGACATAGGTGCTGTCAAACATGCAGATGTCCAAACATATTCAGTATTTGTTTTAAGGTGTGCTTCAAACATTTACACATTTGAGTTTAGCCCAAAATATGAGAGAACTTATAAATGCAAAGTTTAATGAAGACTGTGAAAAGATATTTTAAATAACAAAATCCAGACAAAGTTCAACTAGTTATAACACATGAAAGTATACTTACTTGACATTGCTTTAAAGATACCAGACATTGATTTAATTGAATATCCAGTAAAGCACCAATAAAACACGAGTGAAACCTCCGCCCACTAGAGTAAATTCAAAATAAAGGTCCTCTTTTTCGTGTTTAATGTCCGTTCACTCCTTACCGCCATAAAAGTCCTCTGTCAAACGTACATATTTTTATGACTTTGTGAGTAGAAAAATAGCTGTTTTAAAAAATTTACCTTCACATTAAAATACTTATTATGTTTTACATTACAAATATTACGGTAATATTCTGCTTTAAGCCTACAGGTGGCGATGCAGATCAATCGTCGCTGTTTAAACACAAGAGACGAAGAAGCACCAAAACAGCATGTATGATGCGCGTGGGACTTTCCTTTTACTGTAACTTAAGCTAATGGATTTCAACAAGATACACTGCTTGACCAAGCACGTGTTTTTATGCAGAATTGCTTGGGGACGATTGCCCACAAAGAATGTTCTTGGAAGATGGTACATGAACTTTGCGAAATGTAACTCACAATTTGTTGGAGTGAGTACCAGGCCACCATACCCTAAACAACGTTTAAAGACTGAAAGTTTAAAGCCAGCATCATCAGTACCATGTCTTCAAGCAAAGGCTTTCTCTTTGACATTTCGCACGTTCAAGAATAAAAATCACAGTACAGATCAGGACAGTTTGGAGAAGGTGGAAGATGAAATTGATGAGGCAGAAATAGAGGAGCTGTTTCAACAACAGATCCCCACAGGTATTGGTGAAGGAGACCAGCACAGAGTCTTCATCGTTCATCCTGATGTGAAATGGGGCAGCAAAAAGCAGTATCTTACCACAGGTCTGTTTAAATAATAATCAAAACATAATTCAATGAATACCAATCACTGAAATCCTGTTTTATTTAACAGCGGCACTTCAAATGGATGAGGCTGTAGGTCTGGTGAACACTTTGCAGAACTGGACCGTTATTGACAAGATCGTCCTCTCCACCAAGACACCAGAGAAGAAAAAAATATTTGGCAAGGGAAACTTTCAGACTCTCACAGGTATATAGTTTAGTGGGATTGAACATATGGTGTATTTCAGACACAAGTTGACATTTTCTCTGCTCTGGCATGTTGTTGCTAAGAGAAGATCAGAACAACGGCTGGGGTCACAGCTGTCTTTGTGAACGTGGAGCGTCTTACTTCGTCATCGGAAGTGGGTGTATTTTACATTTAACATAAAAGGCAATTCATTGACTATTAAGATCTATTACATATGTTCTTGTAGAGGATTGCATTGGCAGCGTGAAGGTTGTTGCTTTGGATCAAAACATCAGCCAAATGCGTAAATGTACTTGTGTTCCAGAAAGAACTACAGGAAGCCTGGGGAGTAAAAGTTCTGGATAGATACTCACTCGTTCTGCATATTTTCCGCTGTAATGCAAGAACCAAAGAAGCCAAATTGCAGATCTCTTTGGCAGAGATTCCCTTGCTCAGGTAAAATGATATAACTAATGTAAAAATAAAACACTTTTTTCATTTAACATACGTTTGGTATTTGAAGATCACGGCTGAGAAATGAAGTAGCAAATTTAGACCAGCAAGGTGGAGGCTCAAGGTACATCATGGGCTCAGGTAAGGACAAGCATAGACTCCTCACATTTAAATAGTTACGCTACAGTTTGAGGTCATTGGTAGCCCTTCTTTGAGTTTATAAGCAAGGGTTAAAAGTGGAGCTAATGCCATTACAATAATAAGTACTGGAGCTCATGTGGCTTCTGCAGGTGAAACCCTGTACGAAGTGCAGCATCGGTTGTTGAAGGAGAGAGAGCTGAAGATCCGTTCGGCTCTGGAGCAACTTAGAAGAAAGAGGCATCTGCTCCGCTCCCAGCGTAAACATAAAGATTTTCCTATAGTCTCCGTCATGGGCTACACTAACTGTGGTGAGGTTTGGATGACGGTTAGTCTATATCACAATTAATGGAGATTAATAATAAAAAACCATATTAACAGTTTGTCTCCAAAGGTAAAACGACTCTGATAAAAGCACTGACCGGCGATGCTGGTCTCCAGCCTAAGGACCAGCTCTTTGCCACCTTGGATGTTACAGTACACGCAGGACAGCTGCCCAGTCACATGACTGTACTGTATGTGGACACCATTGGATTTTTGTCCCAGCTTCCTCACCAGCTTATTGACTCGTTCTCTGCCACCCTGGAAGATGTGGCACATTCTGTATGTATCCAGAAAGCATAGAAATGCCATATAAAATCAATATGTTTGTTATTAACAGTGTTTTAAAACATTTTTATTGGGCAGGACCTTATAATTCATGTGAGAGACATTAGTCATCCAGAAACTGTTAATCAAAAGGTGAATGTACTACATGTACTAAAGAATCTTCAGATTCCAGAAAGATTATTCAACACCATAATAGAGGTGCACAACAAGATCGACCTTATTGAAGGGTGAGACATTGCATAGTTCTGCTTTTTTTGCACCAGCACCATTTAATAAAAATGATGATGATGATGTAGAAATACTTATTTGCGTGAATAATTACAAATAAACGTAACATCTATGACTGTATTTGTATTAACTACCAGTAACTTGGATTAATAAATGTTAAAACGCTATTGCTCATTGATAGTTCATAGTAGCTAATACATTTACAAACTTTGGACCACCTATTAACTGTGTTGCCATTTTTTGCCACTGGATACCACCTATAACTAAACTGCTCAGAACACTATAGTTACCATAGTAACACCATAATATCTTGTATCATGATGGCAGGTTTTCTAATTCTTCTGTATGTTTTACAGATACCAGACCAGTGATCCTGAAGCTTTTTCTATATCAGCTCTTGAACAGCATGGACTGGATGTGTTAAAAGAAAAGATTGAAGAAGCTGTTGTTAGGTCTACTGGAAAACAAACGAAGACCCTCAAGGTGCAGCTCAACAGCCCCCAATTAGCGTAAGTGTCGGGTGAACAAATGTAAAATGAGACACATGCTTTAATCCACAGATTTGTCAGTTTGTGTCCTTTGCCCTTCACAGTTGGCTGTATAAGGAGGCGACAGTTCAGGCAGTGGATGATGTGGGAGACGATTGTACCGCCAACGTCAAGGTCATTATTAGCCAAGCTGCATATGGCCGCTACACGAAGCTGTTTCAGGTCACCTGGCAACAGACGGCCCCTGTTTCACAGCCAGAACTGACATGATGCACTTGTTGTCACACACTCACTGTTGTGTAAATATTTATTTGCTAAAAATGCACTCAAAACACAAATTTTATTACAATAAAATAAAACTTTAAAGCAAAGTGGATTTGTGTAATGTAAACAATGTTGCAATCAAATACATACAGGATGTCTTTTTATCAAAAATGTTTTTACACATCATAAAGCTTGAACAAAACATTAAAACACTGATTGAATTACTACACACTGTTTAAAAACATGTAAACACACTCTGAGGATTAAATATTGGGCAATTTCCGCATCATAGAAACTCCATTGGACACTGCGAAGCCTGTAGAAAGCTTTTGCATACGTTTATATAGAGTTAGTAACTGAATTTGATTGGTCGAGACCCATGACATTTCTTAACCAACCCTTTACATCTAAAACATTTTTCTTGACCAGCTCTTTGACTAAAGCAATTTCTTGTTGAGAGCAATAACAAGCGAGCAGAATGGTACGGGTCCAATAAAGTCGCCCGCTATAATGTTTAGATTCGTGCAATTAGCTCCTGGTTGTTGATCCTCCAGCCATCTCCTCACGCACTCCCAGTTTTCCATGGTCAGAGTTCGGAGAGACATCCGAGGGTGCGAGGCAATAAAACATCTATCCGTTGTCAGATTAAGGCCTGCTACGAAGAACCCTTCTGCAAGACATAAATATGTATTGGGTTAGGGTACAAAAGTGTATTTAGAAATAATTGCTAGAAATAATTGTTTAAATAACAGCTATTTAAAAATCTGCATTTCTACATGTATTGTGGTCATTCCAGTCCCAGTGTCTGTTGAATTTCAACAAAATCAAATGTCAGGAGTGACAAAGTCATCCAACAGCAATGTGAAAGACTTACAGCATGACAAGACACATGAAAACTGTCATAAACTCAAGGCTATTACATAAAAAAAGTACCTTTGTACATGTTCAAATATTACTGTTGTATTGCATAAAAGTAAATATAAACTTTTGTTTTCTTTGAGGTCTGAAGAAATAAATACAGAACATCTTTTCTGTTATTTTGACCTGTTTCTCCAGTTTAAACTTTCTGCAAATAAATACAAATAGAATAAATATTTAGGTTCAAAATTTGGGAGAAATATTGTTAGTAGTTCACAGAATAAAACACAAATGATCATTTTATCTAAACACATACCTATAGTCAAGTCAGGAAAAGCTCATTTTTTTCTGCGACTGTATCTAAACTTTTCCTACCTGGTCGACCAAGTTCTTTCTGCCATTCCAGATACTGGACAAGTTCTTCAGCATTAGGCTTGTTGGCCCAAAGGTACGGGATAGCAGGCCACAGCTCCTTATGACGCACTGCAGATTGGTCTTCATATGACAGTACTACTTGATAGCTTGATGTCCATAGGCTGCGCAAGGTCAGAACTGCTTCCTTTTAAAATACATATTGCTTTAAAACAAGACAAACCAGTATTGAAAACATATGTAGAGAATTTTTCAAATTAAAGCCCCGTTGAAATCTTGCAACAAGGTTTGGTGCCCTGTGTTGATGTTTCTGAAGTTTAGGTGAGACACAATTAGTTATGACAGCATATAGTGCCAGATGGTCAACAAAATTTTTGGTATGTTTTTATTGAGGAGAAAGACTGTAAATTTTAAATGTTGTCTTTGAAAAGTACATTAACACTAGATTCACCACAAAAACATGATTTAGTGTCTGAAAAAATGACAAATCCAACTGGTCTCTTACATTGCGAGGGCACAGCTTACGGCCAAAGATTTTCTTTAGAGAATAGATCAAATCCTCATGACGTTTGTGATCCAGCCCTTCGAAATGACTACAAGCGAGGATGACAATTTCTTTAGGATGAGAATCAAGCCATGATGCAACTGTCTGTAAAGTTTCCTATAATACAGGAAACAGCAGGATTAAATACACCAAATTTAGACAGCAGGAAAAATACACCAAATAAAGTAGCCAGGATACATTTGTACTCACAACAACAGTTGCATGTGTGTAAATCACATGAGTGAAGTAAAGCTCATTGGAGGAATCGTACTGTTTGTGGGCAATTCGGAGATCAAAGTATCGAATGCCTGCGTTAAGTTGCTCCACAATGTTTTGCACCTGCAAATGTTGTTTGCAACAAAGTGAGTTTGATGGCGTTAAATATATTTTATATAAATTGCTTCTGCAAATTAAGTGTAAGATATTGAGAACTATGAGGTAGACAGCATTAAACCTTGTAGTCACTTTATACAGTAACCAATGGGGTGTTTGCTTGCCTGTGTAGTGGCCCATTTGTAAATAGCTGAGCGAGTGAAACAGCAGAAAGCTCGATCCAGTAACCTGAAGGTATCTGACTCTGACCTGAGCAGTGGAGATGTGATATCCAGACAGTAGCTCATTGCATCATGGCTACCTGTAAACAAGACTTTATTGATTTGGTTGTAAACATTGCCAACCAATGCAATCCTCTGGACGATTTTAGCAAGTATAGAATAACTTATTAAATATTATTTTAATTTTTTTATTTTATTACAATAAAAATACAGTTTATGTATGCAGTCATGCGAAGAAAATATTAGACGAGTCTTCTTAGTTTCTGTAAGAAAAGGTGGGGCTCACCTGGTATTGAGAGATTTGTTAAATGGACATCCCACAGTTTCTCTGGTAAAGACGACATCCAGTCTTCTTCGCTGGTCGCAATCTCTTTAATCCGCTCCATTGATCACAACTTTATTTGACTTTATAAAGACTCTGCTTTTAAGAAATGCGTCTGTGTGTGCGTTTACATACACAATGAACGCTGACCCTGCGCTGCAACATTCCGCGTTTGAGCGAAACAACAGATAAAACACAGATAAAGAAGTCCAACCCCAGGTTTTTTTAGAAAGAGATGACGATCAAACTTTAGTAGTTCTAAACTCCATGCATTGCGAAAGTCTTCAGGAGGTTTAAGGGATGATTTCTGGTTGTATGGCGTGCACGGACAGATTATTTCCTGCTTCCCTGTTACGGTCTTTCACACAACATTTTTTCTGTCGCGCTGCTGTAGCCTACTGATAGCTTGAAGACGTTGCGTTAAAAAAACTTTTAATTAATTAAGTTAACTTAGTTTAATTTATTTGAAATAAATAACGTTTGGGTTATTAACATTTATAAATGTCTGCGTTATATAGTTCATAAATATTTATTGTTTATCTTGTTAAAAGTCAATTTGCTAAGAAAAGAAATTCCTCCAATTTGGCAATGCAGATAACGTCTCATACTTCAGCTTTTTTGTGCTAGTAGTAAGTCTGTTTAAATATGAATATTGCTTTAAAAATGTAAATATGTTTACGAAACAGACATTACATAATATTAAAAAAATAATAATTTATATTTTGGATAGAACACAACAGCTTCACAGAAAAAAAACTAGTTTCAATATTGATTCATTCTCTTTATTTAAAACCATATATTAAATGTGCATACTGTACATCATTCAAACAGTCTGATAGTTGGGCTAGTTTTTATATTTTTTTGCTGGAGAACCTCTTCACTTCACCTGATTTAAATGACATGCTACTATGACAGAGAACAAATCTGCAAATTTCCCCAGTCTCTTCATGCTTCATGAGTGCACCACATAGGCCTACCATGCAGAGATGTACTGTACATACAGTAACCGTGTTGCTATTTTTGAATTCTATAGAGAGAATTGAAAAGACCATAATAAAGAATGCACAGTCCTGAGTGTTTGATAGTCATCAGCACTCCTTGTGCAAAATGTAAAAATGACTTCTTTTATCCCTCTGTGTAACATTGTGCTTGGTGCTGTGATTTCAAGTTGTGACACACTGCCAACAATATTGCAGATCAGAGGTATATAGTGGGCACTGCATAAATAAGCTTAAGACGGTAAATTCAAGTCATAAAATCAATGCATTATTCTACCCGTAACTTAAAATTATCCACCATTACTCAACAAGTGCATAATTACCAATTATTCATCAAGTGCAAATTCATATTTGTCATACTTAACTAGTAAAAAAAGTCCATCACAGGAATAAAAAATTCAAACATTAAATACATTGTAAAAACTGATCAAGTGGTCCCATTCAGCAGATGTTCATTTAGTGCAATAACAGTCGGTATGAACTGACTCTCGGTCACAAAGTCTCCGGCTATGATGTTGAGAGAGCCGGGTCTAGAGCCAGGCTTCTGATGCCTGACCCAGCTAAGTAATGTGGGATATGTAGACATCACCATATCCTTCAGTGATTCTGTGGGATGGGAGCATATGTACTTTAGATCTTCAGTAAGATTGATGCCAGTCACAAAGAACCCTCCTGGGGAAAATGATGTGTGTGAGAACTTGTGATGATATTAATAATAATAATAATACCTGAATAAGAAAAGAATGGTTACCTGGTCGTCCGTTTTGTTTTCTACGCTCAAATTCCTCAATCAGGGCTTCAGCTTTGGACTTGTTGGCCCACCAATAAGGAATGTGGGACCAGAGCTCTTGATGGCAGTTGGCAACATTGTGCTCATATGAAATGATAACTTGATAACTCTGGCTCCATAAATTCCGTAGCGTCACGCTTTCCTGATAGATAAATAAAATTGATCTTCTGTGATGTCTTTTATGTTTGCTTCTAAAATTGAACAATGACAATGAATGCATACCATTTTGGGGCACAGTTTGGAGTCAAAAACACTCTTTATAGTCGAGACAAGCCGTGTGTGGAGCTCTTGAGAGAGTCCCTGGAAGTGACTAAATGAGAGGATGACAACTTCCTTTGGATGAACATCCAGCCACTCTTTGATCTCCTTTAATACTGTCTGTAAAACACAGGAAATGGGTCAAGTTGATTTGAATACATTTATTTCTACTCAGATTACAGCTATTGCTCCCAGTAAATAACAAAATATCAAGTTGCCTCTAAAATGATAATGTCTTTTCCTATCAAACTTTTACATGCATATTCATTTCGCTTTTATAGTGTTTATGTGTTAGTTGTCTTACCTCCACAGTAATAGTGGTATAAACACCATGGTAAAAGTAGAGATCATCAGAGCTGTCATTGGGCCGATGTGCTATCCTCAGGTCACAGTATCTCACGCCAGAATCGAACTGCTCCCTAATGTTACACTCCTATGGTAAATAATGTAAAGCACATTCATTAACAATGCAGTGCCAGTCGAGCTAGTGTTGGACAATAAACAGTGAGTAAAACCATTCAAAGTTAACCATCCCTTTGTGTCTCTTTATTTCTCAGTAGCGAGTGGAATATTGCTTTTATACAACAGGACAATGGAAATTAAACCATCTTGTGTGTATAGTAGGTACTTTCTTAGATTTAGCATCTAGTTTAAGAGATGCATCCAAGCCTCTGATACTAATTTGGAAACTTGACATTGTAACTATAGCAACTCAGTTTGGGATGATGTGTGAGGAAATCTATAACGTTGTTGTAGTGTCATTTCAAGTTACTATGTTGGATTCATAGTAAAAATCATAAAGTGTCCCAGAGCTGTTTTGGTATTATATCAGCATTGGTGGATTATCTCCCGTCCAATCAGATTTGAGGACAGGAACAAAGAGTATACTCACAACATCTAGTACTATCCCATCTAATTGTGCTCCAATGTACTGAGAAAAGCTTTCAGCATCAAAAAGCCACTCAGTGTTTGATTGATTTCTGCAGGAAAGCAGACAGCAATGTATTCCCTCTCGTGCTGATAGATTTCGGTTTGTATGCTGAGAGATTCGTGCTCTACAGGAATCTGCTGATGCACATTGATATAAATTGGTCTATTACATCATCAGGGATTTGATACCATAGTCAACATAATCACATTCATTCAACCATTAAATGTTTAGCATTGAGCTTTTTCAAAAGTAGTTACAGACCAAATTGTGTGACGTAATTATTTAATATAAAGAATGTAAGCATGGAAGTATTTAACATTTAAAGCTTTGACTTTAAATGCTTTTTACTACTGTTTGTGAATGAAAAGGTGAAATGTTAATTATTTATGAGTCTGGCCTTTATTCTTTGCCTAAAATGGTATATAGACGTTTCATCGAATACACGCGCCTGGCCCGAAGTTAACTTCTGTCCTGTGTTTATTGATCAGTCTGGCTAGTGGCTAAAACTTTATATATTAATATTAATTCGTAATTATTTTGTATTGTATGTTAATTGCATTAAATAAACAATTTGTTGAATGTAACTTTGTCTCATTTAAGTTTAACCAAGTAATGGTTCTTCTACTGGTACCCAAAATAATACTGACTAGACATACTTTTAACTTGCTAGCTAATGTCATTTACTTGTTATTTCTTTCGTTTGTTATCAGAAATAATCTGCGGGGACTCTATTCTTTGTGGATGTGTACCAGAAGTTAAATTTGGGCCACAAAAGCGTGCATGCGCAGTAACGTTTATTTTGGTTGCTTTTTTAATCCAATAAAAAATACAGTAAACATACATAATAAAACAAATGAAATGTTGGTCATTTTACCCAAACATATAATAAAAAACTGCTGTAAAACTAGGTTAGTGGTAACTACCATACCTGTGCTATTGCCCACTTGTAAACAAACGGTCGTATGATGGGCTTCATATACTTGTCAAGCTTTTGCAGCATATCCGGCTGGGTGAGGTCCACCGGGGACCGGTCATTTTTGTCCAGACAGTAAGTTATTGCATTATGGCTCCCTGAAAATCAATAAAGTTTATTAGAAAAATTATAGTGCGACCACAAATGATATTTAACTACTTTGTGTAAACACATCCAAGCTTGGTCTATGAATCTAAGTGTTTGAATAGCTTCTAGATAGGCCTATTGAGACACTATAGATCTTCAAGACAATGCAAACTTTTCTCTTAAGTTCATAAAATAGTACATGTTTAGCATTGTAATATATAAAAAAAGTCAATGCTTTCATACATTTTGTGAATGTATAAATGAAATGGTTAGATTAGGTTAAATACCTGGAATGGCCATGAAACAGAGAGGAGTATCCCACAGTGCACTAGGCAGATGGGCCATCCAGTTTTCCATGGGCAGCTCACTCAACGACACTTGGCTGACCTCCGATGTCATTTTGGATTACTGTGAAAAATGTAAAGATGGGTGAATTGTATGTTGCATAAAAGTAATTCAAATAAAGTCCAGTCTCGAAACATTCAAATTCAGTAAAAACAGAGATGGCAGAATAGACAAGCGCGTATTCAAATAAACGTCGTTCAAATCGAAAGAGGAATCCTGGGAGGGATCTATGCTATGTACATTGTCGTAATATCAGGATTTACCAGGTTTTTAGGCTCCTTGTCCAGATAAAAAAATGCTCCGCATTGATCTTTGAAATGGTTTTACGGATAAAGATTTGAGATCAAAGCTGTCAGACGAGCGTAGTACAGGTCAAACTGGCTTCATCAGACTCCGATAATCGTCCAGTTCATTGATTCCCAAAACATCGCGTAAAAGTCATGTTAATAGTACGCGGAGGTGAACTTGTCATTGGCGGCATATGGTTTAACCGGGCTCGGTCTCCAAAACAAAATCCCTAGGTGATGGCAACCGAAATAGTCTGGAAGAACTCTCTTCTCCGTGAAATTCAGCCGGTTAACCGTGTTCCTTTCATGGCGATCATCAAACAGACGTATATATTGCTTGACGTTTCGAACATGTTTCGTTTGTGGAGATAGAAGAGAAAACAAAAGGTGACAAAACGGGTGCGTTTATCCACTGCATTCTCCACCCGGCCAGTCTGACAGTTTCAGACCTACTACGGCGAAGGCTTGGCTCATGAATATTAATTACGCAACGAGACGCTCGCCCGGTAGAACGAACTGATTTGTTTAAAAAGCCAGACGTTTGTAAGTGGGCGTTACACATTTGGCGAATTTACCAATAGCGACGCTTGGCGTATGAATATTAATTAGGGAACGTTCCTGGTTGATAAGGTAAACCCATAGTAGGATTTAAACATTTGCATCCGCCGAAAGAGGCGTTTCATGTTTAGGCAGATGCTGCTATACTATTTTAGGAAACAATAGTATGTGTGATAAATGACCGTGTCAGTTCTTTTATACACAATGCGCCACCGTCTTGTTTCGCAAGTTGCATTCTTTAAAACATTGTTTAAGTAGATGGGATTGGAAATGAAGGGTGTGTAGACTAGAGGATGAATGGGAAACTGCTGACCTCAGTAGGGGGGGAAACGGTGCTTCGCGATGACGCGGGACTTTTCTCTCTCTCACTGCGTTAAGCTTTTGCTACATTATAGAACAGTCAATAAAGACATCATCATGCAGACTAATAAATTACATTACAATGGTTTGATTGTCATTAGGCCTACATAAAACATGTTTTGTCAAAACAAAGACGTTATTTCTGTTATTCCTATTCATTCCAGCTCCAAAGTGCACAATGCCAGTCTCATTAGTTCTTAAAACAGCATGGAGTGACTCCAAGGGTTTCTTTGTGCTGTATGTCACAACCCCCTATTTAAACACGCTCTTTCAGCTATAGCACAATAGGACTTTTTTACATTATGCTGATTTTCTGAACAGCAATAGTCTTGTTTATTTTATTATTACAGAGTAATGGTATTCAATATTCTGGTCTGGGCAGCAGTCCTTCAATGACTCTAGTTACAGAGTCCTTTTGTGCATGCATATTTGCATCTCATTAACAGGCAACTTGGGTAAAATCCTGCTCATCTCTACCAAAATGATCTGTAGTATCGATACACACAATTCTATATAGAACATGTGTCCCAGTAGTGTCACAGGTTTGCATCATTGATATTCATTATGACAATGACCACTGACATCATCACTTATTATGACATCACTTATTAAAACTTCAGACTATTTTGACATTATTATTACATCATTACTCATTACAATCCATGGTGACATAATCAGCCATTATGACATCATCATATCATTCAGTATGACATTATTGCTCTTTTTTTGACATCATCATATTGCGGCATCATCACTCATTGTGACATCATCACATCATGACGTTGCCAGATTGCTGGTAGTAATGTTTCGTAAGATTTCTTCATAAGACCTCATTTTGTAAGGAGCAGCGGTTTTCTTCTGTGTCGACGACGGCATCTGCATTTTTGGACTTTAAGTTTTATAATCTACTGAAAAAAACATCTTGAATGGCCCACATGTAAGTTAAAGTAAATTAAAAGCAAGTTCATTGTTTGTAGAACTTTTGCTCTAAGTGCACTTACCACATTTTATTACACAGCTCCCTAGAATGCTTGATTCTGATTGGTCGATCAGGCATTTTGCTGTCAAATATTTTGATTTTGCAATAATAACCACCATACTGTACATTCTTCCTGACTGATCCTGCAGATGTGGAGGATTTTGTTTAGTGGCTATGATTTATATTTCAGGTTCAACAGAAGGTGTGCTGTGCTGGTTTCAAACTCAGCCTTTTCACAAATGATCAATAAACCTTAGGCAGCACTGAAGCCCGTCTGTGGGAGCTAACACAGCAGCCGCTCACCCGAAGAAAATCAGTTAAGTCTGAAGATAAACTGTTAAAAGCTTAAACAAAACATCAAATAACAGCATAGCTCAGCATTATTTCATCACACATATCAATAGTGAAGTTAAATAAAAATGACTGTTGACAGCAATTCTGAAAACCACCAAAGCCTGCAATAAGAGCCAAAGATTTAAATAGTTGTTCTGCAACCATCAGCAAGTACATTGTCTCTTTCTAAACATGTTAAATGTAAATAATTAAGTCATTATCAGGCTTTCTAAGTGTGTTAGCTGACAGCAGGAGACAGGTACAGCCCCAGGAAAACAGCACAGGGTGCAGAAATTGTGTTTTTTGGAGCGGAGAGAATTAATAAAACTGTAGAGAACACTTTGATGTGGACTACCCAGAGGGCATTTGGAAAAGTGTGATGTTGATGGAGAATGACATTACACTGATTAGCTCTCTTGAGTCTTACATGAACACGATTTGTGACCTCATCATTGGAAGTACTGGAGGTAGAGCCATGTATGTGTATAGTTCATCCAAAAAATGGGCTAATGTGCCTTTTTTCAGCTGAACACAATAGGAAGTAATATTACATAAAATTCTGTTCACTTGTTCTTAGAAACACTTCTTTCTTTAGTGAAACACTATGTGAGATGTTAGGTAAAAAGTTTGTGAACTGTTTCTATAGAAACCAGCAGCATTAAAGGGATAGTTCACCTAAAAATGAAAATTCTTGCAACACTCTCTTACCATCATGTTATTCCAAACCTGTATGTACTTTATCTGTGGAACACAAGATATTTTGAGAAATGTCTCAGAAGTTTCGTGTTCGTATAATGCAAGTCAGTGGGGGGGCAATGTTATTTTGTTATCTTTAAAAAATAATTTTTGAAGTGTAAGTCTGGAATTATAATAAATGGAGCTCTGCAAGCTTAACAAAATTATTTTTTAGAATACAATGTGATTTTTTTCAAAAGAGATAAACTGCTCATGTGTTACAGTATTTCCCACTGGATGTTGCTTATCACTGCGTAACACTGCTACCTGTGAAGCTATTGGAATACATAACAACAACTACAGATTGGTGTAGTGAGTCCACATGCATGAAAGTAGCACTTTCTTTGGAATACAGAAGACACTAGTGAAAGATACGAAAAAATAGGTATATTAATAAAATTGGAAAAATTTTATAAAGAACATAATTTACAAAAGTACAGAGCTGGTTTTACTGAAAATAATTTCTTAGTTTGGGTTGCAAGACCACAGCTTTGTCTCAATTTATTTGGCGAACTTGGCAAGACATGTTAACACTTAAGTCTTTAAGGCCAAAATATAGTTCATTTCTCCTGAAACACTTTTAATGCACAATATAGTTGCAAAAATTCACTTTATTACAACTCCAATGGACTGGAGTAAAACTATCATTGATTATTAAAATAACAGAATTCCAAGTAGAGAAACTAAACTGCGACTTTCTCTTTCACACATGCGAGCAAATAATGTTGTTTATTAAATCTGACATGATTCGTTCTGTACTATGCGTGCGAATGCACATCATACAGCACTGGATTACTGACAAATTATACAGAAATTGTTTAACAGGTCATTTATTTACAATTGAAACCAAGACAGGGTGTTTAACAAAGCAGTCATCTGTGTGGTGGAATTTATTATTGAAGCTAAACAAATAAATACTGAATTACTGTCATTTATAGACTTGGTAATGTTAACAAATGGATACAGATGATTGGCTTAACACATGCAAGATTGTGTTTAATAAGTTTTGGGAAAGATATTATAGTATACTATAATAGTGTTCACATTTTCTGCATATTTGTCGTTTGAGAAATATGTCTTTGTGAGCCAAAAAACAAACCCTGCTGCGTAAATTCAAACTAGTGCTATCCAACCAACAAATCAATCGGAATACTTGCATTTATTTAAGGAATGTTATGTTTTCTTTGCCATAAATGCATTGGTTTTGTGTCCATACAAGTGGTCAATGAATCCCACCGTTGTTTAGTTACCAACATTCTACAAAATATCTTCTTTTGTGTTCTGCTGAATAAAGAAAGTCATACAGGTTTGAAACGACAAGAGGGCAAGTAAGTAAATGACAGAATTTTTGGGTGGACTATCCCTTTAAGAAGGCAGAAGTAAACGCAACAAATCAAAAAAGAAGACACCACCAGAAAGGGAGAGAAAATAGACAGATCAGCCAAACTCAGATACTAAGATCAAACATTTGTCCCATCAGAGTTCTCATGTCTTTATTTTTTTGCATAACCAAATCAGTAAGAAAGTATATTTCAGCATGTGGAAATCATCTCAACAGATTTGACATCTTAACACAAACTACTATGTACAGTCTAAAAACTGAGGTTCATTTAAGTCATTATATACAGAAACATTGCTTCAAGACCCATAAAACCTACTGTACAAGTTTAAATGGTGTTCTCTCTTTTACCGAAACATTACGGTTTAGAACTGGAAGCAGTGATATCCATTTTGAAAAGACAGACCCATCATGAAAACAGATGAGTCTGTGCCAATCCACCAGAGAGAATTGTTTGGCACTTCTTTTCAGTGAGAAGTGAATAGACACGGCTCACATAGGAAGGCTGAGGTCTGGTTTGTAACGCCTTTTTCCAGCGACCTTCGCCTGATCCTCAACAGAGGAGAACTATTTTCCATAGGGCGAGCCTGGCGACTATGATTACCGGAGTAATTACGGTAATTTGTGGCAGTGGGTTTGAGATTTGAATGCTTTTGAAGATTGTCACCTTTTCACTGATGTCCTGGAGCCAAAAGACAGTTTTGTTCGACCGGACGATTTGACGTAATCCCCGGCCGGGCTTCTCTGGTTTTGCACCCGACCTCCCTGCCGAGACCGTCTCTTAGCCTCTGGCTCCGAGTCACTGAGCTCTGCGTCTGGGCAGTAACCATCGGTCTCCTGGTATGTTCTGCTGCCCACTAGGGGTCGCTCACTGGAAACCGGTTTGGTGAAGCTGGAGGACTTGCGAGCGTGCTTTTCGAAAGCTCGGAGGTCTTCAGTCCGTACTAAACTGACAGTGGCCTCTTTTAAGGATCTACTGAAGTGCTCCAGGGAGGTTTTGTGAAATCCACCTGCTTGAACTTTGCCTGGAATCTCAGTACGCGTTTCCTGTTCGGTGGACGCCTGGCAGGAAGTGTCTCTTTGAAGTAAAGGATTCTCGATAATGCCGTTTGATTTCGGTTGATGGTATTTGTCCTGTTCGATTTTACCTTTTCCATTGGATGACTGACCGTGGAGGGCGGCGTGCAGAGCCAGGGGTTTGCCCGTCTGTTTTACGGCCAAAGGGGGAGTGCCGCCATCTCGTCGAATGTAAATGGAATTAGGAATGAGGCCGTTAACACGCTCCTCTGTTCGGGACCGACCCTGATGGAGCTGTGGCTTTCCCTGACCGATGCCTCCCTCACCGATGTCATACACATTACCACTGTTATCTGGGCACAAAGGTCCGTTAACAGATTTGCTGCTGGTTTTGCCATTGCCAAGCGACACTTTGGGCATTTTGAGTTTTAAGGTTATCCTGGGAGGAGTGTGGAATATGAGGTTCTCTAAAGAACCTGATATTGGAAGCCCTGTCGATGAAAACAGGAGAAATTACTCTACAGTTTAAAGTCAATTCAAGGTTTGTAAAGGTTTTAAGAGTGAAATTAAAAAATGTAAGTACCCTTGAACTTACAAGATACAAAAAAAAACCTTTTTTATCATTTCAACAAATTATAAATGGCTTTAATTTCAACATTAAATGTATCTTGTTCATTTATGACACTTAACACTTTAATGTCATGAAACCAACATTTTCCAAACTACATAAACATCAGGAAAGTGTTTGTTACCTGCAGATAACTCTTGGTTGATGAGCTTGACGTGAAGATTGAAGATCTGCTCCTGAGCTTTACTTTGAGACAACTTCAGTTTTTCTCTTCGACTCACCATGTAGCACAAGTTCCTCACCTGACAAAACCACACGGGCATAAAGAGCAGATCTGTAAGCATGCATCATACTTCCCACATCTGTGTCACGTATATTTCGGCTGCCACAGCACCACATTATAATATTCACACTGCATGTGCAAGCAGTTTCAGCTGCAAGACTATTTTTGTGTCCCAATAAAGCCAAAAAAATAAATAAGCGATAATAAGTGATTTATAACATTGATATGTTTGCTAACCAAATAGTAAACATGCACTTTAATGGCATTAGTTGACCTGTTAGTAATCGATCATTTGTTTGGTCTCCACTGTGATGCAAATTTAGTTTACATTTATTCATTTGGCACATGCTTTTATCCCAAGCGATCCAGGCCCGGTACTAGCCTGCGACTGGAGGGGGCAGATATATAATTGTTCATTTTGTACATAATAATAAAATTTGACAGATAATAATTTAACAGATATACAAATAAGTATTTTGTAATAAGTATTTATTTTTTATTAATTATAATTGTCTGGAGATATATATATATATATATATGTGGGGCAGTTGTGGCCCAGTGGTTAGAAAGTTGGACTCATGACCAGAAGGTTGCTGGTTCAATTCTCAGGGCTGGCGGGTAATGGCTGAAGTGCCCTTGAGCAAGGCACCTAACCCCCACTTGCTTACTATACAAAATGTACAAATGTATAGTACAATGTAATGTAAGTCGCTTTGGATAAAAGCGTCTGCCAAATGCATAAATGTAAATGAAATGTAAATTATATATATATATATATATATGGCCAGAAACTAGTTTAAATCACATCAGTATTTGTGCCAGTGTTCAGACCCAGAGGCTGTGGAGCATGACGTCAGACTTAACAAGCAGATAAGCTTACATCCTGAGTTGTGCGGTTTTACTTTTTAAAGTGATTTTGGCCATTAAAAACATTCAGTGTAAAAACTGAGAATGTCAAGGTTTAGCTGGTTAGCATTGCCCATGTGAGCCTTTGCTGGTAGATGACAGCTTTTTTGCCACTGACATTACTATCCATATCATGTACTGTGATGAATTACATTAATTTATTTCAAAGAAACAGTTTACTCAAAAAATAAAATTCTTATCATACTCTCCCTCATGCTATTCCACAATTATATGACCTCCTACATCTATCATAGAGGTAATCCAAATAACTCATATGTTGCATCTAAAGCAAATTAAAAATGTTGGCAAAACAATTCTGCTTTTTAACCTGAAAGGTAAACAAGCAGATCTGAGCTCTAAAATTAAGTACGATAGCACGTCAGTAACTTCAGATCTCAAAGGTTCTTCTACAGCTCGTGACTACTAGCTGTCATATGCATTTTATCTGCTTGTTGAGATTACAATAGGCTAATTGTGTTACAAAGAAGAAAGGGTATATATCTGGGATGGCATGAAGGGAAGTAAATTGTTGTTTTTTCGGGAGAACTGTTCCTTAAGAAAACAAAATGCCTGTATACTAGGAAAAAACACATAAGATAACAGCTGAAAACCAGAAAGATGCAATTTATGATAACACCAGGAGTACCCACCCGCTCCAGGTCCTGGCGCAGATGCATGAACATGCGCATGCGTGTGTGGATGCTGTCCTCCTGCGGCTGCAGCAGCAGATTTTCATTATCGTCTTTAGGTGGCAGCAAAGCCTTGTTGAAGTTGCCTTTCCTTTTCAGCTTCCAGTACTGAAATATAAAGTCCAGCAGGTGGAGAGGAAGCCCCAGGTCCTGGGCCACTTCTTCAGGATGAACGAGTGTGTAAAACTCCTCCTCCAGCTCCTGGAGCTTCTGAGCCCTCAGACCCAGTTTCTCAGTCTCGGTTGGAGGTTTGTGCCGGGCCGGACTCAAGCCTGGTTCTCCAGCTTTGGGTTTGCTGTGCTTCATGCAGTAGGATTTAAACTTGACCTCATCACCTTCATCCAGGATGGTCTTCATCTCCAGATTGTGCTCGAAGGCGCAAGTGACGTGGAAAGGGATGGTGCAGTTCTTAACAGAGCACTAGAAAATGAGAGAGAGAGTTAAAAACATACGTTCTAGAACACAGAACCACAGATTTTTTGCTCTCTGGTGTTACCTGGATGCAGGCTCCTGTCTTGATTTTACAGACGCTACAGATGAGTGACCAGCGACTGGGGGGAATGTGTGACACTTTGGTGATTGGTTCCATCCTTTCCGGACATGCGATGCTCACCTAAACACACACACAAATATTAATTTACTTTAATAAAATACAAATGTAAATAAATACACACAATAAAGCGTCCATATTTACATTTATGCATTTGGCAGACGCTTATATCCAAAGCGCCACGCTCTAACCACTACAGGAAAGCATATCAAATCAAATGTACAAAAAATGTTTTGCCCAAGTCTCAAGACTGAGCTACGAAAATAGTTTGTAACAACCAAGGACGGAAAAGTTAAAATCCATCATTGATTATGTAATTCCATTCAGCTTGTGACACGACTTACTTCAGGTATCCAGAGTGCACAGCTCACATGAGCCCATTTGGTGCCCGCCCTGGTGGCCTTCATCGCACCCCCTATTTTGGGACACAGAAGGCACTGAGGATTGATGCCAAGCACACATGTCCTGCACAGCCAGTTTCCATCTGGCACTTTTACAATGCCATAGCAGGCCTGAAACAGAATAGAAAAATAGATTTATCTTACATTTCAACTTAAATTACAGTGCAGCTATTGTTTAAAAGGTTTGCCTTTAAAAGCGTGCAGGTTAGTTAAACAGAAAAAAAACCTTCCAAAGCAGTGTTATTTCCATTTCCTTTACAAAACGGCATATTCGGAAACCTAAGGTTTTGGAAGGACAGTGACGATTTATTTTTTATTCTTAGTACAAACTAGTCTTTAGTGTCTCACCTGGTGCACACAAATGTTGCATTTGTCACAAAAGACCATGTCATTGCCTTCCTCGCTGTCAGGCGAGCGACACACATCACATATGACATCCTCATCGTACTCTATTCCCAGGCCCTCCTCTGTCTCAATAGCGTGGTTCATGTTATCATGGCACTGCCTCTCCAGGGCCTCCATCACCCGCTCCACTGTCAACTCATCCAGCGGCCCATCACCTGAAAGACAAAAATCGTACTATGAAGATTATCTTGGGCTTTATGTTTGACTGCACCAAACTAAATATGCTGTTACAAGCTTACCCATCTGCCCAAGTTCTGCATTGAGTTGCTGGAGCCAGTATAGATCCATATCATCTAGATCGTATTTGCACATAGCCTCTGCCAATTCTTTGATATTGACGTATCCCGTCTCTGTAGAGTCCTGACTCCAGCACTGAATATACTTCCTAGGTTTGGTGAAGAGGATCTCCTTTGGCTTCTCAGCTATTACTCTGGGGAAAAAAACACAAACAGATCTCATATAAATGGTCCGGACAGCCTTAAATCGAGAACTTGTTCATACCTAAAAACCACAGTAGTACCATGGTACATTTTTATTAGGGCCTTTTATGCAAACCACCCACTTTTTACTCTAAACCACCCACGTACAAGCACACAGGAAGTGATATAACAACACAACTATTTGTTACTATTTGTAAAACATGACATACCTCACAGACGGTTGAGGGATGGTATCCGGACTGGCGGGCACCTGCACACCTTTTTCCCATTCCTGCTTCCAGGTGTCAGCCAGCAAGTAATAATCCTCTGGAGGCACGTGATGAGAGTCTGGAAGCTTCATGGCACTGATCAGGTCTTTTCTGAACACCTGCAGAGAGAAGGTCCACACATCAGCTACTGTGGTTTTGATCAGGGCAAATACAAGGCGACAGAATCTTCTTCTGTTCATACCTCTGCCGGTTTCTTCTGAGCAGAGGCGGGGGTACCTGGTTTGCTCCCATACTTGTTATAGGAGAAGGACGTTGAGGGACCTTTATGACACGATGGGAGAAAGAAGTCAAATAATATCCCTTACTTCTCTAGTAATGCTCGATGACGACAGATGTATGGTTTCATGACAACTGAATTCATGAAGAATTGAATATGGCTCAGTTGTACTCACTCTCATTGTCTGAACTGTCACTGCTGCTTGAAGCCCTGAGTCGTTTCATCCTGACGTATCCTGCAATGACAGAAAGATACATTTAAACCAGATGTCACTTAACATATACACTAGAAAATATAGACCGTTTTATCAAACGCATGCGTTTGCCCCGGATGTTAACTTCCAGTCTGTGTTTGTGGCTAGTTAATAATTTGTATTAATATTTTCTTGTATAATAACTGTATTAAATAAACAACTTGTTGAATTTTCTTGTATATTATTTCATTAAATAAACAATTTGTTAAATGGGTTGTGTAATTTTAGGCAAGTAACGGTTCTTATACTGGTAACCCAAAATAATACTTGCTAGCTAATGTAATTGACTTATTTTTTCTTTTGCTTGTTATCAGAAATAATCTGCAGGGATTCTATTCTTCGCAGTAACGTTTCTTTATGTTGTTGCTTTGAAACCGTCTATAGTTATATCTAAACAATGATGGTTGAATCTACACTACAGTATAAAGATTTGAGAAGAAAATTGTGTAAATATTAGCAACCATGAAGCAACCTGTTTTGACAGATTGACTACCAATTTTATTCCCATAATACCATGGTTAGGGCTGTCACAATATCAGATTTTCACCATCTGATTATGATGGCATAGATTCCTGATAATGATATTATAACAATATCATTGGGTTGGAAAAAATAATGCGATCATTGACATTCATCTTTTTTGTGTCTATTTTGTGTTTTCTCTTTCTGGCCGATGAATCACAATCGACGTACGAGTGTAGCGAGGCAGAGAGAAAGTTTGTAACCATTGTAAGTCTTAAGCCGAAATGTTAAATGGGTGAATGTTACAGTGTGAAACAGATACTGGCACAGGATTATTTACAATATTATTATATTGGTAATATAAATAACACATTTATTGTCAATACTAGTATATCGTGACATCCCTAGATGAGACAACAGCAAATTGGTAATTACAAACAAATAAAACCAAAATACACATATATTAAATATTTGTCAAAGAAACAACACAGATTTTAAATCATTAATGTGGGGCATTTGATAATTCACTTTACTATTGCAGTGGCACAGTAATGTACTATTAGGGCAGCTTAAACCGTTCCCATCGTTCAGCACTTTTTACTCACCATAAATTTAAATAGCATGCTACTGTATTCATCCGCCGTGCTTCTTCTGCCGCCTGCTCATGCCTGCAAAACAAAGAAACACACATGAGGAAGGAACGTAAACAAGCTGTAAATAAAAAGTGAGATGGTAAAACAGAGGGTCTATGAGACCCAGAAAACGCTGCGATTTTTTTGCCCTAATACTTGACTGAGTGGCCTCCTTAAATAAATATTAATCTGCCTCGCTTCGAGCGATCGCAGCCAACCCACATATATAAAAATAAGCGCATACACACACACCTTTAAAGCACAGTTTAAAAGCAAGGCCCCATGACATTTCTTTACTTATATATTTTGTGATAGACTGACATTTCAGTTCTTTCAATATAAGCATCATTCTCCCAGCACTGACACTATAAATACTACAGACAGGAAACGGCATAAGAAGAGCCGAGATGGAATTTGCCTACTTGGCGGCATGTAACACAACATTTTAAAAACACAGCGCCCCCTGGGACGCATGGTCCCCTACTAAACCCACACAAAAACAGGAACCTACAGGTTTTACAGCAATTTTACTGTCTGCATATCAGCCCTAATAACCCCTTAAAGCAATGAAGCTTCCATTTCCTGGCTATAATTTCAGCCCACAAGAGAAACTGCCTGATTCTGACATAAAAGATACAGTATTATGTAAGGATTTAGGATACAGGATGTAGTGGAGGCGTCAAGCCAGAGTCCAGAGACTAGAGTTGGCAGAGAGTGTAATAAACTCAGAACAGCTTTAACAAAGTTAAAAGTGTGCTCCTACACATAATGACCTACATTCAAAAGAATACAAAAATATGAGCACTCAGCATAAATCTAGTAAAATAAATAGACATGCACCCTCATCTTAAGTTAATACAGGTATAAGAGGGTAACAGAGTGCTTTTGTGCTCCAGCAGGACATAGGACAGTAGTGCAATATGTGGTCTCAAAGTCAGATTTGCATCCTCACCCACTCCAAGAGGACTTTTGACATGGAACTAAAGCCACATTTATGACAGCAAATGTGAACATCTGCTTCTGACGCACAAACACCTCCACGCACTATTAAGACTGAAGATCTGCTTGCCTGTATTTAAAAAGGGAGAACGGCAAATGGTGTAATATTGGTTATTATAACTAAGTTGTTGAAGGGGAACAATCTGTTCTGTTGGTTACAGGGTAGCCTTGCTTTGTGGTCCTAAATGGCAAAACAAAATGACAACCATGGTAACCAACCCCCACCCCTATAGTGCCATGATAAAGCACAATGCTCTGCCCAGAAAGACCACCCCACACCCCCTAACAGATCAGCGGCTGTTGAGAGCCACTTCACACTGCCCTAGTGTTCCAGCAAACCTTCCCATTTACTGGCTTTAAATCGCACGTGTAATTTCTGTCTTCGCTAAAACGGGTGTTGTAATCTGATTTGTTTAATGCATATTTTAAATCTGCAGATTATGCTATTAAATTGAAGTCACCCTCGATACGAACCACACAGTTTAAAGTCTGCGGTCAGGGATTTCGCGGGAACCAGAGGGGAGAAGCGGAAGCTCGGGGAGGGCATTCCCGCATTCCATCAACTGTACTTCCGCTCCAAACTTTCTGTTGCACTGTGGGCGCAACTCGCATCAGAATTACACGAATTTAGCTAGTATTTACCATTAGACAGTACATGACATTTTGTATATTTTAATTTAAAATTGCGTGGATGCCTGATGCATTTCTGAAGCAAAGGTGTTAACATTATATAAAAAAATTCCAGCGACTAATATTAACTAAGTGTATGCAACCACCACAAGTCCTACATTTACACTTAAAATATCACCTCCCACTCTGTAAATCCAAAGCCTGATGCAATGAGGAGAAATACATTTAACTTAGCAATCCTTTGTGCACTATTATGAGAATTTCCTTAACATGCACAAACGTACATGTCACGTTAGCTGTAGGCTACCCATACAATTTATGCCGACCATGCTGGTAAACATTGTGTAAGTTCACAGAACCAAATAAGTTAAACAACGGAGCACAAAAAGTAATGTTCACTGTACAATAGCTATGTGTGAGCATTAGGTGGTGGTGGTGTCCTCCATTGCTGAACGCTTGAGGGTTTCTGACGGCCTTGGCGCCAAACTCGAGCCGCCCTACATGACGAATACTTTACAGTGACTACAATCACTTCCACTGCCGTAATACTAACGTTACACCACTAAACGTGTAATCACAAACTTAACGCAATGTATTGCTATCGCTAACGCCTCGGTTTCTGGACGCTAAAATCCCAGTCATAAAGGATCCGTAGAAAGCAGCAGGCCCCGCTGCCTGGATAACTGGCACACTGAGCCCTATGTGGAGACACGAGCAGTATTGTTCGCGCTGCACCCTTACCTCGCAGCCAAAAATCCGCCGTTACCGGACGATCGCACAACGCGATGGGCTCCGCGAGGCTGTCTTCAAACCAGCAACGGTGAGATAAACAGAACACCGGTGTTTTTCTTATTTTTTCTTGTCTGTCCCACTGTCAATATCCCATAAGCAGCAATCACCCTCTCTCCACGACACAACAGCGCTATTGTACTGGCCGACCGCTGGGTCCTAAACTCCGCCCAATTCATGGCTCTACTGACAGAGAGTGAACCAGACTATTTAGCATATTTCCATCCAGGGAAATTTAAATGTCCTCTAGTTGCTACTTTGGAGGGCCAAGACGTTAATATTCGGAACCAGTTGCAACATCTAATTTACAATGTAACGTCTAATAGAAATATGCACGATATCCTTATTATAAAAGTCCAATTTTTCCACAATACATTTCTGTAGAAGTTCCAACATCCATAGGGAACCAAACTGGCAACTAAACAATTTAAGCAAGAATAATATAAACTTTAAAGAATATTATAACTGTTTGCACTTTGTCTTTAATACGTCTGTTTTCCAGTAATTTAGCAAATAGTAAACACTATGAGGCATGAACTTTTTTATGAACAAAATGAATGTATTGACAAATCACAGCTTATATTAAAATCCTCAAAAACTGTTTTACAAATAAAAAAGTACACTTTGATGATCTTAAATGTACAAATTTGGTCAAGCAAAAACATTTCTACAAAAATAGAGAAGTGTGATAGAGAAAATAAATCTAAATCTCCTAAACAAATGTATTTTGTATTATGTGTTTCTATGTAAATTATTTTCACATGTGGAGTGTCATTTTTGTGTCTATAATAAAAAATACTGAAAAAAACCATAAAATATCATATGGCCACAAAAGGTTGCTCAAAGTCATGCTAATAGAACAAAATAAAATACATGACTATGTGCAATTTAATCTAACACATTAATATAGATAAATCTGATCCAGGACAATTAATGTTTTCTGTGCACGTGACAAACAATTTAACAATAACAAATTTTACAGCTATCTGGTAAACACTAATCAGCTATACAGATGGAGATGTGAATACAAACAAATCAGGATAAAACACTATTTCCTATACATTCATAAAAACAATTCAATAAATATCTTTATAATCAATTGTACGGTTTTCAGCATAAATGACAAAAGTGTTCACAGCCAATGTTTGATTAGAACATTCTAGTTCTGTTGGAGCTGATTCTCCATCTAAAGGCACTTGCCTTTTTGATTTAACTGATTGATTGACATGCCATTATAACATTATGACATTAGAACAAAAATAATATTAATCAAACAGAAAAATACCAATTGCGTGGAAAAGTAACTATTTAGAGACCTCTGGCTTGGCATCAGTGTTATGCCTTACTAAAAGTAATTTCAATTCACAGCACTGAAATTACAACATATACAAATATAAACCCACATCAATGCGGGATGATGCTCGGTTTGAGTTTTAAAGTCCCATCTGCATGTCAGCAAAGTTGAAAAAGTTGTCAACGTCACGTGAGGAGGTACTTTTGCTCTCAGAAACAAACACCTGCAGGAAAAGCAGCAGAAAAAATGTCAGCTGATCAGAGCACATACTCAATAAATAGATTTGTGAAATAAACAGCTTCTTGTTGCGTTTACCTTAGTCCCATTGAATACTTCATCAGAGATGGTTCGGCATGCCTCCACCACGCCGTCTCCATTCAGCTCAAGAGCTACCACGGGACCTGCAGGAACACGGATCAGAACACGCAGATTAATATCTACGAATGGGATTTGGTGCATGGCCTTATTAGTTACACTGCATCATGGCACCTTTGGTGATCCACTCAGCAAGGCCTTCAGCGCTATTCTGGAACACTCGGTTCACATCTTCAGGACGCATGGAAACCTCTTTGGTCTGAATGAGGACAAAGCCTTTGGTAGTTACCTGTTAGATAGTGGACACAGACAATATTTTGTAAGTGTAAAGGTTTGGTAAATTGGCTCAGTTATCCATATCCTTATTAACTGTTGGCGGCAGCTTGGCTTGAAAAAACAACAAATGAACATATTATTAAATACAAAAACAGATAATAATGATGTCTGTTGTTTTCATAAAAACATAAGGATTGTAATTTCTCTTTATTATATGTGTTGTTATTAAAGGGGTAGTTTACCCAAAAACAAAGATTCTGTCATCATTTACTCATCCTCTTTTCATTTCAAACTTGTATGACTTTCTTTTTTCTGCAAAACACAAAAGAAGATATTTTAAAGAATGTTGGTAACCAAATACCGTTGGTCGCCATTGGCTTCTATTGTAAGGACAGAAAAAAAACAATGCAAGTGAATGGGGACCAATGGTTTTTCGCTTGACAACATTTTTTTAAATATCTTCTTTTGTGTCTAAAAAAGTCTAACAGGTTTGAAATGACAAGAGGGCGAGTAAATGATTACAACATTTTCATTTTTGGGTAAACTATCCTTTTAATATTGTTGTTTCACATATATAAATGATGATTCCGCGCACAGAGCAATTCATTGTCACCAAGCAGCATTTGTCGACTATGTCTAAAACATTTCTACTGTAATTATCAAAGTAAAGCAAAGCTTTAGCCTTTCTGTTTTGTTTACAGCCAAAGGTACAGGGGTTCCCAAAGCCTATTTTTACATATTTAGATAACGCATTAAAGTAATACACTAAAAATCTATTACGAAACCAACATGCAGCCTGGTTACGAATAACCAAAATCAATACCCAGTTTTTTTTTGCCTACCTGCACTACCTGTGTGCCTTTTTTTGTAATGCTGCTACTTTTTTTGCATTCTTTGCATTGCTGCCAAATGACTACCTTGTGTTACTACTTGTTTGCACATCACTGTTCATATAAATACTCAGTTTAGATTCTATCATAGACTATATATTACCTTTATCTTTATATTATTTAAATTTTGTTTACCTTGTTTAGTATTTTATAATAATTGCACTTTAGAGCTAATCTGACTTACATTTCACTACTGGTTGTATATTCTCTATATAGCTGTGTATGTGACAAACACAAATCTTGAATCTTAAAAAAAGAAGAATAAAAGTTAAAAATCAAACTGAAGCAGGAATAACCCATTTCCTCTTTTCTATTTATATAGGCTAAGTAACTGAAGAAAGGCAATTTCATTTCCCAATTAGCATGGCAAATGTTAAACAACAAATTGCTATAAACAACATCATTCCATAAGAAATTAAACTGATTCCATATTGACTAAAAGCCTCTACTGTGGCTAACCTTTAAACATTAGAAATGTGATGCCAGGAACTTACTCTCTCCATGTTCCTGCTACATAAATTTCAAGCTTGTAGCACAAGTAAAATTTAGTGCATAACAAATAAGTCACAATCGTACAAGACCAAATTCTACCAAGTTAAATGGGGAGAAGCAAGTATGTTCAAAATTGCTTGCTAAGGTCAATATATTGCCAACCAAATATTAAAGGGATAGTTCAACTAAAAATGTAAATTCTGTCATGAATTACTCTCTCTCTAGTTGTTCCAAATCTGCATACATTTCTTTGTTTGGTTAAACACAGAGAAAGATATTTGTGAGAACAATTCTTGGACCCCATTAACTACCATAGTAGAAATGTATAATGACAGTCAAAAGTACCCCAGAACATTTTGCTGTCAGAAATTCTTCAAAATATCTCATTTTGAAGAATTATAAAGTAATTTTTCCGACTATGGTAGTCAATGGGGTCCAAGACCTGTTTGGTTTTAAGCATTATTCCAAATAAAATTTATACAGGTTTGGATCAACTCAAAGGTGAGTAAATGATGATAGAATGTGAACTATCCCTTTAAACATGGCCAATTGTACCATCAATTATATTTCTTAAGCACCTTTTCCCAGGTTTTTGCGCATGCGCTAAGTTGGTCAGTATTTCACTGTACAGTGCCCCTCTCCCAGAGAATCTATGGAAGGTGTCATTTATTGAGCATATTCAGCACTTTTCCCCATTCAAAGTGATAACACTGCCACGTCTTAGTCTTTGGATAAGCACTCATTGTGGTAACCACAAAATTCTACCAGCAAACTTTATGAAACCAGCTCTAACCTCTTCAATAAGCTTGCGGGCATTCGCAGTGGTATAGTCTCCAGCAAAGAACACAAACAAGCAGGACTCTTCACTCTCCTTACGCCGGCCTCCTTTGGTCAGGGGAACAATGCTCCGGCTTGCTTCAGTTGAGATTCTCACAGACTTGAACTCAGATTCAGAATCCGGTAGAGGCACATGCTCCAGAACGGAAGCGTCCTCGAGCAGGAGACTCCAGTTGGTCTCTCCAGAGACGGGTGTGAAATCGTGAATATTGCTCCAGTTGTTGTTAAAAATGCTGAGGCCTGCGTCTTTAAAGTGGAAAGCCAGCTCAGGGTAGTAGTACTGGAAACAGCCAAACTTCATGCCCGTAGAAGACTCGATGATGGGCTGGGTGGCGCAGCACAGAAACACATCCATTTTCTTGCAGTCTCTGGTGCGGAACTGCTGGCAGGCCACCACACACTTGATTTCTTTGCAGTCTCTGAAGAATACACTGCCTTTGACAGGACCTAACACTATGCGGCAGTTCACACAGTCGTCGATGGTAATGGTCGCCGAATGGTCAAAAACGTAGATGTTACAGTTCTCACAGTCCTGAATGACAAACTGCTGGCCGTCAAGTTTGCCTGGCAACCGACCCACGGTTTCATTCTTGAGGCCTGTCAGCATGAAGTCTTTGGGATCAACCTGCAATACCAAACACGCCAACAAAGTTAATAAATTAAGAACTTCAGTAACTGATAAAACTATTGCTCAAGTCAAGTTTATTTTTATAGCGCGTTAACAATTTGCATTGTATTAAAGCAGCTGTACAAGACCGCTATTTTTGCTTTTTGATTTCACAGTTTTGAAACAGGATGTCCTCTCTGTATTACATTATTTGTATGTTTTTGCAAAATACTCTGTAGAGGTTTGTTGTAAACCTTACCCTAACTATTAAAACTTCGGTGGACAACCTATCCCCCACTGCTTGTGCAACGGACATTCTCAAAGGATATGTCAATTTGTATTGTTTCTGAAACAGAGGTCTGAAATAACTTTTATAGCGATCAGACTTATGATTGCATGGCAGTTGATAAAATCCTATAGACTTGGGTCACATACAGGGATCAGAGCATCACAAAGATTTGAGGGCGGAGTCTTCTGACCACTGTGCCAGATACATTTTCACTAGCAAAATAATTATCTTAAATATATTTAGTTACTTATTTAAATTCAATGCAAGTAGGAGTACACACATTACAGAATCAGTCTCCATGCGGTCTCTCTTGCCTAGGGAACAAATTAGACATTTGGGATACCAGCCTAGATACCAACCACCATCACATCACCACCCCAGTGTTGGCAAAATGCTGTAGCAAAACAAAACAATCCTCTTATCCATTAGATCCGTTACTTTCAAGGACAATTTTGTCAAGTCAATATATTTATCGAAGCTTGTATAAACTGTAGTACTTGTCCCATTGTCATATTCTGCCTTTCAATTTGCACTCATAGCCTTGACCAAGCATGATACACTCATACTTCCGGAGCTTTTAATAGCATTGCTGATGGTATTGCGATCGGAGGGGCATACAGACACTCCCTCACTCCCTTCATGTGATATATACAGTCATACATGTTGTTGATGTCGACACATTTCTTTGATCATTTCTAACGCAGCGTTATCTAGACAAGCACCGGGCAAGCAAACAAGTTACGTGCACTGACTTTAAGCCGATAATAAGCCCTGTGTATAATTTACCATAGCATGTGAAAAGCGATCAACGAGAGATCGTTGGCTATCGAAAGCAACAGTGGCTGGTAGTAATAAACACTGATCAAGGGCCGAACCCCTCGCTATGCATGTAGTAACGTTAACTACATTACACGCATTTCGGCTAGTGTTGGGCTTTAACGTACGTTAGTGATTTTAGCTAACGCGTATCAGTACGGTTCGTTACGTTGGTTCGACCCTACCTGTGTTATTCCTAAAGAAGTGTTATTTGTGTAATAGCATGTAATTTCCTGTTTAAAATACAGCTCCTGTACCTTTTCTCGTTTGTCCCAGCTGTACTGTTTTGGAGCCTCTTGGTTGCTGCCGAGCGCAGTGTTGTTAGTTTCAGGGAGGTCACTGCCAGTAGCGCTCTCGTCCCCTTCGGCCAAAGCACTGTCCTTTTTAGGAGATTTTCTCCTCGATTTTTTGGAAAAGAAGCACCCCATTTATGAAGACAAAAGGGCGAGTCTCGAAATGTACGTGCAAATATTCGGCGATCTGTCAGCTCGCTACTCCTGTCGTAAATGCCACGCGTTTGTGAAATACTCTCGGTCGCAACAGCAGCAGATAACTATAAAACCCTCCCCAGAAATTACTCAAGCACACGCAACCTGCGTGCTTCCCGTTTCCTTGACCCGCGATCCAGCCAATCCGTTTGGCGGACCGCGTTACCAGGTAACAGCGAATCAAAGCTGACCCGCATCTGTGAAGTCATTGGTGTGGTGTTGTGTTGTGTTGTGTTGTGTTGTGGTGTGGTGGGGTGTGGTGGGGTGGGGGGTCTTTTATTTTACCTCTGCTCTGCCTTGTCTGTCTACCTGCCCTGTCTGTTTTTATGCAAATACAGCATTTATGGGTGTGAAATATAATATTGGTGCACTTGAATGTTGTTTGGTTTCTGGTTGTTTGGTTTTCGTAAATACTTGCAATCGATATCAGGCAAGTCTATTGAGGCATAACAACACAAACCACTATACTGATTTTTGATAAAAGGACCTTGTCTTTTTTCTGCAGTTTGTTTACGCTTCTAATTTTCATACAATAAAAACAGCAGCATCAAAATACTACAGTAATTCATATAATTTTAAAATTCTGTATTATAATCTGATAAATTTGTGTCTATATTCTATATTCAGTGACCTGCACAAAAGCTCTAAAATTGCATTTATGTTAGGCTATATGAGTTTATTTACATTTGGCATGTGGTACAAATCTGACAGGACGATAAGTAATGTATGACAGAATTATTATTTTAAGTGAACTATACCACATATCAATACAATCATCTCAGTGAACTTTATTTAAATATTTAACTATAGATCATACTACCTCTCTGACAACCCATTTATCAAATGTGTCTGTTTGTGCTGTCAAATAAATAGCACTTCAGTACACACCTGCAAAGAACAGCTGCCATCTATGTGTCATGTTTTCACTAGGAGGTTTAACTGCCTGCTAAGCATTTGTTTTAATGAGAGGAAAGAAAGGCTGCAGCTAGGGGTCATTTGCTCTTGTCATGTGTGGTTCTGAGTGCTTGTACTCTTTCACTTTCAGACGGCAATCATATCATATACTTTCACTTGATTTAATTGAATTACATAGGCTGAATAACCACTGCCATTAATTTTTAGAAAAATAATGTTTGTAGAAAAATGTAAGCCTTTGTTAAAGGACTATAACAAGTTAAATTACAGATTATGCAATATACATATATATTTAGGTTAGGCTATATATATACTATAGAGAACAGAAAATTGCAGAAAAGATTAAACAATAATGGTTAAATTGCTTTTTTAAAGTGGAGTGGCCTGGTGTAGTTAAAATATAAATATAAATACAATACGTTTTCCAATAGACTACTTGCATGAACTGTTGTGCAACATATTTAATAATAAAAATAAGATCTTATTATGTATGGAAAAGTTGACAATTTTTAGGAATTATTTTAGGGATAAAAACATAACAACATGAAGTTAGATTTTACAACACTTTTAAAGGAAACTGTGTTCAGTTTTTGGTGCACATGTACATTTTGGTCTTTTTTACTGTCGTGATTGCTTCCATTGTTACTCATTTTCGAAGTCACTTTAGATCAAACTGTCTGCTAAATGACTAAATAAACGTAAACTATGAGACACATTTATTCGTTTGTGTTCAACTCTTCTACATCATGGGATGATATAAGGGTGAACAAATGATGAGTGCTTTTCCTTTAAACACAGAAAATAGGATTTAGCATTTTTCATATTGGAAAGGAAGTGTGATAACATGCAGAAGAGAAAAAGGAAATCTTAAATTCCTGTTTGCTTCCATCAGTTTGACAGCTAGAACATTGAAGGCAGAACTAGGGCTTCAAAACAACCTCATAAGTGATTGCAAAATAATGTGAAGTATGTAGATGATGTTGCATCGATATTTGACAAGGTTAAAGAATTTATCCTTGAAAAGCAATCACAAAGCCAGCAAAAATAAAGCTTTTTTTATGTTGTGACCGATTGACACTGACGTCAAACTTGTTGTGATGCATCTAGAGCCACCAAGTTGTATGCCAAGTGTGACTGAGATTTAACAATTATCGAAAAAGGAAAGATCTGTTTTAAAGCAATAGCTTTATGATTATATTATATAGAGTAATTCAAGCTGTATGGAATATTTGATAATACTTGTATGTAATTTATACACATTTTTAAGACACTATAACCTTGTTTATATGCTGTTTATCATTGTTTATGAAAATTAGATGTAATGTCTGTATGAGTTGTGTCCACATCCCGGGCTTTTTACTCAGCAGGCGTTTCTGCTGAGTAGCCTATCAGTGTGCGTGTATCTTTAAGAGCCTGAGCTGCTGTGAGATGCCTCATTTTCTCTGACTACCTGACGCAGCTGAAGCAGCGAGTGAAAAAACCCGCCACCAGCATCCTGCACCATGGAGGCGGCCACGGCATCAAAGCCATGGACAGCATATATACTTGGACACAGCTCACTATTTCCTATTTTAATCTTCATTATAAGCCAATGCTGTCATATAAGAGCAGATGACGGCGGCATAGAGGAACTTGCCACGGAGAAAGAGGCAGAGGAAAGTCACAGACAGGACAGCGTGAATTTACTCACATTCATTTTGCTTTTGACACTCACTATCCTCACGATATGGCTCTTCAAACACAGAAGAGTGCGTTTTCTGCACGAAACCGGGCTGGCGATGATATACGGTGAGAAAGAAGTGTTTTAAAGGCAACGATATGCGTTGTTAAGACATCGGTTGTGTCTGTAACGTTAAATCTACCGAGCTGCCTACATAGACAGCATTTCTGGGTAACGTTACTGTAGAGGCGTTCATCCAAGCTGACTCATTTGCAGACATCACGAGCATATATTTTTGGTGCATTTACTGTTTAGGTAGGAAGCACGCTACGATTTGAGACACAGCCATGTAAGCTAAGCCTTATATGAATGAGCCTGTGTAGCCCGCTTGCTAGCTTGAACGAGTGCTAATGGAAACCTGCTGGAACGAATATCACAGATTTTACAGCTGGTGATATTGCGGAGTGGTTGTTTAGATGAACGTGGAATAGTTTTGTTTTCTAGAACGTACCATAAAATCTGACACACTGGATTTACATGCAACACCGTTTTGGTATTGCATTAACGTTATGGCTTACATATGTAGGAAACGATGACTTGAATTTCTCATAACGTTACTGGCTCTGAGTATTGCCATCTTATGTGAGGCTATAGCAACAGAACTCTCTGCTTGACAGTTACTAGAATGATGAGTGTGAAGTTTATAAAAGCAGACTTTATGATCATTTTCTGTCTCTAGAGACAACTGATATTGGCACCTGAATTTTTATGGTCACAAAAACATCTAATTTGTTCTTTATGAGTGTTCTGACAGTCATGAAAATTGGAATTCAGTCTTTGATATATTAGGGAATTGTAAAATGATATTACCAGGCCTGGAAATTAATAAAATAAGACATTTTTATAGGCAGTATCGAATGTTTTATTGTTATGCTGAGCTGTGAAGTGTATAGACGACTTATAATTGTAAACATAATTGTTGTTTTATAGAGATATCACAAACAACAGAAATAAAAATGAAATGTGTGAAGCTTTTGTCCTTTAAAGACCTAGTCAAGCGTTTTGCTGTCTTCGTGTCTAAGTGAAAATGAGATCTCTCGGATAGATACTTTAAAGTACATCATAACTGGGCCTACTGCTTGGACTGGTTTGAAGTTCATTTACCTGCTGAGTTATGGTTGTTTTATTTTATTAGCCTGAATAAACATTCCTTTTGGCAATGCTACTTTAACAGACTGTGTTTTGACTGTTTAATTTGCGGTACGCTCTAAAGCATGCACTGCTATGAGCTTTTCTGCATATTTGCACTCCGTCCGTTATTAGAATGTACATAAATTGCTCAAATAATCATATTCTGATCTATTCAATATTTAGGAAATAGTTTAATAGTCCATAAGCTACTCATCCTAAGTGTATATGATTTTCTTTCTTCAATCAGACACAATTTGAGTAATTTTGGTTGGCTTTTCTAAGCTTGGCAATGGCATTGAAGAGTGCCTCTGTTTTTAAAGCTCAGAAAAGTGTATATATCTATCATAAAACTAATACATTTGACTTCAGGGGGTTAATAAACGTCTTTTGAAGTAAAACATTACTTTTTTGAGTAAAAACTATTATAATACTTTGAGCTTATTTAGCCAAGGTAGGTTGCGTTATGCTGTGTTCACACCAAGAGCGAATTGAACTACTTGCGCGAGTAAATTACATGCAAAGTCAATGCAAAAATATGAATGACGCGAATTGGGCGGTGCGATTGCAGCAAACGTGCAATATTTGCCTCAATCGCGTTTTCCGCGCAAGTCGCGAAATTTCATCTCAAGTGGGAAATTTGCACAAAGAGCTTATTGAGTAATCCTGTGAGTAATATAGAACGAGGAACTCAATGCTTGGCGTTTTTGAACATGTATACTGTAGATGAGAAAACGACATGCGTTCTCATGTGTTTTAGAAATAAATCATTCTTGATACGTTTCATTATTTGGTGAACTATTCCTTTAAGCCATATGTTATGTTGCTAACCTTCAGTTTGCTAAAATTAGACCTTAGAAGACCTTTATCACTGTTATAGCATCACCTTGAGTCATTTGTAATTTCTTGCTGAACATTCATTCTTTTTTGCTACGGCTGAAACCTTCTGATTGTAAACAACTAATCTTAATTTAGTAAATGAATCCAAATGATTTGTCCGATTTATTTGATTTGACATAATTATGTGTTATCTCAACTTTTGGCGGTCATTACAACTCAAAAAATCTTATGCAAAAAAGAAACTTAAAAAGATGAGTTGAGATTTTTTTACAGTATAGGTTCATGTTGTGTTTTGTTTGGTTCTAGAATTTCTAGATTAAAGTCAAACCCCTAAATGATGATTAGATAGTTATGACAGGTATTGTTGTGTTCATGCATCTGAACCCTATAACTGTTAATGTATCCTGATGTACTGTTTGGTTTCATGGACCACAATTATTATGATATTCATGTCTCCCTTTCTTATTATGCCAACCTTCAAAAGAACCATATTTAACAAGTCGACATTTGCTATAAAACAAAAGCATGTCAAATATGTTCGCAAGAAATCCTAAGGATACAGTCTAAATGTATAATGTAACTAACCGGCTCTTTCCACAAATGTGGATCTTGTTCTTTCCTATCCATCAATCTTCCTCTAGTGTGTAATTAGCTTTGATAGTATGCGTTTCTTGACTATTAATCTGCCTCATTCTACTCCTCATCATGAATTAATTATTTGTATTTTATCGACATGTCTTTTGCACAATAACACAAAGCAGGTTCCAAATCATGTATTGCTGCATTTAACCTGCTTGACTCTGGGTACTTTTGCTTTCCATTTTGAATCGAGGTTGACATGCTCTGGTTCTTACAAATAAGACACCTGCTCATGGATTGCACAGATGCCTGTTACACTTTTTCTACTGTATGCCAGAAAGTGCTGTCAGGGGCTTTCTGCTCCATCATTTCTCTGGAGAGCACCAAACGCTCCTGGAAATTTTGTGTAATTTTGTCAAGCTGTGGTTTACTGTAACATGGAAGACAAACACTAAGCTGCATTAGCCGGATTCTGATTGGACGAGAGATATCTGAGGTCACTCATTGTCTTTGCCTGCTTCTAAATATGATGCTAACCCAATTATGAAGGCCCTGCACATGCTCATTAAAGCCTAGGAGCACACAGTACTAAAATCACAGGAGCTGAGGGTGTTTGTGCCTTTTTGTTCTTCAGCTGTAAAATCGCTCTGGCGTATGTTAAGTTTGAAGTCATTCACTGTCCGCATGTGCTCATGGACACTGTACTGCCCTGCACGTTCACATCTCTACAATCGAATTCAGTTTTAATGCAGACATTAGGCTTGATGTTACTGAAATATGAGATGCTTAGGGCTTGACTGTTTCAGTTGTAATTGTCACTATCTTTATCTTATCTTTTTAACTAGATCTGTGCTTGTATCTAGGCTCAATGTTATGCAAAGATCTTGGCTTTGGGATGTGAATGTATTTACATACGCTGTGTATTTACGTAATGATCAGGCCTGTCGCATGTTCCATGTGTGTCTGTTTATCTATGCCATGATTGTTTGAAAGTCTAAAGTTAGGGATGGGATTATTTGTTTGACTAATTGTAGATGGGAGTATTTGGGAAACTTGTTTGACAAGAGTCATTGTTATGTTAAGTGTTTAATATGTGGTGCTCATTTAACATATTTTGACATTTCATAAGGAATTTTACAGTTTTCTTCTCAAATTGAGAATGACATTTGTAAAGTGAGCTTCTGTTGTGGCACTGTGTGTTTTGGGTACTTTCAAAATGAGGTTGTGCTTTTAAATGTGGTGTTGGTTTTCACCTTTGTTCCTGTTTTTGATCTTTTGCCCATACTCTGTGCTCTTGTCTTCCCCTGGCAGGCTGGCACTATATTGGTATGGGAATACCCTCCAACAGATTTTACACAGCAGAGATGTCTATACTCTCTGGCAATGAATCTGAGATTTATAGGGTAAATGCGCAATGTCTGCACCATTGCAAGTTGCAAAAATCTTTACATTTGCATTAACTTTGCTAACGCAATGCGCTACCTACAGGAAAGAAAGCATTGTTTTCACTTCTTATATCCCACCCTTATCTTTCAGTATTTGTGTAAATGGGTAGTCTCTCTAAGCACCAGCATGCATGACTTTTTTTCTTCTGCAGAACACAAAATAAGATATTTTAAAGAATGTTGGTAACCGAACAATGGCGTACCCATTCACTTCTGTTGTATTGACACAAAACCAATGGATGTCAATGTGTACCGCTGTTGTTCGGTTACCAACATTATTTAAAACTTATTTTGTGTTCTGCAGAAGAAAGAAAGTTTGAAATGACAAGGGGCGAGTAAATGATGACAGAATTTCATCAGAATTTTTGGGTGAACTGTTCCGTGTGTGCTGGATATCAGCTATTTCTCTCTTGATCTTTTATTTGGAGTGTGTTTGTGACAAAAGAGTCAGAACTGTAATCCAGTTTTGTCAGATGTACTTTGTATATGACTACTTTCTCATCTTCTCTCTGTCTGTGTGCAGGTCTGTTGGTGGGTGTTATTTTGCGGTATGGCATCCCCTCCACCAGCTACCATAACAAAACTCCTCCAAGCTGCTCTCTGAAGGAGGGCCCTGTCAGCACGCTGCTCCTTAACGTTAGCGGAAAGTTTTTCGAGTACACGCTCAAGGGAGAGATCAACTCCAGAGAGATCCACAATGTGGAACAGAATGATATGCTACGCAAGGTATACACACACACACACACACATACAAAAAGTGACGTGTAATGCACCTGCAGTAGAGGTTAGACATGCAACATTTTCACTTTGAGGTGTATTTAATTAATTCGATTTAATGATATTTGAACATTGGCATAAAGACCACACCCAAACAAGACGCCATGGAACAAAACTTGTTTTGTGGCATTTAGTTAATGTACGTCAGTATGAATGCTAGACGTACTATAGATATTCTGTGTTCTGGCCCAGAACTTCCGGTCTATGTTTGTTGACCGGTCTGGCAAGTGACTAACAATAATTTAATTTATATTCATTTTTAATTTATATTAGTATTTTATTGTATAATTCTTGTATTAAATAGAAATTTGTTTACAAATATAATATATTGTAAACAAAAAAACACAAAATAATTAACAAATCCCTTGGGAATGACATGATGATGAGTAAATAATAAAATAATTCTTTTAAATACGAAATCCAATAAATTGAAACTTACAAAAACGCAATTTGCTTTCTGCTGTTTGTCTGCAGTTGACCTTTGACCCAGAGGTGTTCTTCAACATTCTGCTACCTCCCATCATATTTCACGGTGGATACAGCCTCAAAAAGGTATGATTGACAGTTTTTTAAGTGGTTAGCTTTCACTTCACCTGTTTGGTAGGGCGTGCAGCAT